>CM029512.1:20211915-20857135 GCA_017140475.1 Eucalyptus fibrosa
AACATTCCAAGTATACTTCGCCATCCAAAAGATTTGCATATCAGATTTGATCCAATAATTAATCAAGTAGATGTTATCTCCAGCCATAAGGTCTTCCAAAATCATATGAACCGAATCCTTAAAGATAAACTCACATTTGAATAAGTCTTCAATCTTCGGTCTGGAAACTGTTAGTGAGGGCAAACTTTGAGTCTTGAGTTTGACAGTCTTCAAAGTTTGACAACAGAGTCTGGAGATCTTCAGACTTTAACACTTGAGTCTGGAAGTCTTCAGACTAGATCGATGGAAACGTTTTGTCAACTTCAAAACAATAAGGGAGTTTTCTCCAACAATCTCTCCATTTTTGATGATGCCAAAACTTTTCTGCAGATTTGAAAACTTTTGTCATGCAAAACAAAACTTAAGTAATACATGATTACTTATTAAAAATAAGTTGATTAGTACTCGGATATTATCAATTCCGCAACCACGTAGAAAACATGTTAACCCCGCAAGATAACTATCCATCCGCAATCGTATCTTCAGGGCGAGTAACTATTCTTACAACAAAACTGAAGTAGCCAAGAAAGTCTTTTTGAGATCTTTTATCTCATACTCCAAACCATATTGATGTTTCTTTAAATCCAACAGGATATCCATCATTCGTGAAAAGTCTGCTGATTGTGCTAGTGCAGCACTGGGTCTAGTCGAATCTGTTCCTGGAGTCTTATGATGGGAGGGTTCTTTAGCAATTTGTCTACTATCATTAGGGAGTGAATGCCTCAAGGTCTGGTTCTAGATGGTGAGAGGCATACACGTCCTTTGGATTTGCTGCAGATTGACTAACATCACTAGTTATAACATGTGAAGAAATACCTCGTCTTTCAGCAGCTCCCTTTGTTTGTGTGCCTTTAGGTGGAGAAGTGAATTCTTCTTCCTATTCTACTTCAGCAAGGGAGTGATGTTTTCTTTTTCCTTTCACTCCAGCAGTTCCACTCCTTGTCTGTTATGAGTTGTTTGACAAGGATATAGCCAAGGTAGGCTCAAATGAATCATCTTGAGCCTCTTCTTCCTCTTCTTCTCTTCTTCCTTCCTCTTCCTCTTCTTCCATTCTCTTTTCTTCTTCACTTCTTCCTTCATCTCTTTTCTCTGTCTCCTCTCTGATCTCTTGTTCTTCTGTCTCTTGAAAGCTAACAAAACTCAGTAAATTGCAAAGGGCAAAGGCGGAGATAGTGATGTCATCCTCATCATCTTCATCTTCCAAGATAATGGCTCTCCTCTTCTTGATAGGTTTTGTCATTGGTTCTTTGCCTTTCCGTTTTGATGTTGCAAAGCTTTGCTTTGCCTTGACAGGGGATTTCTCCTTCATTCACTCTAACACCTTGTTAAGTTCCTTCAGACGCATTTTGGTGACCATCTTCAATCCAATTACCATCGGAGCAATGCTTTGCAAGCACAAGGGAGCAAATAAATGAACGTTGAAGTGTCTGAAGATTCTTGTAATAAGAGCAGAGTATGGAAGTTATCCCTTATCTTTCACCATTGTCCTGTACATATGCATCAGGATGGTGTGAGGTAGAGAGAACTTGTAGCCAATGTTGATGGCATACATCAACTTTGCTTCAAAACGAAACACATCAGTTTTAGATGTTGATTTTGGAGATGTTGGAGGCAAGATGTTGGAGGCATTCATCCTAGAGTAGGAGATCTTGCCTTCAGCAAACCTGTCTTTTACTAATGCCAGTGTAGCGTGAGCAATGGACACACCGATTGGTTGGAAACACGCTCTTTCCGCCCCAATCAAGTTAGCCAAAATGTCCACATCGACCAAAAATTCCTTATCCTTAACAGTAAAAGAGAATCTATTTGCATCCAAAAAAGATAGATTCGAATAGAAGTAGGCTGTGAGTTCTGAATAAGCAACTGTTGTCTCGGAACAAAAATGTTCCAATTGAAGAAGTGCAAACTTCTCCCTCAGATTTACTTGCACATAATCAAGAAAATCAAAAGCAACGCTTCTAGGGTTCATAACCCCTCTCTTCATCAGTTTTGAATAAACCTTCTTGTGGTCCTTAGACCGAAATAAACTCGCTCCATCACCACCAACATTTGCAGCCACTCCCATCCGAGGCTGGAAATGTGTGAACATTTGTTCGATATCATCCTTTCCTTCTGGTTGATTAAACGTGCCATAATACGGGTCACTAGGAAAGTTAACAAAAGTCTTTTCAGCCGACCCTTTTTTTGCAATGTCCATCTTCTCCATATCGCGCAAGAATAGAGTTTCATTCTTGTAGCCTCTCTCTCTCAGACACTCATCGATTAAAGAAATAGCAGTACCTCCTTCTTTCAACTTAGAATAAAGCTTGAAAGCAACTTTAGGTGTCGGCGTTCTTACAGGTTCAATTTCTTCAATTATTTCCTCTTCTGGTTGAGTTGGTAGAGGAGACCGACGCTGTTGAGAAGGTTGATGCTAACTTGGTCACTGCTGATGAGAAGAGTCTTCTTCCTTGGTCAAATCGAAGTGCGTAGGACCCTCAGGCATGTGCTATGGTCCCCTACTTGCGATTCTAGAAGACTTTCTTAAAGACATTGTCACTTTATGGGAGAAATCTCAAACTCGATTGCCAAAAAAGGTGAAAACTTTTGAAATAAACTATAGAGAAAGTGAGAGCAAGTGTGATTTTTGTATTCTGGGGTTTGAGAGTGAAAACGGAGAAGAAGAATCTCAAAAGTATATAAAGCAAGTGAAGCGGGGTAAACGAATCGTCATAAAGGAAAAATAAAACTGCCTTTTTGAAAATGAAAACTGCCATAATTTTAAAAATGAAAAGATAATTGCTAAAAATAAAATAGGATAGTAGCGATTCAAAAAGCAATCGTGCATTTTTAAATTTTTATCCAAAAATTAAATTGCTAGTACCGAAATAATTTACAGTCGTAACTCTTAATTATTTTGAGTCTGAATACTTTTAGACTTTACCTCTAAGTCTTGAACACTTCCAGACTTTACTCAATAAAAGATGTGTTGTTCAGTCTGGTGCGAATAGACTCAAATAGGCTTTTCTCCAGTGGCTTTATAGATATGTCTACCAGTTGATTCTTTGAGTCAATGAACATAATCAAAACTTCTCCATTTTGAACACGATGTCTAATAAAGTGATGTCGAATCTCTATATGTTTTGCGCTTGAATGCATAATTGGATTCTTTGTGAGATTTATGGCACTAGTGTTGTCACATTTGATCTCGGTGCATGATTCTTCAATTTCAAAGTCTCTTAACTGTTGTCGAATCCATAAAATTTGAGAACAGCAACTTCCAAGAGCTACACATTTTGCTTTAGCTATTGAAAGAGCTACAATACTTTGTTTTCTTGAAAACCATGATACCAGCTTGTTTCCAAGCAATTGACATGTACCAAAAGTACTCTTTCTGTCTACTTTGCAGCTTGCTAAATCTGCGTCTAAATATCCAATGAGAGTAAAGTCTCATTCTTTTGGATACCACAGTCCTAGCTTTCGAGTTGCAATGTATTTGATGATGCGCTTTACAGCAGTTAAGTGAGATTCTTTGGGATTTGATTGGAACCTAGCACAAATGCAAACACTAAACAAAATATCATGTCTAGATGTAGTAAGGTAAAGAAGTAAACTAATTATGCTCATGTATAGCTTCTGGTCTACACTCTTTCCTTCTTCATCTTTATCCGGCTTTGAAGAACTTGACATAGGTATTTCAGTCTTTTTGCAATTTTCCAAACCGAACTTTTTGATGAGATCTTTCGCATATTTCTCTTGGTGAAAGAAAATTCCCTTCTTCAATTGTTTAACTTGTAATCCGAGAAAGAAGATTAATTCACCCATCATTCTCATCTCGAATTCATCCTGCATAGACTTAGAAACCTTATGCACAAATTTTCATTAGGTGATCCAAAAATGATATCATCAACATAGATTTGAACGAGTAGAAAATCTTTACCTTCTCTCTTAATGAACAAGGTAGTATCTACTTTACCTTTATCAAAACCATTCTAAAGACTAAGTCTAGCTTTCTTGGATCTTCAAAACCAGGTGGTTGTTCCACATAGACTTCTTCTTGGATAAATCCATTTAGGAATGCACTTTCTACGTCCATTTGAAATAATCTGAAATTTTTATAGCAACTAAAAGCAAGTAATAATCTAATTGTTTTTAACCTCGCTATTGGTGCATATGTCTCGTCATAGTCTATCCATTCTTCTAGCATATATTCTTTGGCTACGAATCTTGCTTTGTTCCTGACCACTTTTCCTTTCTCGTCCATCTTGTTCCTGAAAACCTATTTAGTTCCAATAATAGACTTACATTTAGGTTTAGGAATAAGTTCCCAAATATCATTAATACTGAACTGTCTGAGCTCTTTTTGCATAGTTTCAATCCAACGTTCATCAGCCAAGGCTTCTTCCACAATTTTGGGTTCAATTTCAGAAACAAGTACTAAAGCACTAGAATCTTCATGACTTTTGTATCTGATGCTAATTCTTTCATCGATATTGCCAATGATGAGTTCCTTGGGATGACTTGACTTATGCTTCTAATTGCTAGTTGGTTTGTGAGTTTGCTAATCCTCTATTTCAGTTAAATCTTCTAGTTCATCTTGTTGTTATACTTCAGGAGTCCGAGCCACTTCGGGGGAAGTAGACTTTGTAGGATTTGGAGTAGGTTCAGATTCTTTAAGTTGAGCCTGATTCATTTGATTCTGCATTGAGTCTTGAAACTTGACGTTCATAGATTCTTCCACAAACTGACTCTTCTTATTGAATACTCTGTAGGTTTTACTTGAGGTTGAGTAGCCAAGAAAAATTCCTTCGTCTGATATTTCTTCAAACTTACCAGTTCGATTATTTACATTCTTTAAAATAAAACACTTGCAACTAAACACGTGGAAATAAGAAACAATTGGCTTTTTTTCTTTGAATAACTCGTAAGGAGTTTTCTCTAGAATAGGCCTTAAGAATACTCTGTCAATAATATAACAAGCTGTAGAACTATTTCAACCAAAAAACGAGAAGAAATATTACTTTCAATTAAAAGTGTTCTAGCCGTTTCTTGTAAAGATCTATTTTTTCTTTCCACAACTCCATTTTGTCTTGGAGTATATGGAAAAAAGAAAACATACTGAAAACCGAGTCATCACAGAATTTTGCAAAATCTTGATTTTCAAACTCACCTCCATGGTCTATCCTAATACTCGAAATAGCATATCATTTTTCACTCTTAACTTTTTTTACAAATTTTGAAAAATAAGAAAAAGTTTAAGACTTACTTGCCAAGAAGTATACCCATGTAAAACAAGAATAATCATCTACGATTACTAGGCAGTATCTCTTTTCACTAATACTTTAAGTTCTGGTTGGTCTAAAGAGATCCAAATGTAGAAGCTTCAAAACTCGATCAGTAAAAACTTTGTTTATAGGTTTGAAAGAACTTATAACCTGTTTTCCCAAAATACATGGTGTGCATAAGTCACATTTTTGATACGTCGGGTTAGGCAATCCACGAACAAGCTTCTTGGATGAGATCTTAGCAATTTGCTTTATGCTAGAGGTTTGCTTCATTTTGAATGGATATTAGACACTGAGAGCTTTCTGGTTTTATATCTAGAAGATAGATATTCCCATGTCTTCGTCCAGTGAAAGATTGAGATAAATCCTTACTAGTTCCTGAACAAATGTCTTCTTGGAAGTTAATTTTGAATCCAGTGTCACACAATTGACTGATGCTGAGTAGATTGTAATTCAGACCTTCCACCAAGGAGACATTGTTGATTGTGAGACTTCCAATTTTTACAGTTCCACATCCAACAATTATTCCTTTGCTATTTCCACTAAAAGAAACTTTTCTTGATTTTATTTGCATAAGCTTTATAAAACAACTTGGATCTCCTGTCATGTGTCTCGAGCAACCACTATCCAAATACCACTTTATCTTTTTCTTGATAGTGACCTGCAATTATAAAAAGAACTCAAGCTTTCTTTGGTACCCACATTTTCTTGGATCCAGTGGAGTTAATGCAATATACAGTCTTTGTCCAATACTTCTTAACATGTCTCCAAACCATAGGACATTTCTCAAAATGTTCTAAGCTATTACACTTTGAACATTTGAGAACACTTCGGCCAACAAGTTTTACAAAAACTCTTTGAAAATGATTTCTTTAAAATGTTTTTGTAAGTCTTTATTTGATTCTTTCCTTTACTTTTGGAAAATTAATTAAAGGAATAATTTTTAGTGTCATATCCAAACCAAATTTGTTGAAATACGATTTTTGAATTGAAAGAAACTTTTCTAATTTCTCAACAGTTTGGAATTTTCCCTTTTTAGTTCAGAGATCCTTTTAAGAGAGGTTTTGAGACTAAGACAAAAATCCATCTATGTACTTCGAGACTTTAGCAGGAATTTTTAATTACAAACCTTGATTTCACTGTTTGAGTCTGCCATTAAACATATGTTGGCATACTCTTCATCACTTTCCTCACATTATGTATCACTCCATGCCTCTACTTTGAGAGCCTTCTTGAATTTCTCAGTTCTTGATTTCTTTTTCTTCAACAGAGGGCATTTAGGTCTGATGTGTCATTTTTTCTTACATTCAAAACATACCACATCTTTGTTGACCTCGTCATCCTCAATTGGTTTATTCTGGAATTTTTGAGAGCTTTGTTTTTTCCAGTTAAATCTTCTTCCATTTCTGTTCAGTTTCCTAAATCTCCTTATCATGAGTGCTAGCTCTTCATCATTCATGTCATCTTCAGAATCTGTATCATTAGAATCATCGTTAAATTTTAAAGCAATTAACTTCTTACCTTTGGGATCTTCTTCCTCATTGAGTTGCTCCACTTCGTATGACTGAAGTGTGCCTACAAGTTCATCAACTGTAAGAGGCATGATCCTTTGGGTTTCTCTTATTGAAGTCTTCACGCGATTCCAATCTTTGGATAGTTCATGCAGTAATTTATTGACCTTCATTGAACTTGAGATTGGCTGTCCTTGATATGATAAACCGTTTACAATTTTTGTGAAACAACTAAACATGTCAATAATGGATTCTCCTGATTTCATCTTGAAGGCTTCATACTGTCAAAGTAAGATATTGATTTTTGTTTCTTTAACTCGATCAGTTCCTTCATAGGTAACATGTAACCTATCCCAGACTTCTGTGGCTATTTCACAAGATGAAATTCTATTATATTCAGTAGGAGATAAATCACAGTAGAAAGAGTAGATTGCTTTAGCATCAAAAGCTTATCTCTTGGTTATTTCTTCTTGTGTCATTTCGCCAGCATCTACAACTTCTTTTCCTCTTTCTGAGACTGATGCAGTTTTAGAAATGATTCCCTTTTCTACCACATCCTATTCCAAGGGATCTTTCGATCTTAGAAATGCCTTCCTCTTGTTTTTCCAAATATTGTATTACTTTCCATCAAAGTAAGAAGGTCTAGTGTTGCTTTGGCCTTCAACCAAACTTGGAGTCAAAATACTAGCCATAGATCTTTAG
The DNA here is from genome assembly GCA_017140475.1 of Eucalyptus fibrosa. NCBI lineage: Eukaryota > Viridiplantae > Streptophyta > Magnoliopsida > Myrtales > Myrtaceae > Eucalyptus > Eucalyptus fibrosa. The sequence continues at coordinate 20,219,432 of CM029512.1, forward strand.
CTCAGAAGTAAAAACACTTTAATAAAACGAGTACATAGGCTAAGGCCTGTGTACACTTCAATAAAACGAGTATCGAGCGTTAGTTTATAACGCCAAAAATCTATTTTGGGATTGTTGAAACTGGTGGGATGTTCAAAAGTGAAAATATTATATTTTGGCTAAGGCCGACCATGTGCCCACACACGGCTATTTTTATCAGATATGATAAAAATGATGAATTGGTTATACGGTCAGGGTATATTATATCAGTCTGCGGGCTTGATATATCAGCTTAGAGAGAACAGTATACCGGTATACTATATCAACATATGGGCTTTGATATGTTAGCTTAGCATGAGCAGTATACCCTTTCAGCTTAGAGTGAGCATTAACAGTATACTATATCAACCTACGGGCTCTGATATGTCAGCTTAGTGCGAGCGTTATACTTTATCAGCTTAGAGTGAGCATTATTAGTATACTATATCTGCCTGCGGGCTTGATATATCAGCTTAGTAAGAGCAATATACTATTTATCAGCTTAGTGCGAGCTATACTATCTATTATCAGCTTAGAATTGAAAAGGCTAGTAAGATCACCTAGAGGGAGGTGAATAGGTGTTAAAGAAATTTTTATGAAACTTCAAAATAATTTGCTAGCAACGTAAACAGTTATATGAAGCTATAAATTGAAATAAGGAGTTTAGGGAAAAGAGAATAGAAACACAATGTTTATAGTGGTTCTGCATAGATCAAGCCTACGTTTACCCTTCTGCGTTGACAGCCCACTGGCTAGATTTCACTATGGATCAAAAGAGATGTTACAGTCTTATGTCATTAATTTTACAGTGTAGAGACTCTACTACACTTCTTCAAAGTCTCACAAGTGTTTGCTCTCTCTTTTAAGTACAAGTAAAGCTCAACGATTGAAATAGCAAAGAACTAGAAAGCTACGGATTTTGAAATTTTTCTCTCATGCACATCCTCTCGAACAACCGAAGAATCATCCTTAAATACTCCTCCATGCATTTACGACCGTTGGCACTTTCCAAATGAGTTCTTCCAATCTTTCATTGGACAGAATCAATTAAGGAGATTTCGAGTCATTTAAGGAATGTAATGATAGCCCATCAATCCTGCTCGCCCATACAATCAGGATCTTAGTTTCCATAAGTAGAACCTTTCAAGTATACTTCGACATCCAAAAGATTTGCATATCGGATTTGATCCAATAATTAATCAAGTAAATGCTATCTCCAACCATAAGGTCTTCCAAAATCATACGAATCGAATCCTTAAAGATAAACTCGCATTTGAATAAGTCTTCAATCTTCAGTGTGGAAACTGTCAGTGATGGCAAACTTTGAGTCTTGAGTCTGGTGGTCTTCAAACTTTGACAATAGAGTCTGGAGATCTTCAGACTTTAACACTTGAGTCTAGAAGTCTTCAGACTAAATTGATAGAAATTTTTTGTCAACTTCAAAACAATAAGGGAGTTTTCTCCAACAAGAATGAGCAGTCTTGATATGATTAGACTTTATAGATAGTATTAAGTGGGCTAACCGAGGGAAGGTTGTGATGACATGTAATCAACTAAGTCAATTGATCGATGGTTCAATCTGATTTGATGAATTGAAGTAATTAGTTGAGTTTATGAATTAAACTGACTTGTAGGAAAAAGGGGAGGCAAAGGTAAGTTCTCTTTCTCGTGCTTGTGCTTAGTCAGCCCTTGGGGCGTATTTTCTTCCTAGTCAGGGCTTAGGGGTTGAACTCACTAAGACGTCGTCTCACCCCATCGTAGGATAACATTTTCAGGTCCCTATATGGCAGCTCCACCCGAACATTTTGATCAGCTTAAGAAGGTGACAAAACAGAAGTGCTTCATCCCGCTTCATGGGGACCCAATGGATGGGTATATGAGTTGGTGAAAACCGTGATTTGGGTCAATGTGGGTTTACCCAAAAAGGTGCCCCATCAATATAGATCATGGTATCGCCAGGAACGCAATGGCCAGAGAGAAGGGCCCATACCGGAGTCCAAGGTTCTTTTTTATGTTATGGAGGTTGCTTTTGGGAAAGGCATGGAAAATTTTCCAGGATGTTCGATAGTGGATATAGAGTCAGACATGTCAGAACCAAAGTCCCCAGTGTACTCAACTAAAGGCTCTAATTAGGATGAGGAGGAGGATGAAGTCTAGGATGAGGACTTGTAGTTTTTAAAACCCCCTTGTTTTGTGAACCATTTTGTGAACCAATATATATATATAGATTGGTATTGTATATAGAGATTATTTATTTGCTTCTGCATGTGCATTAAAATGAATGGATCGGCGACGCATCCTGGGACGTTGCTAATTTAATCGACCGCAAAGGGATGGACATGCGCCTAGAGGATCGGGGCGTGATAATGGATGAGGCTTAATCGTTAGATGATTCTAGGTACGAAGAAGAGTATGCTGATTCAGATGAGGAAGATAGTCTTCAATCAATTTTAAATGATGAGGGTGACGAAGAGGTTGATGTTATTTCAAGGAGGAGAAGTAGGTTCCCATCCTATGAGCAAAATTGTACAAATCTAGTCTTTATTGTTGACATGACATTTGAGGATGCAACTGAGTTCAAAAATGCAATTTTGAAATATTCTGTGGCTAAGCAAAGAGCAATCAAATGCACTAAGAACACAAACAGCTTTGTAAGAGCCAGGTATGCCCAGAAAAATTGTAATTGGATGATCTATGATGCTTTTGATAGCAAAACAGGGTCATTTCATTTGAGAAGGTATATAAATCAGCATATATGCAGTATCACTTTCGAGAATAAAAGAGTGTCTAGTACTTATTTAGCTAAGCACTTCTTGATTCTCATTTATGCAATGCCTAAAATCAAAGCACCTAAGTTAAAGAAATTAGTTAAAGAACAACTAGGAGTAAATGTTACTTTGAGTTAGTGTGGGAGAACAAAACTAAAAGTATTGAATGAACTACAAGGCAATTACAAGAAGAAATATGCACAAATGTACGACTACTTGGGAGAGCTTTACGCTGCAAGCCCTTCAAGAAATTTTAGATAAAAAGTTGAAAGGCCATTGCCAAATTCTCTACCATTATTTGATAAGGCTAACATTTGCTTTGATGCTTGCAATAAAGGTTTTTTTGGCTGGATGTAGGAAGATCATTGGATTAGATGTATGTTTTTTGAGGGGTTTGATCAAGGGCAAGTTGTTATGTGCCATAGGAAGGGATACCAACAATCAAATGTATCCAATGGCATGGCAGTGGTAAGAATTGAGAATAAGGACACATGGACTTGGTTTATCAAATTGTTGAAGTTAGATCTCGATATGTGTAATGGTGATGGATGAGCTTTGATAAGTGACCAACAAAAGATATGCAATGCTTCTTTATGACTCATTTGTAAATTGATTGTGACGTTACAATGCTTTTCTTTCTGTTTTCATATATATTTTCTTTTTTTTTGGGTATTTGTCAGGGTCTCGTTCAATCTATAGTTAAACTTTTGCCAAATGCAGAGCATAGGATGTGTGCAAGGCACATATAATCAAACCGGGGTGAAAATTACAAAGGAAGATAGTTGATGAGACAATTTTGGAGATGTATCAAGAGTAATAATATGTCATATTTCGAGGTGCATAGACAAGGGTTGAAGGAAATGACTCAGCAAGGTCATGATGATTTATTCTGTATTGAGCCAAAACATTGGTGCAAAACTTTCTTTGACACCAACATTAAATGTAATGTAATTGATAATAATCTCAGTAAAGTTTTTAATGGCAGGTGGTGGACGCTAGGTGTAAGGCCATTGTGAGTATGCTGGAGGATATCAAAATCATGATTATGAATAAAATGCATATTCAGAGGGATGAATGTGCTAAGTGGACTAGAAATTATGGTCCAAGGATTATGCATAAGTTACATGAGAATACAACTGCTAGTAGGTATTGCCATTTGATATGGAATGGAGATGAAGGATATGAGATTACAGAATGTGGTAACAAATATGTTGTTGATTTGAATTTAAAAACTTGTTCTTGTAGAGCTTGGGAACTTAGTGGAATTCCATGTTGCCATGCCATTTGTGCAATACGCCATAAGAGAAATGACCCGAGTGACTATCTAGTCGAGTGCTTCAACAAGGCAAAGTATCTAAGTGCTGATCAATTCATGATGCCTACAGTGAGAGGACATAAATTTTGGAATAAAACCAATAAAGAAGCTCCTCAACCCCCACCAATGAAGAACATGCCCGATATGCCAAAAAGGAGTAGAAAAAAGCGATTGATTGAGCTTGTAAGAGGTAATAGAATGACTAAAGAGGATAAGCAAATGACTTGTTCTGCTTGCAATGTGATTGGACATAACTGCAAAGGATGTCCTTTAAAAAAAGGTATTTCCTCAACTAACTGATCATCTTAATGCTGGACATGTCACTTTAATATGTTGTCAATCAATGCTTAATATGTGTTTCTCAGGCCAATGCTCGGGCCAAAGTATGTACATCCAGTACTCGGGCCAATGTATGTACATCCAATGCTCATGCTAATGCAAGTACAGCTGAAGCTCATGCACAATCTCAAGTTAATTCCACTAGACCAAGGCTTAGAGAAAGACAAGTTGTCATCTAACCATTATTATAAGTTTTATATGTCAATGTTCCAATTTAGTAATTATGAATATATATTCAGGCTAAAGTTAAAACAACGACAAGCATAACTGAAGGAGGATCCCAAAGCCATGCCAATGCTTCTGCAAATACCAATTCAATACGAGACAATAGTGGGCATGTTAATACTTTTGCTCAGGCTAGTGCAGATGTAAGAGGGTATAGTGCTAGTGCAAATGTAAGAGAATGTAGTGCCACTGCTTTTGCTCAAGCTAGTGCTGATGTAAGAGGATGTAGTGGTGAGGCCAATGCTTTTGGTGAAGTTCGTTCTGATCAAATGGAAGGCATTTATTATGCACCGGCCAATGTAATGGCTAAGGATAGACCTAAAAAAATTCCGGTGAGTAATACCTCAATCCCCAAGCATACATGTATTGTGACTACATTCTCATTTCAAATGAATTTTTTATTATTTCATTTTAAAAGACCTACCATTGAAAATAATATGATACAAAGAGAATCACTGTTGGAGAAATCTTTCCAGAATATTTTGAAGCTGACAAAACGTTTCTATCAGTCTAGTCTGGATATTCGCAGACCTTCTGTTTAAAGTCTGAAGACTTTCGATTACAGACTCAAGACTCAAGACTCAAGACTTAAGACTAAAGACTATTCTTATTGACAGTCTTTCGATCCAAGGACGAAGGAAATCCAGAGCCGAAGTATATGGTTGAGGATTTAATCCTATCCTCTGGAGAAAATCTCTTGGCTGGATAAATATAACGGATTCTTTTATTCGTATCTAGATCGATTGAAGATCCGATGGTCGACGAAATATTCTTGGAACGTTCTATTCTTGGAAACCAAGATTCTGATTGTATGGGTGAACAGGATTGATGGGCTATCGTCAGGTTCCTTTAATAGCTCGAATGATCTTCTTAATTGATTCCGTCCAATGGGTAGATTGGAGGAATTCCTTTGGTAAGTGCCAACAGGTATGATGGCATAAAGGAGTATAAAAAGGAAGACATTCTAGTTGTTTGAGTACGTGATCGATAGACAAATTCCAGAGTCTGAAGCACCTTGATTATTAGCCGATACATTTTGAGCGAAATTGTATACACAGAGAGCGTCTATACTTGGTGATACCTTGAGCGAGTGTGGTAGATCATCTACACCTAGAAATCAAGGAAGATCAACGCTGTAACATCTCTTTGTTCATAGTGGAATCCAGCCAAATTGGCTGTCAGTGCAGAAGAGTGGACGTAGGCTTGAATCAAGCCGAACCACTATAAACCGCGTCTTTAATTCTCTCTTACCTTTACTCAGTCTTACGTTAATCATTATTTGTTGCAAATCCTTTAACTGTCTAGTATTGTGCTAATTATCAAGAAAAATCTTTTATATACCTATTCACCCCCTCTCTAGGTACTCGCACTAGCTATATCAATTGATATCAGAGCTTGTGTTCTTACTTTATTTGAAGTGTTTTACTTCAGAGTAAAAGATCCATGGCTAGTATGCTAGCACCAGGGCTGGTGGAAGGGCAAAGCAATACCAGACCACCCTACTTTGATGGAAATGATTACAACATCTGGAAAAACAAGATGAAAGCTTTCCTACGATCAAAGGATCCTCTAGAATGGGACATTGTAGAAAAAGGAATTACTCCTACAGCTGCATCAGTCTCTGAAAGAGGGAAAGAAATTGTTGAGACTAGTGGAATGACTCAGGAAGAGATAAACAAGAGACAAGCACTCAATGCAAAAGCAATTTACTCTTTATATTGTGCTTTGTCACCAACTGAATATAACAGAATATCTTCTTGTGTTACAGCAAAAGAAGTATGAGATAGATTACATATCACCTATGAAGGAACAGATCGAGTGAAGGAGACCAGAATTAACATTCTCTTGGGTCAATATGAAGCCTTCAAAATGAAACCAGGAGAATCTATAACTGACATGTTTAGTCGTTTTACAGATATTGTCAATGGTCTTGAGAATCAAGGACAGAAAATTTCTGGTCCTATGAAGGTAAACAAGCTATTGCGTGGACTCTCCAAGGATTGGAATCACATAAAGAATTCAATAAGAGAGACGCAAAGAATTATGCCACTATCTCGTCGACGAGCTGATTGGAACTCTTCGTCTTATGAAGTGGAACGAATTAATGAAGACGAAGATCCAAGAGGTAAGAAATCCATTGCGTTAAAATCAAATGATGATTCTGATGATACAAATTCTGGAGATGATCTGGACGATGAGGAGCTTGCTCTTATGATAAGAAGATTCAGAAAGCTGAATAGAAAAGGAAGAAGGTTCAACTCAAAGAAACGAAGTTTCCAAAAACAGCAAACCAAGTTTGTAGATGATGAGGAACCAAACAAAGATGTAGTTTGCTTCGAATGTAAGAAAAATTGACACATCAGACCCAACTGTCCTCTTCTAAAGAAGAAAGGAAAAGTTGAAAAGTTTTGTAAAGCTCTCAAAGCCAAAACATGGAGTGATACAGAGTGTGAAGAAAGTGATGAAGAATATGCCAACCTATGTCTGATGGCACGATCGGACTCGAGACTCGACTGGATCGACTCGACAGTGAATTTGAGGCAAGTAATTTTAAAATTCCTGTCAAAGTTTCTAAATACATTGATGAACTGTGTTTTAGTCTTAAGACTTCTCTCAAAAGAATTTCCGAACTTAAAAAGGAAAACTCAGCTCTAAAACAAAATGAAAAAGTCTTAGAAGAAAGAATTAAAAATTTAGATTTGAATGTTTCCACTCTTAAAGAAAAGGAAGATAATCTTTTGAAAGAAAATGCTCTTTTAAAAACTAACTTATCAAATATTTCAAAGAAATTTTCAATAGGATCCGAAAAACTTGAAAAGATTATTTCATCTCAAAGACCTTATTTCAATAAGTCCAGTCTAGGTATGACAGCAGAAACAATTCCCTTGATTGATTTTCCTAAAGTAAAAGAAATAATTAAGAAAAGACCGTCGAGAGAGGCTTACAAAAATCATTTCAAGAAAGTTTTTGTAAAGTCTATAGGTCGAAATGCTCTCGTGTGTTCAAAGTGTGATCAGGATCAATTTGAAAAAGAGTGTCCTATGGTTTGGAAACCTGTTAAGAAAGTATGGCCTAATAATGTTTATCCTACTAACACCAAAGGACCTAAGAAAATTTGGGTATCAAAGAAAGCTTGAGACTCTCTTTTAAATGCAGGTCTCCGTCAAGAAAAAGGTAAAGTGGTATCTTGACAGCGGATGTTCAAGACACATGACAGGAGACTCAAATTGCTTCATAAAGCTTATTCAAGTAAATGGTAGAAAAGTTTCATTTGGAGGAAATGGCAAAGGAAGTATTGTGGGATTTGGAACTGTGAAAATTGGAAATCTCACAATAAACAATGTTTCTCTAGTGGAAGGACTCAACTATAACCTTCTCAGCATTAGCCAATTGTGTGATACTGGTTTCAAGATCTCCTTTCAAGAAGGAATATGCTCTGGAATCAGTAAAGACTCTACTCAGTCCTTCATGGGTCGAAGACATGGAAATATCTACCTCTTAGACATGAAACCAAATGAATCGCAATGCCTAATCTCAATTCAAGATGAAGCAAGCTTATGTCACAGAAAACTTGGTTATGTCAACATGAAACAATTAGCCAAAATCTCATCAAAGCAGCTTGTTCGAGATCTACCCAAATTACCATATCAAAAGTCCGATCCATGCACACCATGTATTCTGGGAAAGTAGGTAAGAAATTCATTTAAGCCAATAAATCATGTTTCTACTAATCATGTACTACAGTTGCTATATATGGATCTATTCGGACCAACCAGAACCCAGAGCATTGGAGGTAAGAAGTATTGTTTAGTAATTGTGGATGATTACTCCTGCTTTACATGGGTATATTTCCTTACAAGTAAGTCTGAAACCTTATCGTATTTTGAAAGATTTGCTAAAAAGGTTCAAAATGAAAAATGTTGTGTTATCTCAAGTATAAGAACAGATCATGGAGGTGAATTTGAAAATCAAGATTTTACAAAATTTTGCGATGAATCTGGCTTTAAGCATATGTTTTCTTCTCCATATACTCCAGAGCAAAATGGAGTTGTAGAAAGAAATAATAGATCTCTTCAAGAAATGGCTAGAACTCTTTTAATTGAAAGTAAGATTTCTTCACGATTTTGGGCTGAAGGCTGTTTCAACAAAGCGTGCTATATCATCAATAGAGTCTTCCTAAGACCTATTCTAGAGAAAACCCCTTATGAGTTATTCAAAGGTAAGAAGCACATTGTTTCATACTTTCATGTGTTCGGTTGCAAATGCTTTATTTTGAAAAATGCAAAAGATCGAGTTGGTAAGTTTGAAGAAAGATCAGATGAAGGCATCCTCCTTGGATATTCTACATCAAGCAAAGCTTACAGAGTCTATAACAAGAAGAGCCAGTCTGTGGAGGAGTCAATGAATGTCAAATTTCAAGACTTTACGCAAGATGAATTCCGTCTGACTCATCATGAAGAGTCTGAACCTGCTCCAGACCCTCCAAAGCTTACAACTCAAGAAGCATCTCAGACTCTGGAAGATCAGCACCAAGCTGTTCATGAAGATTCAAATAAAGGAAGAGATCATCAACCAGATAAATCAACCAGTAACTGGAAGTATAAATCCAGTCATCCCAAAGAGCTCATTATCGGCGAAATTAATGAAGGAATCCGCACCAAATCTAAAAGGCGTGAAGAGTCTAGTGTTGTAGCTCTTATTTCCGAAATTGAGCCAAAGAGCATAGAAGAAGCTTTATCTGATGAAAGCTGGATTGAAGCCATGCAAGAAGAGCTCAGACAGTTTAACATTAATGATGTATGGGAATTGACATCCAAACCAAAAGGTAAAACTGTTATTGGAGCCATATGGGTGTTCAGAAACAAGATGAATGAAAAAGGAAAAGTCATACGAAATAAAGTAAGACTCGTGGCCAAAGGATACACGCAAGAAGAAGGAATAGACTATGATGAGACTTACGCTCCTGTAGCAAGGTTAGAAGCTATTCAACTATTACTTGCGTTTGCTTGTTATAAAAATTTCAGGTTTTCCAAATGGAAGTCAAAAGTGCGTTCCTAAATGGATTTATCCATGAGGAAGTTTATGTGGAACAACCACCTGGGTTTGAAGACCCAAAGAAGCTAGACTCGTCTTCGACTGAAAAAGGCCATGTATGGTTTAAAGCAAACACCTCGAGCTTGGTATGACAGACTAAGTAAGTTTTTATTACAGAATGGTTTTGTCAAAGGTAAAGTAGATACTACTTTATTTATCAAAAAGGAAAACAAAAGCTTTTTACTTGTTCAAATATATGTGGATGATATTATTTTGGATCCTCTAATGAAAGTCTATGCAAGAAATTTTCTAAATCTATGCAGGATGAGTTTGAAATGAGTATGATGGGAGAATTAACATTCTTTCTTGGTCTTCAAGTAAAGCAATTGAAGGAAGGAACTTTCATTTACCAAGAAAAATATGCTAATGATCTTGTCAAAAGGTTTGGATTGGAAAATTGCAAAAAGACTGATATACCAATGTCAAGTTCGTTGAAAATAGACAAAGATGAAGAAGGGAAGAAAGTTGATCAAAAGCTGTACATGAGCATCATTGGTTCACTTCTTTATCTTACCGCTTCTAGACCTGACATTTTGTTGAGTGTTTGCATCTGTGCTAGGTTTCAATCAGATCCTAGAGAATCCCATCTCAGTGCTGCAAAACGTATTATTAAATACGTTGCTTCATCTTCAAGCATCGGTCTTTGGTATCCTAAGAAGGGAGACTTTAATCTTTCGGGGATATTCAAACGCAGATCCGACCGGTTGCGAGTCGATAGAAAGAGTACTTCAGAACTTGCCGTTGCTTGGAAGCGGGACGGTGTCTTGGTTTTCAAGGAAACAAAGCATTGTGGCTCTCTCAACAACGAAGCAGAGTATGTAGCTCTTGGAAGCTGTTGTTCGCAAATTCTATGGATAAAACAACAGCTACAAGACTTTAGGATTGAAGACTCATGCACAGAGATCAGATGTGACAACACCAGTGCAATCAATTTCACTAAAAATCCAATCCTTCATTCAAGAGCAAAGCATATAGAGATTCGACATCACTTCATTAGAGATCATATTCAAAATGGAGAATTCTCAATTCAATTTGTTGATTCAAAAAGTCAACTAGCGGATATATTCACAAAGCCTTTGGAGAAAAATCAATTCGATTTTATCCGTTCCGGACTCAACATTTTGAAGCTCGAGGAAGTTAAAGTCTAGAGACTCTCCAACCCTTAGACTCTAAACCGTCAGACTCAGACATTCATGGCTATAGACTGTAAGTTGATATTATATCTAAACTCAAAAAGGTACGATCTTTCGTTCAGTTAATTTATAATTTCCGTGAAAAACGGAATCTTGTCTTTTCAAAAGGATTAATTTTGGTAGTTAATGATTTTAAAAAGAGGTGTTCGTACACTTTCCTTGTGCCGATTGAACTTTCCTTTTCAAAACTGAGTTATATATATACAATTTTCCTTTTCACCCAATCTTCAAAACCCTATAAGGCATTCTCCTCCCAATCCTGTTTCTCCTTCGTGTTCATCTTCTAGAAAGTTGTCATCTTTTCTTGGGAAAGCAAGTAAAGGAATCTTTCAACGACAAGGAAGGATGTCTTCTTCGAGGAAGTCTTCAAGAATCGCGAACAGGGGACCACTAAGAATGAAGGAGGGACCTACCCATTTCGATCTCACCGAAGAGGAAGAATTATCGAGTCAGCAACAGAGCCCTATTCACTCTCCACTACGTCAGTCAACACCATCTACCCCTCAAGGTGCGGGTCAACAACCAGAGGAAGAAATAATCGAGGACGCAGACCCTGTAAGAGTCCAAAAACCCTCTTTTATTTACAAGCTTTACCGTGCGTTGAAAAGCACTGGGACTCCGTTGAACTACGTGGATGATTTTCTTAAAGATAAGAATTATGGGAATGAGTATATCTTTCTGCGACGAATGGAGGATTTGGGAATTGCTCTCAAGGGAAAGGCTGAGGAAGCACTTGCGAACATTCCAAGTGACCCTCGTATGTTGGGACCAAATTCTACTGACGGGAACGATGATGCTAAATGTTATGTGATTTTCAATCTAGAATGAGTGTTGTTGCGAAGGTGAAGGGAAAAAGAATGGAATTGTTTAAATCGAAGGAACAGGAGAATTTGTTCTTCAGATTGCTGAAACAAGGGGTGATAAACCCTAGGAGTGTTGATTTCGATTTCTTGGATGCCATTAATGTGAACTTAAGGGAGAAGTTCAATCTGCTTCAACTTGAGCAATTTTCCACCAATACCACAGATGGTTATGCGCAATTGACAGCATACTTCTATTCGAATCTCAACTTTTTAGATGCGAATAGAATATCATTCAGTGTTCGAGACCAAGACTATGTGGTAGACGTGGACATGTTGGCGGACATAATTGGAGTTGAACAAGGACGCTATCAACCGATCAAAGTCTCAATTGCTCGTACATCATTAGAACTTGTCAAAGATAGAGATACAGAGGGAAGAATCATCTATTCAAGGATGCGTGCCATCAATATCGTGTTGCACAAAATTGTGATCAATTGCATCAGGCCCAAGTCTACATCAAAGACTGATGTGTCTAATTCCGAGGCAAAATTGATGTACGCAATCAACTCAGGGAAGAAGTTCTCTCTCCCTCACACCATTCTCTTTCACATGTACAGAGCAATGTTGAAGGACAATGGTCAATTGCCTTACCCAGGTCTGGTGACTAAGATCTTCAGACACATGAATATTGAACCGCCACATACGCTTTGTGTTTAACCGTGCGATAAGATGGTGGTAGGTTTGAAGATGTTGACGAAGATGCGTCTGAAAAAACTTTCCAAGGCAATGGAGAAATTCAGAGTGAAGACTCTAGTACCGTCTGCTTCAAAGAGAAAAGGGAAGGAGGCCATTGGTGCCCTATCCAAAAAGAAGAGAACTCTCATCTTGGAGGATGAAGATGAGGAGGAAGATCCCACAATCTCTGCCTTGATAAGGACCAGACATTTTGTACCTCAATCGACAGAACTTCAGAAGAAACAGAGAGAAGAAGAGGAGCAAGCCAAGAACAGAGAAGAAGAAGAGCAGCGAGAGAAGGAGAAAGAAGCTGAAGAAGAAGGAGAAAAAGAGAAAGAAAAGTCTGCAGCTGAATCTGGAGAGAAGGGGAATCAAGATGCAGAAGAGCATGATCATCACTCTTCCCCATTTGAGGTCCTAGAAACAGGGGGAGTTGGCGAGCAAGAAAGGTCCACACCTCATGCTACCATCAGTGAAGGTCTAAGACGATCGCCAGCAGATCCAGAAGAGTTTCAGGCTTCTCAATTGCTTGAAGAAGGACACGATACGTCAACACCAAATCTGCAAGATTATACAGAAGCTCCATCGTCTGCATTCACTCCATCCGAGAAAGCCAATGCAAGTACACAGATGGACAATTCAGCAGATTTTCGTTGTATTCTTGATGTTCTTCTGGAAATGCGGGGCCAAATCTATGCTCTGGACTGTGAAATTCAAGCCATGAAGAATGCTGGACAAGCATCTTCGGTTACCCTGGAGGACAAAATGAAAGACCTAGCTCTACAATGTGGCATCCCAGAAATTCAAAGCCGAGCCATAAGGTGTGTTAAAGTCTTTAATTAGGTGATAGAATTTCCATGGCTTATGTTTTAGCCATTATTCTTTTAATTTGATGATTGGTGCTTGTGATTGTGGAAATTTAAATTTAATAAGATTAATAATCTATGCTTGGCCATATGATTTAAATTTCAATAAGCAAAAATATCCTAAGACTTTGGCCAAGATTGAAAATTGAAATTCAAAAATATTTATAGAAGGAATTTAAAAAAAAAAAAAGAAGGAAAAAGAGGGTTATTTTTCGAATGGGCCTTGGACCCATTGGCCTAAAGCTTGGTGGGCCAAGCTAGTCGGCCCATTAGAGCCCAAGAAGGGAATTCGACCAGCCCAAGGGGAGTGGCCAGATGGGCCTAAGCCCAAGCCCAATCAAATTCAAATTAAAACCCAATGAGACAAGTGGCAAATGGCAAGAGCATGCATTGGTGGGTTTGTAGGCAATCTCATGATTGCTAATCATGGGATTAGGGGAGTATAAAAGGGATGAGAAGAGAGAGAGTGGCTGGTTCTTTGCTTCATTCGGCCGAGAGAGAGGGTGAGAGAGAGAGAGAGAGAGTTCGAGAGAAAGGGAGAAACCGAGAGGGGAGAGGAGGCGGAGCCGAGGGGTGCTGCCGTTCGTTCGCCGTCCGATCGCCGTGTCCCGCCACCGTTCGTCATCGTTTGTTCATCTTAGAGGCAAGTGGAGTCCTTAACTTCTCTTGCATGTTTGTTTTGTTGGTTGCATGTTCGATTTTGGGTGTGATTTGTGCGAAAAACCAAGGTAAGAGTTGGTTATTTTCAAAACCGTGTGACTGTTCTTGTTCGGTTTGTTGGAGTCAGTAGCTTGTTTGAGCTTGTATGGATGTTTAGAGTTCGATTTTGGCTTCATTGTCTTCATGAAAGTTGTATCTAACGTCTTTTACTATAACATACTGAAATTTCGTGGAAAATGATGGAGATATGAGGGGTTAAAGTTCCATTATACGGAGACCCTAGATCTGTGAAGTTTTCGCTGACCTCTTGCTAGATTCTTGTTTGCATGTTGATTTCTGTTCAAGATTTGACTTCGATGTCTTCATGAAAGTTGTAGGTAACACTTAAGCTACAACATACTCAAATTTGAAGCAAAAAGAACAAGTATAGCTTGGTGAATCGGCTAGATCTTGGAAACGATGGTTCTGGTGAAGTATTTCGAGACACCCGAGACTTCATGGACTTAAATGGTGACCATAATTTGGTTATTTGACCTATATCTCTTCATGAAACTTGTAAAGGACACCTTGGTACATAACATACTCAAATTTCAGAGGAAACGAAAGAGAATAGATGGGTGAAATCTAAAAATTTCGGAGGAGTGTGTTCTGGACGACGCGGTAGTGGTTCCAGAAGTTTCGTGGGGTTGTAGAAATTAATCTAAAAATAATTTGGCTTAGAGTTCTTCATAAAAAGTGCACGAAAATGTGTTGGCTATCACCCTGTAAAATTTCTTAATTTTTGAAGGTCATATGAGTATTTTAATCGAATTTATTTGGAAACTGTGCAATTCTGGCCATTATCCGAATATCATGTGCTATTTTGTGGAAATTGTGAAATTATGAGAAATTCAATTTGGCCATGAATTTTGTATGAAATTGTGATCCTATTGATTTGTTTAGTGATTGTTTGAATATTATGATTTTGGGAAAATCATAAATATTAAATTTAATATTTATTTATGAAAATAAATAAATATAATAATATAATAATATAATAATAAAATAAAATAATAATAAAATAAAAGGGATTATTTTATTGGCCATGAATTTCATTGAATTTATTATGCATTGTTGTATGACATTGGTGTATGTATGATCATAAATTGTGATGCATGTGTGAAACATATGCCATGTAATAATAAGATTAAAAGGATGGTGAATGTGGAAAATGATATGTGAGTAAGAGGTTGTGGTGGAGGATGATGTCTGGTGGCCTAGTGGCGTAATTCCAGAGGTTCCCTGGGAGATTCAGGATGCCCGGAATGTGGGGGGCCGGAAGCCCTGTCGGAGGTTTCTGCCCGAAGGGAATGCCTCGCGATGCCAGGATGTGGGTGCGAGATGCCTGGCTAGAAGGGTAAAGGCCGGAAGCCCTGTCGGAGGTTTCTGCCCGAAGGGAATGCCTCGTGATGCTAGTTGAGATGCGAGATGCCCGGAATGTGGGGGGCCGAAAGCCCGGTGGCCATGGGATGGCTGGAATGCTGGGAACCCTGTCGAAGGTCTTTGCCCGAATGGATGATGATATTGATGATATGAGAAGTGGGTGATGTGGTGATCAAACTTAAGAGATAAAAGATGAAAAATGAACCCGTGATATGTGATATGCATGATGATATGCACGATGATGATGATGATGTTATGTGATGTGGTATGATGATCACCCATGATATGTGATATGCATGATGATATGCATGATGATGATGATGATGTTATGTGATGTGGTATGATGATCACCCATGATATGTGATATGCATGATGATGATAATGATGTTATGTGATGTGGTATGATGATCACCTATGATACGATATATGATATGCATGATGATATGCATGATGACGATGATGATGATGTGATGTGACATGATATGATGATCACCTATGATATGAAATATGATATGCATGATGATGATGATGATGATGATATGTGATGTGACATGATGATGCATGATAGTGTGTGCCTGGCTTCAAGGTAAGTAATGCCTGCAATGCATGTAAAATTGCATGATGCATTGAGTTGTTATTGGATTTCCCTATCTGCTGAGTGGTTGTACTCACCCCTTTTGGGGATAACATTTCAGATTAGCAAGTATGCCGCTACCTGCCGTCACGCAAGGTACATTTTACGGGATACCATCCGATGTGGAGGTCGAGTGTGTTGAGATAGACTGTCCCTCTGTTCCTGGACTGACTTTTATCTGAGTACGTTGTCTAGTGATGTATGACGTGGGCCTGGCTGGGGGTCCTGTCATTCAGGAGTTCATTTCTGTGCACGTTCGTCGGGATGGAGTGATGCGAGGGATGTTGCCGCCGCCACCGCCTGATGCACTGGGTTGGGTGTGAGACCTGCGCGCGATGAGTAGGAGCTGAATCTCTTTTTGATGTAGATAATCGACACTTTCGATACGGGTTTGTACTCGTATGATGTTGAGGGTCGAGAGTTTCTTTTTGAGGTTTTAGGCTGGATGTGGCTGAATCCTAGCTTTTCCTTTTTGATGTACCGACCCAAAAGAAATCCCATCTTGCTATATATATATGTGTGTGTGTGTGTAAGCAAAGTGTCGAAGTTGTTTATAAAAATCCTGATGTTTAGCTGGTGTGTATTTATATCATGGATTGGTAGGGGGATAGATGGTGATGTTTAATTTGCTTCCGCTATGAGTCGCGTTGGGACCGATCGTTTATAAAAAAATAAAAAATGTTTGTGATTAACGACGCTTGTTTTAAGTACAAGATAGGAAAAGGAAATAAAGTGTAATATCGGTGCTGGTGACGACCTGCGAAGGGTTCGGGGTGTCACATACAAATTCAAGCCAATGCCAAAGGAGAGGAGGTTGCTCATCTAAGAGAAGACTTGAAGAGGCTAGAAGGCATAGTCCAGTCGATGGGAGATTTCCAGATCGTGCGCATTCCCAAGCAGACCTGACTCTTTTCTCACCTTTTTAAAGATGACAAAAAGGGGGAGAAGAAATTTGAACCAATTTGAACTTTAAACTTTGACTTTAGAATTCTTTTTGTGGTTGAATATGTTTGTTTTTTAGTATGACTTGAGTGAACTTGGGTGTGAACTTGAATTTGACTAAATTGGCTATAGATTTTGATGCTTGACTGTTTGCATTTATATCAAGTGTTGTCATATGGTATTACTCAAGAAAGACTAACCAATTTTCTGTGGATGCAGAGTCTGGTTGTTTTATCAATCTTTATGAGATAGCCATATTGCTTGAGAAATGTTTTTGCAGGTCAAAGTTGTTCAAATCTACAGGAAAGTTTTGTCACCATCAAAAAGGAGGAGATTGTTAGAGAAATCTTTCCAGAATATTTTGAAGTCGACAAAACGTTTCTATCGTCTAGTCGGATATTCGCAGACCTTTCGTTTAAAGTCGAAGACTTTCTCGATCACCGAGACTCAAAGACTCAAGACTTAAGACTTAAGACTCAAGACTATTCTCATTGACAGTCTTTCTGATCCAGTGACGAAGGAAATCCAGAGCCGAAGTATATGGTTGAGGATTTAATCCTATCCTCTGGAGAAGATCTCTTGGCTGGATAAATATAACGGATTCTTTTATTCGTATCTAGATCGATTAAAGATCCGATGGTCGACGAAATATTCTTGGAAGGTTCTATTCTTGGAAACCAAGATCCTGATTGTATGGGCGAATGGGATTGATGGGCTATCGTCAGGTTCCTTTAATAGCTCGAATGATATTCTTAATTGATTCCGTCCAACGGGTAGATTGGAGGAATTCCTTTGGTAAGTGCCAACGGGTATGATGGCATAAAGGAGTATAAAAAGGAAGACATTCTAGTTGTTTGAGTACGTGATCGATAGACAAATTCCAGAGTTTGAAGCACCTTGATTATTAGTCGATACATTTTGAGCGAAATTGTATACACAGAGAGTGTCTATACTTGGTGATACCTTGAGCGAGTGTGGTAAATCATCTACACCTAGAAATCAAGGAAGATCAACGCTGTAACATCTCTTTGTTCATAGTGGAATCCAGTCAAATTGGCTGTCAGTGCAAAAGAGTGGACGTAGGCTTGAATCAAGCCGAACCACTATAAACCGCGTCTTTAATTCTCTCTTCCCTTTACTCAATCTTACGTTAATCATTATTTGTTGCAAATCCTTTAACTGTCTAGTATTGTGCTAATTATCAAGAAAAATCTTTTATATACCCATTCACCCCCCCTCTAGGTACTCGCACTAGCTATATCAATCACAAGCCAAGAGAATGAAAATGGTAGGGTTGGGTGTTGACGCAAATCCTATGACAAACCTTCATATTCTCAAGGTGAGTAATATTTTTAAAATTTTCTAATAACAATTGCTTATCTCCTTAAACTAAAAACATGGTCATTCTTATGTAGCCTAATATAACTGGTGCAAGAATCTTTGACCTACCGGACAAAGAAGTATTTTCAAGAGCTACATCAACAGCAAAGATGCATTCCCAAGTCAGTGCACAACCTGAACAATTAAGAACTTGTCCTCAAAAGCATGTTGCTGTAATACGAAAGACACCATCACAACCCCAGGCGAGTTCCCAACCTCAGTCATCATGTATCAACAGCTCATAAAAAACACATTGCGGTGACGCCGAAGCCACTATTACAACCCAAGGCCAGTTCCCAACCTCAGTCATCTCATGCAACAGTAGCTCCTCAAAAGCACGTTGCAATAAAGCCAAAGGCACTATCGCAACCTGAGGCCAGTTCCTAGGATCAGCCATCTCAGGCTACAATAGCTCAGAAGCATCTTGGTTTAAAGCAAAAGGCACAATCGCAATCTCAGGCAAGTTTCTAACCTTAATCATCTCATACAACATTAGCTCATTGAAAGCACATTGCAATGAAGCCAAAGGCATTATCGCAACCTGAGGTTAGTTCCTAGGCTCAGTCATCTCAGGCTACAATAGCTCAGAAGTATCTTGGTTTAAAGCGTAAGGCACCATCACAACCCCAAGCAAGTTCTCAACCTCAATCATCTCATGCAACATTAGCTCCTCAAAAGCATGTTGCGATGAAGCCAAAGCTACTATCACAATTCGAGGCCAATTCCCAACCTCAGTCATATCATGCAGCTGAGGGAAAATTACCAAAAAAGTTCTAAACCTATTCCAATTGTGCCAATTAAGTCATAAACTTATTTTTTTGACCAATTGAGCCCAAACCTTTTACAATTATTCACGATCAGTCCATCGGCCAAAATTGGGTGGCCGGCGAGCTTTTTTTAATAATATTTTATTTTTTAAAAATTTTATTAGTTTTTTTTTTCCTTTTTCCTTTTTTTTCCCTCCTCCCTCTTCCTCCCTCCTCCCTTCTCCTTCCTTTGGCTCCGGTGGGGCGAGCCCTTGCCGGACTAAGTTGTCACCCTTTTTTTTTAAGTTCCAAATTTATTCGGTGACAATAGCTCATATAGTGCTATTGACAAGCACACAAATTGAGCAACACTTTTCAATGTGAAAGTAATTTCTCGCATGGCAAGCAACTGGTTTTGCAAACTACAAACTCACATCAGATTTCATTCCCATCTCAATTATCCACAACTAGTGTTCAAACTTACAAACTTAGAAACAAGGTACTATGAAAGACTTTAGAAAATTCCCACCAATTTTCACATTACATATAACCAATACAGCAATATAACACATGCATATAATGAACGCCGATTGATATAGCATCTTTCCTTTCTTTACTCGTGCGAGCTCCTCCTTTAAATGTCTATTTTTTTCCTTTTGAGTCTTTATTTCAGCTAGCAATCAGCTCACATCGACTTCATCACGCCTCGATTGGCTTGATTCACACAATGCTTGATTTCTTTCAAGTATGTCAACTATCATGTCCCTCACATGATCTGGTATCTTTGGATCAACCCACATGAAGAAATCGCAGCAACTTGGACTATTAAACTTAGCACATCCATGGAACCTTCTTCTTGCGTTTTTCCTTGTCTTTGCCATAAGAATTGGTAATTGAAGACCACAATAACATGTTGGCTCCGAGTTGACCTCATTAGGAGTTACGCCACTTGATTCAGATGTTGGCACCCTCATTCTTCTAGGCTCCGTATTATAGGAACCTAATAGAAGTATATTAGCTATATTATGATTCCTTCATAACATCTTCATATAAGTAACTTCCGCATAATGCAATGTGTTTACTTGAGAGATTTATGAGATGTTTTCAATCTCCAAAAAACATCTCTCTTTTCATATGCACGGGATGAATAGACAACCATAACTTACTTTATATTGCATCAATGTTCTAATTTGTCACTAGTATTGGAGAATGGAAAACAACAAAATGCTATAATGCAGAGAGCGAGACCTGCGTGAGGAGGAGTCACCATCGCTGTTGCTGACCCTGTCGTCGTCCCCGACGCCAATCGCTTCGCCACTGAGATGTCAAGACTCCCGCAAGAGAGGTCTTTACACGAACTCGCAATCGTCAAAGAAAAAAACACGAACTCACGATGAGCGTCGAACTTGAGGTCAATGAACTCCAAATAACGATGGGCGTCGAACTTTAACTCGGGAGGGGACCCAAATCGCAAGAGAATTGTAGATCGTCAAATTTGATTTAGGGTTTAAGGTTCAGACAAATTTGATTTGGGGCTTAGGGTTCAGAGAGAGATCGAGCATCAATTCTGTTCAAAGGGAACGAGACGATGACACGAGTTTGGGCTTTGAGTTCAGATGATTTTGGGAAGAAGAAGAAGACATGTGATTCGAACAATGAAGAAGGAAAATAAACACCTGGGAAGGGGGCACTCGGGAATAGCAGAAGGAAAGAGAGGGAGGGGGGGACACGATGGTGAAGAAGAAAGGAGGACACGACGTCGCTTTGCATGCATGGAATTTTTTTTTTTAACTATTCGCAATGGAGGAGAGAGAAACGATTAAAAAAAGCCACGCTTGCGCCACACTAGCTTTTTCCGTTAGGAAATTAGATGGCGTCAATTTTAGGACTCGATTGAAACATTTTGACAAGTTTTAGGACTTAATTGCACTTTTTGCAAGTTTTAGGACTTAATTGCATTTTCATGACAAATTTTAGAACTTCTATAGTATTTATCCCTAGCTTAAATTCATGTCATGAATTAGCTAGCAAAGGATTTGACCATGGCTCATGTGCTCCCACTTGAGGTCACACTCTCTCTCTCTCTGAATTACATGTATTGATTCTAAACATATACATAGTAGAAGTGGCCACGCTACTTAGCACTGGAATGATTTCTCGTGTGTCGCTTGATAGAGCTTAGTGTGTGGTGAAATTACGAGTATTATTCTTTTTTTTAATCTTCTCTTTTGGCCAAGGATTGCTTAATAAACTCATATTTAAAAAGGGAGTGGGAGTGCTCTATATACACCATATGATCAACTAATTTCTAATCACACAAGTCTTGAATGATGATCAAGTGTTTTTCATTAAATATTTTTATCTTCATTTTCTTTCCATGTGGATATTTCTTGCAGGACTTTACAAATTTGAAGTTCCTTTACTTTAGTGAATGTATGTCCATGGTTTGTATGCCGAACCTCGATTTTTGTCCAAATCTCGAGGAATTGGATCTCAATGGGCGCAAAAATTTAGAGCATGCTCACGAATTAGTTGCATATCACGCCAAGTTGAGGTTGTTGAATCTAAAAGGTTGCTCTTGTTAGAGAAAACTCCTTTATTGTTTTGAAGTTGACAAAACCTTTCCACAGTCTAGTCTGAAGACTCCAAGACCTTAAACTCAAAATCTGAAGACCGATAGACTTTAGAATCAAAGGCTGCTCACGCTAATAGATTCCAGACTGAATGCCACTGAAGAATGAAGACTAATTCAGATGTGAGATTATCTTTATTTCTTCAAGGATTCGATTCATACTGTTTATGGAAAGCTATTTGGCTTGATACGACACTTAATTGATTATCTATATTGAAATCAATTTCGATAATCAAATCTTTTGAAAGGCAAGTAAACTTGGAAAGTTCTACTTATGAAAACCAAGATCCTGATTGTATGGGCGAATAGGATTGACGGGCTTTCATCACAATCATCAAACGACTTGTGTGGCATCCCGGAAATTCAAAGCCAAGCCTTAAGGTGTGTTAAATGTCTTTAATTAGGTGATAGAATTTTATGGCTTATGCTTTAGCCAATTTGTCTTTTAATTTGATGAATTTTGCTTGTGTTGTGGAAATTTAAATTTAAATGCTTGGCCATATGATTTAAATTTCAATAATTAAAATATCCCAAGACTTTGGCCAAGATGAAATTTGAATTTAGAAATATTTCTAGAAAGGAATTCAAAAAAAAAAAAAGGGGGGGAAATAGGGTTATTTTCGAAATGGGCCTTGGGCCCATTAGCCTAAAGCTTGGTGGGCCAAGCTAGTCGGCCCATTGGGCCCAAGAAGGATTTTCGACCAGCCCAAGAAGGAGTGGCCGGTTGGGCCTAAGCCCAAGCCCAAGCCCAAATTGAATTCAAAAAAATTGAAATTACAAGTGGCCAAAGGAAGAGCATGCATTGGCCATGGGTGTGGTGGATCAATCATTACCTATGATGAGCCTAGGGGAGTATAAGAGGGATGAAGAGAGAGAGAGTGACCGGTTTTTCTTCATTTGGCCGAGAAAGGAGAGAGTGAGGGAGAGAATTCGAGAGAGAGAGAGGAGGCGGAGCCGAGAGGGAGGAGCCGCCGTGTCTCGCCGTCGCCGCCTTGTCCGACCGTCCTACGCCGCCTTGTGCTTGCTGTTCGTTCATTTTGGAGGCAAGTGGGGGGTCCTTTACTTCTCTTGCATGTTGTTTGATGGTTGCATGTTCGGTTTTAAGGGTGATTTGGGCGAAATACCGAAGTAAGGGTTGAATGTGTTCATGTTATGTGGCTGTTTCCGTTCGGTTGGTGGTAGACAGTATCTTATTCGAGCTTGCATGTGTACTTGGAGTGCGATTTTGGCTTCGGTGTCTTCATGAAAGTTGAAGCTAACATCTTGTAGTATGACATACTCGAATTTCATGGAAAACGATGGTGATATGTGGGGTCAAAAGCTCTGTTATACGGAGACTTAGATCTACGAAATTTTCACTGACCTTTTGTTGATTTCTTGGTTGCATGTTGATTTCTGTTGGAGATCTCACCTTGTTGTCTTCTTGAAAGTTTTAGGAAACACCCTAAGCTACAACATACTCGAATATGAGGCAAAAATAACAAGTATAACTTGGTGAATCTGTTAGATCTTGGAGATGGTTGATTCTGGTGAGGTGTACCGAGACACCCGAGACTTCATGGGTTAAAATGGTGACCATAATCTGGTTATTTGACCTAGATCCCTTCATGAAAATTGTAAAGAACACATTTTTACATAACATACTCGAATTTCAGGAGAAACGAAAGAGATTTGATGGGTCAAACATAAGTTTTTCGGTGATGTACGTTCTGGACGAAACGGTAGAGGTTCCAGAAGCTTCGTGGAGTTATATAAATTAATATATAAAGAATTTTGCTTAAAGTTCTTCATGAAAAATGCACGAAAATTTGTTGGCTATCATCCTGTTAAATTTGGGAATTTTCGGAGGTCATATGAGTATTTTAATTGAATTAATTCGAAAACTGTGCAATCTGGCCATGATCCGAATGTTGTGTGTATTTTGTGGAAATTTGGGAAATTATGTAAAATGCAAATTAGCCATGGATTTTATGCGAAATTTGATTCTAATTGTTTGTTTAATGATTGGTTGAAGATTATGATTTTTGGAAAATCATAAATATTAAATATAATATTTATTTATGAAAATAAATAAATATAATAATATAATAATATTTAAAAAAAGAGGTGGATTATTTTATTGGCCATGAGTCCTATGGAATTATGATGCATGTATGTAAATCATATGCCATGAAATAACAAGATGAAAAGGATGATAAAAAGTGGAAAATGGTATGTGAGTAAGAGGTTGTGGCGGAGGATGATATCGGTGGCCGAGTGGCATAATTCCGTAGATTCCCCGGGAGTTTCAGGATGCCCCGAATGTGGGGGCCGGAAGCCCTGTCGGAGGTTTCTGCCCGAAGGGAGTGACTCGCGATGCCAGGATTGGGGTGCGAGATCCCCGGCTAGAAGGGTAAAGGCCGGAAGCCCTGTCGGAGGTTTCTGCCCGAAGGGAATGCCTCGTGATGCTAGTTGAGATGCGAGATGCCCGGAATGTGGGGGGCCGGAAGCCCAGTGGCCATGAGATGGCTGGGATACTGGGATCCCTGTCGGAGGTTTCTGCCCGAAGGGATGGTGATGATGGTGAATTTGATGATTTGAGAAAAGATAATGTGGGGATCAATTGATAAATAAAAGTGGAAATTGATCTATGATGTGATATGCATGGTGATGCATGGTTAATGATGATGTGATATGCATGGTAATGCATGGCTAATGATGATATGATGTGATATGCATGGTGATGCATGGTTAATGATGATGTGATATGCATGGTGATGCATGGCTAATGATGATATGATGTGATATGCATGGTGATGCATGGCTAATGACGATATGATCTGATATGCATGGTGATGCATGGCTAATGATGATGTGATATGCATGGTGATGCTTGGCTAATGATGATATGATGTGATATGCACGGTGATGCATGGCTAATGATGATGTGATATGCACGGTGATGCATGGCTAATGATGATGTGATATGCACGGTGATGCATGGTTAATGATGATGTGATGATAATGATATATGAGATGCCATGATGATGATATATATATATGCTATGACGATGCATGAATACGCTTGACATCAAAAAAGGTAAGCAATGCCTACATTGTATGATGATATGCATGGTGCACTGAGTTGTTATTGGATTTCCCTATCTGCTGAGTGGCTGTACTCACCCCTTTTGGGGATAACATTTCAGATTAGCACTATGCCACTACCTGCTGTTTCGCGTGGGGTATTTTACGGTCTACCGTCTGATGTTGAGGTGGAGTGTACGGAGTTAGATTGTCCCTCTATGCCCGGATTGACGTTCATCCGAGTGCGATGCTTAGTTATGTATGATATCGGCCTGGCTGGGGGCCCCGTCATACAAGAGTTCATTTCTGTTCACGTCTCGTCGAGATGGTGCTATGCGAGGGATGCCGCGCCGCCACCACCTCGATGCACCAGGTTGGGTGTGAGACTCACGCGCGACGAGTAGGAGCCGAGCTTTTTGATGTAGATAATCGACACCTTTGATGGGAGCTAGTGCGCTTGATGTAGAGGGTTGATAGTTTCTTTTTGAGATTTTAGGCAGGACATGGCAGAGTCCTCGCTTTTCTTGTTTTGTATCGACCCGAGAAAGGAGGAGTCCCATCTTAAAAGAATATGTAAATAAAGTGTCGATATTCATATATAAAATCCTGATGTGTAGCTGGTATGTATTTGTATCATGGGATAGAAGGGAGATAGATGACGATGTGAATTTTGCTTCCGCTATGAGTCGCGCATGGGACCGCTTTTTAAAAAAAAAAATGCCTGTAATCTGGCAAGGCTTAATTTAGCCAAGAGATAGATATGGTAAAAGATGTAATACCGGCGCTGGTGACGACCTGCGAAGGGTTCGGGGTGTCACAACTTGAGATCTCCTTAATTGATTATGTCCATTTGGTATATTGGAAGAACTCCTTCGGAAAGTGCCAACCGTCGTGAAGGCATGAAGGAGTATTTAAGATGGACTCTCTAGTTGTTCGATATAGTGCGTGAAAGAAAAATTTCAAAGTCTGAAACTTTCCAGTTCTTTGCTATTTCAATTGTCGAGCTCAAATTGTACTCAAAAGAGAGAACAAACATTTGTGATTTTGGAAGAGTGTAGTAGAGTCTCTGCACTATGAAGTCGAGATTACGTGATTGTAAAATCTCTTTTGATTCATAGTGGAAATCAGCCGAGGCGACAACGCTGAAGAGTGGACGTAGGCTTAATTTAAGCTAAACAACTATAAATTTTTTGTTCTTATTCTCTTCCCTAAACTCCTTTATTTATCCGTAAATTTATTTAATTGCTAGAAATTCAAAACTCGCTCAAGCTAGTTGGATTTAAGACTCTATTTCAATAAGAAAAGTATTGTGTAAACATTTCCGCAATTTTTTTTAATACCTATTCACCCCCCTTTAGGTGTTCGTACTAGCCCTTCCAATTGGTATCGGAGCTTGTGTGCTTATTTTATTGAAGTGTTTTACTTCTAAAGCTAAAGATCTATGGCTAGTATTTTGGCTCAATGATTGGTTGAAGGCCAAAGTAACACCAGATCTCCATACTTTGATGGAAATGAATACAACATGTGGAAAAATAAGATGAAGACATTCCTGAGATCGAAAAATCCCCTGGAATGGGATGTAATAGAAAAATGAATTATTCCCAAAGCTACATCAACCACAGAAAGAGAAAAAGAAGTTGTAGATGCTGACGAATTAACACAAGCAGAAATAACCAAGAGACAGGCTCTTGATACTAAAGCCATCTGCTTCTTATATTGTGTTTTATCTCCTACTAAGTATAACCGAATTTCTTCTTGTGAAACAGTGAAAGAAGTTTGGGATAGGTTGCATGTTACCTACGAAGGAACTGATCAAGTAAAGGAAACGAAGATCAATATTCTACTCGGACAGTACAAAGCCTTCAAAATGAAGCCAGGTGAATCCTTCACTAATATGTTCAATTGCTTCACAGAAATTGTAAACGGCTTAGCATATCAAGGACGACCAATCTTAGGACCAATGAAGGTCAATAAACTGCTACGTGGACTATCCAAAGACTGGAATCATATGAAGACATCGATTAGAGAAACCCAAAGGATCATGCCTCTTTCAATAGACGAACTCGTAGGCATATTTCAGTCATATGAAGTTAAGCAAATCAATGAGGATAAAGATCCCAAAGGTAAGAAGTCAATTGCTTTAAAATCTAACGATGATTCTAATGATACAGACTCTGAAGATGACATGAATGATGAAGAGCTAGCACTCATGGTTAGAAAGTTCAAGAAGTTGAACAAGGAGGGAAGAAAATTCAACTGGAAAAAGCAAAGCACACAAAAATTCCAAAAAAGATCAACTGAGGACAATGAAATGAGCCAAGATGTGATGCTTCGAATGTAGGAAAAATGGGCATATTAGACCCAATTGTCCTCTGTTGAAGAAAAAGAAAGGAAAATCTGAGAAACACAAAAATGCTCTCAAAGCAAAGACATGGAGTGATACAAAATGCGAGGAAAGTGATGAAGAATATGCAAATATCTGTCTAATGGCAAATTTAGAATCAGATTCAGACTCAAACTCAGACAAGGAAATTGAGATAAGCAATTTAAAAATTCCTGTTAAAGTCTCGAAGTACTAAAAGGGGAAAATTCTAAATTCAAGAAACAAGAAGCCCATTTGAAAGAAAAATTTGAAAATCTAGATAAAAGTTTTATTGTTTTGAAAACAAATTCTGATTCTCTTATAAAAGAGAATGCCTTTTTGAAAGAAGATATTTCAAACATCACAAAAAGATTTTCAAAAGGATCCGAGAAGTTGGAGAAAATTCTTTCAAAAGTATAAAGACCTTACTTTAAGAAGTTTGGTTTGGGAATGACTTTAGAAACTGTTTATTTAATTGATTTTCCTAAAGTTAAAGAAAGAATCAAATAAAGACCTATAAGGGCATTTTACAAAGATCACTTTCAAAGAATTTTTGTAAAACCTGTTGGCAGGAGTGCTTTCAAATGTTCAAAGTGTAACAGCTCAAAACATTTCGAGAATGAATGTCCCAAGGTTTGGAGACCTATTAAGAGGGATTGGGCAAAGACACTGTTTAATACTAACCCCCCTTAACCCAAGAAAATGTGGGTATCAAATAAAGCTTGAGTTCTTTTCTTGATCATAGGTCACTATCAAAAGAAAGATCAAATGGTATTTGGATAGTGGTTGTTCAAGGCACATGACTGGAGACTCTAGTTGCTTTATAAAGCTTGTTCAAATAAATAGTGGAAAAGTTTCATTTAGTGGAAATAGCAATTGAAGAATTGTTGGATATGGAATTGTGAAGATTGGAAGCTTAACTATCAACAATGTCTCTTTGGTGGAAGGTTTGAATTACAATCTACTCAGCATAAGTCAGCTTTGCGATACAGGATTCAAAATCAACTTCCAAGAAGGCATTTGTTCGGGAATGAGTAAAGATCTCTCTCAATCTTTCACTGGATGAAGGCATGAGAATATTAACCTTCTAAATATAAAACTAAAAAGTTCTCAGTGTCTTATATCCATTCAAGATAAAGCAAATCTTTGGCATTGAAAGCTTGGCCATGTTAACATGAAGCAGATTACCAAGATTTCCTCAAAGAAGCTTGTTCGTGGTCTTCCCAACTTGACTTATCAAAAGTTTGATTTATGCACGCCATGTGTTTTAGAAAACAGGTTAGAAGTTCTTTTAAATCTGTATATCAAGTTTCTATTAATCGATCTTTGCAGCTTTTACATATGGATCTCTTTGGACCAATAAGAACTCAAAGTATTGGTGGAAAGAGATACTGCCTAGTAACCATGGATGATTACTCTCGTTTTACTTGGGTTTATTTTTTGGCAAATAAGTCTGAAACATTCTCTTATTTTTAAAAGTTTGCCAAGAAAGTTCAGAATGAGAAAGGTTATACTATTTCGAGCATACAAACAGACCATGGAGGTGAGTTCGAAAATCAAGACTTTGCAAAATTCTGTGATGAATATGATTTCCAACATGTTTTTTCTTCTCCATACACTCTAGAATAAAATGGGGTTGTGGAAAGAAAGAACAAATCCTTGTTAAATTTGGCAAGAACCCTCTTAATTGAGAGCAAAATCTCCTGTCGATTTTGGGCTGAGGTAGTTTCTACAACTTGCTATATTATTAACAGAGTGTTCTTGAGACCTATTGTAAAATAAAATAAAAAAACTCCTTATGAAGTCTATAAAGGGAGGAAGCCAATTGTTTCTTATTTTCATGTATTTGGTTGTAAATGTTTTGTACTGAGAAATGCAAATGATCGAACTGGGAAGTTTGAAAAAAAAAAAAGTTAAACAAATGAATTTTCCTTGGATATTCAACCTCAAGCAAAGTATACAAAGTCTTTAACAAGAAGACTCAATCTGTTGAAGAATCAATGAACGTTAAGTTTCAAGACTATGGAAAATCAAGAAGATCATACTCAACCTGAAGAGTTAAAACCTTCTCCATATTCTATAAAGTCTATTTCCCCCGAAGCGGTTCAAACTTCTAAATATCATCAACAAGAAGAATTAGAAGATTCAACAAAAGCAGAGGATCAGCAGACTCTCAGACCAACCAACAACTAGAAGCAAAAGTCAAGTCATCCTACAGATCTCATCATTGGCAATATTGATGAGGGAATTTGTACTAGATCCAAAAGACGAGAAGAGTCTAATGCTTTGGCACTTGTTTTTGAAATAGAACCCAAATGTATAGAAGATGCCTTGACTAATGAAAGCTGGATCGAAGCCATGCAAGAAGAACTCAGACAGTTCAGCATCAACGATGTTTGGGAACTAATTCCTAAACCTAAAGGTAAGTTTATTATTGGTACTAAATGGGTTTTCAAGAACAAAGTGGACAAGAAAAGAAAAGTGATCGGGAACAAAGCAAGACTCATAGCAAAAGGATATACGCAAAAAGAATGGATTGACTATGACGAAACCTATGCACCGGTAGCGAGGTTATAAGCAATTAGATTATTATTTGCTTTTGCTTACTAAAAAAATTTCAAGTTATTCCAAATGGACGTCAAAAGTGCATTCCTAAATAGACTTATCAAATAAGAAGTCTATGTGGAATAACCACCTGGTTTTGAAGATTCAAGAAAGCTAGACTCAGTCTACAAATTGAAAAAGGCCATGTATGGATTGAAGCAAGCACCTTGAGCTTGGTATGAAAGGTTAAGTAATTTTCTAACCCAAAATGATTTTGCTAAAGGAAATGTAGGTACTACTTTATTCATGAAAAGAGAAGATAAAGACTTTCTGCTAGTTCAATTTATGTTGATGATATTATTTTTGGATCTCCTAATGAAAATCTATGTAAGAAATTCTCTAGATGTATGTAGAATGAATTCAAGATGAGTATGATGGGAGAATTAACATTCTTTCTTGGATTACAAGTTAAACAATCGAAGAAAGGAACCTTTATTCACCAAGAAAAATATGCAAAAGATCTCATCAAGAAATTTGGATTAGACAATTGCAAGAAGACAGAAACACCAATGTCAAGTTCTTCAAAACTAGATAAAGATGAAGAAGGAAAGAATGTAGACTAGAAGCTTTACAGGAGCATTATTGGTTTACTTCTTTATCTTATTGCATCTAGACTTAACATTTTATTTAGTATTTGCATTTGTGCTAGATTCCAATCAGATCCCAAAGAATCTCACTTAAGTGCTTCAAAGCGCATCATCAAATACATCGCAACTACACCAAAGCTAGGTCTGTGGTATTCCAAAGAATGAGACTTTACTCTCCTTGGATATTCAGACACATATTTAGCAGGTTGTAATGTTGATAGAAAGAGTACTTCTGGCACTTGTCAACTGCTAGGCAACAAGCTGGTGTCCTGGTTTTCAAGAAAACAAAGTATTGTAGTTTTATCAATAGCATAATCAGAGTATGTGGCTCTTGAGAGTTGTTGTTCTCAAATTGTAGGTATAAGACAATAGTTAAGAGACTTTGAAATTGAAGAATCATGCACTGAGATCAAATATGACAACACCAATGCTATTAATCTCACAAAGAACCCAATTCTTCATTCAAGGGCAAAGCATATTAAGATTTGATATCATTTCATTAGAGATCATGTTCAAAATGGAGAAATTATGATTCAGTTCATTGACTCGAAAAATCAGCTGGCGGACATTTTTACAAAGCCACTTGAGAAAAGTTTATTTGAGTCTATTCGCACCAAATTGAATATTATCTCCTCTACCGACTAAAGTCTGAAGTTGATCAAACCTAGAATGACCATAAATTTACTACTGTAAGTTAATATTTCTTAAAAAGCAAGTGATTTAAAGATGGTATGAAGTTTTCGAAAAGGTGCGGTGACATTTGAATCATTGCTTGCCTATTTTATTTTTGAAATTATCTTTTTCAATTTTTTTGCATTTTTGGAAATTTTCATTTTTCGAAAATGGAAGCTTTTTTAGAGTGACGGTTCGTATAACCTGTTTAATTTGCTTTTTACACCGTCGAGTCCTTCTTCTCCATTTATGTTTTCTCAAACCCTAGCATACAAAATTTCTACTCTCTCACTTCCACTCTCAAGCTTTGATCTACAAAGTTCTCATCTTTTTCACCCGAACGAGTTCGGGAAATCCTCCTTGATCACAAAAATGTCTTTCCAGAGGAAATTGTCTCGGATTGTGAACAGGGGATCGCAGCACATGTCAGAGGGTCCTGCACACTTTGACTTGACTGAGGAAGAAGATTATCCTCAACAGCAACAACAACAACATTCTCAACAGCGTTGGCATGACACTCAAGATCCTCTACACCAACAAGCGGAAGAAGAGATTGTGGAAGATGTTGAACCCATAAGAACACTAAAATCTAAGTTCCTCTTTAAACTCTAAAATCAATTGAAACAGGGAGGCACTGCGATGACTTTCATCGATGAGTTTTTGAAAGAGAGAGGTTACAAAAATGAGACTCTATTTTTGAGATCAATGGAAAGGTTAGGCATTGCGCCTGAAGGAACTGCAGACAGGACTTTTCCTAATTTTCCAGCGGACCCGCGTTTTAGTCCCTTTATCAGCCTGAGATTAAGGATGATGATGAGAAGTTATGCACAAATTTTCAGCTTAGGATGGGCATGGCTGCAGATGTGCATGGTGAGGGAACAAATTTATTTTGGTCTAAGGATCACCAAATGACATACTTCAAACTGCTGAAAAGAGGGGTGATGAACCCTCAAACTATGGATTTCGATTTCTTAGACTCTTTGCAGGTGAACCTAAGGGAGAAATTTGCTCTCCTTCAACTTGAAAGATTTTGTTCGGAGACCGCTGTCGCTTACGCCGAATTGACTACATATTTCTATTCAAATTTGTCATTTCTGGACTCGAATAGATTTTGTTTTACCATAAGGGATAAAGAGTTTGTGGTGGATGTAGACACTCTAGCGGACGTTATTGGTATGGAAAGAGCGAGTTTTCGACCAATAAACGTGACTATTGGTCATGCTACAAGTTTCCTTGTGAATGACAGATTTTCTGAGGGTGGCGTCATTTATCAAAGAATGACCGCCTTAAACATCTTGCTGCATAAGGTCGTGATAAACTACATTCGACCCAAGTCAACCTCCAAGACCGATGTATCTCGCTCCAAAGCAAAACTGATGTTTACCATCAGTAATAGGATGAAGTTCTCGTTGCCTCACACAATCCTGATGCACATGTACAGGACTGTTGTGAAAGACAAGGGACAACTCCCTTACTCTGCGTTGGTCACTAAGCTATTTAGACACTTTCAAATTCAGCTTCCAATGTCTCTATGTGTTCGAACCATTCCTCCTATTGTGATAGGATTAAAGATGGTGTCGAAAATGAGACTAAATGAACTGAACAAGGCCCTTGAGCGCTTTAATGAGAAGTCCCTAACCAATACAAAACAAGACTCTGCCGTGAAGAAAAGGAAAGGCAAAGAACCAATGGCTGCACCTATCAAGAAGAGGAGAGCCCTTATCTTGCAGGACAAAGAAGAAGAAGAGCATGATATTACTCGCTCTACTTTTGCCTTGAGAAATCTACGGAGTTTTGTCAGTTTTGAGCAGCCAGAGGACAGAGAGGAAAGAGGATGAGAAGAAACAGAGCAGAGAAGTGAAGGAAGAGAAAGAGAAATAAGAGAAGAAAGAGAATAAGAAGAAGAAGAAGAAGAAGAAGAAGAAGAAGAAAATGAGGGTCAATATGACTTTTTTAAGCCAACTTTTGCAATATCTTTATTAGAGGATTCTGAAAAGAATAGAAGTGGAACTGTAGGAGATGAACGAGAAAAAGAACATCACTTAAGTGCTAAAGTTGACAAGAACAAGAAGAAGAATTCTTTTCTCCACCTGTAAGCATCGAGATAGGGGAAGCTGCTGAAAAACGAGGTATTTCTTCACTGTTTTCATTAGTGATGATGTTAGTCGTTCTCTTGCCGATCAAGAGGATGTCTATGCTTGTAAAATTCCTGAAGCTAATGTTGAGGCATCCTCTCCAAGTCTTGGTGATCAAACTGCTAATGTTCCTTCACATCTCAATGCTTCTGGAATTGATTTGGCTGGACCTAGTGCACCAACAGAACTAGCAGCAGACTTTCAAAGGCTGCTAGAAATCCTTCTGGATTTGAAGGCCCAGCAATATGGAATGGAGTTTGAGATCAAGAACCTCCAAACAACTTTAGCATCTACTTAGTATCTCTACACAAGCAAGTACAAGCCATTAAGCTTCAAGTTCAAGAGACTGCAAAGGGTGAGGATATTGAGCAACTGAAGGAGACTCTGAGGAAGCTGGAGGAGGTTGTTAAGACAATGGGGATTTCCAGCTTGTTTGCATTCCCAGACAGCCCTGATTTTATCAAACCTTTTTATTGTTCTCCACTTTTTGCTATTGACAAAAAGGGGGAGAATGTGGGTGCAGATTTATCTTTTTGGTATTTAGCTTATCTTTTTGATATTTAGCACTTTTTTATTTTGATGATTGGTACTTTTTGGTTTGGTTTGGACTTTTGCTGTTTGATTGATGAACTATTTGATGAAATGCTTGCAGCAACTTATTTTGTGATAATGATTGTTGATGGATAGTTATTTGTCTTATCTTTTCAAGATTAACATGTTTTATGTGGTTGTAGAATCAATGCTATCCAGGTTGTAATCAACTTATTTTTATAAGATATCACATATTGCTTAAAAGTTGCTTTGCAGGACAAAAATTCTAAATCTGCAGGAGAGTTTTGTTACCATAAAAAATGGTGAGATTGTTAGAGAAAAATCATTTATTGTTTTGAAGTTGACAAAACCTTTCCATAGTCTAGTCTAAAGACTCCAAGACTTTAAACTCAAAATCTGAAGACCGATAGACTTTAGAATCAAAGTCTGCTCACACTGATAGATTCCAGACTAAACGCCATTAAAGAATGAAGACTTATTCATATGCGAGATTATCTTTATTTCTTCAAGGATTCGATTCGTACAGTTTATGGAAGGCTATCTGGTTGGATATAGCACTTACTTAATTGATTATCTCTATTGAAATCAATTTTGATAATCAAATCTTTTGAAAGGCAAGTAAACTTGGAAAGTTCTACTTATGGAAACTAAGATCCTGATTATATGAGCGAATAGGATTAACGAGCTTTCATTTCAATCATCAAACGACTCGAGATCTCCTTAATTGATTTTGTCTAATGGGTAGATTGGAAGAACTCCTTCGGAAAGTGCCAACGGTCGTGAAGGCATGAAGGAGTATTTAAGGTGGACTCTCTAGTTGTTCGATATAATGCATGAAAGAAAATTTTCAAAGTCTGAAACTTTCCAGTTCTTTGCTATTTCAATTGTCAAGCTCAAATTGTACTCAAAAGAGAGAACAAACATTTGTGACTTCGGAAGAGTGTAGTAAAGTCTCTGCACTGTGAAGTTGAGATTGTATGACTGTAAAATCTCTTTTGATTCATAGTGGAAATCAGCCAGTAGACTGATAGTACTGAAGAGTGGACGTAAGTTTGATTTAAGCCGAACCACTATAAATTTTTTATGCTTATTCTCTTCCCTAAACTCCTTTATTTATTCGTAAATTTATTTAATTGCTAAAAATTCAAAACTCGCTCAAGCTAGTTGGATTTTAGACTCTGTTTCAAAAAGAAAAGTATTTCATACTAGCCCTTCAACTCTAACCTTCATCATCTCCCTGATATACTCCAAGCCAAGAATCTTCAACTTCTCAATCTTATGGGTTGCTCAAAGTTTCAAAGATTTCCTGATATTCCGCATAAAATGAAATGCTTGCAAGAACTTCTTTTACGTGAGACTTCGATTGAGGAACTTCCTACATCCATAAAAAATCTTGTCTCTTTGGAATTTTTGAGTTTATCTTATTGCAAGAAATTGGCAAACCTCCCATCTAGCATTTACAAGTTGCCAAATCTTAAGTCCTTGCTACTTAGGGATTGTTCAAAACTAATCAAGTTTCCAAAGAAGGAGGAGGATTCGAGTGATCTGCGTAGTAAGACAAGATTTCCCAAGCTAGAGTCCTTATGGCTTGGTAGATGCAATCTACAAGAAGTAGAGTTCCAAGAGAATCATTTATGTTTTCCATCCTTAATAGATTTGGATTCGTCCGAAAATAATTTTGCTAAGCTTCCAACGTGCAAGCACCTACATAATTTACTTGAATTGGATGTTTCAGAATGCCAATAACTACAAGAGATTGGCGGGGTTTCAGGGCTACTGCTTGAATTGCAGGCAAGGAATTGTGAATCTCTAAGCAAAATTCCCTCCGACATATTGTCCATTAACCGATTATTTTGTGAATCGGTCTGTAGTGAGGTCATACTCTCCTTCCCTTCCTCCCTCCCTCTCTGATTAATACGGAGTTGTGTACATTGTAGCTAAATTTGACTCATTGAAACTCCTCTTTTTCAAATGTCAAATTTGAAATAATATCTTAAAAATTTACTTTTACTACAGAGATCTTGGGAATTGTATTGGGAATCACATTGCAAAACTATTCTACCTAGAGGAGAGATGTCGCAATGGTTACTCCCAAATAAAGAGGGTTATATATCTTTCACAGCTTCAAAGGATTTGTATGAGAAGTTCCTAAAAGTAGCTATATGTGTTGTATTTCGAGTAAAGGAAGGGAAACGAAAGAAATTTAAGCTCAGTTTATACACTAATGGCAGATGCCAATATAAGTCCTCCGGGCCAAGGAGGTTCCCCAGATTGCATTCAGAACATGTGTTATTACAGTTGCATGCAATCAAGGACCTATGGGAGTAGACCCTTTTGGTCGAAATGACTCAAGTTCTTTCCGTTTAGCTTTTAAAGCATTGGATGTTGCAATTGTAAAAAAGTGCTGATTTTGATTAATATGCAAGCCACTAGAGGACTATTTGGAGACTTTGAATCAAGATGACGAGTTGTTAGATCCAAGTTTGTTTTATGAGATTTGGCATCACGATGAAGAAATTTTAGCCAATCTCTCAAATCTGGAAAAGGTCTCTCC
This sequence comes from Eucalyptus fibrosa, assembly GCA_017140475.1. Lineage (NCBI taxonomy): Eukaryota > Viridiplantae > Streptophyta > Magnoliopsida > Myrtales > Myrtaceae > Eucalyptus > Eucalyptus fibrosa. Next base: position 20,255,736 of record CM029512.1, read on the forward strand.
CTCCCTCCCTCCCCCCCTTCGCGATCCTATATGTAATAGCAGTTGTCCCTCAATGAAGATAATCACCAATCAAGGTCAGAGGCAGACAGTACAAGTGAAATAGAAACAGACGAGGAAATCTTGGGTGACATGTCATGGTCTGACTTATCAGTTGAGCTCTCTCTCTCTCTCTCTCTCTCTCCGGTCCCGAGGATACGCACGAATTCATAAGTGCACATGTTGATTTGTTGTTGGAGTGTACATCAAGCGCACTGTGTTTGTATAACGCAAAAACTGAAAATTCTATACATATAAGCAAATCTAACGTAGAGTGATTCTACACCATGTGCTATGACAATACTCAATACTCGCAAGTGAAGTGAATGACTTCATGAGTATTACATATAAGGCAAGGAAAGATCAATATGTTTAATTATTACAAAAACTCTAGCTTTGGTTAAATTACCAGAAAATTTCTCAAATCAAACTCTTCTATTTTAACTAATTATCAACTTTAGTATGTCTAACAATTTACCGGTATAACAGAAGTATCATTATACTGAAATTTCTCCTTACTACATGGATATTCTTCCCAGAGGAGATATGCTAGAGTTCATCATTGTTGAAGGCAATACCATATCTTTCATGGTTTCACAATACTTTTATGATAAGTTCTTAGGATTAGCTCTCTGTGTTGTTTTCACTGTAGAAGATGGAGAAAATGAAATATTTTTTGACATCGTGCCCCATCTTAACAGCCAAAGACAGAATGGGCTATCGGGAACTCTCAGTTCAGTTAATTCGAATCACATGTGGATTCAATATCTCAAACCGAATGTGCTGTGGGGAGTGTTGGAGGGAGCTATTGATTTTCTTGAATTTGACGAGGATTGTTTACCATTTAGCCTCACACTTAGTATCTCGGGTGGAACCATAAAAAAATTGGGATATGTGCTAAGATGCAAGCAAATGGATGATGATTTGAAAGTTGTGCTTGAAGACAAGCAATTAGTGAATCTAGCTTCAATCTATGAAATGAAGCTCAAAGAATTCTTCTACAAATTTCTCCCGCGCCAAATGGAGCGAATGGAACCCAGGTATAGGTACAACAGTGATAACGAAACGGATTAAATGGGAAGAGGCGAGTGTATTAATGCTGGCGTGCAGCTCTAAAAGAAGCAGTCATTAAGCTAGCACAACAAACTGGGGGTTGGCATATGTTTCCTAATACCTCGAGACATTTGTGTTTGTTGTTGAAGTAAGAGATGGCATTCACTTCAATCTCTAATGTGAGATTTGGAAAATGGAGAGAGGGTGACTTGGAACACGAGATACTTCAATTCAGTAGACCATGGCTTCATGTTTGGCTCAAATATCTTTAGCACGCGTAGTCAAATCATATCAATAAAATGACATGTCTGTAAAGGGCTAGTGCAACACCTAGAGGGGGTGATTAGGTGTAAATAAAATTTTCTAGCAAGATTTAGAAGTAATACATTGCCTTTTGAAAATGATTAACAAGGGACGTAAACAGCTTTAAATAGTTATATAAAGCAATGGATAAAATTAAGAAGTTAAGGACAGAGAATTGGAGTACAAGGTTTATAGTGGTTCGACTTAGATCAAGCCTACGTCCACTCTCCCATGCTGACAGCCCACTGGCTAGTTTTCACTATGAATCAAAAGAGATTTTACAGCTCGTGACCTCGACTTCCTCAGTGAAGAGTATCTACTGATCTCTCACAAAGTCGCACTATGTGTTTCTCTCTTTTGTGTACAACTTTTGAGCTCGATGAATAAAAGAGCAAGGAACTATAGAGATTCAGACTTTAAAATTCTTCTTTCACGCACACTCTCGAACAACCGGAGAGTCATCCTTAAATACTTCTTCATGTCTTTACGATCGTTGGCACTTTCCAAATGAATTCTTCAAATCTATCCATTGGACATAATCAGTTAAGGTGATCTCGAGTCGTTGAATAATTTGTGATAAAAGCCCGTCAATCACGTTCACCCATACAATCAGGATCTTGGTTTCTATAAGTAGAACCTTCTAAGTTTGCTCGCCTTTCAAAAAAAGATCTTGTTATCGGAGTAAATTCCAATAAGAATAACCAAATGATGAGATACTATATCTAGTCATAAGGTCTTCCAAAAACCATACGAATCGAATCCTTGAAGATAATCCGGCATCTAGATAGGTTTTCATTCTTCGGTCTAGAAACTATCAGTGAGGGCAGACTTTGAAACTTAAGTCTAGCGGTCTTTAGACTTTGACAGTAAAGTCTGGAGTTCTTTATACTATAATACTTAAGTCTGGAAGTCTTCAGACTAGAGTTTTGGAAACGTTTTGTCAACTTCAAAACAGTAAAGGAGTTTTCTCCACAATCTCCCCCTTTTTTATGGTAACAAAAATTTCCTGCAGATTTGAAAACTTTTGACCTACAAAACAATTCTTAAGCAATACATGATATCTTATAAAATAAGTTGATTAGGACATGGACAGTATCAATTCTGCAACCATAGAAAACATGTTAATCCTACAATATAAGATAACTATCCAGCCATAATCAGTATTAGTGGCAAAAGGATTCAAGGTTAAATAGTAGTCCAAAGTCTAAAGCATATCAGTCCAAAAATACAAAAGTCCAAACAAACCAAACAAAAAGTCATTAAAATCAAGGTCAAACCAAAATCAAACCGAGCAAGAAGATGTCGTGCTCAAAAAGATAAGTCAGGTTAAATATGCACTCTCCCCTTTTTGTCAATAGCAAAAAGTGGAGAATAGTAAAGAAAGAGTGGGGTAAAAGAAATCATGGCTGCTTGGGGATTCAAACGAGCTGGAATTCCCCCATAAACTTGACAGTGTCCTCCAACTTCTTCAAAGACTCCTTCAGCTGTCTAATGTTCTCACCCTTGGCATTTTCTTGCACTTGAAGCTTCAGGACATGTAGCTGCTGTTGTAGAAAGTTCGAAGTTGCCTTTAGAACTGTCATCATATTCTTCATCTCAAACTTGAAAGCATATTGCTGACCCTTTAAATCCAAAAGGAGATCCAACAGCCTTTGAAAGTCTACTGTTAGTTCGAAGTAATGCTAGGTCCAACCAAGTCAATTCCATGAGTCTTGAGATGTGAGGGAACATCCGTTGTTCGATCACCGTACTTGGAGAGGATGCCTTAAGATTTGCTTCTAGATGTTGAGAGGCATAGACATCCTCTAGGTCTGCTGGAGATCTACTAACATCACTAGTAAAGACAGGTGAAAAAATACATCTTTTGTTAGCTGCTCCCCTTGTTTCTGTGCCTTTAGGTGGAGAAAATAATTCTCCTTCCTGTTCATGTTCTTCTTTAGCTCCTAAGTGATGTTTTGTTTTTCCTTCTCCTGTAGTTCCACTCCTTGACTTCTCTGAGTCTTCTGTCAAGGATACAGTAAGTGTTCACTCAAATGAGTCATCTTAACCCTCTTCTTCTTGTCGTTCTCTTCCTCTCTCTTCTTCCTCTATTCTTCATTCCTCTTCCTCTGTTCTCCTCTCTTCTCTTTCTTCATCTCTTTGCTCTGTCTCTTCTCTTTCTCTATGCCCTCGTTCCTCTGGCTCTTTAAAGCTGACATAACTCTATAAATTCCTTAAGGCAAAGACAGAGAAAGTGATGTCATCCTCATCTTCTTCATCCTGCAAGATGAGGGCTCTCCGCTTCTTGATAGGTTCGCTTATGGACTCCTTCCCTTTTCTTTTTCCTGCTACAAAGTCTTGTTGTGCCTTGACAAGGGACTTCTCTTTAATACTCTCCAAAACTTTGTTCAGCTCCTTCAAACGCATCTTAGAGATCATTTTCAATCCAATTACCATTGGAGCAATGGTTCGAACACAAAGCATAGTAGGAGGCTGAATATTGAAATGTCTGAAAATCCGAGTGATAAGAGCAACGTAAGGAAGTTGCCCCTTGTCCTTCACCACTGTTCGATACATGTGCATTACGATGGTGTGAGGCAGAGAGAACTCGAAGCCAATGTTGATAGTGTATATCAACTTTGATTCCGAGTGAGAGACATCAGTCTTTGATGTTGATTTGGGTCTGATGTAGTTGATCACGATCTTGTGGAGAAAAATATTTTAGGCAATCATTCTAGAGTAAGAAATATTGCCCTCAACAAATCTGTCCCGAACAAGTTCCAAAGTAGCATGAGCAATAGACACATTGATTGGTCGAAAACTCCCCCTTTCCACCCCAATCACATCAGCCAATATGTCTACATCGACCACAAATTATTGGTCCCTAACAATAAAAGAAAATCTATTCGCATCTAGAAATGATATGTTTGAATAGAAGTAAGCCATAAGTTCTGGGTAGGCGACAGTCGTCTCAGAGCAAAAATGGTCGAGTTGAAGGAGTGCAAACTTCTCCCTCGATTTCACTTTTAACGAATCAAGAAAGTCAAAGTCCACACTTTTAGGGTTCATAACCCCTCGCTTTAGCAGTTTCGAATAAGTCCTTTTATGGTCCTTAGAACGAAATAAATTCGTCCTCTCACCACAAACTTTTGTAGTGACGCCCATCCTAGGCTGAAAATTCGTGAACATCCTTTCATCGTCATCTTTCCCTTCAGACTGATTAAAAGTACCAAAACGTGCATCGTTGGAAAGTTGGCAAAGGCCCTCGCTGCTGTGTCTACAAGCGCAATGCCCATACTCTCCATTATTCTCAAAAAATGAGTCTCATTCCAATACCCTATGTTGCTTAAGAACTCATCAATGAAAGTCATCGTCGTTCCACCCTCTTTTAACTTAGAGTAGAGTTTGAAGAGAAATTCGGGTTTCAGCGTTCTTACTGAGATAGCTGGTATAAGCACCTAGAGGGGGGTGACTAGGTGCACAAACAATTTATCGAGATACGGAAGCGATTCTAGGCAACCGATAGAAAGGAGGTTCTCTATTGATTAACAAAATAAAGTATGATCAAAGTAAAGAGAGTAAGGAAGAGAAAATTAAACACAAGGTTTATAGTGGTTCGGCTTATTCCAAGCCTACGTCCACTCTTCCGCACTGACAGCCCACCGGCTGGATTTCACTATGAACAAAAGAGAAGTTACAGCACCGCTTTTCCTTGATTCCACAGTGTAGATGATCTACCACACCTCCTCAAGGTTTCTCACAAATATAGACTCTCTTTTGTATACAAGGTTTCACTCAAAGGAATTGTCTAAACAACAAGGAGCTTCAGACTTTTGAATTCTTCTATCGCGCACTCCACGAATAACTTAGAACGTCTTCCTTATATACTCCTTTATACCATCATACCCGTTGGCACTTACCAAAGGAATTCCTCCAATCTACCCGTTGGACGGAATCAATTAGGAAGATTATTTGAGCTATTAAAGGAACGTGTCGATAGCCCATCAATCATGTTCGCCCATACAATCAGGATCTCGGTTTCCATAAGTAGAATCTTCCAAGAATATTTAGGCAATCATCGGTTCCTTAATCTTCGAGTCAATCTCGATCAATCAAAGGATTCTGTTTTGTCTTTTCTAGCCAAGAGATCTTCTCCGGTTGATAAGGTCATATCCTTAATGAAACATCCAGTTCTGGATAACCTTTCTTCAACAGATTATAGACTGTCAATGAGGATAGACTTTGAATCTTGAGTCTGGCTGTCCGGAGGTCTTCAGACTTTAAATAGCAGAGTCTGCAAGCCTTCAGACTAGACTGATGGAAACGTTTTGTCAACTTCAAAACACTTCAAGAAGATTTCTCTAACAATCTCCCCCTTTTTGATGGTGACAAAACTTTCCTGCAGATTTGGACAACTTTGACCTGCAAAACATTTCTCAAACACATATGCATATCTTATAGAGATAAATGACTACATGAATAACACTAGAATCTGCAACCATAGAAAATAGGTTAGTATAATATGTGATAAAGCCATCCATAAGATATCACTAGTAGTTAATAGAAGCAGTCAAGTCCAAGTCTAGTTCAGTTCTCATCCAGACACAAAAACAAAGTCAAACAGATCAAAACAATCCAACAAAATCCAACAAACAGTCCAACAAACCATACGATTAAAAGTCAAATTGTTCAAATCTTGCATCTCTCCCCCTTTTTGTCAGCATTAAAAAAGTTGAGATGAAAATGGAATAAAGTCAAGATTGCTTGGGAACGCGGACAAGCTGGAAATCTCCCATACACTGAACGATGCCTTCCAGTCTTTTCAAGTCTTCCTTCAGTTGTGCAATCTCCTCACCCTTGGCATTGGCCTGAATCTGAACAAAGAGGGCTTGGATTTTATCATTCAATGAACATGAAGAAACTTGACCCGCATTTTGCAAGGTTTGAACCTCGCATCCCAAGGCATAAATTTGACCTCGCATCTCCAAGAGAATATCCATGATTCTGCGAAAATCTGCTGCATTATCAGTCTGAGTACTTGCTTTGGCTCGATCTGATGGAGTAAATGCAAACGATGGTAGATTAGCATAATCTCGCAGGTTTGGCGATGAAACTTCATGACCTTCCTCTGGAAATTGAGAGGCATAAATGTCCTCTGGGTCTACAGGAGAGCGACTGACGCCCTCACTTGCATTAGGATATGATGACTTCTCTCTTTTCTCTTGATCTCCCCCTGTTTCCATGCCTACAGGTGGAGAAGAGTGTTCCTCAGGTTCTCCTCCTTCTCTTCTTTCTTCTTCTTCTTTCTCAACTCTTTCCTTCTCAGCTTGTCTTTCTTCTTCTGCCTTCTCCTCTGTTGCTTTCATCATTTGTTCTGATTCTTTCTCTGGAACAGGACGACTTAAATTCTTCAAAGCCATTGTAGAAATGGAGAAGAGCTCTTCTTTTCATTCTTGAAGCAACCAAGGGCTCCTTTCCTTTCTGTTTTGATGAAGAAGAGGGTTGATGAGCTTTGACTGGAGTCTTCTCCTTGAATTTCTCTAATGCCTTGTTCAATTCTTTCAGACGCATTTTGGTCACCATTTTCAATCTTACCACCATATGATCGCACGGTTGAACACAAAAGATTTGTGGAGGCTGAATATTCAGATGTATAACTTCGTCATAAGACTTGGGTAAGGAAGTTGACCTCTGTCCTTCATCATGGCTCTATACATGTGGAACATAACAGTGTGAGGAAGAGAAAACCTTTTCCCAGTGAGGATGTCATACATCAGCTTTGCCTCTGAACTTGAAACATCAGTCTTGGAAGTTGATTTTGGTTGGAGGCAATTGATCACAATCTTGTGAAGCAAGATGTTGAATGCATTCATCCTTAAGTAGGAAATCTTTTCCTCTGTTCTTCTGTCCTTAACAAGTTCCAATGTAGCACGAGCAATAGAAACTTTGATCGGTTGATATCTTCCTCTCTCAACTCCTAATACATCCACCAGCATATCCATATCCACAACATAGTCTTGATCTTTGACACTGAAAGAGAATCTATTCGCATTCAAAAAGCTAAGATTTGAATAGAAATATGCGGTTAGTTCAAAGATAGGCCCTCGTAGTGTCGGAGCAGAACTTTTCAAGTTGAAGATAACCGAACTTTTCCCTCAAGTTCACATTCACAGCATCCAAAAAATCAAAATCCACACTTCTAGGGTTTATCACCCCACGCTTCAGCAATTTTGAGTACAAATCCTTTTGTTCCTTCAATCTGAACAAGTCTCCCATTTTTTCTCGATTTTCAACCGCAACACCCATTCTCGGTTGAAATTGGCTATACAGTTTATCATCATCATTCCCATCTACAGGATTAACTCCCCAATCACGAGGATCACTTGGGATATTCGCAAGGGTTTCTTCAGCCACCCCTTTACAAGCAATTCCTAAACTTTCCATTTTTTGCAAAAAGATACATTCATTTTCATATCCTTTGTCTTTAAGAAAATCATCGACATACTTCAAAGGAGTATGAATCCCTTTTAAAGCACGATACAGCTTATACATAAAAGCGAGTTTTTGAACTCTTACAGGATCTGCATCCTCGATGATTTCTTCCTCTTGTTGATGATCAACGCCTTGAGGACTAGATGGAAGAGAGTGACGCTGCTGAGAATGTTGTGGGCTCTGCTACTGATTTGGATACACTTCTTCTTCGGTGAGATCGAAGTGCATAGGCCCCTCACTCATTCGCCATGGTCCCCTGCTTGCGATTCTCGAAGACTTTCTTGAAGACGACATCTTTCTCAGTTTTTGGAAGATTCTTGCTTGACTTTCCCAAGAAAGATGACAACTTTTTCGAAGATTAAACAAGGGAAGAAAACGGGAATGGAAGATCGATGCTTTCTAGGGTTTTTGAGAGTAAAGTGAAGGGAAATCAACAGTGCATGATCGGTTAAAAGGGAGATAAACGAATCGTCACAAAGGAAAATAAAAAGATGCCTTTTCAGAATAACCGTCCTTTTTCCACGAAAATAGTCATTTCAAAATTAACTTCCTTTTTGAAAAGGAGACGATACAATAATTATGCCGATTAAATATAGCAATTTAAACACAGTCTAACGATCGTACCTCTTCAAGATAAGATTCGAGAGAGAGAGAGAGAGACTAACTTACAGTTAAAGTCTTGTATGTCTGAGTCTGAGAGTCTTTAGACTTTGATTTCCTCATACCTTAAAATGTTGAGTCTGGAACGGATAGTTTCAAATTAATTTTTCTCCAAAGGTTTTGTAAATATATCCGCCAGTTGGTTCTTTGAATCAACAAATTAAATTGAAACATCTCCATTTTGAACATGGTCTCTAATGAAGTGATGTCCGATCTCTATATGCTTTGCTCTTGAGTGGAGAATTGGATTTTTGGTGAGGTTTATAGTGCTGGTGTTGTCGCAATTAATCTCTGTGCATGAGTCTTCAATTCCAAAGTCTCTTAGCTGTTGTTTTATCCACAGAATTTGCGAACAACAACTTCCGAGAGCTATATACTCTGCTTCTGCTGTAGAGAGAGCTATTGTACTTTGCTTTCTTGAAAACCAAGACACTGTCATGCCTCCAAGTAGTTGACAAGTACCCGAAGTGCTCTTTCTATCTACTCTGCATCCAGCAAGGTCTCCGTCTGAATATCCAAGAAGAGTAAAGTCTCCCCTTTTTGGATACCAGAGACCAAAGCTTGAAGTTGATGAAATATATTTGATAATACGCTTCGCAGCATTCAAATGAGATTCTTTTGGGTCTGATTGAAATCTGGCACAAATGCAAACACTAAACAGAATGTCAAGTCTAGAAGCAGTAAGATAAAGAAGTGAGCCAATGATACTCCTGTATAGCTTCTGGTCGACTTTCTTTCCTTCTTCATCTTTGTCTATCTTCAAGGAGCTTGACATTGGTATTTCAACCTTCTTGCAATTGTTTAGACCAAACTTTTTGACGAGATCATTAGCATATTTTTCTTGATGAATAAAAGTTCCTTCCTCTAGTTATTTCACTTGAAGCCCGAGAAAAAAGGTTAACTCACCCATCATACTCATTTCAAATTCATCCTGCATAGTCTTAGAAAATTTCTTGCACAGACTTTCATTAGAGGATCCAAAAATAATATCATCGACATATATTTGAACAAGTAGAAAACTTTTGCTTTCTCTTTTAATAAAAAGAGTAATGTCTACTTTACCTTTAACAAATCCATTTCGAATTAAAAACTTACTTAATCTGTCGTACCAAGCTCGAGGTGCTTGTTTTAAGCCATATAAGGCATTTTTGAGTCTGAATACTAAGTCTAGTTTCCTTGGGTCTTCAAACCCAGGTGGTTGTTCCACATAGACTTCCTCATGGATGAATCCATTTAGGAAGGCACTTTTGACATCCATTTGGAATAACCTGAAATTCTTATAACAAGCAAATGCAAGTAATAAACGAATTGCTTCTAACCTAGCTACCGGTGCATAAGTCTCATCATAGTCGATCCCTTCTTCTTGTGTGTATCCCTTGGCCACGAGTCTAGCCTTGTTTCTTATGACTTTTCCTTTCTCATCCATCTTATTCCTGAAAACCCATTTAGCTCCAACAATTGATTTACCTTTTGATTTAGGAGTCAGCTCTCAGACATCATTAATTCTGAATTGTCTGAGTTCTTCTTGCATAGCTTCAATCCAGCTCTCATCGGATAAAGCTTCTTCTATGCTCTTGGGTTCTATTTCAGAAATAAGAGCCACAGCACTAGACTCTTCTCGCCTTTTGGATCTTGTGCGAATTCCTTTATTGATGTCGCCAATAATAAGATCTTTGGGATGATTGGACTTATGTTTCCAGTTGCTGGTTAATTTATAAGATTGATGGTCACTTCCTTCACTTGAATCTTCAACAGATACTTGTTGCTGGTCCTTCAAAGTCTGAGCTGCTTCTTGAGATTTAGACTTTGTAGAGTTTGGAGCAGATTCAGTCTCTTTAAGATGAGTCTGAATAGAATCATTTTGTATAGAATCTTGGAATTTGACATTCATTAATTCTTCCACAGTTTAAGTCTTCTTGTTATAGACTCTATACGCTTTGCTTGTGGTTGAATATCCAAGGAAGATGCCTTCATCTGACTTTTCTTCAAACTTACCAACTCGATCATTTGGATTTTTCGATATGAAACATTTGCATCCGAATACATGAAAATATGAAACAATGGGCTTCTTTTCTTTGAATAGTTTATAGGGGGTTTTTCTAGAATAGGCCTTAGAAAAACTCTATTGATAATATAGCATGATGTTGAAACCACTTCAGCCCAAAACCGTAAAGAGATATTGCTTTCAATTAAGAGAGTTCTAGCCATTTCTTGAAGCGATCTATTCTTTCTTTCCACAACTCCATTTTGTTCTGGAGTATATGGAGAAGAGAACAAATGCTGAAAACCAGATTCTTCACAAAATTTAGCAAAATCTTGATTTTCAAATTTACCTCCATGGTCTGTTTTTATACTTGAAATAACATACCCCTTTTCATTTTGAACATTCTTAGCAAATTTTTCAAAATAAGAGAAAGTTTCAGACTTACTTGCCAAGAAATATACCCAAATGAATCGTGAGTAGTCATCCACAATTACTAGGAAATATTTCTTACCTCCAATGCTCTGCGTTCTTGTTGGTCCGAAGAGATGCATATACAAGAGCTGCAGTACACGGTTAGTGGAAACTTGATTTATTGGCTTAAAGGAATTTCTTATCTGTTTTCCCAATATACATGGTGTACATAGATCAGACTTTTGGTATGATAAATTGGGTAGACCACGAACAAGCTTCTTTGCTGAGATTTTGGCTATCTGCTTCATATTGATATGCCCAAGCTTTTTGTGCCATAAGTTTGCTTCGTCTTGGATTGAGATTAGACATTGCGATTCATCTGGTTTCACGTCTAAGAGGTAGATATTCCCATGTCTTTGACCCATGAATGACTGAGTAGAGTCTTTACTGGTTCCTGAACAAATACCCTCTTGAAAGTTGATTTTAAAACCGGCATCACAAAGCGATCGACACGGAGCGGCATTGTAATTGAGCCCTTCAACTAAAGAAACATTGCTTATTGTGAGGTTCCCAATCTTTACAGTTCCAAATCCCACTAGTTTTCCTTTACTGTTTCCTCCAAATGAGACTTTTCCACCATTCACTTGAACAAGCTTTATGAAACAATTTGAATCTCCTGTCATGTGTCTCGAGCATCCACTATCCAGATACCATTTCACTTTTTTCTTGATAGTGACCTGCATTTAAAAAGAAACTCAAGCTTTCTTTGGTACCCATATTTTCTTGGGTCATTTTGAGTTAGTTTGATATACGGTTTTTGCCCAAACTTTATTGACAGGTCTCCGAACCATGGGACATTCTTTCTTAAAATGATCTGCACTATTGCATTTTGAACATTTAAGAGCATTGCGACCTACTGGTTTTACAAAGGTCATTTCAAAGTGATTTTTGTAAGCATTTCTTGTGGGTCTTTGTTTAATTATTTCTTTTACTTTAGGAAAATCGATTAAAGGAATGGTTTTAGCAGTCATTCCTAAACCAGATTTATTGAAATAAGGTCTTTGAACAGAAAGTATTTTCTCCAGTTTTTCAGATCCTAGAGAAAATCTTTTGGAAATATTTGAAATATCATTTTTCAAGAATGCATTTTCTTTTAAAAGATTATCTTTACTTTCTCTAAGAAAAGAAACATTCTCGGGTCTAAGCATTTCACTTTTTCTTCCAAAACATTCTCTTGTTGTTTTAAAGCAAAATTTTCTTTTTTGAGTTCAGAAATTCTTTTAAGAGAAGTCTTAAACTGAAACATAATTCATCAATGTATTTTGAAACTTTAATAGAGATTTTGAAGTTACTTACTTCGAATTCACTTTCTGAATCTGAATCAGTCTCGGAGTTTGATTCTGAATCTAATTGTGACATTAGACATATGTTGGCATAATCATCATCACTATCTTCGCACTCCGTATCACTCCAGGTTTCAGCTTTGAGAGCTTTTCGATATTTTTCAGTTTTTCCTTTCTTCTTCCTAAGAAGAGGACAGTTGGGTCTGATGTGTCACTTTTTCTTACATTCGAAGCAGACTACATCTTTGTTTGATTTATCGTCTTCAGCAGACTTGGTATGTTGCTTTTGAAAACTTTGTTTCTTTGCATTGAATCTTCTTCCTTTTCTATTCAGCTTTCTGAATCTTCTTATCATGAGAGCAAGTTCTTCATCATCCATGTCGTCTTCAGAATCTGTTACATCAGAATCATCATTAGATTTTAATGCAATAGATTTCTTACCTTTAGGATCTTCGTCTTCATTGATTCGTTCCACTTTATAAGACTAAAAAGTCCCAACTAACTCATCGACAGACAGTGGCATGATTCTTTGGGTCTCTCTGATTGAGGTCTTTATATGATTCCAATCCTTGGAGAGTCTACGCAGTAGCTTGTTTACTTTCATAGGATCAGAAATTGGTTGACCTTGATTTTCAATACCATTCACAATTTCTTTAAATCGACTAAACATGTCAGTTATAGATTCTCCTGATTTCATTCTGAAGGCTTCGTATTGACCGAGGAGAATGTTGATTCTAGTCTCTTTTACTCGATCGATTCCTTCGTAAGTAATGTGTAATCTATCCCAGACTTCTTTGGCTGTATCACAAGAAGATATTCCATTATATTCAGTAGGTGATAAAGCACAATATAAGGAATAAATAGCTTTTGCATCAAGAGCTTGTCTCTTGATTATCTCTTCCTAAGTCATTTTGCTAGACTCAATAATGTTTTTTCCTCTTTCTGAGACAGGTGCAGCTTTAGGAATGATTCCCTTTTCTACAACGTCCCATTCCAGAGGATCCTTTGATCTTAAGAACGCCTTCATCTTGTTTTTCCATATGTTGTAGTCCTTTCCATCAAAGTAAGGCGGTCTGGTGTTGCTTTGCCCTTCTACCAGCCCTGGAGCCAACATACTAGCCATGGATCTTTAACTCTAAAGTAAAACACTTCAAACAAAGTGAGTACACGAGCTCTGATACCAATTGAGATAGCTAGTATAAGCACCTAGAGGGGGGTGAATAGGTGCACAAACAATTTATCGAGATACAGAAGCGATTCTAAGCAACCGATAGAAATGAGGTTCTCTATTGATTAACAAAATAAAGTATTTTCAAAGTAAAGAGAGTAAGGAAGAGAAAATTAAACACAAGGTTTATAGTTGTTCGGCTTATTCCAAGCCTACGTCCACTCTTCCGCATTGACAGCCCACCGGCTGGATTTCACTATGAACAAAAGAGAAGTTACAGCACGGCTTTTCCTTGATTCCACAGTGTAGATGATCTACCACACCTCCTTAAGGTTTCTCACAAATATAGACTCTCTTTTGTATACAAGGTTTCGCTCAAAGGAATTGTCTAAACAACAAGGAGCTTCAGACTTTGGAATTCTTCTATCGCGCACTCCACGAATAACTTAGAACGTCTTCCTTATATACTCCTTTATGCCATTATACCCGTTGGCACTTACCAAAGGAATTCCTCCAATCTACCCATTGAACGGAATCAATTAGGAAGATTATTCGAGCTATTAAAGGAACGTGTCGATAGCCCATTAATCCTGTTCGCCCATACAATCAGGATCTCGGTTTCCATAAGTAGAACCTTCCAAGAATATTTAGGCAATCATCGGTTCCTTAATCTTCGAGTCAATCTCGATCAATCAAAGGATTCCATTGTGTCTTTTCCAGCCAAGAGATCTTCTCCGGTTGATAAGGTCATATCCTTAATGAAACATCAAGTTCTGGATAACCTTTCTTCAACAGATTAGAGACTGTCAATGAGGATAGACTTTGAGTCTTGAGTCTGGCTGTCCGGAGGTCTTCAGACTTTAAATAGCAGAGTCTGCAAGCCTTCAGACTAGACTGATGGAAACGTTTTGTCAACTTCAAAACACTTCAAGAAGATTTCTCCAACACTTATAGGTTCCACATCCTCTAAAATTTCTTCTTTTGGTTGTTGTTGTGGAGGATCTTGAGTCCTACACTAATGGCAGATGCGAAGGTGAGTCCCCAAGTCCATGGCTGTTCCCCATAATGCATTCGGAACATGTGTTATTACAATGGCATGCAATGAAGGACCTATGGCCATGGCAAGTAAACTCTTTTGATCGAAACGACTCACGCTCTTTCCAGTTAGGCATTAGAGCATCGGTTGGTGTAATTGTAAAAAAGTGCGGATTTCGATTAATATGCAAGCCACTAGAGGACGATTTAGAGGCTTTGAATCAAGATGACGAGTTGTTAGATCCAAGTTTGTTATATGAGATTGGGCATCCCAATGAAGAAACAACCAGAGAGGAAGAAATTTCGGCCGATCTCTTAGATCTGGAAAAGGTCTCTCCCTCCCTCCCTCCCTCCCTCCCTCCCTTCCCCCCCTTCCGCAATTGTGGTCAGTGTGTGTGATTGATATGGGTGCTTTGTGTTTTTATAATGCAAAACTGCAAATGCTTGTAAACAAAACAAGCTAATATATTGTGATTTTGCACCTATATATAACAGTGGCGCGTAGACCATGAAGATAATTTTCAAGCAAGCTCAGAAGAAGACAACGATATTCGACCCAAAAAAAAACAAAGAAAAGATGACGATACGGATAACTCTCCACATGCCGATATCATGGCTGACTTTTCAGTTGAGGTCTCTCCCTCTCTCTCCCTCCCTCTCTCGCCACGATTGGGGTGTGTGTGTGATTGATATGGGTGCTTTGTGTTTTTATAATGCAAAACTGCAAATGCTAGTAAACAAAACAAGCTAATATATTGTGATTTTGCACCTATATGTAATAACGGGGGATAAACCATGAAGACAACTACCAAACAAGCTCAAAAGAAGGCGACGATATGGATGACCCCCCACCCACAGATATCATGGCTGACTTTTCAGTTGAGGTCTCTCTCTCTCTCTCTCCGCGATTGTGGTGTGTCTGTGTGATTGATATGGGCGCTTTGTGTTTTCATAATGCAAAACTGCTAATGCCAGTGAACAAAACAAGCTCATATATTGTCATTTTGCACCTATATGTAATAGCAGTTGTCCCTCAATGAAGATAATCACCAATCAAGGTCAGAGGCAAATCGTACAAGTGAAAGAGAAACAGACGAGGAAATCTTGGGTGACATGTCATGGTCTGACTTATCAGTTGAGGTCTCTCTCTCTCTCTCTCTCTCTCTCTCTCTCTCTCTCTCTCTCTCTCTCTCTCTCTCTCTCTCTCTCCAGCCCCCGGGGATACGTGCGGATTCATAAGTGCATGTGTAGATTTTTTGTTGGAGTGTACGTCAGGCACACTAGGTTTGTATAACGCAAAAACTGAAAATTCTATACAAATAAGCAAATCTAATGGAGAGTGATTCTGCACCATGTGCTACGACAATACTCGCAAGTGAAGTGATTGATTTCATGAGTATTACATATACGACAAGGAAAGATCGATATGTTTAATTATTACAAAAACTCTAGTTTTGGTTAAATTACCAGAAAATTTCTCAAATCAAACTCTTCTATTTTAACTAATTATCAACTTTAGTACGTCTAACAATTTACCGGTATGACAAAAGTGGCGCTATTCTGAAATTGCTCCTCACTTCATGGATATTCTTCCCGGAGGAGATATGTCGAAGGAGTTCATCATTGTTGAAGGCAGTACCATATCTTTCATGGTTTCACAAGACTTTTATGATAAGTTCTTGGGATTAGCTCTTTGTGTTGTTTTCACTATAGAAGATGGAGAAAAGGAAATATTTTTCGACATCGTGCCCCATCTTAACGGCCAAAGACGGAATGGGCTATCGGGATCTCTCGGTTCATTTAATTCGAATCACATGTGGATTCAATATCTCAAACCGAATGTGTTGTGGGGAGTGTTGGAGGGAGCTGTTGATTTTCTTGAATTTGACGAGGATTGCTTACGATTTAGCCTCACACTCAATGTATCGGGTGGAACTGTAAAAAAAATTGGGATATGTGCTAAGATGCAAGCAAATGGATGATAATTTGAAAGTTGTACTCGAAGACAAGCAATTAGTGAATCCAGCTTCAATCTATGAAATGAAGCTCAAAGAATTCTTCTACAAATTTCTCCCACGCTATATGGAGCGAAAGGAAGCCTGGTACAGCTACAGGTACTATTACAGCATCGACAACAGCAGCGACATCGACTTCGACAGTGAAACAGATTAAATGGGAAGAGGTGAGTGTAATAGTGCTAGTGTGCAGCTTTGAAAGAAGCAATCATTAAGCCAGTGCAACAAACTGGGGATTGGCATATGTTACCTGATACCTCAGGACATTTATGTTTGTTGTTGAAGTAAGAGATGGTATTCACTTCAATCTCTAATGTCAGATTTGGAAAATGGAGAGAGGGTGACTTGGCACACAAGATACTTCAATTCAGTAGAACTTGGCTTCATGTTTGGCTCAAATATCTTTAACATGTGTAGTCAAATCATATCAATAAATGACATGTCAATATTTTCCGTTACTCAGATTTGGTGGAGCTAATAAAAATAGTTAATTGTTTTGATTGGATAGATTTTAAGACTTCATTTCACTTTTTGAAAGTCTTGGAACTTGATTATACTTTCGCAACAAATTTTATGACTTTTGGAGTACTTATTTATAAACAAATTGCATTCATATTTCATCTCCCCAAGCATTGTTTCCCCTTACTTGGGTAATTTCAATTTTTTTTTTTATGCAGTTTATAGATGAAGCAAAAAGGTTTGCGGAACTAATGTGTTTCCATACATATCCCTGTTATAGCAGTATATTAAATTTTGCTCATTGCCAAAAAATAATCTTTGTTATGCCCTTATCTTAATGTTAGTCGTTAGTAAACTTAAATTAATAAAGTAAATTTCATCAAATGGTCGTAATAAATAACGAAATTTCTCGGTAAATATTCTAGAACAAGTGTAAATCACCCAAAATCCTCAAAATATGGTTATGAACTTTGCAATATAACTTTGCATCACGAATATCCCTTTCGTTATTGCTAATTTGTGAGCATCATCATTATTCAATTCTCCATTGATACAGTCTTTCTCCTCTTTATTTGTAAATGATAATATTCGTACATCGTAAGTATTTTTCCGACAGTCATTAGTCCCATGAAGTCCTCATTATCATCACTACATCTCTAGGTAGTATCTTTCTTTTGAGGTTAGCAATTTGATTGTAGAGTTTATCTCTTGATGATCCTATCACTTAGGAACTATCCAATAGCATGGTAAATTCCTTCATCAAACCCATAAGTGACGGTATGGATTTTTAGTAACTACAAAGTGCATATCAACAGCGGTACTTGCTAGGGAGTCCTTGCAACTTTAGGTGATGATAAATAGCATTTCTTCAAAGGGAGTAGGTTTCCTAAAGTTCTCGAAAGCTTGGGAATTCTAGCATTTGAAAAAATTTCGAGCGGCCACCTCCTTGTTTGAGAAAATTATTTTATTCAACAGTCAAATCGCTAACGGCTAACATGATGTGACCAGCCAATTAAATCGATCGTATAAAATGCCGGTCCTCTTACTTGACGCGCGCGGGTGCGCACGTGCATTTTTTTTACAAGTAAACTATCCTTAATCTAGTACTGGCCCTTCTATACTCTGATTAGAATTACTCCAGCGGAGCCATTCTACAAAATCAATGGACCAAAGATTTGAAAACAACGCGCATCATGTATTTCCTATTAAAATTCTCAATTCATAATACAAAATGGTTGAACATAACCATAAGATAGACCTTAAACACATGGCTAACGACTATATCGATTATTTTAAATCAGAACCTTATCTAAGTATTTAATAAGAAAGTCTATTATACTAGACACTTAATTAATAGCTAGGTACACTTATCTCATGGAAGGGACCTAGGTGTGGTCTCCTGGCTTTTACAGACCACCTTTTCGAGGACAATGAAGAAGCAGGTTGACCAATCTCGTTCAACAATGGCGCACGATGGGAAAAGTCCACTTACCGGCCTAGACATCCACGGAACATCACCGCATAGGCCAAGCCGAAGACGCTTTTATCGCATTAAAGTTCTCGGGATGTCTACATTTTCCCATATCAGTGGGCAATTATGCCCTCCCATATGTTGGATCACCATTTGAATGAAAATGGGCCTCACAAGGCACACCTTTCAATCTTGTAAAGTATCATGTGTTTTTGACTTCTTACGTGGAATTAATGAATCAACAGAGAGTTTATTAGCTTAAAAAATCGCTTAACTCCCTGTGTTATTAGAGCAGCATCACCATGCAAGGTTCAATTAAGCTGTTAGATGAAGTAAGGATATTTTATTTCCCCATTTTGGGACAAGGTAGTATACAAGACTAGTAACATGCGCTCTACGCTGCAGCTAATAGAGAATGAAAAGATTTATATTTGAGGCAAGCCAAGAAAAAATAAAGAGTAACCTCATAAGTTGCTCCGGGAAGAAGCTCAAGTTATAGACTTCTTTCAGCATCAGTTTCCTGCTCACAATTCGACTCTCTCCCCACTCCCTCATGGATGCAATGACGAAGCTGCAAGATTGTTGTGATTCTTGAGAACTGGACAAGCCCCATCTGACACAATGCAATTCCACAGAAACAATAAGAAAAAATTCAGGATTATTATGGGATTATTGGAAAATCTACTACTAAAACTTCGCAGGTGCTCATGGTCTTTACACACCATCCATCACTTGGGAGCTTCGGAGACTTGATTCATCTAAATGATGTTATGATGATATATCAACTAATGAAAACCAACAAAAGATCTATACTACTTTTTTGCCAAAATAACCAAAGGTAATTGTCAATCAAAGTTGTTTAATTTAGAAATCTGCACCAATTTGAATGGAAGAACTAGCATATGTACTATCTGTGCCATCTCCAACTGCAGATGGATTGCATTTGGGTCCTTATAGATGGAGCTTAAGTGCATTTTGGATCTTACCCGTCTTTTATCAATTACAAGAAGAAGTGTGCATAAATGCTTAGTGCCTTTTTTGTCAAAGAAATAAAAGGATGAGGAATGACATCTTCATGGGAACCCCAAACTACGGTTACAACAAAACCATCACTTTGGAAGGGAATTTAGAAATTAAACCATCACTTGTCAAATTCATGTGATGTCTCTTATATATTCATGAAAAGGTTTAGAGGGACAGCAATAACTGAATTTCCTTATCTCTTCCCCCCTTCGACTTCTCACCAAACTCACCTATGCCAATGCCAACAAATCTACCAGGGTAGGTGTTATATGCATGCGCAACAGTTATGTGTACAAAGAATCTCCAAATTACAATTGCCAGGATAAAATGCATCAAACGGGCAGACTATCCAAGAAAAATAACACCATTGAAAATTTTGTACCTATAGATTTTTCTAAAGTTGGCAACAGGTGGAAAACTAGAAAGCGCACTCATCCCAAAGATCAAAAAAGAGATGCATTCATCAAATTCGTGCTAATGGAAGTAGAAAAGAAATTGTGTCGAATCAAATATTTTAAAGACAGCGTACTAATAACTGAAATTCAATAGATGATGGTGGACATACTTTAACAAAAGATCAGATACAAAGAGCCCCCATATCAGGTGGCTCTCCATCAGATCCACTAGAAAGTGCAGATGTGTCAGACCCTCTCTTGCCTCGCTTCTTTTCCTTTCTACCTTTTCTGGATTCAAGAGCTTGATTACTGCAAAACAACGTTTAGACATAAAAAAGGAGAAATCTTCAGTGCTGTCTTTGTTCTTGTAAGTACAAATTTATATTACTCATGTATGAACATTTTTCCAAAGTGAACCCACTTTTCGACAAAGCATAGGAGTGAGAAAATAGTCCAGACTTGAAGTTAAGTACGATACAATGTTGGTTACATAAGCCATAATTTCAAGATACGTATGAACTTGAATCACACGGAAACAGGAAAGGTACTTCAACAAAAGACAAGCTTAAACTATAACTTGACATATAAAGCACTGAGAGAACGAGAAATACTTGGAAATTGCAGAGACTTTCCCTGTCCCTGACCCGCAACAGGACTTCTATTTCTTTTTTGAACCACATGGACAATTCTTGTTTCTTGGAATTTTCTGCATTTCAAGATAAAACAAGCAAATAAAAATGAAGGAGCGCATCACCAACGGTAAAATTGTTCCATTTGGCGTCAACAAACAGATATTTGCTGGGCTAAAACCAAAATGGTAAAAGAGGTAACATAGTCATCTTTTGTGGAAACCTTGTCTTCTTGCTGGGCACTGCCATCATCATGAGTCCGTTTAGCGCTATTGCTAGGTGGATTTTCTTTATTGACCTCTTCCACAGGTTCCTCTCTCTTTTCCTCAGAATTTCCACTGGCATCATCACCTAAACACCACAAAGAATTATGAAATAGTTTTGGGTGTAACATGTTTGACTACCCCAAAAATCTATGGTTGACAAGACAAAGCACGCTAATTCTACCAGTTGCATCAAAATGACTCCAAACAAGCTCCTCGTGAAGCTCAACATGGTATCTCTGAAACTGCGAAGTTAAATTATTAAAGAAAATCTAGAGAGATATGTACTGACCGGCCATTACCATGAGAAGCATCTGCATTGCAGGGAGACCAGACAGCTTCCTCTGAAAAATCTTCAATACCTTTTTCTGCTATCAAATACTCCATGGCAGCATCAACATCCCCATACATTCGCAGCAATGTCTGTAAAAGTATCGCATGTCACACAGAAGCCACAGAAAGGTTGATATAGCTAGTACGAGTACCTAGAGGGGGGTGAATAGGTATATAAAAGATTTTTCTTGATAATTTCGCAATACTTAAACAGTTGAAGAATTTGATAAGTAATAATCAATATATGACTAAGTAAATGGAAGAGATAATTAAACACGCGGTTTATAGTGGTTCGGCTTGATTCAAGCCTACGTCCACTCTTCTGCACTGACAGCCAATTGGCTGGATTCCACTATGAACAAAGAGATGTTACAGTGTTGATCTTCCTTGATTTCTAGGTGTAGATGATCTACCACACTGGCTCAAGGTATCACCAAGTATAGACACTCTCTGTGTATACAATTTCGCTCAGAATGAATCGACTAATAATCAAGGTACTTCAAACTCTGGAATTTCTCTATCGATCACGTACTCAAACAACTAGAACATCTTCCTTTTTATACTCCTTTATGCCATCATACCCGTTGGCACTTTCCAAAGGAATTCCTCCAATCTACCCGTTGGACAGAATCAATCAAGAAGATCATTCGAGCTATTAAAGGAACCTGACGATAGCCCATCAATCATGTTCGCCCATACAATCAGGATCTTGGTTTCCAAGAATAGAACATTCCAAGAATACTTCGTCGACCATTGGATCTTCAATTGATCTAGATACGAACAAAACAATCCGTTATATTTATCCAACCAAAAGATCTTCTCCAGAGGATAGGATTAAATCCTCAACCATATACTTCGGCTCTGGATTTCCTTCGTCACTGGATTAGAAAGATTGTCAATGAGAATAGTCTTGAGTCTTGAGTCTTGAGTCTTGAATCTTGAGTCTAGTGATCAGAAAGTCTTCAGACTTTAAACTAGACGATCTGCAGATATCCAGACTAGACTGATAGAAACGTTTTATCAGCTTCAAAATATTCTTGAAAGATTTCTCCAACAATCTCCCCCTTTTTGATGGTGACAAAACTTTCCTGTAGATTTGAACCACTTTGACCTGCAAAAACATTTCTCAAGCAATATGGCTATCTCATAAAGGCTAACAAAACAACCAGACTCTGCATCCACAGAAATTTGGTTAGTCTTTCATGAGTAATACCATATAAAAACACTTGATATAAATGCAAACAGTCAAGCATTAAAATCCACAGCCAATTCAGTCAAATTCAAGTTCACACCCAAGTTCGCTCAAGTCATACTCAAAAACAAACATATTCAACCACAAAAATAAATTTAAAGTCAAAGAAAGTTGGTTGGTTGGTTGGTTCAAATTGCTTCTCCCCCTTTTTGTCATCATTAAAAAGGTGAGAAAGGAGTCAGGTCTGCTTGGGAATGCGCACGATCTGGAAATCTCCCATGGACTGGACTACGCCTTCTAGCCTCTTCAAGTCTTCCCTTAGTTGAGCTACCTCCTCTCCTTTGGCATTGGCTTGAAGTTGTAGAGCGAGGTCTTTCATTTTGTCCTCCAGGGTAACTGAAGATGCTTGTCCAGCATTCTTCATGGCTTGAATTTCACAGTCCAGAGCATAGATTTGGCCACGCATTTCCAGAAGAATATCCATGATGCGACGAAAATCTGCAGAATTGTCCGTCTATGTACTTGCATTTGCTTTCTCAGATGGAGTGAATGTAGACGATGGCGCTTCTGTATAGTCTTGCAGACTAGGTGCTGACGTATCGTGTCCTTCTTCAGGCAATTGAGAAGCCTGAAATTCTTCTGGGTCTGCTGGAGACTGTCTTAGACCTTCACTATTGGCAGCATGAGGTGTGGTCCTTTCTTGCTCGCCAACTCCCCCTGTCTCTAGGACATCAAAAGAGGAAGAGTGATGATCATGCTCTTCTGTATCTTGATTCCCCTTCTCTCCAGATTCAGCTGCAGACTTTTCTTGCTCTTCTTCTCCTTCTTCTTCAGCTTCTTTCTCCTTCTCTCGCTGCTCTTCTTCTTCTTTGTTCTTAGCTTGCTCCTCTTCTTCTCTCTGTTTCTTCTGATGTTCTGTCGATTAAGGAACAGAACGTCTGGTCCTTATCAAGGCAGTGATTGTGAGATCTTCCTCCTCATCTTCATCCTCCAAGATGAGAGTTCTCTTCTTTTTGGATGAGGCACCAATGGCCTCCTTTCCCTTTCTCTTTGAAGCAGACGGAACTGGAGTCTTCACTCTAAATTTCTCCATTGCCTTAGAAAGTTCTTTCAGACGCATCTTCGTCAACATCTTTAAACCTACCACCATCTTATCGCACGGTCGAACACAAAGTGTGTGTGGCGGTTCAATATTCATGTGTCTGAAGATCTTGGTCACCAAACCTGGGTAAGGCAATTGTCCCCTGTCCTTCGACATTGCTCTGTACATGTGAAAGAGAATAGTGTGAGGGAGAGAGAACTTTTTCCCTGAGTTGATTGCGTACATCAATTTTGCTTCGGAATTAGACACATTAGTCTTTGATGTAGACTTGGGCCTGATGCAATTGATCACAATTTTGTGCAGCACAATATTGATGGCACGCATCCTTGAATAGATGATTTTTCCCTCGATATCTCTATCTTCGACAAGGTCCATTGAGGCATGAGCAACTGAGACTTTGACTGGTTGATAACGTCCTCGTTCAACTCCAATTATGTCCGCCAACATGTCTACGTCTAACACATAATCCTGGTCTCGAACACTAAATGATATTCTATTCGCATCTATAAAGCTGAGATTCGAATAGAAATACGTGATCGTTGTGCATAACCATCGTGGTATCGGTGCAAAAACGTTCCGGTTGAAGCGATCGAACTTCTCCCTTAAGTTCACATTAACAAGCATCCAAGAAATCGAAATCAACACTCCTAGGGTTTATCACCCCTCGTTTCAGCAGTCTGAAGAACAAATTCTCTTGTTCCTTCGATTTAAATAACTCCATCCTCTTTCCCTTCACCTTCGCAGCAACACCCATTCTAGGTTGAAAATCACTAAACATTTTATCATAGTCGTTCCCATCAGTCAGATTTGGTCCCGACATACGAGGGTCACTGGGAATATTCGCAAGTGCTTCCTCTGCTTTACCTTTGGGAGCAATTCCCAAATCCTCCATCTTTTTCAGAAAGATATACTCATTCCCATAATTCTTATCTTTGAGAAAATCATCCACATATTTCAACGAAGTCCCAGTACTTTTCAACGCACGGTAGAGTTTGTAAATATAATAGGGTTTTTGGACTCTTACAGGGTCTGCGTCCTCGATTATCTCTTCCTCCGGATGTTGACCCGCACCTTGTGGGGTAGATGGCATTGAGTGACGTGGTGGAGAGTGAATCGGGCTTTGTTGCTGACTTGATAATTCTTCCTCTTCGGTGAGATCGAAATGGGTAGGTCCCTTCTTCATTCTCTGTGGTCCCCTGTTCGCGATTCTTGAAGACTTCCTCGAAGAAGACATCCTTCCTTGTCACTGAAAGATTCCTTTGCTTGCTTTCCCAAGAAAAGATGACAACTTTCTCGAAGATGAACACGAAGTAGAAATCGTATTGGGAGGAGAATGCTTTTTAGGGTTTTGAAGATTGAAAATGAAAACTGTATATATATAACTTAGTTTTGAAAAGGGAAGTTCAATCGGCACAAGGAAAGTGTACAAATACCTCTTTTCGAAATCAATAACTACCAAAATTAATCCTTTTGAAAAGACAGGTTTTCGTTTTTTACGGAGACTACAAAATAACTGAACGAAAGATCATACCTTTTCGAGTTGAGATAAAATAACAACTTACAGTCTATAATCATCAATGTCTGAGTCTGAGAGATTTAGAGTCTGAGAGATTAGAGTCTGACGATCATCAACTTTCTGAGTCTGAAGGTTGGAGAGTCTCTAGACTTTAACTTCTTCGAGCTTCAAAATGTTGAGTCGGGAACGGATAAAATCGAATTGATTTTTCTCCAAAGGCTTTGTGAATATATCCGCTAATTGACTTTTTGAATCAACAAATTGAATCGAGATTTCTCCATTTTGAATATGATCTCTAATGAAGTGATGTTGAATCTCTATATGCTTTGCTCTTGAATGAAGAATTGGATTTTTGGTGAGATTGATTGCGCTGGTGTTGTCACATTTGATTTCTGTGCATGAGTCTTAAATCCCAAAGTCTTGTAGCTGTTGTTTTATCCATAGAATTTGCGAACAGCAGCTTCCAAGGGCTACATACTCTGCTTCTGTTGTTGAAAGAGCTACAGTGCTTTGTTTCCTTGAGAACCAAGACACTGTCCTGCTTCCAAGCAACTGGCAAGTTCCTGAAGTACTCTTTCTATCGACTCTGCAGCCGGCCAGATCTGCGTCTGAATATCCCAGAAGATTAAAGTCTCCCTTCTTAGGATACCAAAGACCGATGCTTGAGGATGAAGCAACGTATTTAATGATACGTTTTACAGCACTGAGATGGGATTCTCTAGGATCTGATTGAAACCTAGCACAGATGCAAACACTCAACAAAATGTCAGGTCTAGAAGCAATAAGATAAAGAAGTGAACCGATGATGCTCCTGTACAGCTTTTGATCAACTTTCTTCCCTCCTTCATCTTTGTCTATCTTCAAAGAACTTGACATTGGTATATCAGTCTTCTTGCAATTTTCCAATCCAAATCTTTTGACAAGATCATTAGCATATTTTTCTTGATAAACGAAAGTTCCTTCCTTCAATTGCTTTATTTGAAGACCAAGAAAGAATGTTAATTCTCCCATCATACTCATTTCAAACTCATCCCGCATAGACTTAGAAAATTTCTTGCATAGACTTTCATTAGAGGATCCAAAAATAATATCATCCACATATATTTGAACGAGTAAAAAGCTTTTGTTTTCCTTTTTGATAAATAAAGTAGTATCTATTTTACCTTTGACAAAACCATTCTGTAATAAGAACTTACTTAGTGCGTCGTACCAAGCTCGAGGTGCTTGCTTTAAACCATACAAGGCCTTTTTCGATCAAGACCGAGTCGGCTTCTTTGGGTCTTCAAACCCAGGTGGTTGTTCCACATAAACTTCCTCTTGGATAAATCCATTTAGGAAAGCACTTTTGACGTCCATTTGAAATAACCTGAAATTTTTGTAACAAGCAAATGCAAGTAATAGACGAATAGCTTCTAACCTTGCTACAGGAGCGTAAGTCTCATCATAGTCTATTCCTTCTTCTTGCGTGTATCCTTTGGCCACGAGTCTTGCTTTATTTCGTACGACCTTTCCTTTTTCATTCATCTTGTTTCGAACACCCATTTGGCTCCAATAGATTTACCTTTTGTTTTAGATGTCAATTCCCAGACATCATTAATGTTGAACTGTCTGAGCTCCTCTTGCATAGCTTCGATACAGCTTTCATCAGATAAAGCTTCTTCTATGCTTTTTGGTTCAATTTCAGAAATGAGAGCCACAGCACTAGACTCTTCACATCTTTTGGATCTGGTGCGAATTCCTTCATTAATTTCGCCGATAATGAGATCTTTGGGATGACTAGACTTATGCTTCCAGTTACTGGTTGATTTGTCTGGATGATGATCTCTTTCTTTATTTGAATCTTCATGAACATCTTGATGCTGGTCTTCCAAAGTCTGAGACATTTCTTGAGTTGTGAGCTTTGGAAGGTCTGGAGCAGATTCAGACTCTTCACAACTCGCTGCCCACTACATGTTTGAGGAAATGCCTAAACATATTCGTATTTGGGCCATACATAAGCAGCGCTTTCTTTTGTTGATTGCAAGTATTAATATCAAGTGGTGACGTATTTATGTTATGGGGAGTGGGGAGGATGAAGAGAACAAGGGAGGAGGGAAGTTCTCCATGTCGTGGAAGTAGGGGCCGAAGCTGGATTTTGATGACTTTGGGCTCATTTGACCTTAGTATGTTTTGGGTTCTGGATAGGTTAGATGACTTGATCCGTTGGGATTGGGCTTAGCTTTTGGTCAAAATATTGGGCTTAGTTAAATGCTGGAGGAATTGGGCTTAATTCTATGAGTTGAGCCCAATTCGTTTTTAAACGATTAAAGCCTTTCAGTGTGTAAAGCCCATTCATGTCCTTGAGCCCAGATTCGTGTGACCTGCAGCAGCCCATTTTCGGGATAGGCTACGAGGCCCGGCCCGGGTCCATATTTTCGGAATAATTTTTTTATAAAAGAAAATTTACATTAAAAAATTCCAAAAATTCAAAAAATTCGAATTCCTCGGAAAAAGATTAAAAGATATATAAATATATATATTTGGGGTAGTTTTCTCTTAAAATGTGGAAAAATCATCCATAAAAAATCCTTAAAAATTGAACAAGTTTCTAGGACTCTACCATAGGGTCTTGATTATTTTTAGAAATAAACGCTCTTAATTGCACACTTTCAATATGATGACTATGGCCTTCCTTTAGGTTAGTTAGAAATGGCATGCTTCTTATTTGGTAACGGTATATCATTGCTCTTCCATGCAATTCATCTACCGTTCCTTGGTTGCTAATTGTTATTTTAATTATTGCGCAATCATTTCACGCATTAGTGGATAGACTTAAAATCATTCCAGACTGCCTTAACAAAAATCTTTTCGAAATGATCAATATTAGGTAACGAAATGATACTGATTAATTAATTAGTACATGAAGTCCCTAATCCTAAATTTTTTTTGGTTGCATAAAAAATGAAATACACTCTCATACCTCATTTGGTTTCTAATCAATCCCAATAAGTTAATGACGACTCCTCATTAGAAAATCTTTATAGCGTCAATTGAAGCTCAATCAAATATCCTAATGTCGCGTGAGATAAAGACTTGGGAGAGCCCACGCCTAATAAAGGGCCGTAGACCTGTCTTTTAGGCAACACCCCTAAACCTATTGTCCTTCCCCTCCGAACGAAAAGGGGAGATCGCGACATTTTCTTTTTCCTTCTCTTTTTCATTTTTTCCCCTTTCCTTTCTCTTTTTTCTTTTTCTATTATTTCCCTTGTCCACCAATCACCACATTCGTGATGGCCGACAGAGGGCAAGGGTCAAGACGCCCTACCTAGCCTTTAGCAAGGGTTGGGTGAGGCCCCTCGCCATCTAGGTGAGGCCGTCCCTCGCTAAATCTAACAAAGGGCCGTCGCCAAAGGCCAATGAGGGGTAACCTTGCAGCCATCTAGCAATGGTGAAGACTCTCACCCAAGCGAGGGCATCCTAGCCCTTACCCTCCCCATTAGCCGGTAATCTTCGCTCGCCATCATGGAGTTGGCAACTGATGTGGAGAGAAAGAAGGGAAAAACAAACAAGAGAAAGAAAATGAAAAGAAAATGAAAAGAATTTAAAAATTAAAAAAAATTGTCCGCGTTAATGTTGATTGTGCCACATAGGACTACTTCTGTCCAAGTTAGTAATTTTCAACCTAAATTAGCCAGGTGAACGTAATTTGTACCAATATAATAAGATCTATGATAAATTTGTCCAATTGAAATGTTTAAAACTAAATTGGTATTAATGCAATAATTTCATGACTTCTTTTGTACTTTTCCCCTCACGCATCTCAACATCCTCATTTAGGTAAAGTACTTTTTATTGTTAACAAGTTATTTTTTGGAAATGGAGAGAAAAAAAGGATGAATAAATTAAAGCATACGGAAGTGAGGGGGCAACCATCAAATGAGCCCCATGTTTAACTCTCCATAAGGCCCTCCACGGAGCGCCACAATACTAATAGTACTAGATGAATTCAGTGATTCGACCTGAGAGAGAATGCACAAACTTTATATCAAAGTATTTAGTATTTTTCATTTGATATGAAAGGAGAATAAAAACACTGAAAATCACTCAGAGATGGCAGGTTCTCACAACATCATCCACCAATCAAACTATAACCCATGCAAAACAAAAATCTCGACATTTCACAATCCTTTTATGGCAAGATGTGTTTAAAAGATCCTGCATGAGAGCATCGTTGAAAGGCAGCTGTACATACATTAAATAATATCACCGAGACATTGAAGTAGAAGTTTCCATTTCACGAATCCTTTATACACCATCGCTATTCAAAGTGGTAAGGCTCTAGTTTTTACTGGAAGATAAAGCTGGTGTTATGATATAGTTGGTTCATAATATCCAATCACCGATGACAAACACCTTCAGGTGAATAAGTGATAATCTTTACTAAGAAGGTAAGAAAAAAAGAGTGTTAACATGGAATAAAAGGTTCGAGAAAAACAAAATAAAAAGGAAAAAAAAATCCCTAAATAGTTATTCGATTGTGGATAACCCATTAACTGAGAAATTCTAAATGTGACATTAAAAGTATAAAATAAATGTGAAATGTCAAAAACAAAGATAAATTAAGGAGTGAGATCAAAGTAACATGGCTGAGGGGGTAATAACTCGATAATCTTTAGTCAATATATGATATGGAAAAATTTAGTTTGAAAAGTGAGGGAAATTTATTGTGGGATTTGCTTTTGTAGAATCCCTTTTGAAAGAAAAAAGTAAGATTGTTCATTATAAAGAATATTCCAACAGGCTATGTTTTGCGATTGACTCATGTATATTAGTACTAGGAGCATGCGAGTATTGCTAGTTTTCTTTTCTATTTCTTTTATTAATGGGAAAAGGCAATTCAAGTCAAGAAGCACCTATATAGGATGGTTCCGTGCACCTTATGCAAAATGCCACTTTTTGTTAAATTAGTTGGTGGAGAATATGCTTGTCAAAATGACCTTGGTTTTCGTTTCTATTTTTTTATTAGTACAAAGTGATATCCACATGAGAGATAAAGCTGCAACACGACAAGGCACTAAGCATTCTGAGGATGCACATCAACCTTCATCTCCTCTAAAAGCCACTTCTTCGAATTGGAAAAGGAATTACGATGTCTTCCTAAGTTTCTGAGGTACGGACGTTCGAAACAACTTCCTCAGTCATCTGTATGCAGCTCTTGATCAAAAAGGAATCTGCACTTACGTTGATAGCAAGGAGCTTTAGAAAGGCAAACGAATAACACCAGCGATTATTAATGCGATCGAGGACTCACGCATCGCAATCATCGTTTTCTCCAAGAACTATGCTTCCTCACCGTGGTGTTTGGAAGAGGTGGAGAAAATCATGGAATGCAAGGAACAAAGAGGACTCACAGTGTTTCCAGTGTTTTACAAAGTGGAACCCAAAGAAGTGAGAACACCAAGAGGAAGCTACCAAGAAGCTATGGTTAAGCATGACAGCAAGTTTGGGAGAGATTCAAAGAAGGTGAAGAGATGGGAGAAGGCTCTTTATGATGCCGGTAGCTTGTCCGGGTGGGATTTGAATGACAAGTAAGTACTGAGTAGTGATTGATGTTACATTCTTTTTTCTTTTTTCTTTTCCTTTTATATGCTGAATACATCTTCCATTTTTTTTCCCATGAAAGTTAATTAATGTGTCAAGTACAGTTCCCCGATTTTATCAGAGATGAAGCAGATTCTATAAAGAGCATTGTGCAGGAAGACCGAACACCCTTATTTGTTGCCAAGCATCCAATTGGAATACGTTCACATGTTGCAATATTGGAATCAATGTTAAATCTTGAGTCTCGTGATGATGTTCTCACAATAGGGTTATGGGGACAGGGAGGTATAGGAAAAACAACACTAGCTAAAGCTCTTTACAATGATATTTTTAGACAATTTGAGGCTTCATGTTTTTTGGCAAACGTTCGGGAAACTTCAAAAGATTCCAAGGAATTAGCTCATTTGCAAGAAGAGTTGTTGTCTGAGATATTTCCAGGAAAAGGATTAACAGTGTTTAGTGTTGATGGAGGTATTAATTTGATCCAAGATAGACTTCGTCGCAAAAAAGTTCTTCTTGTTCTCGACGATATCAATGACATAAAACAATTAAATGTTTTAGCTGGAGAGCACAAATGGTTTGGTAAAGGAAGCAGAATCATCATCACAACAAGAGATAACCATCTATTAACTGCCATGGGATAGATAAAGATCATATCTATGAAGTTAAAACTCTAGTGGATTGGGAAGCTCGTCAACTTTTTGATAAACATGCTTTTCTTAGAAGTAAGGAAATAGTGATAAGGAGGGATCTTGTGGATAGTGCTTTGCATTATGCTAAAGGACTTCCTTTAGCACCTGAGGTATTGGGCTCTTTCCTATGTGGAAGAAAAGAACAGGAGTGGGAAAGCGCATTGAATAAACTTGCTAAAAGTCTTGACAAAGCCATCAATGATGTTCTCAAGTTAAGTTATGATGGACTAGAGGACTATGCAAAGGAGATATTCCTTGATATTGCATGTTTCTTCAAGGGGCGATCTATAGAGTGCATCGTGAAAGTCCTTAACAATTGCGACTTTGACACAACTATTGGAGTACAAGTTCTTGTTGAGAAGTCCTTAATAACGAAAGAAGGGGAGAGAATACAGATGCATGACTTGATTCAGTTGATGGGCATGGATATTGTTAAACAAGAATGTCGCGATGATCCTGGAAGACGTAGCAGGTTATGGCTTTGTGAAGACATCTGTGATGTTCTATCAAGGGATATGGTAAGTTTTGGTGGTTTAAACACTGATTTTACTCTCTTCGTCTCTGACTTCGTGTACTAATTGCAATGCAAGTTCTATAAATGTAGGGAACAAATGCAGTAAAAGCCATAGTTTTGGTTTTACCCAAGACAGAAGCAATATACATAGGTCACAATGCTTTCACAAACATGAGAAGGTTGAGGTTGCTCATCATGATTAATGTGCATAACTCTTTCCAAGGTCCTATCTGTCTTCCTAATGAACTTAGATGGTTTGAATGGCCCGAATGTCCTTGGTTTCCCAAGTTTTCCTCTTGTCCAAATAAGTTGGTTGGGCTTGATCTGCACAAAACCAACATCCAAGTCGTGAGGGAGCAATTCAAGGTGCGCATTTAAAATTAATTGTCTTTATTTACTTATCTCTTACATATCTATATTTGTATGCACACGATGATGGATATGTATATGAATTATTGAAAACTCTAGATGCAACAATCATTAACTCTGATGATGCTCGTTAATGTGCTTAAGAAACATCTGATCTATTAAATTGTTTATATTTGATTAAAGCATTAAATACAAGTTGTCGATCCACTACATGAACCAACATAAGTGGAGTCTCCGTTTTAGGGGAGTATAAAACACTTTCCAATGTGAATCTTAAAGTTACTTCGAATAAAAAAAATATTCACTAAAAAGGTCCCACCTCAATTTCAGAATGTTACAAGCACTGAAGAATGAACTTATAAGGTTTGTAACTTTAATACCGAAAATCGGAACAAGAACTTATTGGTGACATAATTGAATGATGAATGTGCTTAGTATTTTAATAAACATACACCGATGATTCAATTTGTGTGCCTTTGAAATATAGATAACGAAAATGTCATCAAAGATTCTATATTTAATACCAGAGACAATCTTATTGTACTATCTGACATTGCATATGGAAATAGATAGAGATTTTTCTTACTTATTTTGCTTTATCGTTGATGTGAGTGCGCTCCAAATGCTTTTAATTGAACCTCCTATTGTTCTTTCTCCAATAGCTTGGAGCTGAAAATGAAAAGAGAAATATTAAAATTTGTGTAGCAAAGGATCTATAAAGGAAGTTAGTCTTTACCTTAAGTAAGCTGCAAAATTCCTGTCTTTTTTCGTTGTACCAACCTAACCAAGGATTTTTCAGAAGTACTTCATTTACATTTGTAAGGAGGAAGAAGCAGAACTCGAAGAAAGTTTTCTTTTATCTTTATGGATAAACTATTGATTTTCAAAAATAGTTAGGATAATTTACTCAAGAAATCTCTCATTGGTTTCAATCAAATCATTCGGTAGCACCTTTGCTCCATTTCTTCCTAAGTAAGAAATCATAGGATGGAAAGCAACTTTGCACATCCCCATGTTGGGGGTCCGCGCGCCTAGCTGTAGAACAATAGGGGAGATATATATATTGACCATCCAATTCCTTCTCCAGCCTTTTAAAACAAGGCTTGTGGAGTACAACTCCATGGAAGAGTCTCACTTCATAAAGGCGTTGCATCTAGCAAGCTAGTGGTGCATAACAGCTTTCACGCATGACTAATGAGTCTTTCTAAAGAGAAGTGAGTAGGGGGGTCACTTCGCTAATTAAAATATATTTAAACCTAAATCTAATCTAAAGTTATATATGTATGTATGTTGGTATATATATTATTTTTATATTCATATTTATTCTACTGTACAAAGTAAAGGTGAACATCCACAGGATTTCACTTTAATTTCTCCCCCAAAATGTCATCAATTGCTTATTTTACAAATTTTGTATTTATGGAGAGGTGCGTAAACTAGTAATTTATTTGATCTCCACATGTTTCGCAATTTTTAATCTTTTCAACGAATTTCTTATTGCAAATTTCAATCTTAAAATATCTTTTCCTTTCTACATATATTCTATGTTTGTGTATAGTGTATTTACCAACAATTTCTTTCCGTTAAATATTTATAATTTTGTGGATGTGCTCAATTTTTCAAATATCAATTTTTTCAAATCTTGTGCATACTCTTATATTTTTCTCTTCCTATGCCTCATATGAGACAAACATTGTGGGCTTTCAATGATTGCTGTCATGCTCGTCGGCCACACTGACGTCGGAACTTATTGAACAAACTAATAAATAAAAGGGTTTCTCAATCTTAATGAAGTGGAAAAACCCCGCTACAAAGGATAGGAAGAGACTACCTTAGGAGGCCAGTCCAAGGATGCAGCACCCTCTTGATCACTCATGAGTCAACCAAAAGGACAGAGAGAAAGACAAAGAAAAGATATAACGCAACTTCATTTAATAAATTAGTCGTGTTTACTATGAGAGACCGAGAGGGCACTTATAAGTTGGAGCCTAAGATACCTTTGAGTGAGCTCCAAGTAAAGAAAAATGAATCCAAAATACGAAATTCAAATAGGCTATATATAATCACATTGTAATCGAAACTAAAGCAATCCTAAAAAGTATAAAACAGGCTCACTGATCAAGAAAATATATTTTATCCCTATTATTCTATTCATAAGTGAGAATCTTGAAATCTTGAAAAGACTCATCCTCGAGGCCAACTTCATAGTGATATATTAGCAACAGTGAAACTAGTGAAAACACCATTCTCTCAGTAAAGCTCACTTTTGTAGGCATTATTATCGATGTGCTCCAAAACTACAAAAGAACCATCCGCAGAAAGACGACGTGGTGGAAAGCGCTTTTTTCAAATGAATCCAGACAAGATCACCTTCTTAAAAAACAGTAGGCTTTTTCTATGTTTTTTCGCTTGACTGGGATATTTGACAGTTTGCTTCAAACTTCTCTTCCTCACTTCCTCACTTAACTTATTGATTGTCTTAGCTCTTTGCCATATTAGTGGTGGATATTGGTGTAAGATCCAAAGGACTTAAAAGATGCTTTCGCTACACACCATAAGTGGTCGTCTTCAGAATACCATGTAGGCGCAAAATTTCACTAATATAAGTTCAGCAACATATAACGCATCAACGGTCTACTACATTCCACAAAATGTGCAATTCTCGAAAATCGATCAACCAAGCACCATGACCTAATAAGTGATGACATGAGAAATTCCTGAGCTTCCACCGCCATTATGGCAGGTTCGCATATCTCAGCAGAAGATTGTAGATCTATCAAGTGCCACCTATGTCGACTTAAATTCATGTCATGAATTAGTTGGCAAGGGATTTGACCATGGCTCATGTGCTTCCACTTGAGGTTACACTCCCTGAATTACATGTATTGTTTCTAAACGTACACCTAGTATAAGTGGCCACGCTACTTAGCATTGGAATGATTTCTCTTGTATGTCACTTGATAGAGCTTAGTGTGTGGTGGAATTACAAGTATTATTCTTTTTTTATCTTCTCTTTTGGCCAAGGATCACTTAATAAACTTATATTTAAAAAGGGAGAGGGAGTGCTCTATGTGCACCATATGATCAACTAATTTCTGATCACATGGGGCTTGAATGATGATCAAGTGTTTTTCATTAAAAGATTTTATCCTTCATCTTTTTTCTGTCGGGATGTTTCTTGTAGGACTTTACAAAATTGAAGTTCCTTAACTTCAGTGAATGCCCGTCGATGGTTTTTATGCTGGACCTCAATTTGACTCCAAATCTCGAGGAACTGGTCCTCGAATAGTGCGAAAATATGAAGCACGTTGACGAATCAGTTGCGTATCACACCAAGTTACGGTTGTTGAATCTAAAAGGGTGCTCTAACCTTTGTCATCTCCCCGATGTGCTCCAAGCCAAGAACCTTCAACTTCTCAATCTTACTGACTGCTTAAAGTTGCAAAGATTCCCTGATATTCCAAATAAAATCAAAGGCTTGCAAAAACTTTATTTAAGAGGGACTTCAATTGAGGAACTTCCTACATCCATAGAAAATCTTGTCTTTTGGAGAATTTGAGTTTAACTAATTGCAAGAAATTGACAAACCTCCCATCTAGCATTTACAAGTTGCCAAATCTTAAGAAATTGATACTTTCTGGTTGTTCAAAACTAATCAAGTTTCCAAAAAGGAGGAGGATTTGAGTAATCTACATAGCAAGACAGGATTTCCCAAGCTACGGCTTTTAGGGCTGAGGGGATGCAATCTACTAGAAGTAGAGTTCCTAGAGAATAATTCAAGTTTTCCATCCTTAATATTTTTGGATTTGTCCGAAAACAATTTTGCTAAGCTTCCAGTATACGGGCAGCTTCATAATTTACGCGATTTGAATGTTTCGGAATGCCGACAGCTACAAGAGATTGGCGGGATCCCAGGGCAATCGCATGCTTTGCTAGCAAGGAATTTTGAATCTCTAAGTAGAATTCCCTCCGACATACGGGCCGTTCATATTGACTTATTATTTCATGAACTGGTACGTAATGAGATTAGACTCTCTCTCTCTCTCTCTCTCTCTCTCTCTCTCTCTCTCTCCCCCCTCCCCCTCTGATTAATACGGAGCCGTGTACATGTATTGCTAATTGTAGCTAAACTTGACTCATTGAAACTCATCTTTTTCAAGTGCCAAATTTGAAATACTGTCTTAACAATTTACATCTATGACAGCAATCTCGTCTCGGATTGGATTACGAAATTGTTCAACCTGGAGGAGAGATGCTGCAATGGTTACTCCCGAATAAAGAGGGTTACATATCTTTCATTACTTCAAAGGATTTATATAAGAAGTGCCTAGGATTAGTTATCTGCGTTGCATGTCGAGCAAAGGAAGGGAAACGAAATAGACTGACGCTCCATCCATACGTTAATGGCAAGTGCAAGGCCGTGCACATAGGCACGTCATGTCAATGGCATTCGGATCATGCGTATGTTTCGGCTTTTTCAATGGAGGAGTTTTGGGGAGAAGACCCTTTTGGTCCAAATGACTCGAGTTCTTTCCAGTTAGGCATTAGAGCATCGGATGGTGCAATTGTTAAAAATTGTGGATTTCGATTGATATGCAAGCCACTAGAGGACGCTTTGGAGGTTTTGGATCAAGATGAGTTGCTAGCTCCAAGTTTGTTCTATGAGATTTGGCATCACAATAAAGAAACGACCACAGAGGAAGAAATTTCGGCCAATCTCTCAAATCTGGAAAAGGTCTCTCCCTCCCTCCCTCCCCCTCTCCACGATTGTGGTGTGTGTGATTGATATGGGTGCTTTGTGTTTTTATAATGCAAAACTGCTAATGCCAGTAAACAAAACAAGCTAATATATTGTGATTTTGCACCTATATGTAATAGCGGGGATAAACCATGAAGACAACTACCAAACAAGCTCAGAAGAAGGCGACAATATGGAAGACTCCCCACCCGCCGATATCATGGCTGACTTTTCAGTTGAGGTCTCTCTCTCTCTCTCTCTCTCTCTCTCTCTCTCTCTCTCCGCGATTGTGGTGCGTATGTGTGATTGATATGGGTGCTGTGTTTTTATAACCAGTAAACAATACAACCCTTACATATTGTGATTTTACACCCATATGTAATAGCGGTGGATAGACCGTGAAGATAAAGACTCAACAAGCCCAACAAGCTTAGAAGAATTCGACGATAGGCATTCTTTCCCACGCACCGATGTCATCGCTGACTTTTCAGTTTCTCCCCGCCCCCCCCCCCCACCTTCCCCCCCCTGGGCGGATGCACGTGCGATCATAAGTGCATGTGTTAATTTGTTGGTGCATGTCGGGCACACTGTGTTTGCATTATGCAAAAACTGAAAATTTTAAACAAATAAACAAATAAACAAATCTAACATAAAGTCATTCTTCACTTACATGTGCTACAACACTCGCAAGTGAATGATTTCATAAGTATTACATATAAGGCAAGGAAAGATCGATATGTTTAATAATTATAAATCTCTAGCTTTGGTTAAATTATCAGAAAAATTCTCAAATCAAACTCTTCTATTTGAACTGAGTATCAACTTAAGCATGTCTAACAATTTACAGGTATAATAGAAGTATCGCTATTCCGGAATTTATCGTTCCTACAAAAATATTCTCCCCGGAGTAGATACGCCAAAGGAGTTCGTCCCCATTGAAGGCAATACCATATCTTTCATGGTTTCACAGAACTTTTATGATAAGTTCCTGGGATTAGCTCTCTGTGTTGTTTTCACCGTAGAAGATGGAGAAAAGGAAATATTTTATGACATCGTGCCCCACGTTAACGACCAAAGACGGAATGCACTATTAGGAACTCTTGGTTCATTTCATTCGGATCACATGTGGATTTAGTATATCAAACCAAATGTGCTATGGGGAGTGTTGGAAGGAGCAATTGATTTTCTTGAATTTGACGAGGATTACTTAAATTTAGCCTTACACTCACACTGTCGAGCGGAACCGTGGAAAAGTTGGGATATGTGCTAATATGCGAGCAACTAGATGATGATCTGAAGGTTGTGCTTGAAGACCATCAATTAGTGGATCCAGCGTCACTCTGTGAAAAAGAGAATAGAGAGTTCTTCCGCAAATTTCTCCCGCATCTCTCCTGTGTCGAACGAAGGAAATGGAAAGATATGAAAGAATAACTGGGAAGACGCTAGTCGGCTAGTACTGGGTTGCAGATCTTAAGGAAGCTGTCATTGAGAAGCCAACAAAACAAAATAGAATTGGCAATACGTCTCTTGATGCCTCAGGCATCTATCTTGTTGATGGAGTAACAGATGGCATTCAATTCAATCTCTCATGTCCTATTCAAACATATGTGAAGAGATAGAGGGTGACTTGGTACACAAGACACTTCTAGTCATTAGAACCAGGCATCATGTATGGCCGGAGTATCTTCGGGATGTGTGCTCAAAACATATCAAAAGATGACAATTCTAGTATATTCTGACACTCAAATTGGACAGGACTGATGGAAGTTGTTGATTATATTAATTGAATAAGTTTTTAAAACTCGATTGCATTTCTTTTTATTTTTTAGTTTTAGGAATTAATTGTATTTTTGTAGCAAGTTTTAGAACTTATGGTGTGCTCTATCCCTTAAGAAACAATATTCATATTTTATTTCCTAGGATCATTTCCTTTTGCTTGGGCAATTTCAAATTTTTTTCACGCGGTTTATAGATGAAGAAGAAAAGGTTTACGGCACTATTTATGTATTTCTACACATATTCCTGTTGTGGCTGTATTTTAATCTTTACTCATCGCCACAAAATAATCATTGTTATACCCATATGTCAATCCTAGTCGTTAGTAGACTTAAATTAATTTAGTTAATTTCATCAAATAGTCGTAACAAATAATGAAATTTCTCAGTAAATATTCCAGAACAATTGTCACTCATGTGAAATCCTCAAAAAGTTGTACTGCGCCCATGATTAATAACTTTCCATAGCGAACATCTCTTCGTTATTCTTAAGTTTTTTTTTTTTTTTTGTCGATCATACTCTAATCCTATACTAACATTCACTCTCAGACTTTTGCCCTATCTCCTTGCAGAGCGTGGGAGTCAAAACCTACTCCTGAAATGAAATCGTCCCTACCCCAATCCTCCCTAAGAAGGTAGGGATTTGAACCCCCTACCTCCCCCTGCCAAGTTGGAAGGGTGGCCATTGGGGCAAACCCCCAGTGGTTTTCGTTATTCTTAAGTTGAGGGTACTGTCATTTTGCAATTCTCCATTGATACGGTAATTTCCCTCATTATTTGTAATTGATAGCATTTGTGCATCATAAATTATTTTTACAACAATTGTAAGTTCCGTAAAGTCCTAATGATCATTGCTACACCTGTAGTAAGCTAACTTTCTTTTAAGGTTAGCAATTTGGTTGTAGAGTTTATGTCTTGTTGATCCTATCACTTAGTAATCATTGGATAGCATAGTAAATTCCTTCTACGAACTCTTAAGTGACGAAATGTCTATTTAGCAACTAGTAAGAGTATATCAACAATGGTACATCTTGGAAAGTCTCGCAACTTTAGGTGACAATGAGTAGCATTTCTTCAAAGGGAGTAGGTTTCCTCAAAGTTCTTGTGAGTTTGGAAGTTCTAGTTCAAAAACTTTTTGAGGGACTATCCCCTCATTTGAAAAAGATATTCTATTCGGTAGTCAAATCGCTGATGATTGACATGATGTGACTAGTAAATTAAATTGATCGTATGAAATAATGATTGTTTTACTTAATGCTTAAATTATGAAATTGATTTACTTGCCGCCCCATAGGTCCTTACCGTGTCATATAACATCATGACCTTGTCCCTTGCACAAGACACCTCCTTTTGTGGTGACACTAAACTTGATCAGCACTCTTCGATGATCATCCTCTTATACTATCTATACTCCAACCAAGCTATCCTAAGTCTGGCCCTTCCGTACTCTAATTGGAATGAACCCGCCAGAGCACATCTACAAAATCAATGGATAAAAAAATTGGTCATATGAAATGCTGATCACTTTACTTTGACACCTACTTTTTGAAATTGATTTTCTTGTTGCACGACACACGTCCCTACCACATGATATAATATCATGACCTTGTCCCTTATATGACACAACTCTCCCAATGGTGATTCTAAACTTTGTTAGCACTCTTCGATGATCATCCTCTTACACTACCTATATTCCAACTAAACTATCATTGATCTAATATTGGCCCTTTTTTACTCTGATTGGAATGAACTCGCCGGAGCCAACCTGCAAAATCAATGGACGAGAAATTTGAATACAATGCATCCAGTATTTACCTGTTAAAGTTCTTCTAAATTCATAATACAAAATGGTTGAACATAACCACAAGATAGAACTTAAATACATGCCTAACAACTAGATCAATGATTGAAAGTCAGAATTTTATCGAAGTCTTTTTCTTTGGCAGAGAAACAAAGGAAGTCTATTATACTAGACGCTGAGTTACTGGCTAGGTACACTTATCTCATGTAAGGGACCTAGGTTTGGTCTCCTGGCTTTTACAGACCACCTTCTCAATGACAATGAAGAAGCGGGTTGACCAAGCCCGTTCAACAACGGCACATGATGGGAAAAGTCCACTTATGGGCCTAGACATCCACGGAACATCACAGCGTAGGCCAAGCCGAAGATGCTTTTATCGCATTAAAGTTCTCGTGATGTCTACATTCTCCCGTATCATTTAGCAATTATGCCCTCCCATATGTTGGATCACCATTTGAATGAAAATGGGGCTCACAAGGCACGCCTTGCTATCTTGCAGAAGAAGCAACTGTTTTTCAATTCTTACATGGAATAAATCAATCTACACATTGAGTTATATTAGCTTAACAGAGCGCTTAACTCCCTACAGTATTAGAGCAGCATCAACATGAAAGGTTCAATGCTTGATAAGCTGTTAGATGAAGAAGTAAGGATTTTTTATTTCCCTATTTTGGGACAAAGTAGTAGACAAGACTAGTAAGGTACCAGCCTTTGAAGACAGAGGATAGCCTTATACGAACATCTGCTCTGTGTTTGCTAATAGAGAATGAAAAGATTTATGTTTGAGGCAAGCCAAAGAAAAAAAAAATTATAAGTAACCTCATAACTTGCTCTGGAGAGAAGCTTGAGTTATAGACTTCTTTCAGCATTAGTTTTCTGCTCACAATTCGACTCTCTCC
Organism: Eucalyptus fibrosa; assembly: GCA_017140475.1. NCBI lineage: Eukaryota > Viridiplantae > Streptophyta > Magnoliopsida > Myrtales > Myrtaceae > Eucalyptus > Eucalyptus fibrosa. Next base: position 20,296,966 of record CM029512.1, read on the forward strand.
CACTCCCTAATGGATGCAATGATGAACCCGCAATATTGTTGTGATTCTTGAGGACTGGACAAGCCACATCTGACACAATGCAATTCCACAAAAACAACGAGAAAAAGGTCAGGATTTAAATTGTGGCATAACTGGAAAATCTACTGCTAAAACTTCACAGATGCTCATGATATCTACACATTATCCATCACTTAAGAGGTTTGGAGACTATAATTAGTCCAAACGATGTTATGATGATATAACAACTAATAACAACCGACAAAAGATCTATGAGACACAATTTTTTGCCAAAATAACCAAACATAACAGTCAAAATTGTTTAATCTTAGAAATCTGCACCAATTTGAATGAAGGGGCTAGCATATGTAATATCTGTCTCGTCTCCAACTACAAATGATTTGCATTCAGATCCTTGTAGATGAAGGTTAAGTGCATTTTGGATCCATACAAATCATTCATCAATTACAAGAAGTTGTGTGCATAAATGCTTAGTGCATTTCTTGTCAATGAAATAACAAGAAAAATAATGTCTTCACAGGAACCCCAAACTACAATTATAGCAAAACCAATACTTTGGAAGGGAATTTAAAAATTAAACCATCACTAGTCAAATTCATGTGAACGTCTCTTTTATATTCATGAAAAGGTTTAACCCTGGGATGGCAATAACTGAATTTCCTTATCTTCTTCCCCTTTGGTTGCTGACCGAACTCACCCCTGCCAATGCCAACAAATCTACCAGGGTAGGTGTTATGTGCATGCGCCTCAATTATGTGTACAAAGAATATCCAAATTACAATTGCCAGTATAAAATGCATCAGACGAGCAGACTATCTGAGAAAAGTAACACCATTGAAAATTTTGTACCTGTAGATCTTTGCAAATTTGGCAACAGATGGAAAACTAGAAAGTGCATTTATCCCAAAGATTGAAGAAGAGATGCACGCATCAAATACATGCTAATATTGATAGAAAAACATTTTGTCTAATCTAATCAAATATTTGAAAGACTGCACACATACTGATATCTGAAATTCAATAGATAATGGTGCACTACATTGGCAAAAGATCAGATACAAAGAGCCCCCGTATCAGGTGGCCCTCCATCAGATCCAGTAGAAAGTGCAGCTGTGTCCGACCCTCTCTTGCCTCGCTTCTTTTCCTTTCTACTTTTTCTGAATTCAAGAGCTTGATCACTGCAAAACAACATCTAGACATAAAAATGGAGAAATCTTCACAGCTGTCTTTGTTTTTGTAAGTATAAATTTAAATTACTCATGCATTAACCTTTTTTTTTTCCAAAGTGTACATATTATTCAACAAAGTGTAAGAGTGAGAAAATGTTCCAGACTTGAATTTAAGGAAGGTAATCGATACCATGTTAGATACATAAACGATAAATTTTCAAGATAAGTATCAACCCCAATCACAAGGAAACAGGAAAAATGCTTCAACAAAAGACAAACTTAGACTATAACTTGACATATAAAGCACAGAGAGAACGAGAAATACTTGGAAATTGCAGAGACTTTCTCTGTCCCTGACCCACAACAGGACTTGTATCTCTTTTTTGAACCACATAGACAAGCCTTGTTTCTTGAGATTTTCCGCATTTCAAAATAAAACAAGCAGAAAAAAATGAAGAGGCGTGTCACCAACAATTCTCGCATTTTGAGCTTAATCATCACTTGTGGAAACCTTGTCTTCTCGCTGGGCACTGCCATCATCATGAGTCCGATTAGCACTATTGCTAAGTGGATTCTCTTTATAGGTCTCTTCCACAGGCTCCTCTCTCTGTTCCTTAGAATTTCCATTGGCATCATCACCTAATTACCATAAAAAAAATATGAAATAGTTTTGGGTTTAGCATGTTTGACTACCCCACAAATCCATGGACGACAAGACAAAATATGCTAATCCTACCAGTTACATCAAAATGACTCCATATAAGCTTCTTGTGAAGCTTAACACAGTATATCTGAAACTATAAAGTTAAATAATTAATCAAAATATAGAGAGATAAATACTGACCAGCCATTACCATGAGAAGGATCTGGATTCTGTACTGCAGGGAGACCAGATAGTTTCCTCTGAAAAATCTTCAACACCTTGTTCTGCTATCAGATACTCTATGGCAGCATCAACATCCCCATACATTTGCAGCAATGTCTGTAAAAGTCTCAGTATTTGAGCGCTTGCTTTGCCAAAAACATCATCAGGCTGTGGATTAAGAATACTCACAAATGGATCATACGAGCACCAGGCTGATCAAAATTGCGTATGTACCACCGAGGCGACATGTTCTGCATCAAGCATGGAGTGAGCTAAATTGGGCTCGTTGGTCTGGTTTCTAACCCCCATCCTCCTATGCACCCTATGTATGTTCGATGAAATGCCTGACTGAAACGCATGCAGTTGTTCTTGGATCCCCGTCCGTTTCTGGTGTTCGTGGTTTGTCAAAAGCATCATGGTAGATTTCCGCCGCTGTCCTTTGGGTTGTGCGTTCTTGCGCCGCGGTATCTTTCACTACAGGGTACGGTTCCGCGGATGACCGGTCTCTGCGGCCGGCGAAGACGAGGGGCGATGGTCATTGGGGCCACGAATGTCCGCCGCGCGATGACAGGCCGCGGTTTGTGCTGTGCGTGCCTAAACTATCTTGATTAGAGCTCTCGTCTTTTTAATGGTCTGCATCCGCTGTTGTTCTTGGCCCTCGCGGAGAACTTGAAGCAAGAATGCTTCTGCGAGGTCGCGAGGGCGAGAGGGGAGATGGGCGAGAGACGTGCGGGGTGGAGAAGGGAATAAAAAGAACAAGAAAAGGAAACAAAAGGGGGAGGGGCAACATGATTATAGAATTAAAAAAAAGGCGTCTCTCTATTGTCTCTTACTTAATAAAGTACAAAAAGTGGGGACTCTCTACTTTAGTCCGACCACGAGCAGAGAACAGGAGAAGAGAGAGGGAAGGAGAAAGAAAGTAAAAGTAGAAAAGTCAACAATTTGAAAGGCCAAATGGGGGGGCGGGCTCTTCTCCGGCCGTCCCGAGGCGTGACCCAGGTCGGCCGGGCCGGATCCGAATCGGGCACTCGCGGTCTGGCCGACCAGGTCAGTTTATATTACATTGTTATTTTAATTTCTTTTTCAAAATTATGGAAAGGCCTAAAAATGGTTTCGAATATATTTCTTCTAAAATTGCATAAAAATCCTTCAAAAAAAAATCATCAAATCTCAAAATTTAAACAAAATTAGGTCACAAAAGGGCAATAGTTGATTAATTAGAGTAATCAAGTTCTCGATTCTAATTTATTAATTTCTCTAGTTGCAGGACTAGAGTATTTCTTCTAGTGTTTTACTTAAGTTTCTAATCTACCTATAACAATGATTAATAGTGACTCATAAATGAAAATGATTTGTTGGTTAAAAATTTGGACCATAAGTTGTGAATTGGTGTACATGGGAGCGTACGGACTAAGCCAAGTTTATTTAACCTCTCTTATGTTTCAATAGCAAAATCTAAACTTTTTCTATCCGACAACAAATTTTTTTATTGAAATCTTGAAAATTCTTTCCTTTTCCACTAACTATATGTCTGTGTAGTGTATATTTTATCAAAAATTTCTTTCCATTAAGTACTTCTAATTTAGTGGTTTTGCTCAATTTTTCAAATATAAATTTTGTGCATGCACTTAACATGTGTGCATATAGTACTATATATGTAAAAAGTCCCTTAAATTTTTCTCTTTCTGTGCCTAATATGAGACATACTTTTTGGTCCTTCAATTTTCTTGTCATGCTTGTCAATCCCATTGACGTCGAATTGTGTTGAATGAACAAATTAGGAAAAATGTTGTTTAATCTTAGTGAGGTAGAAAACCCCACTGTGAAGGATAGGAAGGATAAGAACGAGATTAGATAACCCAGGTCTCCCTTAACCAAATCATCATCTTAGTAAAGCCACTCCAAGGATACAGTACTCCTTGATCACTAGTGAACTCTAGGAATCTCTTTTTGTCTGAAATCACAAAAGAGGATCAAAAGAACATATTATATACCTATTATGGAAATCACAAGAAAGGATCTTGAAATCTTCCAATACAGATACGGATACTTTCAATGTCATTCTCCCTTTGTTGGAAAAGACTGTCCTCGAAGGCCAATTCCATGAAGTTCTTGAGCTTCATGATGTAGTGATAGATCAGCAACACTGAAATTAGGTACTTTTTATGAAGCTCACTTTGATAATTGCTTGATTTCCTTTCCTCTTTCTTTGGACTCTTCCTCACATCCTTACAAAACTGATTGATTCCTCCCATAATTGCTTGATTTCCTTAGCTATTTCTTCGACATCTCCACTAAATTGATGCTTATTGGGTTATTAAAAGACCCAAAGGATTGGAAAAATGAGTTTTTAGTAGTTTGACTCACTGAATTGTCACTAATTTTTTAAAATGATTAATCAACCATCACTTCCTAATAAGTGATTACTAGGAGAGATTCCTGACCTTCCACCGCCTCTACATAAGATTCCATATTTTAGCTTAAATTGATGTGATAAATTAGTTGTCAAAGGATTGATCATGGCTCGTGGGTTCCCACTTGAGATTTACTCTCTCTCTAGTGAAATTGATAACACTAGTTGCAAATTGATAACACTATGGGCAACTAGTTGCAAATCTCTAAGTAGAATTCCCTCCAACTTATGTGACGCTGAGATTGTTGAGGTTAGACTCCCTCCCTCCCTCCCTCTCTCCCTGTCTCTCTCTGTTTAATATGGAGTCATGTACATGTTGGTTGCATTGAGTGTTTTTGCATTATAAAAGGCTGAAAATCCTAAATTGGTGGGCTAATAAAAAGACCAAACATATGTAAAATGATTCTACATGTATATGTAGTGGAGGTTCTATAAGGCATCGCAAAGGATATTCTCTTTATTTATGGAACTCTTGTTCACCGTTGAATTATAAGGATCACCTAGTGAAAAAATTTAATAATACATGTTCATCTAGTTGCAAAATCTTCAATAATACATGTCTAGTCTCCACCAATAAAGTACCAAAAAAAAAAATCTTTGTAATGCTATTGCTAACTATATCTAAACTATAGGACTACCCACTCAACTCATTGAAACTCCTCCTTTTAGGTGCTAATTTCAAGAAAACTAACGGTCTACATCTATGACAGACATTTCATCACAAACTATATTGCCAAGTTATTCTACTTGGAGGAGAGACACCAAAGTGGTTGCTTCCCAAGGGTTATATATCTTTTGTGACTTCAAAGGACTTCTATAATAAGTTTCTAGGAGTAGCAAAGGGTGATCTCCAATTTGAGCTTACACGATCCATTAATTGCAAAGAGAAGGTAAACACCAAGTATCCTGGGATGTTTGATTTTTCCTTGTCAATCACATCATGATATCACTAATAAATGTCATGTTCTGCACAACATGCTCATCTACGTACTGTTTACTGATTTCAATGGCATTAGTTTATCTTTGTAATAGTCATGAGCAGCGAGTACTTTTAACTGGACTCTAGATCATTTTATCATAATTGCACCTACTAGCTACCAAGAACAATGTTCCAAGGATGGTTAATTTCCTAATATGGTTCATAGATTTATCCCGTTGGTAAAGTCATATAACTAGCAACCTATCAATCAGGTATACTCATAGTAATTTATCAACAAGAAATGTGATAATTAACAATCAACTTTTTCATAGATTTATCACTCAAAACAAAAACTTAATGCTGAACATAGTAATTTACCAATGAAACTAATAACTCACCAACACAGTTTCATTTTTTAAAAGGTAGCAAGGAGTCGCCGAAATAAGGAATTTACCAACTTTGAGTGGAAAGTAAATTATCATATGTGGAAATTACCACTTAAAGCATAAACATAGCAGTGAAATTAGCAACTTACCCACATAGTCCACTTACAACAAGTTAGTTATCACTAAAATAAGGAATTTGCCATTATGGATAAAATCGAAGTTAGTAAAAATATCGTTGGATTAAGCAACTTGCCAACATAGGTCCACCTTTACTGTAGCATGTCACCTACTATTTGAGGAATTTGTAGAATCCAAACTCAATAGTGAGTCACCGAGGTATTTAGAAATGTGCCATTAGAAATAAAATCCTAGATCCAAGTTAGTGTTGCTACGGAAAAATTAATAACTCATCATACCAACGCAGGTTGCCTCGGTGGTGGGCTTGGTCAGAGCAAAGAGAAAGTACAAGGAGTTAAGGGGGCTTTAGCTCTCCATGTTCCGCCTGTTGGGTGTGGGGATTGTACGGGGTATACTGCAAGTACTACCCTCCGCCATTAGCCAATCACGTCACAGAAAAAAACATAATATGGCTGCATTGAATCTCCCAAGGCTGTTTTTACATTATTTGTTCAGGATTTCCACTCAAAAGTTTAAATCATTAAAAAGTAATTTGTTTGTGGGAAACTAGGGAGGTTCCTTAAGAAGCGAAGCCCGCGTGAAGAAGCAACAGAGACTCTCGGCTTGTAATCTGTTTTTGGGTCGCTCCATCGTCGGCACTAATCCATCCTTGAGCGACTGAGCCCCAAAAATAAAATAACTCAAAAGAGAAAAAGAATGTTGCGCCTAATAAAATATATTTAACTAATAATAAAATGAGTCTATCCAATTTATTTATTTTTTGGTTGAAAAGATCATATGCTATAGCCTTTATGTTATGATGGGGATTCATTTCTTTAAAATTCCACTTGCCTACAGCCCCTCTTTAACTCCATTAAAGTATCAAAGTGCTCTTTGCCTCTTTCTATGTTCGGGATCTTCAAGATTACAAGAGCAGGGCAAATGGCCAGACATCAGCTGGATTGGGCGGACAAATCCATATTAAAAACTGCAGGAAAGCCAGTTATCCAAAAGGTAAATTGGTCGGGTACCCAGCCCCGTGTTGTAGATTAAGGATGATCTTTTTCTTGCCATTTTCGAAATCATGTAAGAAAATACATTAATACAATGATGTACTTCCAAATAACGAATAACATATGTGAGTGCATTTTATGATCAACAAAATTAATCTAGTGTCAACATTGACCTAGTTGTATAATTCTCAAGAATAGTTTGAGAAAATTTATCTCTTATGGATGTAACGTGTATTAGTCTTTTTAATGAAAAATTTTGCATGAGTGAAAAGTGATGCTTTGGAGCCTCAAGGAGATAAAATTGTGAATGATCTTTGAAGTACAAGGACCGTCACTGTCCCATGTTGATTATTTTGCAAGTGCCGCTCGAATCTCATGAGGAATATTTCTTTAGGCGAAGTGGTCAAAATTGTATTTAAGTCCTACAAATAAATAGACCGTGTTGATTATTTTGCAGCTGAAGAAGTGGTTTGTTTCCGGAAAGCTCGCCGAAGGAATTGGATAAAAACATTCGATCGAAAAAGCGGCTTATTGCGGCTTCCAAAGTTGTCTCAGTCGAGATCACGGCTAAAAAGAGTAATGCAACCTCTACTTCTCATGAGCCGAAACCTTTCATATATATGACGGGGGATGTCGAACAAAATCAGTTAATAGGTATAGAATAAGAAGGATTTGAATCATAATTCGACAATGTAAACATAACAGATGACATGAAGATTTATATTAGTATAAAATCCTAGTACAATCTTACTTGCTAAACATACTCTTGAGAAACTAAGAACAACATGTGAATGATGAGACGCCATCCATAGAAGTAAGACATTGTGATGAAATTTATCATAATTGAGTTGAGAATGAGACAGATACATTGGATTAGCAATTTTCGCAATTTTACATGTCATTATGAATAAGCTTCACTGGACACACGGGTATTGACACTTGAATTTTAATTGATAAATTAGATATGCATTTAAGTGATAAAAAAATATTTAAAAAATGAGAAGGAGAAAAAGAAAAGAAAAAGCCCTATCCATCAATTGATATGGCCCTGTTCGCGCAACTCTGGCCCATCTATAAAACCTGCCCATTTCAGAATCCTCAAGGGGGATTGGGGGACAACACGTGACAAAAAAAAAGAAAAAGATAAGAGATCTTCTTCCATATACAGTCTCCTCCCCTCCAGAACTTGAGGGGGAGACCAGATAATTTTCATCGTCTTCTTCATCACTGGGCATTCTCTCTCAGACCTCTCTCTCTCTCCATAACCGCTCGCACAGAGGACGCGACGCAAATGAGGGAATGTCGGTTTTTTTCTGAGCAAGACGGGACAGAGGATCGCGTTTTGGGGGGAATGTCACAGAGAAAGAGAGTGGGGTAAGAAAGTGATATAGAAATTACTCTAGAAGTAAAAACACAGAGCGGGGATGAAAACAAATTTTGAGAGCACTCCGGGAGATTTTCGGACTCCGTCCTTCCCAGTCGGACGTCTTCCGTCATCACTCCCGACCATTCCCTCGCCATGGCCCAGAAGCTCTGTTATCCTCTGTTTTTTACATTCAACCCATCCGAGGGAGTTGAGCCTTTTTCCCGAAGCCATTTCCATCGACACCGATCACTGTAGTCGGCGTACTTGGACTCCCGGTTCCGGCATTCAATTATTGCTCGTCACTTTGGATCTCTTGTTTCTGTGAAGTATTGGGAGAAGCGTTGTCTTGCCTTGTTTTGTAGGCGAAAACTCTGAAGCTGTCAAGTCCCGCTCAATCTCCATGTATCGATCTCAATTTCGTTGATCGACGCTTACCTGAACCTCTCTGGACGAGTTTACTCAGCAGTCGTGGTTGAAAATCCCACCTCGGCAATGTTGGTTTTGGAACATTTCTTTCGGTCATTTCGTGAATGAAGATTTAGTTTGAAGTTGACGCTGGTGTATGTCTGGGAAGAGACCAGGTTTGAAATGATTTTTTTCCCTTGATGAATCAAACCCTGTGTGCAAAGAAAGAAGTATTTGGATTGTAGTTCGGTGTTACATTGAGTCTTTTTTCCTGAGATGCTAACCAAGTGTTTGATGGAACGCGTGAGTCAAATCTGTGATCCTTGCCACATGCTGTTGATTGATTAGGGAGCAAAGCCGACACATTCGGATTGATTTTGTTGAACGATACTGATTATGGGATGTGGTTGTTAGTCTATGCATTGTGGATTAAAATGTTTTTCCCCATTTACTACGGATCTGCTTTCCTTTCCAGTACACTTTTTGGTTTCCAAATATGTCACCGACTCTCTATTTTTGCTATATTTCGCATCTATCCGGCCCCCATGGTGATTGTTCGTTTTGCTTGGCGGGAAACGTGGCTCGAAATCTTTGCCCCATACGTTGATTAGCTTGGTGAATCTCCCACTGGATGAGGTCCAGTTCTTCCCCTCATATCCGGCGTGTCTTTCTGCAAATCTCGGCTTATGCATCATGGTTAACGGACGATGGTGGTGCTCCAGGCAACTAAAGCCAGACAACGGTGATGTTTCATTCAGTGCTCGAATACGTCGATCAACGATGACGTTGAATTTGTTTATTTAGTAGAGCAGAGCTTTTCGAGATATGCGCAAGGAAGATGATAGGAAGAAGACGATGGGGAAAAAAAAACGAAAAAGAAGAAAAAAAAAACAAGAGAATTTATTGTGGGCTTAGCATGAGAGGATGGGTTAGTGCTGTTTTGTTCAATATTGGTTTTACTGGTGATTGGGCTCTACATCTCCTTTTCTTTTCTTCTTTGTTTTCAAGCGAGTTTGGGTTTGATTAGTTTCTAGAGGGAATTGAGACGGCTTTGAACTTTTGGTCGATGCCTCTTAAGGCAATAAACCTGACGACCCGTGCCCATAGCTTTCATATGTGAGACTGGTGTCCGGCCCGTGTCTAAGCCACCCAAAAAAAAAAAAAAAAAAAAGAGCAAAAAAAGATATCATGAGGACGGAGTTAATGCAAATATGAATCGAGGTCCAAGTATGGTGTCAAAAAGTTGAAGCACCGTATTACACCAAATACGAATTGAGGTCCATGTATGTGCCTATACAAGTAAAACTATGTTAATGAGTAAATCATACTCTGAAGTAAAATCATTTAAAGTAATGTTAGGGGATACATTTTGGTTCCCTTTTTTATGACATCTCATTTTAGATGGCACTTAATGTCAACATGAGTAATATTCAACTTGTTTTTCATTTATGCTCACGATTTTTCACCAAAAAAAATAGTCTAATGATTTAGAAAAAAAACAATTTCACACTTTGGAGATGTTGATACCAAATTGAAGGAAATTGGGCTGAGAGGTGATTGCTAGTGTGGCTTGTGAAATTAGTTCTTAGAACTGAAGACTTTTAGGCATGTGCGAGCGAACAAATTGTGATCATGTAATTTGAACTGGTGAAGTAGTGAAGTAGGCGAAGTCCTAAAAATGAAATAGGCCGAGTTGATTTTATCGTGGCCGAAGAAGCGACACTGGCATTGGGGCTTATTTTCAGAAAGTTAGCCAGAGGAATTTGGATAAAAATATTCAATCAAGATCATAGTTTATTGCAGGCTTGCAGCTTTTCAAGTCGTCTTAGTCAGAAGTACAGGGCATCTTTCAGACCTAATAAATGAAAATTCCAAATAAGAACTTGAATGAGGTTATTTTTTTAAAAGAGAGCTTAGAATAGATATTATTTTACTAAGTACTTGAAGTGACTAAATTAGCATCAAATAAAAATTTGAGCTCATCAATCCTTCAAATATTCGATTGCTGGTGAGCATGTGATATTTTTAGGGGTGGAAATACGAGCATTTTTGTAACAAAAATGCAATGAAAATCAGTCACCGAACTCACTCTATCCTTGGATTCACTCCAAATATGAGCATCAAAATCAAATTTTATCATTTTTCTTTCCAAAGTAAAGTCGCGAGAAGCGAAGCTACGACAAAGGTGATGAGCAAATACTCCCCTGCACTTTTGACTAAGCAAAAAAGACAATAAGAAATATCGTCAAATCACATTAGATTCATAATGATCGGCATAATTAGCATGCTTGCTTAACGTGGAGATCTTCTTTTGGACCAAATAATTTGAATGGAACACTTAGACAATAGCTAATGCTTTTGAAAAGGACTTGCACTTTAATTTGTTTGGGATTATCATTGCTAAGCATCCAATGAAAAGGGCCCTACTCAAGTGGAAGATCCTTCGCCCTAAAGTATAAAAAACTATGCTATTGGTGTACCAAGAAATCATTTACTGGTGTTCTTGTAGAAATTTTCTAATTCCTTCGAATTTATACATTGAACCAATTGCATCACTTTCAACTAAACAAAAGGCTTGGTTTTTTTTCATGCCCAAGCAATGAAAGGAAAAGGCAATACTTATCCAATTTATAACTAGAATGTCTAGTGCTTAGAGAAAAATATGACGTACCAATTATTGGTGAAGACATACTCAAATTAAAACCCTTTTCTCAGATCAGCACTAGTATGTTCATAGTTGCATAACCAATAGGTCTTGTGAAAAATATTTAAAATGATTTGCATGCCAAAGATATTCCCTCAAGTTAACTAGCACGCACTCTAAATTTGGATCTCTTCATTTCCATTGTATACTGATATATCTCTAGTAAGTGAATCATGAAAGGCATATCAAATAATCATGCGAATTTTAGCCACCAAAATCACGCTCACGACATTTGCTTGTTGTTCCCGGTGCCGCGGTATTTTGGTATACATCACCCACGTTTAGACAAAGTACTCTTTATTGTTAATAAGTTTTTCTTGGAAATGAAGAGAAAAAGAAGGATGAATAAATTAAAGCAAACGAAAGTGAGGTGACAACCATCAAATGAGCCACATGTCAACTCTCCATAAAACCCTCCACATAGTACCAAAATACTGTGATAATACCAGATGAATTCAGTAGTTCAAGCCAAGAGAGAGAGCACAAACTATATATAAAAGGATTTAGTATTTCTCATTTGATATGAAAGGAGGAAAAAAACTCAAAATCGCTCCTAGATTGCAAGTTCTCTCAACATCATCCATCAGTCATACTATAACCCATGCAAAATAAAAATCTCAACCTTTCGCAATCCTTTTATTGGCAAGAAGTGTCCAAAAACTCCTGCATGATAACGTCATCGAAAGGCAGTTGTACATGCACTAAATAATATAATTGAGACATCAAAGCAAAGGCTCCTATTCCACGAATCCTCTATACGTCATTGTTGTTCAAAGTCTTAAGGCTCCAGCTTTTACTGGAAGATAAAGCCAATATCGTAATATATTCGGTTCACAATGGCCCTGTTTGGTTTAGCATTTAGAATGCTCATTTGGGCTCTAAAGTCCCTTGGCCAAATGCAAAGCTGTTTGGTTCGTTTTTTTGCGCGACTTTGACGAGATGCAATTGCATCTCCAAGTGGCTCTAAGGGCCTTTAGCCCAATGCAGCTCTTGAGGTCCTTTGGCAAGTTGCATCTTCGGAATGCAACTTCCGGTATTATTCATCTCTTCGGTGGAGAAGCCAATCGGTCGCCTGAATAAAAATAAATATAAAAATAAATATATTTATATAAAAATAAATATGTTTATATTTTTATATAAAAATATATATTTTATATAAATATAAATATATAAACATATCTATTTTTTATATTTTATGTTTATATATATTTTATATAGATATAAACATATCCATTTTTTATATAAATATATTTTATGTTTAATATATATATATATATATATATATATTTATAAATATAAACATATCTATTATATATATATATATATATATATATATATTATGTTTAATAAATATATTTTATGTTTATTTTTTATATAAAAATATAAACATATCTATTTTTTATATTTTATGTTTAATAAATATATATTTATATAAAAAATATATATTTTATATAGATATAAAAACATCCATTTTTTATATAAATATATTTTATGTTATATATATATATATATATATATATATATATATATATATATATATATATAAACATATATATTTTTTCTCCGATTGCTTTTATATAAATATATATTTATATAAACATATCTATTTTTTATATATTTTTTATGTTTAATAAATACATTTTATGTTTATATGTTTATATTTTTTATATAAAAATATGTTTATATAAAAAATATAAACATATTTTTGCTTTTTTAATTTAATAGAAGTTAATTACAAATATAAATTTTACCAAACAGTATTTTGGCCAAAGTTGTTTCTCAATGCAAATTTTACCAAACGACATTTGCATTTCTGAAAACTCCCTTTACCCAAAGGTATTTGCATTTCTGCAAATGCATTCCCCAAAAGCCAAACCAAACGGGCCCAATATCTTATAACTAATGACAAACACCTTCAGATGAATAAGTGATTATCTTTACTAAGAAGTTAGGAAAAAAGAGTGTTAACATGGAATAAGAGGTTCAACAAAAATGAAATAAAAAGGAAAAAAAGTATTTCTTAAATAGTTATTCGATTGTGGATAATCCATTAACTGAGAAATTATAAATATGATATTAAAAATATAAAATAAATATAAAATGTCAAAAACAAAATTAATTAAGGAGTGAGATCAAAGTGACTTGGCTAAGGGGGTGATGACTCGATAATTTTTAGGAAAGATATGATATGGAGAAATTTAATTTGAAAAGTGGGGGACAAGTGGGGAAAACTTGTTTTAGGGTTTGCTAGTCTAGAATCACTTATGAGAGAAAAAATAAGTCAAATAGTTCATTATAAATAATATTCCAACAAACTATGTTTTTGCGATTGACCCGTGTATACTGACGCTAGGGGAATGGGAGTATTGCTAGTTTTCTTTTCTACTTCTTTTATTAATGGAAAAGGCAAGTCAAGTTAAGGAGCAGGTTCCATGCACCTTCTACAAAATGTTGTGGAAATTACACATGCCTTGATTTTCCTTTCGTTTTTTAGTTTTTCTATCGCTATCTGCTTTTTATTAAATGAGTTCGGTGGAGAATATGCTTGCCGACTTGGAGCATCAGAATTATCGGTTAGTTTTCGTTTTTATTTTTTTTATTAGTAGAGAAAGCAAGTCAAGACAAGAAGGAAAACAAAATTAAATAAATAAATAAGGATACGACATAAATTTTATGCACCTCCCACGGATATTCTGGCCCATTGATTGTCCTTTTATTTTATTTTCTATTGCTATCTGCTTTTTATTAAATTAATTGGTGGAGAATATGCTTTGCTGACTCGGAGCATCAGAATTGTTCGTTGGTTTTCGTTCATATTTCTTTATTAGTAGAAAAATCAAGTCATGTCAACAGCGGAAAAGAAAGAAAGGACACGCGTAAATTTTATGCACCTTCCGTCGAAATTACGCGTGCAATAATGCACCTTTACTTTCTTTTTTCATTAGCACTCCCGCGTGATTCGAGAAAGTCAGGGACAAAAAGAACAAAGTGATATACACAGGAGAAATAAAGCTACAACCCAACTAGACGAGAAAATATTCAGTGGTTCGTGCGCGCCATGCCATCCGTTGATGTGGCGCGCACGTACCACTCAGCTTTCGACACCTGTCCTGGGAGACCCGCTGGAAAATGAAAAGACTCGCCCGGCTCGGCTCGGCTCGGCTCGGCTCGGCTCGGCTCGGCATGGGACCCACAATCTGGTCAGATTGAGGAGAAAATCAGGCGCCATTTTAAAAAAATTTCGGACTGAGCAAGGGTTTCTTCTTCTTCTCTTTCTTCGCGCCTCTCACTCACTCTACCCTCCCTCTCTCTCTCCCCGACGAACTCCCTCTCTCTCTCTACCCTCCCTCTTTTCGACCGGCGAAGCATTGCGAGCAACCAACGAAACCAGGTGGATACCGGCGAGAGGACCGCGAGCAACCGACCGGCGTGCGACCTCCCTCTCTCTCTGCCCTCCCTCTTTCCGACCGGCGAACCACCGCACTGTCCCTCTGGCTCTGGATCTGGCCCCGACTCGTCCGTCCCCTGCTCTTTTTCTCCCCTTACGTCTCTGTCTGTCCTCCTCTCTTCGCGGCGAAGAACCAGCGCGTGACCGACGAACCACCGCACCCCCCCTCCGGCTCGAGTTCCGGCACTGGCTTGTCCCGTACGCTGGAACGTTCGCGCCCAACGCCTCACACCCACCAGCCGACCACTTCTCTGTCTTGTGGTTCTGGTGAGGTAATACAGATCATAGGCTTAGTAAAGAATGCAATTTCTTTGAGCGATGACGATGAGCACCGCCGGCACGTAAATGACATGGGGGCCGTAGAAAGCAAGTTTGGCCCTTTTGAGATTGACCATTTTGGCGATTTCCAATTAGATGTGTAACCCCTGTCAACTTTGGCACGTTGGCCGCGCCTCCCATCAAGGTACACGTTCTCTACAGCATTCACCACCGAGGCGTCAAGCCGTCGGCCCCTGCCCCCATGATAAGCACACGAGATCGTTGGTGATGGTGAATTCTCTGCGTCGATCTTTTGCTTTGTGCGTTTGTAGCCTATTCTTTTCCGGCTTTTTGCATCTAAACGAACTGTACTAAATTAATCACATATCTGGAAGCTGTGGAGTCCGTGCTGGGTTTCATACATAACTCAAATTTCGATATGATCATTGCACTGCCATTTATGACCACTCCCTCTAATTTTTTGGTCACAAAAGTCTGCATAACATTTCCTTTCCCAAAACATATGTTGTTTTTTGCGATGTGCTTACAGCTTCCCATTTTGAACACATTGAATTGATCGTCTATCAGCCCGGGGAGCTGCACCATTGTCGTCGAGACAATCCAATACGTTGGAGGTGGAGGATCTTGATGCCGGATGGGTCTCATGCCATTTATCCCAAACCCAGAGCTTTGAACCACTTTGAGATACGGGATATGGTCGAGCATTATCGCCAGGTTGCCATAAATGCCATTCGAGCCGGTTAGTTCAGGGATTGCCTTACCTTCATTAGTTCCAGCAGAAGAGTTTCCCTTAATGAGTTTTCTGCCTTCGAAAGTTTAGTATTCGCATTGCTTTTCAATAAATAAATAGCAGCTCGAATCAAACTTAGTTTATACTTCTGGAATCCCATGTTCGGGTAAACTTAAACTAGCATAGTTGGGAAAGAAAATGTTTGACCCTGCGCGTGGTGCGACCTCATAGAGAAAGCTTTGAAGAGATATGATGTATATTACACAATTGCTTCGTTGTCAAATGCTTTTGCTTTCTACTGAATTTGAAAGCAAGGTTGGCCCTTTGAGATTGACCATTTTGGCGATTTCTAATATTTTGGGGTTTTATTGATATCAAATGAAAGATGGCGGATACGATTCTTGCTTTGCAAAATGAAATTATTGTCGATAGTAATAGTAAGGCATGTCAAAAGGCCTACATCTTGCCTAAGATGAAGTTATCGGCCTTCGTTTTTTATACCAAGCCTTCGTTTGATGTCCGTTTCTTGATTGATCGACGTGTATTTTACCATGGACATTTTTTTGTTTATCGGACTACACTAATCCATACCTTCCGTTGCTCCATCTGCTATAGATGGCGTGGTCGTAAGGAATTAAAAATCAACATTTGCTTTGTTGTAATCACATCCGCTGTTAGAATGAGGTGGGCATATTATTTTGTCTGCCTTATGATTTGATTGATTTGATCAAATATTGCATTGTATGCTGCAGTTGAGTGTTGGCTTGGATGGGAAAAAATTAGAACCTGAGAGCAATGTCCTTCTCGTATCAATAGAGAATATGCAGTATGCAGTTAGATTGGATGTTCTTCACATGGTATTTATTTTATTTTATTTTATTGTTTATTCTCTCATCTGCATTCTTGGGTAAGCATGTGTTTTAAAAGTTTGTCACCAATTTCGCCTGGTTCAGTCTTTTCAGCTTTTGGACCGTAGTAAGATTGCCATGTTTGACAAGAATGGAGTGGTCAAAGCATTGATTCAGTACCCTGGTTAGTAAGAGCAGTGAATTTTTCTGGATGAAGAATATCTTTCTTGCATTAGGGCGAAAAATATGCATGCATCTAATGAAGTGCATGTTGGTTGTCGCATTGCTGTCCATGCAGATGTTTAGACGGCTGTAGTTGCAAAGGAAGCTTTGGAAGGGCATTGCATATATGACGGGGGGGTTTTGCAAACTCCATATCTTGTATTCATGCCATACAGATCTTAGCATAAAGGTAATTACATCTGCTGCCCCCTGGTATTACGTTTATCTCAACAAGTTGGGACTATCCTACACCGTGGATGTACACTTCCTTGCTTTTGATACAAAAGGAAAAACTCCCTCTCCTATATCAAGTTTTCCAGTTGAATTTTGAAAGATGCAACTTCCAATTGACCATTTGATCAAGAGCGTTCAAAGAGTCACTAGTATGTCAATCACATGTTTTTAGTTTTCACTTAAAAACAGTAAAAGTGAAATATGTTCCCTGTAGATCCCTATAGAAGGGCGAATGACGTGAAATATGTATAAACCTGATGAATAAGTGATGGCATTATTCTATTTTGCCAGTATAAGCTGTTTCACTTTGAGAAAAGTGGTGAAACATTCATTGATGTCTCTGGCAACAAGAACTTTCATTGGTTGTTGACTTCAAATATGCCACACGTTCAAGGTTCTGCTCATCTCCTTGGATCTAGTGTTACCATTTTCAACGTGACCATATATAAGTCACACCGTTTGCGTTGTGTTTTCTCGTGTCATCATTCAGGGAATCTAAACTCTCTTGTTTCCCTCGCTTTGAAAGATAAACTTTAGGTGCTAGCATGATTTAAACTTAGTCCCTCTAACATGAGGCATTTTGTGTAATTTGTTCTTATATCATGAATTGGTGGCAATTTGAAAACTGAAGCAAGTGTTGTGAGCACTTCCTTTTGTGAGAACATGCGATGTTATTTTAAGATAAAATAGTACGGAAGTCTGGTCATTTTAGTTAAGACAGTTCTAGAATCTGCTGTTTATTCATCTCGTTATTCATTGATCATTACGTGGGGAGGTTATGATTTATTAGCTTGGTGAATTGTTAGGACTCACTGGAAATAATTGTCTTAGTATTTTGTGCTGCATTTCAGTTTCTATGTTAGATATATACGGCGTGTCATAATAATTTTGTCTTGCCTTTGAATATATGCGAACATTAATTTCCTGATATTGTTCTCTTACATTTTTACTTTTGAAGAAAGTAGGTGGGAGATTGTTAATTGACTGATATGCTAACTATTTTTCTAGGTTAACAATGATCGGAGCAGAGACTACACAATCCCTAATACCCCGATGATGAATCCTCAACCTTCAATTCTAGGGCAGCAACCGGCTTCAGCTGTTGGTGCTGCGCCCCAGCAGCATGGTGGAGTGCAGTACGCCCGACTCCCGCGCAACCCACAATGCATCATGCACCCCCTGCTAGCTGGGGTCCCGTCCCTCCAGCTCAGTCCATGCCTATGCAAGGTCACAACCCACCACCGTACATGCAACCGGGGACTGTGCCTTTCCAGATGGGCCCTGGGATGATGCACGGCGCGGGCCACCCTGGTTTGCCGCATCCACCACCAATGCCTCAATATCAGTCACAATAGCACTTCGTTCTTCTCTTGGCGCCAAAGGTGTGATAGCCCTTAGTTGATGCAATTCCCTGTTATAGATAAAGCCAAATATTTGTTTTTAGGGGCTTTTTTGTCTTTTCTATTAGATTTCCTTTTAGGTTAAAAGTGGTACCTTATATATTAGCGGTGTCAAAACCCTAGCCGTCAAGACGCTGAAAAAGGAAATAGAGAAGCAAGAAAAAGAGAGAAGAAAAAAGTGAGTTTTTTCTTGATGAGTGTTCTCAATCTCTTTGTGCCCTGATCTTGAGAGAAGATCGTCATTGTATTCCAACTTTTTCTGAAGTCTAGTGGATTCGCAGAGTGCCTCTGCGCGGAGACGTAGCCCAGGTTTGGGTGAACTTCGATAACAAATTTTCTAGCGTGTTCATCTGATTCTGCTCTTTTATTACTATATTCTGTCTGGTAAATTGTTTGCGAGTGTTATTTTTCTGGAATCGACGTGAGATTTTCGTAACAACTGGTATCAGAGCCTGTGTTGGCTAATCGAGAACATCGATGGTTTTCGGTGACGTTCGATTGAAAGCAAACAGGATGACAGAAGATAAAATCAGAATCGATAAGTTCAATGGAGAGGATTTCGGATGGTGGAAACTACAAATAGAGGATTATCTTTATCAAAAAGATCTCTATGCACCACTTGAGGGTTGGAAACCCGAGATGGCGAAAGTGGATCCAACAGCAGAAGCCGGATGGAAAATTCTTGATCGAAAGGCGTTAGGTGCGATTCGTCTAGGGTTGACGAAAAAGACGGGGTACCACATCGCGAAAGCAAAAACTGCAAAAGAAGCCATGGATATTCTAACAAATATTTTTGAGAAGCCATCCACATCAAATCAGGTATTTTTGCTGAAGAAACTGGTTAATATGAAGTTATCTGATAGAGGTTCGTGGCGAACATATTAATAGTTTCACGCAGTCACGGGTCAATTGGAATCAGCATAAATTTAGATATGAAGCTTCAAGCTTTATTATTTTTATGTTATCTTCCAAAAAGCTACAATACCGCTAAAGGCAAGGAATTTCGAGCACCATGAAGGATGATTTAACTCTTGATGATGCTGTGAGTAGTATCATGGATGAAGAGATGCGAAGGAAAGTCTCGTGGAGATAACTTTTTCAGCATCTACATCTTCAACGGTACTTGCAAAGTGGAGAACCGTGGAAGAAGTAAAAGTAGAGGAAATTTCAGTGGTCGTGCAGATCACAATCAAGGGGTAAGAGAAAGTTGCAAAAGATGAGTGTTGGTTTTGTCACAAAACCGGACACCGGAGGTTTCAGTGTGAAGCCTACAAAAAGAAGCAGCAAGATGAGAATCAAGGAGCTAATGTAGTTAGTGATAAATCTTTGCTAGATAACTTGTGTTTGTCTGCAGGGTTTGACTTGACAACAGATAAATTGTTTATTGATTCTGGCGCTTCTTTTCATTGCACCTCGCAAAGAGACATATTTGATGATTATGCCAGTGGAGATTTTGGACAAGTGGTTGTGGGAAACGGCCACATGTGTCCAATTGTTGGGAAAGGAACCGTGATCGTGAACATCTCGTAGAGGAAGTCTAGTTTTGCGTGAAACTAAGCATATTCTAGAATTAAAGAAAAATCTTATTTCAACCAATAAACTTGACCAAGAAGGTTTGGTAATAACCTTTGGTTGCAGAGAGTAGAAGATAACCTCAGGGGTAAGAGTAGTAGCAAAGGGAAAGCGTACAGGTACACTTTACCTTCTCCAAGGAGACAATATCAGTGATATGGTTGCAACTACAATGGCTACAGGTAATTTATCTACTCTTTGGCATTAACGTTTGGGACATCTTGGTGAAAAAAGTGTAAAGCAGTTACACTCGAGGAAATTACTTCCGGGTTTACAAAATGTTGAGTTAGATTTTTGTGAGAGTTGCATTTATGGAAAACAGAATGCTGTTAGTTTTCAATTGAATGGACGACAAAATAGAGGCCATAAGCTAGAGTTGGTTCATACTGATGTATGGGGACCTGCTCAAGAACTCTCTTATGGTGGTAAGAGATATTTTGTCACATTCATTGATGATGCAACAAGAAAGACTTGGGTCTATGCTCTTAAAGAAAATCAGAAGTATTCGGGATGTTCGTAATGTGGAAGACCATGGTAGAAAAAGAAACAAAGTTATCGATTAAAGCTTTGAAATCCGATAATGGTGGTGAATACACAAGTAAAGAATTTGCAAATTATCTGAGTCGAGAAGGCATACATGAGTTAAAGACTGCTCCTAAAACTCCTCAAGAGAACGGTGTAGCTGAAAGGATGAATAGGACTATTCTAGAACGTGCGAGATGCATGAGACTACACGCGGGTCTCCCGCTACACTTATGGGCTGCCACGCTTGATACAAGCTGTTTATCTTATCAACGTAAGTCCATCTAGTGCGTTGGATGGAGAAATACCACAAGAGCGGTGGTCGTAAGAAGATTAATTATTCACATCTAAAGGTGTTTGGTTGTATTGCATATGCTTTGATTGACGGGGAGGATAGGAAAAAGCTTGATGCTAAGTCCCGTAAGTGCATCTTTATCGGATACGGTGGCATTTAGTATGGCTATAGACTTTGGGATTATGAGAATAACAAAGTCATCCGCAGTCGCAATGTGGTATTCCATGAAGAAAAGATGTACAAGGATCGTCAGACAGAGACAGAGCATGAGAAGGTAGTACAACCAGAGTATGTTGAATTAGACATAATGCCCGTGAAGATGTTTCCAGTAGATCAAAGTTCACCTGAAAGAGAGGTCAAGATGAGCCTATTATCAGTGAAGAGGTAGTTTAAGAAGAATGCAGTGATTCGGAGCAAACAAATGACCCTGAAGTACCTGTCTTGAGAAGGTCTACACGTGTGAGAAAGCCAAAGGTAATTTTTGATCCATCAGCTAATACTGTTCTGAGCCATGTCTTATATACAGATTCGGGGGAACCGGAGACTTATGATGAGGCAAAGGCAGACACGTCTCACTTGCAGTGGGAGTGTGCTATGAAAGACGAGATGAGCTCATTACTTCATAACAAAACTCGGGAGTTGACCAAGTTGCCCACAGGTAAAAAAGCTTTATTAAACAAATGGGTGTACAGGATTAAGAATGAAGCAGATGGTAGTATTAGACACAAGGCGAGACTTGTAGTCAAGGGCTTTTCTCAAAAAGAAGGGATCGACTACTCCGAGATATTTTCACCTGTAGTGAAAATGACATCAATTAGAGTTCTGCTAAGTATAGTTGCAGTGGAGGATCTTCATCTTGAGTAGTTAGACATAAAAACAACGTTTTTACATTGTGACTTAGATGAAGAATTATACATGGCACAACCTAAGGGTTTTGAAGTCAAAGGTAAGGAGCACATGGCATGTCGCTTGAAGAAAAGCTTGTATGGCTTGAAACAAGCTCCGCGACAATGGTACTTAAAATTTGATGGTTTCATGCAAGAAAAAGGATTTGCACACTGTGAGTCTGATCACTGTGTTTATTTTCGCAAATATGATGATGGTGACATTGTGTATCTATCTTTATATGTGGATGACATGCTGGTGGCTAGTTCCAATATGAAGAGAATCGTAGAAGTGAAAAAGATGTTATCATCACAATTTGCTATGAAAGACTTGGGAGAGGCCAAAAATATTTTAGGCATGAAAATTATCAGGGACAGGAAAAATAAGAAATTATGGTTGTCGCAAGAAGACTATGTGAACAAGGTGTTAAAGAGATTTAACATGGACAAGGCAAAACCGGTTGCAACTCCTCTAGCGAATCACTTCAAACTTTCCAAGGATATGTGTCCAAGCACTCAGGCTTTGAAAGATGAGATGGTGGTAGTTCCATATGCATTAGCAGTGGGGAGTTTGATGTATGCCATGGTGAGCACAAGACCAGATATTGCACATGCAGTGGGAGTTGTGAGTCGATATATGCAGAACCCAGGTAGAGAGCATTGGAATGCAGTTAAATGGATATTGAGATATCTAGCAGGTACTTCCAATTACTCACTTTGTTATGGTGGTACATCTCTAGAGTTGCAGGGTTATGTAGATGCAGATCATTCGGGTGATCGAGATAGTGGTAAGAGTACCACTGGATATGTCTTTATAGTTGCAGGTACAGCAGTGAGTTGGGTATCTCAACTACAAAAAGTAGTTGCTTTATCGACAACAGAGGCAGAATATGTAGCGATTACAGAAGCCTCCAAGGAAATCATATGGTTACAAGATTATATGGAGGAGTTACATCGAAAAACAAACCAAGACACGTGGAGTGATAGTCAAAGTGCAAAGTGCACTTAGCAAAGAATGCAGCTTATCACTCAAGAACTAGACATATCAAAAAGCGTTATCACTTTATCAGGTCAGCATTGAAAGATAATGAATTAAAGCTACAAAAGATTGATGGCTCGAAGAATCTAGCTGACATGATGACCAAGGTAGTAGACAAAGAGAAGCATATTTTCTGTACTACTATCATTGGTATTACTCCATGTTGATTGATGAGGAGTATCGTAGAGGCACAAGTTTTTCAACTACTATTTTTTGAAGAAGATGGATGCAAAGTTGCTTGGTGCTTGGATATATTTTGTCTTCAAGTGGGAGATTGTTATAGATAAAGCCAAATATTTGTTTTTAGGGGCTTTTTTGTCTTTTCTATTAGATTTCCTTTTAGGTTAAAAGTGGTACCTTATATATTAGCGGTGGCAAAACCCTAGCCGTCAAGACGCTGAAAAAGGAAATAGAGAAGCAAGAAAAAGAGAGAAGAAAAAAGTGAGTTTTTTCTTGATGAGTGTTCTCAATCTCTTTGTGCCCTGATCTTGAGAGAAGATCGTCGTTGTATTCCAACTTTTTCTGAAGTCTAGTGGATTCGCAGAGTGCCTTGTGCGGAGACGTAGCCCAGGTTTGGGTGAACTTCGATAACAAATTTTCTGGTGTGTCCATCTGATTCTGCTCTTTTATTACTATATTCTGTCTAGTGAATTGTTTGCGAGTGTTATTTTTCTGGAATCGACGTGAGGTTTTCGTAACATTCCCCTGGGCTTGAAGCTCTGGTGGTATCCTTTTCTTAGTAAAATTTTTTGGGGAGATGGGTGTGGAGCTCGTGCTATGATTATGATACTATGTTTGGGAACTGTAACTTTCCAATTGATTCGGAGGTTTTAGATATCTACTTGTTCATCATAGAGATGATTGACTTTCTGCACCAATTCGTGAACCTGTATATGAGTTGGATTGGATCTCTCTCTGTCTCTCTCTCTCCCTCCCCCACTTGTGGCCGGATGAAAGTGACAATTCGACTATCTGGTCAAGCATCGAGAGGAGCTGAGTTAAGCTGATATACAATTGCTGTCAAATTTCGTTGGATGTGGCGAGTCAAATATTTGGAGCAATCCCACAAGATGAAATTAGTTATCGTCATCCGTTGATTATTTCTATGTTTTATTCTAACCGTCGTTGGCCAGAACATCACCACTGCCATCAAGGTTAACTACAATCTATAAATATTGTCACAACAGCAGCCGCCACCTGCCATCAACGCCTAACCACTACAACAATTACGTGCTATTCCTACCTGGGATGTTGCAGCTGCCGTCGTTGTCAGCAGCCAACTTCTACTCTACAGAATTTGACGAGGGAAAAACGGAAAGAATCTTGCATTTGACAAGCACGGCAAAATGTTGTCCTGCAGATTTTGTTTCTAAGTGAAACGAAAGTCATGAAAAGACCATCTAGACCAGAAAACATAAGTTGGTGAAATCAGTGTCAAACGGTCTTCTTCACTTCGATCTCTATGTATGTGCTCCTTCATTTTTCTTGTTAATGCCTTGGAACACGGCGATGGCGAAAGTTTTTTTAGAAAGATGCGTAGAGGCTGCAGGGGATTTTACATTCATGTCCCGGAAGTAGGAAGTTTCCTTTATTCCCAATACAAGCAAATGAAGACCTAAAAAAGCCAAATTCATGCGACCTTCAACGTGAGAAAAGTTGAGGCAATAGGAGCATAGTATTACTAATGTTGTGTCTCGACTTTTTACATGAATGACAAACCACAGCCACAGGAATTGTGGTTTAACTATTCTCGAGTCAAAATATGAAAGAACAAATGAACAGCGAAATCCTCTAACTTAGAAACTGTCCCCTTCCGTCTGCAACTTCTGTCATTTACATAGACAGACAAAAAGTAGGCTTCACACCTTGGTAGTGCTCAACATGAGCATCGATCCATGACTTGTGGCTTCCACACTTGATGCCAAGTTGTGTAGGTCTTCATTTTTGGTGCCAAGGATCACGCTGATGCCGGAGTTCACTAGAGCTCAGAGTGCTTTGGGGTTGGGATCGTAGAGCTACATTGTCCCAATATTGTGACTCTTGTAGAGCCGTATCACCTCGCCCGGACTAGGCAGGTTGTCTCCTTGCATTCCATAGCAAACACGAAAGGCAGGCTGTTGTGTTGAGAATTTGGCTGAGGATGATGCCAAAATCAACGTCAGAAGACTCGCGAAGTGATGCCATTTCCTCGGACTCCCTTTCCGTTTCGACATTCATGTAGAGTGAAACATCGGAAGACATTTAAATTTTAACAGATTGCAGCGGGGAGAAGGTTCAATCAAAATGAAACCCATGGTCGGAAGCAATCAAGGCCGAAGCTACTTATCAAGTACATGTCTCGAAATTTCGTCCCCTTAGAAATGCGAAATTATGCATATATGCACCGTAAAGACTAACCCATGTGAGGATAGAACTATGATCAATGTGTAGCTGGTTATTTAATTTAGAAGCTAACAGGATCAATCTATGATCATCTCTCTCTATATTAATGACTTGATCTCACAAAATAAGGAGAAAATGTCAGGATTTGTAAGCAAGATATTTCATTGCAATGACTCGCTGATACAAGCTACTAATAGAAAGGATATGCTGAAAAGAAGTTTGTTTCTCGGTGGGAGAGAGAGGGGGGGAGAGAGAGAGAGAGAGATTCCCAAGATTTAAAGCCTTTCAAGCCTCTACAGTGAAAAATAATGTGCAATGCAACCGCTTAAAGCACAAGTAAAGCATTCAAATGACTCATAAGATGTGCTATTCCATCTCTTTTCGATCGATAAATTGCGAGACAAAACCGCAGAAAGTTACTAGACAAAGCTCTCCTCAGGGACCAACCAAACTTCTGCGAAGAAAATGAAGCGAGACTTTGTCATTTAAACAGCAAATCATTAAACACAAGCTCATTTTTCACAGGAATACTCATGATTAAAGAGTTGGTAATGTAACCGTCTCCTTTCTTTCTCACTTTTCCACCGCTCGCCGTATGAAACATAAATCTCAGGGCAAATCTCACTCAATGACACCTTTAAAATGGAAAATCCTCGTATCCTATCCACTGGGGAAGGAAAAAGGTTAGGTAAGAAATGAATTCTACTCACCTTTCAACTTGGGAAATTGCCAAAATGGTCAATCTCAAAAGGGCCAACCTTGCTTTCAAATTCAGTAGAAAGCAAAAGCATTTGACAACGAAGCAATTGTGTAATATACATCATATCTCTTCAAAGCTTTCTCTATGAGGTCCCACCGCGCAGGTCGAACATTTTCTTTCCCAACTATGCTAGTTTAAGTTTACCCGAACATGGGATTCCGTAGTATAAACTAAGTTTGATTCGAGCTGCTATTTATTTATTGAAAAGCAATGCGAATACTAAACTTTCGAAGGCAGAAAACTCATTAAGGGAAACTCTACTGCTGGAACTAATGAAGGTAAGGCAATCCCTGAACTAACCGGCTCGAATGGCATTTATGGCAACCTGGTGATAATGCTCGACCATATCCTGTATCTCAAAGTGGTTCAAAGCTCTGGGTTTGGGATAAATGGCATGAGACCCATCCGGCATCAAGATCCTCCACCTCTCGACGTATTGGATTGTACGTCAACGACAATGGTGCAGCTCCCCGGGCGATAGGGCGATCAATTCAATGTGTTCAAAACGGAACCGGTAAGCACATCGCAAAAAACAACATATGTTTTGGGAAAGGAAATGTTATGCAGACTTTTGTGACCAAAAATTAGAGGGAGTGGTCATAAATGGCGCAATGATCATATCGAAATTTGAGTTATGTATGAAACCCAAAGACGGACTCCACGGCTTCCCCGGATATGTGATTAATTTAGTACAAGTTGTTCGATGCAAAAAGCCGGAAAAGAATAGGCTACAAATGCACAAAGCAAAAGATCGACGCAGAATTCACCATCACCAACGATCTCGTGTGCTTATCATGGGGGCGGGGCCGACGCTTGACGCCTCGGTGGTGAATGTTGTAGAGAACGTGTACCTTGATGGGAGGCGCGGCCAACGTGCCAAAGTTGATGGGGTTACACATCTAATTGGAAATCGCCAAAATGGTCAATCTCAAAAGGGCCAACCTTGCTTTCTACGGCCCCCATTCATTATGTCATTTTTCAGCCGAACTGGTGCTCACTGTCCGCTCAGCAAATTGCATTCTTTACTAAGCCCATGATTTGTATTACCTCACCAGAACCACAAGACAGAGAAGTGGTCGGCTGGTGGGTGTGAGGCGTTGGCGCGAACGTTCCGGCCGCAGACGGGACAAGCCGGCTGTCGGAACTCGAGCTGGAGGGGGGGCGCGGTGGTTCGTCGGTCACGCGCTGGTTCTTCGCCACGAAGAGAGGAGGACAGACAGAGACGCAAGGGGAGAAAAAGAGCAGGGGACGGACGAGTCGGGGCCGATCCGAGCCGGAGGGACGGTGCGGTGGTTCGCGGTCGGAAAGAGGGAGGGCGAGAGAGAGAGGGAGGTCGCACGCCGGTCGGTTGCTCGCGGTCCTCTCGCCGGTATCCACCGGTTTCGTCGGTTGCTCGCAATGCTTCGCCTGGGTCGAAAGAGGGAGGGTAGAGAGAGAGAGGGAGTTCGTCTGGGGAGAGAGAGAGGGAGGGTAGAGTGAGTGAGAGGCGCGAAGAAAGAGAAGAAGAAGAAACCCTTGCTCAGTCCGAAATTTTTTTAAAATGGCGCCTGATTTTCTCCTCAGTCTGACCAGATTGTGGGTCCCACGCCGAGCCGAGCCGAGCCGAGACGGGTGAGTCTTTTCATTTTCCAGCAGGTCCCCCCGGGATAGGTGTCGAAAGCTGAGTGGTATGTGCGCGCCACATCAGCGGATGGCATGGCGCGCACGAACCATTGAATATTTCATTGCCGAAAGGTGTGAGGTGAGGCTGTGAGAGGACGTCCAGCCAGGCGAGAAGCGAGGCCACAAGAGGGAAAGGATGCCTGAGGTGAGGCCGCGAAAGGACGTCGAGCAAGCGGGAGGCGAGGCTGCGAGAGTCGAGCAACTCACTCGGACCAAGGCGTGAGGTGAGGCTGCGCCTGCAAGAGGGAAACTGGGATATGGCTGATTTCACACGGTTAGGGTTAGTGAAAGAAAAGTTGAAGGAAGAGAAATGGGGAAAGCAATGGCGGAAGGGAAAGACATGGGAAAGTAATGGCATAATAGGAAAGAGTTGGGAAAGTAATTGGCCTAATGGCAGAATGGTCATTCAGAATTTTAAAAAAATTAAAATAATACATAAATGATTGGTCCGGTTCTATCAATTCAATTCCTACCTTGAAAATGGGAATCGAATCAATCAATCACCGATTCCAAAAATAAGAATTGGGGATTGGATGGGCACCCTTTAAGACTATCCAAAAATGATCGCTCCGATCCGATCCGGTCCTTATTCGAGCTATTTCCGTTACATACCCTTGTTCCATGGAGTCTTGCTAGTTTTCTTTTCTATTTCTTTTATTAATATTAAAGGCAAGTCCAGCCAAGTCAAAAAGCACCACATAGGATGTCATTCTGCAAAATGCCGTGGAAGTGACACCAGCATTGATTGTCCTTTGATTTTCTTTTCTATCGCTATCTGCTTTTTATTAAATTAATTGGTAGAAAATATGCTAATCGAGTCAGAGCATCAAAAATGATGGTTGGTTTTCGTTTTTGTTTCTTCGTTAGTGGAAAAAGCAAAGTCAAGTCAACAAAGGCAAAAAAAAAAAGGAAAGGACCCGCGAAAATTTTTATGCACCTTCCGCGGAAATTTCGCGTGCAATAATTCACCTTTACTTCTCTTTTCGATGGTTTTCTTTGATTATCACTGCCGCGTGATTTGAGAAGGTGATGGTCAAAAGAACAAAGTGACATATACATGATATATACATGAGTGATAAAGCTGCAATCCGACCAGACGGCAAGCATTCTGCGGAAGCCCGTCAACCTTCATCTCCTCTTATGGCTGCTTGGGAGTGGCCAGCATGACCGTCCACTTCAGAATAACGGTGGAACGGTCAACGGCTAGCCGCAAATCCTTTGGAGGAAATCGGTAACCGGTTTTAATTTGTGACCCCATATTTCCTTTTTTGGTTTTTTTTTTTTTACTTCTATGTCAAATAACTAAGTACCACAACAAGCCCAAATTTAGAGACAAAATCAGAAGAAGACCCATGAAATCAATTTTCTTGAATATGAAGTAAGAAAAATATAATAAATATGGAAATATAAATAATTATAAGTAAAAAAATTATAGCTTACTAAAATAATAATTAATGTCATTACAAAAATCTATTAAATTTTTTAAAAAAATTAAAAACTTAAAACATTAACTTTGCAACTAATAATAAAATCATTGTGCAATGAAATAGCTCATCATTCCTTTCGCTCAAACCAAATTGCTTTTGAAGGACTCTCTACGACCTAAAATTTATGCAATTGATATTGATTATGCATAAAAAAAATGAAGTAAAGAAAAGATCGAAATAAGAATAATGAGTTAGTAGAGAATTCCAAAAACAATTAGTAGAGAAAAAAATGCATTCGCCATATAAAAAAGTCATAAGAAGAGAACGATTTTCTTGTCTTATTAAAAGAAACAAATGAAAGTCATAATCTTAAAGAAAAATGATTCAATGTGACCTTCTGATTTTGTCTCTGAAATTTGAGGTTGCCGTAAGGAACATAGAAGTCAAAAAAATGAAGAAGAACAAAACATGGAGTCAATGATTAATCCAATTCAAGAAGTCCACTGGTTTCCTCCAAAAGGATATGTGGCTGGCCTTCGACAATTCTACTGTCATTCTGCAGTGGATGATCACGAAAGCATGCTAAGAAATCCTAAATGTGACATTAAAAGTATAAAATAAATGTAAAATGTCGAAAAGAAAATTAAGGAGTAAGATCAAAGTGACTAGGCTGAGGGGGTGATGACTCAATAATCTTTAGGCAAAATATGGAATGCAAAAATTTAGTATGAAAAGTGAGGAAAATTTATCTTGAGATTTGCTTGTCTAGAAACTCTTCTTAAAGAAAAAAGTCAGATTGTTCATGTATATTAGCACTAAGGGCATGGGAGCATAGCTAGCTTTCTTTTCTAGTTCTTTAATTCTAATTTATGGAAAAGGCAAGTCAAGTCGAGAAGCACTATATAGGATGGTTCTTTGTCCCTTTTGCAAAATGTTGCTTTTTATTAAATTAGTTGATGGACAATATGCTTACCAACTCTTTACCAAAAAAAAATATGCTTATCAACTCGGATCATCAGTAATGGTTGGTTGGTTTTTGTTTCTATTTTTTTATTTGAAAGAAAAAAGTCAGATTGTTCATGTATATTAGCACTAAGGGCATGGGAGCATAGCTAGCTTTCTTTTTCTAGTTCTTTAATTTTAATTTATGGAAAAGGCAAGTCAAGTCGAGAAGCACTATATAGGATGATTCTTTGCCCCTTTTGCAAAATATTGTTTTTTATTAAATTAGTTGGTGGACAATATGCTTAACAACTCCGAGCATCAAAAATGGTTGGTTGGTTTTTGTTTTTATTTCTTTATTAGTAGAAAAAGCAAGTCAAGTCAATAGAGGAAGAGAAAAAAAAAAATTAGAGGAAGAGAAAGAGAGGACACGCGTAAATTTTATGCGCCTTCCGTGGAAATTACGCGTCCAATAATTCACCTTTACTTTCTTTTCTATGGCTTTCTTTGATCGTCACTGCCGCGTGATTCGAGAAAGTCATGGTTAAAAAGAATAAAGTGATGTACACATGAGAGATAAAGCTGCAACCCAACCAGACGGTAAGCATTCTGCGGAAGCACATCGACTTTCATCTCCTCTAGTAGCCGCTTCTACGAATCTGAAAGGGGAGTTCTTTCTAGGGATCTCTCACGCTCTCTCTCAAAAGAGACACAATTTCCCATAAAAAGGAAAAAAAAAAAAAAAGGCAGGGCGTTCACGAAAAGGGAGGAAGCGGAGAGCACCATCTTCAGGGAGATTTTTCTGGAAAATAAAAACGGGGCATTCCCCACCCTTTCTCCTGAACTCACCTGACCAGCCACCTCCACCATCTCCGTCCGACTACCTCCTGCGGTCCTACCGGCGACTGCTCTCGCATCCCATTCCCGGAACCCTACCTTACTCCTTCACCGTCACCTACTTCCTTACTCTCACGAAAAAAAAAAAAAAAAGAGCATCTTCGTCTTTCTCTACTTCGGGAACGGTCGCCATTGAAAACCCACACAAAACCTCGGAGCCACCGCCGATTGACGTCTTCCGCCACCTCCAGAACATCCTCCGCACTGCCATTCGTCGTCGCGGTCCCTGACCTCGGTGGAGTCGACTGAAGCCTGACACGAGTTTGGAGTCGCTATTCTCAACCTTCGCCGCCGACGATGGCCACTGAATCCAAGCCAGGTAGGGCCTCCATGATTGAATGCTCGTTCCTTCTTCTTCTTCTTCTTTGCCTCGTCCTGCTTGACTTTAAAAGACCTGTTGGGAATAACGGATCCCCGAAAACCGGATTCGACACCGAATCGAACCCCTAAATCAATGCGGAAGACGAAGCCCGGGAAAAACACGCATCACCGATCGTAAAGCACACCACAGATTCGAGCGTACCTTGTTAGCCACAGATTAAACACCGTCGTTAATGGAGGAAGAGAATCCGGTCGATGAAGCCTTGAAGGGAAGAAATTGGAAGCCGTATGCCTGCGTTCTTTACGTTGATTGTGCCAAAGGGTGCGTTTCTCTCTCTCTCTCCTCCCTTTTATACCTTCCCCCTCCACGGGCCCTATTCCCGTGGACCGGGCCCTTTTGGGCCCAACTTGAGCGGATGGGCCTTGAGCCCATCTTATAAATCCATCATCTCCCACTCGCACATGGTGGTGCAAAAACCAACATGGGCGGACAGGCCCTACTCAGCCCCATCAGAGAAAAATCCAACATAGACTCTCACTTAACATGGTGGGCTGAACATAATCCTCTTTTCTTCTCTTCAACATTCATACCGGTGAATAATCCGTGCGACCAGCATACTTTGAGAGCTCGTTGCCATACATCTGTTAGGAATATATAGCAGCTCATAATGGGCTTCACACTCCGAGTAGATTTAGTATGCAGTACCCTAGATCGATCGATCACATTTATATCTCTCTTGATCTCTTTTAAACAATGATATATTTATTGTATTCACAATTATGATTATCACAAAGACAGTCATAATTGGTTAACCGGTGAATACAAAAACTTTAATGTGATTCTCCAAAATCGATCTTCCTCTTTCCTTCAAACTCTCAATTTCAGTCCAGCTTGCTTTTCTAGAAATGCCCCATTAGATCGAATCATCTCATGACCATTGGCAACACACTAAGATAGCAAACACTAAATAGAAATCTTGAGAATAAGTAAGAGTCCTGAGGGGACTAAGAAATTGAGGAACTCTCATCCTCAAGAGTCTCACACGACATAAAAGTTGAGATCAAACTTTTGCCACTCTTATTGGTCGTCTCATGCATATGTAGTATGAAATACGTATTACGGTATTAACTCCTTTCCCATGGAGCGTATGTCTACACCTTTCAATACCGTACGAGATGATAGTTCGAGACATACCCAATGTCTAACTTGAGTTCACGTATCTACTCATTCACAAAATTCATCAGAACTCACATCTGGCATCTTAGACAGATAAAGTAAAAACATGTGGGGTATTTTAACTTTCGGACATAGTAAGTATTATATCCTCATCTTAACACTTAGTTAAGGCGACATGTGTTTTAAGCTTGAGCTCTCGATTATCACCTAGATAATAAGCTTTAAAACAGTCTCATCTCTATTTATCACACAGTAAATAGAGGCGATTACCCGTGTGAGTGGGCTAATCTTATATCTGTCCGACATACTTCTCAACTTAAAGTAATGCACTAAGCATTTAGATGCATAAAGATCAAACAAAGATTCATAGGCATTAATGATGAATACACAAATTCATCAAATTGTGAACACTTAGGGAAATTACAATATTCAGTACATCAGTCTCTACGCAATCCTAGAGATTTCATATGGCCACAAAACACATCTCTAGGTATTGGCTTTGTCATAGGATCTGCTACCATTCCATGCGTAGTATGTACTTTAAGTTCACATCTTTTCGTGCAACCATATCCTTAACAAGATTATACTTGGTATCTATAGGTTTGGTCTTGCCATGATATTTTGGATCTTTGGTGTACACTTTTGCTGCTTGGCTATCACAGTTAACCAACAATGAATCTGCAGCACTTTCAATAACACCTAAATGATCCAAAAAATCTCTTAAGCCAAACACTCTCTTATACTGCTGCTGGTAATGCCACGAACTCAACTTATATCGTGGACAAGGCTATACACTTCTGTTTCTTACTGCTCCAACATATGGTGCTATTATTCGGTAAGAAAACAAACCCAGAGGTAGATTTCCTTTCATTTAAATCTCCTCTCCAATCAGTATTAGAATAGCCTTTGAGTTGCAGATCCTTTCCTTAATAACTCAAACGTATAATCAGCAGTCCCCTTTAGATACCTCAGTATTCTCTTAACGGCTTTCCAATGTGCTTGACTTGGATTGGATTGGTATCTGCTCACCATTCCGACTGCAAAGCATATGTCGGGTGTTGTACACATCATAGCATACATCAAGCTCCCAACAGCACTAGCATAAGGAACATGTTTCATTTGTTCCTTCTCTTGTGGAGTCCTTGGACACAGACTATGGCTCAATCATTCACCTTTTTGCAATATGAGTGTCTATGGGTTTACAGTCTTGCATACTAAATCGTTCAAGAACCTTATTTATATAGGTTTCTTGCGAAAGAGACAACGATCTCTTCAAAACGATCTCTTGAAGTCTTAACTCCAAGAATGTATGCAGCCTCACCCATATCCTTCAACTCAAAGTTGGAAGACAACCATCTCTTGACAGTATTAACCAACTCCATATTGCTTCTGGCAATTAGTATATCATCAACATATAATGATATGATCACAAATTGATCATTGGATCTATTGGTATATACACAATGATTCTCGTCAATCATTGTAAAATCATATGCCACTATGGCATTATGGAAATGTATATACCTTTGTCTCGATGACTGCTTAAGGCCATATATCGACCTCCAAAGTCAACATACCTTTTCTTCTTGGCCTTTCACTATGAAACCAGCGGGTTGTTCCATATATGTTCCTTCCTCTAATTATCCATTGAGGAAAGCAGTCTTTACATCCATTTGATGTAACTCAAGATCCATACTAGTCACTATTGCCAGAATAATGCGAATCAAGGTAAATCTCACTACAGGAGAAAACGTATCTTCATAATCAATTCCTTCCTGTTGATTATACCCCTTCGCCACAAGGCGAGCCTTATGCCTTTCTATTGAGCCATCAGCCTTTCGCTTTATTTTGAGAACCCACTTGTTCCCAATAACTCTGCGTCCCTTTTGGAAGATCAACCAGTTCACAGACTTGGTTTGACTTCATTGACTCCATCTCCTCTTTCATTGCATGAATCCATTTTTCCTTATTAAGGCAGTTCAAAGCCTCATTAATATTTCTTGGCTCATCCTTATCTTGTGGAGCAACCATAAAAGTTTCCCTTTCAATGTCAAAACATCGACGGGGAATACTTTGGCGACTTGTTCACCGTATGGGAGATTGTACACTTAGCACATCATTCCCCATCATGCTCCTTCTTGGATTAGGTAATGATGATGTCGTCACATCAGGTGGTTGCAATTGAGAATGAGTTGAATTCAATTCATTACATCTCATATTACTCCCACTTGAACGAACTCCACTGACATCATTATCTTGATCCAAGGTTTCAAATAGGGAGTTATTTTCCCTTATTTCGCCCCTCTTAGAAAATTCATCCACTAAAGATGTGACATCCCGTGATTCAAATTCAGTTATACTCCCACTTTCCTGCTCACCTATGAACACATACCTTTTTGAGTGTTCGTAGTATCTCATGAAAATACTCTTATTTTCTTTGGGACCCAATTTCCCAAACTTGTGAGAGGACTCATGAATATAGGTAGCACAACCCCATGGCTTAAGAAAACTTAAGTCCGGTGTTCTAACTGTCCATAACTCATATGAAGTGGAAATAACCGATTTGGAAGGCACTGGTTAAGTATATAGGCAGAAGTTCACAACACATCACTCCAAAAAGTGATAGGTAAGTTAGCATGCGCCATCTTGGACTTAACCATTCCAGTAGGGTTCTGTTTCTTCTCTCCGCAACACCATTTTGTTGAGGAGTATATGGAATAGACAAGTATCTTTCTATTCCTTTTTCATCACATAATTTTATGAACTTATCAGATTAAATATTCTCAACCTCGATCGGATCTAAATACCTTTATTTTCCTGTCTAATTGATTTTCTACCAGTTTCATAAACCTTCTAAAACAACTTATGCTTTAGATTTATAATAAATCAAATAGACATATCCGAATCAAGTAGAATCATCTATTAAAGTGATGAAACAAACAGCCCCTTGCCTTCCTCTCACATTCATTGAACCATAGACGTCCAAATGGATTAAATGCCGAGGAAATTCAGCTCTTTTACCTTTTCCAAATGGTCTCATTGTCATTTTCCCTACTAGGCAATGCTCACATATGGACAAATCAACTTTTTCAATATTGCCCAACAAGCCCTTTTTGGCTAGTCTTTTCATATGTTGTTGGCCCATATGACCAAGTCTAGCATGCCATCATATTCACATCATTATCATATAAGATATAAGACATGAAACAAGGGGATAACATATTGACATCATCACAGTCAACATTTAGTACAATAAAACCATCTATAAAGTGACCACAACCATAGTAGTTTGTATCTAAACACAAATCTACACATTTATTATGGAAGTTCATACCAAAACCAAGCTTAACCAACACTAAGACAGACACTAAATTTCGACGAATCTCCAAAGCATATAGAACATCAAAGATGCGTCCACCTCTCATGTTCTATTGGTCGGTGCCAATTCCTTTACATCAGCTCTAGAGTTGTTTCCCATGTGGATCCACTCAGTTCCGGTTGGTACTCGTCGGAATTCCACAAAGGATCCTCTATCCTTTGCTACATGGTCTGTCGCTCATGAATCTACATTCCACAAAGGATTAGATTCAGCCTATAATGCAGAACTTAACACATAAGCAAAGTTCTCAAATGTACAAGAGGTGTATAGCTTCTTTGGCTCACGAACGGTCGCGAGCATAGTGACCTCTCTTGTCACAATTTTAACACATCACTCTTGACATTTTCATCACTTGAGGACGTTTTCCTCTCTTGTGTTGGTTAACTCTTGATTTCTTGCAATAAGGACTTGATCCTTTGCATTCCCACATATTGAACAAATCAATACGCTTGTGCTTAGAGCACAAAGCCCTTTCTGAGCTAGAACCAGCATAGCAAATGTCTATTTACGGCTCAAATACCGTTAGGCGGTCCTCTACTAGCTCAAGGTGGTGCACGACACCCTCATATATCTTCCATAATGTGGTCAAGAGCTTCTAGTGCTTCTTGCTTTTCCAGCACATATTGAATCTTCATATTCAATATTTCACAATTATTGCCGTTCATATCAGCAATTACATTCTTAGTTGCCGAACTATCGTTCTGAACACATCAGACATACATGCACGAATAATTAATGTCTATCATTTATGCATCCCTATTTGCATAGACCCATCATATTAATAAATAATTTCAAGTAAGGCTTGAGAATCAAAAGGTCACTATGTTTCCAATCATCCTCCAAAAATCCTAACTTAAAATTATTATTAATATAATTATCTTATGCAAATAAATTCTATGAAGTTACAAAAACTTCTATTACTACCTGACTAATTACCCACAGCAACCAGCAATAGCAGAAAGCAAATCAAAATAATAACCAATAAAATAACAATGCTTTCACATGATACGACTAACATATCAATTGTTACATCAACAACAATCAGGTAGTAAATATTACATAATCAATCAAAGAAATAAATAGGGAATGTCCCTTCTAATCTATCAATCAAAACATCTGAGAAAACCGAAGGCACATTTGCCAACCATGGAAAAACTTTTGAAGAGCTTTCATGTCGCCTCCAAGGCGCATTCACTCGGCGCCATGTGGCGCTCAATCTAAGGGTTGAAGTTTTGGTCAACTCAATCCTATAGTGCTCTCTCACAAAAGCTTCCACCAGCCTCCTATAACCCGGGACCACGTTGATCTCCCATAGCCGATCCAACACTGCTTGCCATTTAGGTGGAAGAGTGTTCATCAAGGCCGGCACCTTCTGAAAATCCGGCATAAGATAACCATTCCAGATGATTTCGTATCATCGATTGACCTTGACCACATGTGATACTAAATCACCATCATGCCACCGATAATCGCTAACTCGTCATCGGCCTATTAAGTCTTGCATTTCCCTCGTCCGTTCTCGGGATTGCAGGTATCCTTGCATAACGCATCATAGTTCACGCAACAAATGCGGAGAATTAAAAATGGATCACTTATAATCCATAATTAATATAAGAGAAAATACATAATTTTCCAAAATTCATGCAACAAATGCAGAATTAAAAATGGATTACTTATAACCCACATAGGCATGACTGAAAAAGAAAACAAATTCCTTTTTTTTTTTTTTTGTTTTTTTTTTTTTTTTTTTTTGTTTTTTTTTTTTTTTTTTTTTTTTTTTTTCGGGTCAACGGTCAAAGTCAACGGTCAACGGTCGGTCAACGGGTCGGGTCAACGGGCCTGAGGGTCGGACCGGTCGCGACGGTCGGACCGGACGGGCCGGTCGGACCGCTCGCGCGGACTGATCGCACGTGCCTCGCGCGTGCGGGGGATGACGTCACGCAGACGTCATCCAGCACGTGCCGGGCGCGTGCCTCGTCCGCGAGTCGGGTCGGGTCACCGGCCGGTGACCGTCCGGCGAAACGTCGTCGGTGGTGACGTCATCACGTGACGTCACTCTGACGTCATCACGTGACGTCATTGATGACGTCATCCGAACGGTTACCGACCGTTGGATGACGTCACGCCGACGTCATCATGTGACGCCGGCACGCGCGGTCCTCGGACCGGCACGTGCCGGTTCGCTCGCCGGGCGGCGTGCACGCGCCGGTTCGCCGACCGGCGCGTGCGCCACGCGCGGGCGGCGAAGCCAGCGCTTCTGGCGCGTCGCGCCCACGCGCGCGGCCGCCGCGCGTGTGGGCGCATGCGGTGTCGTACGGCGGCGTGCGACCACTCACCGGACTCGTCTCGACGTCGCCTTTCTCCCAGTGCCTTCGGAATTTTATTTCGACTTACGAAAACTCAGAAAAATGGCCGAACAACGCTCGGGTGTCGGGATTTTCACCCGGTTCCGTACGGCCGAAGGGATTTCGCAAAAAATCAATCAAAAACATCGAATTGATCGGGAAAAACGTGAACTAGGGCTCGATACCAATGTTGGGAATAACGGATCCCGAAAACCGGATTCGACACCGAATCGAACCCCTAAATCAATGCGGAAGACGAAGCCCGGAAAAACACGCATCACCGTCGTAAAGCACACCACGGATTCGAGCGTACCTTGTTAGCCACAGATTAAACACCGTCGTTAATGGAGGAAGAGAATCCGGTCGATGAAGCCTTGAAGGGAAGAAATTGGAAGCCGTATGCCTGTTGTTCTTCGGGAGAGAAAACGCGCGGGAGAGAAGCGTACGTTGATTGTGCCAAAGGGGTGCATTTCTCTCTCTCTCTCCTCCCTTTTATACCTTCCCCCTCCACGGGCCCTATTCCCGTGGGCCGGGCCCTTTTGGGCCCAACTTGAGCGGATGGGCCTTGAGCCCATCTTATAAATCCATCAAGACCAAAGCAAGCTCGATTTCTTTAGTCCTCACTCGCGTCGGATCTGAATGAGTCGGCTTTTCTTAAGTTTGAACGTTGCTCTCTGATTTCTCTTGAGTTTAGGTGTGAGCATGAGCTCCGAATAGGTCCATATTCGCTCTCCAACTCGCTGCCCACTACATGTTTGAGGAAATGCCTAAACGGATTCGAATTTTTTCTGTTCAATGGAAGATTTTTCTTGATTATTGAGTGCGTAAGTTAAAAATTTCGTTTCCATTGAATCCGAATCTCTTAAAACTTTCAGTCGCCATTGCTTGGTGCTTTGATACTGTCCTTGTGAATATTCTTGGATTGGTCTGGCGACAAGGTGGGGGTAAACGACGGTGAGGTCTCGTTTAATGCCCGAATGGCCGTCCATAAGCGGCGCTTTCTTTTGTTGATCGCAAGTTTTAATATCAAGAAGTGACGTATTATGTTATGGGGAGTGGGGAGGATGAAGAGAACAAGGGAGGAAGGAAGTTCTCCACGTCGTGGAAGTAGGGGCCGAAGCTGAATTTTGATGACTTTGGGCTCATTTGACCTTACTATGTTTTGGGTTCTGGATATGTTAGATGACTTGATCCGTGGGGATTGGGCTTAGTTTTCGGTCAAAAGATTGGGCTCAGTTAAATGCCGGAGGAATTGGGTTAAATTCTATGAGTTGAGCCCAATTCGTTTTTAATCGATTAAAGCCTTTTAATGTGTAAAGCCCATTCGTGTCCTTGAGCCCAGATTCATGTGACCTGCAGTAGCCCATTTTCGGGCCGGGCCACGAGCCCGGCCGGGTCCATATTTTTTGAATAATTTAAAAAAAAGAAAATTGAAAAAATTCCGAAAAATTCAAAAAATTAGAATTCCTTGGAAAAAGCTTAAAAGATAGTTTTTTTTTTTTTTTTTTTTTGGTGGTTTTCTCTTATAGTGTGGGAAAATTATTCATTAAAAATCGTGTTAAAAAAATTGAACAAACTTTTAGGATTTTACCATAGGGTCTCGATTACTTTTAGAGATGAACACTCTTAATTGCACACTTTCACTTTCAATATGATGACTATGGCCTCCCTTTAGGTTTGTTAGAAATGGCTTGCTCCTTATTTAGTAATGTTAGATTATTGCTCTTCCAGGCAATTCATCTAACATTTCCCGATTGTCAATTGTTATTTTAATTATTGTGTACATGCATGATCATTTTATACGTTAGTGGATAGGCGTAAAATCAATCTACACTACCTAACAAAAATCTTTTCAAAATGATCAAGATTTGATACCGTAATGGCATTAATTGATTGATTAATTTAATCAAGTTCTCGACTCTAGATTTTCTGATTGCGTAAAAAATGAGGTACACTCTGATATCTCATTTGGTTTCTAGTCGACTCCAATAGGCTAGTGATGACTTATCGTTAGAAAATCTTTATAACATCAATTGAAGCTCTATTCGAATACCCCAACGTTGTGTGAGATAAAGGCTTGTGAGAGTCCATGGGCCGTAGGCCCATCTTTTAGGCAACACCCTTAAAGTTATTGCCCTTTCCCCCTAGATGAAAAGGAGAGGTCGCAACGTTCTTTTTTTCCTTCTCTTTTTCTTTTTTCCCCTTTCCTTTCTCTTTTTTCTTTTTATCTTATTTCCCTCCACCTCCAATCACCACCTTCGTGATGGATGACAGAGGGCAAGGGCCAAGATGCCCTACCTAGCCTTTAGTAAGGGCTAGGTGAGGCCCCTCGCCATCTAGGTGAGGTCGTCCCTCACCAAATGCGACAAAGGGAATCTCGCCTAGTCATCGCCAAAGGCCAGCGAGGGGCAATCTTGTAGACCTCTAGTGATGGTGAGGGCTCTCACCCAGGAGAGGGCATCCCGGCCCTTACCCTCTTGATTGGCTGGCGATCTTCACTGGCCATTATGGAGGTGGCAACTGGTGTGGAGAGAAAGAAG
Organism: Eucalyptus fibrosa; assembly: GCA_017140475.1. Classification (NCBI taxonomy): domain Eukaryota; kingdom Viridiplantae; phylum Streptophyta; class Magnoliopsida; order Myrtales; family Myrtaceae; genus Eucalyptus; species Eucalyptus fibrosa. The sequence continues at coordinate 20,337,646 of CM029512.1, forward strand.
GGACAAATAAACAAGAGAAGGGAAAAGATAAGAAAAATGATTTTTTTTAAAAAATAAAATCGAAAAAATGTTTAAAATTAAAAAAAAAATTTATCCATGACAGCGCTAGTTGTGCCATATAAAACTGTGTTGGTGTCCAATCAGTAATTTTCAGCCTAAATTAGTCAAGCGAACGTAATTGGTACCGATATAATAAGGTTAAGGATAAATTGATCTAATTGAAATGTTTATAACTAAATTGGTACTAATGCAATAGTTTTAGGACTTATTTCATACTTTTTCCCACATGCATCTCAACATCCTCGTTGAGATAATGTACTTTTTATTGTTAATAAGTTATTTTGGAAATGAAGAGAAAAAAAAAAAAAAGATGAATAAATTAAAGCAAACGGAAGTGAGGTGGCAACCTTCAAAATGAGCCCCATGGTTAACTCTCCATAAGGCCCTCCACGGAGCACCAAAATACTATAATACTACTGGATGAATTCAATGATTCAACCCAAAGAGAGAACGCACAAATTTATATCAAAGAATTTAGTATTTCTCATTTGATATGAAAGGAGAATAAAAACATTGAAAATCACTCAGAGGTCGCAAGTTCTCACAACATCATCCACCAGTCAAATTATAACTCATGCAAAATAAAAATCTCGACCTTTTACAATCCTTTTTTTGCAAGAAGTCTCCAAAAGCTCCTACACGAGAGCATCGTCGACAGGCAGCTACACATACATTAAATAACATCACTGAGACGTTGAAGTAGAAGTTTCCATTTCATGAATCATCTATATGTCATTGTTATTCAAAGTCATAAGGCTCCACTTTTTACTGGAAGATAGAGCTAATGTTGTAATATAGTTGGTTCATAATATCCGATCACTGATGACAAACACCTTCAGATGAATAAGTGATAATCTTTACTGAGAAGGTAAGAAAAAAGAGTGTTAACACGGAATAAAAGGTTCAACAAAAATGAAATAAAAGGAAAAAAAAAATCCCTTAAATGGTTATTTGATCATGGATAACCCTTTAGCTGAGAAATTCTAAATGTGGCATTAAAAGTATAAAATAAAATTTCCATTTCTTTTATTAATGGAAAAGGCAAGTCAAGTCACCTATATAGGTTGGTTCCGTGCACCTTATGCAAAGTGCTGCTTTTTGTTAAATTAGTTGGTGGAGTATATGCTTATTGACTCGGAGCATCAGAAATGATCTTGGTTTTCGGTTCTATTTCTTTATTAGTACAAAGTGATGTCCACATGAGAGATAAAGCTGCAACCCGACCAAATGCTAAGCATATGGAGGAAGCACATCAACCTCCATCTCCTCTTATGGCTGCTTCTTCAAATCTGAAAGGGAGTTATGACGTCTTCCTGAGTTTCAGAGGTACGGACATCCGAAAGAGTTTCCTCAGTCATCTCTATGCGGCTCTTGATCAAAAAGGAATCTACACTTACGTTGATAGTGAGGATCTTCAGAAAGGCGATTGTATAAAGCCGGCACTTATGAAGGCGATTGAGTACTCATGTATCGCAATCGTCATTTTCTCCGAGAACTATGCTTTTTCACCGTGGTGTTTGGAAGAGGTGGCGAAAATCATGGAGTGCAAGGAGCAAAGAGACCTCGTGGTCTTTCCAGTGTTTTACAAAGTGGATCCTAGAGAAGTGAGGACACCGAGAGAGAGCTACCAAAAAGCTATGGTTAAGCATGAGAGAAAGTTTGGGAGAGATTCGGACAAAGTGAAGAGATGGAAAAATGCTCTCTCTGAAGCTGGTAGCTTGTTCGGGTGGGATTTGAAGGATAAGTAAGTATTAAGTAGTTATTGATGTGACACTACCTTGTTATTTCTTTTTTATATGCTGGATCTTTTCTTCTTTTTCCATGAAAGTTAATTATCTTTGGAAATTGATGTATCAAGTACCTTTTCGGATTTTGTCAGAGATGAAGCGGATCTTATCAAGACAATTGTGCAGAAGATCTCTATGCAGCTAGACCAAATACCCTTACATGTTGCCAAGCGTCCGGTTGGAATACATCCACGTGTTGTAGAGTTGGAATCAATGTTAAATCTTGAGTCTAATGGTGATGTTCTCATGATAGGGTTATGGGGACCGGGGTATAGGAAAAACAACATTAGCTAAAGCTCTTTACAATGATATTTTCAGACAATTTGAGGCTTCATGTTTTTTGGCAAATGTTCGGGAAACTTCAAAAGATTCCAGGGATTTAGTTCATTTGCAAGAAAAATTGTTGTCAGAGATATTACTAGGCAAAGGATCGAGAGTGTTTAGTGTTGATGGAGGTATTAATTTGATCCGGGGTAGATTTTGCTGCAAAAAAGTTCTCCTTGTTCTTGACGACGCAAATGACATAAAACAGTTAAATGTTTTAGCTGGAGAGCGCGAATGGTTTGGTAAAGGAAGCTGAATCATCATCACAACAAGAGATAACCATCTATTAACTTGCCATGGGATAGATAAAGATCATATCTATGAAGTTAAAACTCTAAAGGATTGGGAAGCTCTTCAACTTTTTGATAAGCATGCTTTTCTTAGAAGTAAGGAAATAGTGATAAGGAGGGATCTTGTGGATAGTGCTTTGCACTATGCTAAAGGACTTCCTTTAGCACTTGAGGTATTGGGCTCTTTCCTATGTGGAAGAAAAGAACAAGAGTGGGAAAGTGCATTGAATAAACTTGCTAAAAGTCCTGACAAAACCATTAATGATGTTCTCAAGTTAAGTTACAATGAACTAGAGGACTATGCAAAGGAGATATTCCTTGATATTGCATGTTTCTTCAAGGGACGATCTATGAAGTACATTACGAAAGTCCTTAACAGTTGCGACTTTGACACAACTATTGGAGTACAAGTTCTTGTTGAGAAGTCCTTACTAACTAAAGAACGGGAGACAATTCAGATGCATGACTTGATTCAGCTGATGGGCATGGATATTGTTAAACAAGAATGTCGCGATGATCCTGGAAGACGCAGTAGGTTATGGCTTTATGAAGATGTCCTTGATGTTCTATCAGGGGATATGGTAAGTTTTGGTGGTTTAAACACTGATTTTATTCTCTGCTTCTCTAACTTCGTATGCTAATTGCAACGCAAGTTCTATAAATGCAGGGAACAAATGCAGTAAAAGCCATAGTTTTGATTTTTCCCAAGACAGAAGTAATATACATAGGTCCCAATGCTTTCACAAACATGAGAAGATTGAAGTTGCTCATCATGATTAATGTGCATAACTCTTTCCAAGGTCCTATCTATCTTCCTAATGAACTGAGATGGTTTGAATGGCCTGAATGTCCTTGGTTTCCCAAATTTTCCTCTTGTCCAAATAAGTTGGTTGGGCTTGATCTACACAAAACCAACATCCAATTCGTGAGGGAGCAATTCAAGGTGCGCATTTGAAATTAATTGTCTTTATTTACTTATCTTATATATCTATATTTGTATGCATATGATTATGGATATGTACATGAATTATTGAAAACTCTGAATGCAACAATCACTAGCTCCGATGATGCTCGCCTCTCTGATCTATTAAATTGTTTATATTTGATTAAAGCATTAAATAAAAGATGTCGATCTACTGCATGAACCATAAGTGGAGTCTCCGTTTTAGGGGAGTATTAAACACTTTCCAATGTGAATCTTAAAGTTACTTCGAATAAAAAAAAAAAATCCACTAAAAAGGTCCGACCTCAATTTCAAAATGTTACAAGCAGTGAAATTATAAGAGAATGAACTTATAAGGTCCGTAACTTTAATACCAAAAATTGGAACAAGAACTTATTGGTGACATAATTGAATAATGAATGTGCTTAGTATTTTAATAAACATGAACTGACGATTCAACTTGTATGCCTTTGAAATATAGATAACGAAAATGTTATCAAAGATTCTATATTTAATAGCAGAGACAATCTTATTATACTCTCTAACATTGCATATGAAAATAGATAGAGATTTTTCGTGCTTATTTGCTTTATCATTGATGTGAGTGCACGCTAAATGCTTCTAATTGAACCTCCTGTTGTTCTTTCTCCAAGAGCATGCAGCTGAATATGAAAAGAGAAATACTAAAATTTGTGTAGCAAAGGATCTATAAAGGAGGTTAGTCTTTACTTTAAGTAAGCCCCAAAAGTCCTGTATTTTTTTCATTGTACCAACCTAACTGGGGATTTTTTAAAAGTACTTCCTTTATATTTAGAAGGAGGAAGAAGCAGAACTTGAAGAAAGTTTTCTTTTATCTTTATGGATAAACCATTCATTTTCAAAAATAGTTAGGATAATAGACGCAAGAAATCTCTCATTCCTTTCAATCGAATCATTCGTTTTTCTTGTAAGTAAGAAATCACGGGACGGAAAGCAACTTTGCACATCCCTATGTTGGGGGCCCACTCGCCTAGCTGTAGAACAGTAGGGGAGATACATGTATATATTGACCATCCAATTCCTCCTCCGGCTTTTTAAAACAAGGCTTGTGGAGCACAACTCCATAAAAGAGTCTTAGGGCGCGAATGATAACCATTTCGGTCTGGAAGAGAAATATATTTTTTCTATTTATATTATTGGATGAGTTTTTTTTTTTTTTTCTTGACTTAAGATCCCGTGCGTCCTGCGGGATTTAAACCCCTCCGTCCTGGGTAGACGTCATGGGAGCTCTTATCCAGTTAGGCCACCGCAGGCGGTGATTATATTATTAGATGAGTTTCTAAGTAAAAATACGAGTTTGATAACCACACAAAATTTCTATTCCCAGAATAGAAATTCGTTTGATAACGACACAAAGGCCACCGCTAACAATAGTCGTCGGCCGTTGCCACCGTCAGCCGGCGACTACTGGTGGCGGAGAGTGGCGGCAACGGACGGCGAATGGCAGCCGATGACAATGGATGAACAACCGACTAATAGTGAGGACAAACAATGAAAAGAGTTTTTATTTCTTATTTCTAAGTTTTTATTTCTTATTTCTTTTTTTTTTGGTAAAGGGTAAGAATATTTCTTATTTTTATTGCAAAAATAGAAAAGTAAAAAAAAATTACTTCTAATTTTTGTTCCAAACCTCTTTTTGGAGTAGAAATCTATTCCAAAGATAAAAAAATAATTTTGAAACAGAAATAGAATGGTTATTGTGTGCGCCCTCACTTTATAAAGGCGTCGCATCTAGCACACTAGTAGTGCGTAACAACTTTCACGCATGACTAATAAGGCTTTTTAAAGAGAAGTGAGTAAGGGACTCGCTTCGCTAATTAAAATATATTTAAACCTAAATCTAATCTAAAGTTATATATGTACGTATGTTGGTATACGTATTATTTTTATATTCATTTTTATTCTATTGTACAAAGTAAAGGTGACCTTCCAGAGGATTTCAATTTAACTTATTCCCCAAAATATCATCAATTACTTATTTTACATATTTTGTATCCATAGAGAGGTGCATAAACTAATAATTTATTTGATATCTCACATGTTTCACAATTTAAATTTTAATCTTTTCAACAAATTTCGTATTGCAAATTTCAATCTTAAAATATCTTTTCCTTTCTACATTTATTCTATGTTTTTGTATTTTGTATTTACCAACAATTTATATCCATTTTGTCTTACCAAAAAAAAAAAACAATTTATATCCATTTTCTTACCAAAAAAAAAAAATTATATCCATTAAATATTTCTAATTTGATGGTTTTGCTCAGTTGTTTAAATATCAATTTTTTCAACTCTTGTGCATACTTATATTTTCTCTTCTCATGCCTCCTGTGAGACAAACTCTGGGCTTTCAATGTTGTCATGCTCGTCGGCCACACTGACGTCGGAATGTGTTGAACGAACAAATAAATGAAAGGGGTTTTTCAATCTTAATGAAGTGGAAAAACCCCCACTATGGAGGAGAGGAAGAGACTACCTTAGGAGGCCAGTCCAAGGATGCAGTCGCTCCTGATCACTCATGAGTCCACCAAAAGGACAGAGAAAGATAAAGAAAAGATAGAATGAAACGTCATTTAATAAATTCATTGTGTTTACGATGAGAGACCGAGAGGGCACTTATAAGTAGGAGCCTAAAATACCTTTGAGTAACCTCCGAGTAAAGAAAATGAACCTAAAATATGAAATTCAAACAGACTGCAATATTATCACATTGTAATCGAGACCAAAGCAATCCTAGAAAGTATAAACCGAGACAGATCAAGAAATATATTCTATCCCTATTATTCTATTCACAAGTGCCACCTATGTCAGCTTAAATTCATGTTATGAATTAGTTGGCAAAGGATTTGACCGCGGCTCACGTGCTCCCACTTGAGGTTACATTCTCGCTCTCCGAATTACATGTATTGTTTCTGAATGTATAAATAGTAAAAATGGCCACGCTACTTAGCATTGAAATGATTTCTCTTGTATATCGTTTGATAGAGCTCAAATGTGTGGTGGAATTACGAGCATTATTCTTTTTCTTATCTTCTCTTTTGGCCAAGGGAGAGCGAGTGCTCTATATACATCATATGATCAACTAATTTCTGATTGCACGGGCTTGAATGATGATCAAGTGTTTTTCATTAAATTTTTTTATCTTCATTTTTTTCCGTCTGGATATTTCTTGTAGGACTTCAAATATTTGAAGTTCCTTAACTTTGGTGAATGTCCATCGATGATTTACATGCCGGACCTCAATTTGACTCCAAATCTCGAGGAACTAAATCTCTATGGGTGCATATCACACCAAGTTACGATTGTTGAATCTAAAAGGGTGCTCTAACCTTCATCATCTCCCTGATGTGCTCCAATCCAAGAATCTTCAGCTTCTCAATCTTACGGATTGCTCAAAGTTGCAAAGATTCCCTGATATTCCGAGTAAAATCAAAGGCTTGCAAGAACTTTATTTAAACGGGACTTCAATTGAGGAACTTCCTGCATCCATAAAAAATCTTGTCTCTTTGGAGAATTTGAGTTTAATTAATTGCAAGAAACTAGCAAACCTCCCATCTAGCATTTACGAGTTGCAAAATCTTCAGAGCTTGATACTTGATGGTTGTTTTAAACTAATCAAGTTTCCAAAAAAGGAGGATGATTTGAGTGATCTGCATAGTGAGACAGGATTTCCGAAGCTACTGGTCTTAGGGCTTGGGGGATGCAATCTACCAGAAGTAGAGTTCCTAGAGAATCATTCATGTTTTCCATGCTTAAGATCTTTGGATTTGTCCGAAAACAATTTTGTTAAGTTTCCAACACGTGGGCAGCTACACAATTTACTCCAATTGGATGTTGCGGGATGCCGTCAGTTACAAGAAATTGGCAAGATTCCAGGGCAATTGCAAGATTTGTGGGCAGAGAATTGTGAATCTCTAAGTAAAATTCCCTCCGACATATGGGCCGTTAACGGTCTTCACTTATTATGCCATGGACCGGTCCTCGATAAGGTCAGACTCCCCCGCCTCCTCATCTTTTTTCTCCCCCTCCCCCTTTGATTAATATGGAGTCGGGTACATGTATTGCTAACTATAGCTAAACTTTATTGCCGACCCACTTAACTCATTGAAACTACTCTTTTTCAAATGCCTAATTCGAAATGTTGTCTTAACAATTTACATCTATGACAGCAGTCTCGTTTCCATTTGAATTAGGAAATTATTCTACCTGGAGCAGAGATGCCGCAATGGTTGCTCCCGAATAAAGAGGGTTATATATCTTTCATGACTTCAAAGGATTTATATAAGAAGTTCCTAGCATTAGCTTTCTGCGTTGTATTTCAAGGAAAGAAAGGGAAACAACGCATCGAATTTAGGACTGATTCATACATTAATGGCAAAAAGAACGATACGGCGGAATACTTGATATGTCCATTACATTCAGATCATGTGTGGATTTATTATCTTCAAATGAAGCAGCTATGGGGAGTAGACCCTTTTGGTCCAAATGACTCGAGTTCTTTCCAATTCGGCATTAGAGCATTGGGTGGTGCAATTGTAAAAAAGTGCGGATTTCGATTAATATGCAAGCCACTAGAGGATGATTTGGAAGCTTTGTATCAAGACGATGAGTTATTGGATCCAGGTTTGTTCTATGAGATTTGGCATGACGATAAAGAAAGGACCACAGAGGAAGAAAGCTTGGCCAATGTCTATATGCAGGTCTCCCTCCCTCTTCCCTCTCTCCCTTCCCGCGATTGTGGTGTGTGTGTGTGTTTGATTGATATGGGTGCATTGTGTTTGTATAATGCAAATGCTAGTAAACAAAACAAGCTAATGTATTGTGATTTTGCACCTATGTGTAACAGTGGTGGCTATACCATAAAGATAATAATAAAGCAATATCAAAGGGCTTTGCAACAGAAGACGATGGCAAAGCTAGCAACGATATCATGGCTGACTTCTCAATTGAGGTCTCTCTCTCTCTCTCTCTCTCTCTCTCTCTCTCTCTCTCTCCCTGCCGCCACCCCACCGCGCGCATTCATAAGTGCATGTGTTGATTTGTTGGGGTGTACGTTCGGGCACACTGTGTTTGTATAATGCAAAACTGAAAATTCTATATAAACAAGCAAATCTAACATAAAGTGATTCTGCACTTACATGTCATACGGGTGCTACAACACTCGCAAGTGAATGGTTTCATGAGTATTACATATAAGGCAAGGAAGGATCAATATGTTCATTTATTATAAAACTCTAGCTTTGGTTAAATTAGAAGAAGAATTCTCAAATCAAACTTCTCTATTTGAACTAATTATCAATTTGAGTATGTCTAACAACTTACCGGTATAGCAGAAGTATCGCTATTCCGGAATTTTTACTTCCTACAGAAATATTCTACTCGGAGGAGATATGCCAGAGAAGTTCATACCTGTTGAAGGCAGTACCATATCTTTCATAGTTTCACAAGACTTTTATGATAAGTTCCTGGGATTATCTCTTTGTGTTGTTTTCAATGTAGAAGATGGAGAAAAGGAAATATTTTTCAACATCGTGCCCCACATTAATGGCCAAAGACGGAATGGGCTATCAGGAACTCTCGGTTCATTTGATTCGAGTCACATGTGGATTCAATATCTCAAACCAAATGTGTTGTGGGGAATGTTGGAGGGAGTAGTTGATTTTCTTGAATTTGACAAGGATTACTTACGATTTAGCCTTACACTCATAGTGTCGGGTGGAACTGTGGAAAAGTTGGGATATGTGCTAAGATGCGAGCAACCAGATGATGATTTGTAGGCTGTGCTTGAAGACAATCAATTGGTGGATCCAGCTTCACTCTGTGAAATAGAGTATAGAGAGTTCTTACGCAAATTTGTCGGAGACATTTGAAAGGTTACATGGAAAGAGGCAAGTGAAATAGTATTGGCTTGCTCTTAAGGAAGCGGTCATTAAGAAGCCATGGAAACAAATTAGGAACTGGACATCTATCTTGTTGATGGAGCAAAAGATGGTGATCAATTCAATCTCTCGTGCTTTTTCAAATATATATGAAGGGATAGAGGGTGACTTGGCACACAAGACACTTCAATTCATTAGAACGGGGAACCATGTCTGGCTCAAGTACCTCCGGCATGTGTACTCAAAACATATCAAAAAATGAGATGCTAGTATTTTCCGAAACTCAAATTGGATGGAGCTGACCGAAGTTCTTGATTGTACTAATTAGATAAGTTTTTGGAATTGATTATATTTTTTAAAAGTTTTAGGACTTGATTATATTTTCACAGCAAGTTTTAAGACTTATGGTATGCTCTATCTTAGAAACTGTATTCATATTTTATTTCCTAGGATCATTTCCCTTTGCTTTGGCAATTTCAAGTTTTTTTTCATGCAGTTTATAGAAGAAGCAGAAAAGGTTTGCGGCATTACTCATGTGTTTTTATACGTATTCCTGTTAGACCCGAATATTGATCTTTGCCCATCGCCAAAAAATAATCTTTGCTATGCCCGAATATTAATCTTAGTCGTTAGTAAACTTAAACTTAATATAGTAAATTTCATCAAATGGTCATAATAAGTGACGAAATTTCTCATTAAATATACTAGAACAATTTGTAAATCACCTGAAATCCTCGAAAGTAATATTGCGCCTATGATTATTTACTTTCTATTGCAAGAATCTATTCATTATTCTTAAGTTGAGGGTGCTATCATTTTGCAATTCCCATTTGATACAGCAGTTTCCTCTTTATTTGTAACTGGTAGTATTTGTACATCGTAATTATTTTTCCAACGGTCGTAAGTCCCATGAGTCCTCATGATTATCGCTATGCCTGTAGTTAGTAACTTTCTTTTAAGGTTAGTAATTTGATTGTATAGCTTATATCTTGATGATCCTACCACTTAAGAATTATCCAATAGCATAGTAAATTACGTCATCGAACTTGTAAGTGATGAATGGATATTTAGTAACTACTAAGTGCATATCAATAGTGGTACTTGCTAGAAAGTCCTTGCAGCTTTAGATTATGATGAATAGCATTTCTTCAAAGGGAGTAGGTTTTCTCAAAGTTCTTGCAAGCTTGAAGTTCTAATCAATAGTCAAATCGCTAACAACTAATATGATGTGACCAGCCAATTAAATTGATCTTATAAAATGTCGGTCGTCTTACTTGATGCTCAAATTTTGAAATTGATTTGCTTGCCGCACCACACGTCCCTATGGTGTCGTATAGCATCATGACCTTGTCCCTTGTACTGACACACCCCTTTTTTGTGGTGATTCTAAACTTGATTAGCACTCTTTGATGATCATCCTCTTACACTATCTATATTCCAACTAAACTATCTTTGATCTAGTACCGGCCCTTCAGTACTCAGATTGGAATGAACCTGGCGGAGCCCATCTACAAAATCAATGGACCAAAGATTTGAAAACAACGCATCATGTATTTACTGTTCAGTTCTTCTCAATTCATAATACAAAATGTATGAACATAACCACAAGATAAACCTTAAATACATGGCTAACAACTACATCGATTATTGTAAATCAGAACTTTATCGAAGTATTTAATAAGAAAGTCTGTTATATTAGACACTGAGTTAGTGACTAGGTATACTTATCTCATGGAAGGGACCTAGGTTTGGTCTACTGGCTTTTACAGACCACCTTCTCAAGGACAATGAAGAAGCAGGTTGAAAAAGCTCGTTTGACAACGGCACATGATGGGAAAAGTCCACTTACCGGCCTAGACATCCACAGAACATCGCAGCGAAGGCCAAGCTGAAGATGCTTTTGTCGCATTAAAGTTCTCGTGATGTCTTCCTTCTCCCATGTTATTTAGCACTCATGCCCTCCCATATGTTGGATCAACATTTGAATGAAAATGGGGCTCACATGGCACACCTTGCTATCTTGCAAAAGTATCAAGCGTTTTTGAATTCTTACATGGAATTAATGATTCTACACATGGAGTTTTATTAGCTTAACCAATCGTTAACTCCCCACATTATTAGAGCAGCATCAACATGTGAGATTTGAAGCTTATTAAGCTGTTAGATAGAGAAGTAAGGATTTTTTATTTCCCCATTTTGGGACAAAGTAGTATACAAGAATAATAAGGTGACGGCCTTTGAAGACAGAGGGTAACCTCTGACTAACGTGTTCTATGTTGCAGCTAATAGAGAGTGAAAAGATTTATATCTGAGGCAAGCCAAGAAAAAATAGTAAGTAACCTCATAAGTCACTCCGGAGAGAAGCTAACTTATAGACTTCTTTCAGCATAAGCTTTCTGCTCACAATTCGACTCTCTCCCCACTCCATCGTGGATGCAATGATGAAGCCGCAAGATTGTTGTGAGTCTTGAGGATTGGACAAACCACATCTGACACAATTCCACAAAAACAATGAGAAAAAATTCATAATTTAAATTGTGGGATAACTGGAAAATCTACAGCTAAAACTTCGCAGATGCTCATAATATATACACATTATCCATCACTTACGAGCTTTGGAGACTACATTTGGTCTAAATGATGTTATGATGATATAACAAATAATGACAACCAACAAAAGATCTCTAAGACACATTTATTTGCCAAAGTGACCAAACATAACAGTCAAAGTTATTTAATCTTAGAAATCTGCACCAATTTGAATGGAGGAGGTGGCATATGTAATATCTATGTCATCTCCAACTGTAAATGGATTGCATTCGGATCCTCGTAGATGGAGCTTGAAGTGTATTTTGGATCTACACATCTTTCATCAATTACAAGAAGTTGAGTGCGTAAATGCTTAGTGCATTTCTTGTCAAATATAAAGAAAAGGAATAACATCCTCACAGGAACCCCAAACTACCAATACAGCAAAACCGATACTTTGGAAGGGAATTTAAAAATTAAACCATTACTTGTCAAATTCATGTGAATGTCTCTTTTATTTTCATGAAAAGGTTTAGCCCTGGGACAGCAATCCAATAACTGAATTTCCTTATCTTCTTCCCCCTTTGGTTGCTGACCAAACTCACCTACGCCAGTGCCAACAAATCTACCGAGGTAGGTGTTACGTGCATGCGCATCAATTATGTGTACAAAGAATCTCCAAATTACAATGGCCAGTATAAAATGCATCAGACGGGCAGACTACCCAATAAAAGTAACACCATTGAAAATTTTGTACCAGTAGATCTTTCTAAATTTGGCAACAGGTGGATAACTAGAAAGTGCACTTATCCCAAAGATCGAAGAAGAGGTGAATTGTGTCTAATTGTGTCTAATCTAATCTAATATTTGAAGGACTGCACACATACTGATATCTGAAATTCAATAGATGATGGTGCACGTACAATGGCAAAAGACCAGATACAAGGAGGCCCCATATCAGGTGGCCCTCCGTCAGATCCAGTAGAAAGTGCAGATGTGTCAGACCCTCTCTTGCCTCACTTCTTTTCCTTTCAACTTTTTCTGGATTCAATAGCTTGATCACTGCAAAACAACATTTAGACATACAAAAAGGAGAAATCTTCACTGCCGTCTTTGTTTTTGTAAGTATAAATTTAAATTATTCATGTATGAACTTTTTTCCAAAGTGTACACATTATTCAACAAAGCATAGGGGTGAGAAAATGTTCCAGACTTGAATTTAAGGAAGGTAATTGATACCATGTTGGATACATAAGCCATAAACTTTCAAGATAAGTATCAACTCCAATCACAAGGAAACAGGAAAAATACTTCCAACAAAAGACAAACTTAAACTATAACATGACATATAAAGCACAAAGAGAACGAGAAATACTTGGACATTGCAGAGACTTTCCTGTCCCTGACCCGCAACAGGACTTGTATTTCTTTTTTGAACCACATGGACAAGCCTTGTTTCTTGGGATTTTCTGCATTTTGGGGGAAAAGATAAAAAAGCAAATATAAATGAAGAGGCGCATCACCAATAGTTCTCATGTTTGAGCTTAAACCAAAATGGTAAAAGATATAAAATAATCATCATTTGTGGAAACCTTGTCTTCCCGCTGGGCACTGCCATCATCATGAGTCCGTTTAGCACTACGGCTAGGTGGATTCTCTTTATAGGTCTGTTCCACAGGTTCCTTTCTCTGTTCCTCAGAATTTCCATTGGCATCATCACCTATATACAACAGAATTATGAAACAGTTTTGGGTATAGCATGTTTGACTGCCCCAAAAATCCATAAATGACAAGACAAAGTATGCCAATCCTACCAGTTACATCGAAATGACTCCAACAAAGCTTCTTATGAAGCTTAACACAGTATCTCTGAAACTGCGAAGTTCAGTTATTAAAGAAAAACTAGAGAGATAAATACTTACCAGCCATTACCATGAGAAGCATCTGTGTTGCAGGGAGACCAGACAGTTTCCTCTGAAAAATCTTCAATGCCTTGTTCTGCTATCAAATACTCTATGGCGGCATCAACATCCCCATCCATTTGCAGCAATGTCTGTAAAAGTATCATATGTCATACAGAAATCAGAAAAGGTTCAAAACATTGCATTCTAATTCTAGATTCACCCAGCAAATGATAGGTAAACATTTAAGACAAACATGCAAGCAGAAGAAGAGAGGACATAACCTGTTCAACTTTCTCAATGGTCTCACAACCACTTCCTGCCATGGCTAGCTTGATGGATCCTGCATCAGTAATATCCTTAACAGCTCCTGATTTAGGCTTGTTTGACCAAGCTTTTGCTTGGTGAGACGACAAAAGATTAGAATCAGCATTTCAGCAAAAGAAATTATCAAATCACATACTTCATTCACAAATTTGTCCAACTTCCGTACTAACTTAGTGAACTAAAATTAAATTCCAGTAGCAACCTTGATTGTAATTGGCCTAGCTGGCCTGTCTCCAGTGTCTTCCTTCAACCTTACACCGTTGTAATGTTCCTCATCGTGATAAGATCTAACAAAACAAAACAAAATATGTAAGTTAGAATAATGCCTATACAAACACCAATCAGCACAAAAAGACTAAAAGATTTTCCCTATCCACAAAGGAATAAGGGCACAATGCACATTCTTTATGCTCGCTTTCTTTGCATGTTGACACTTATCTAAGATCATAAAGTGTGGAATATCATATATCCACTAGATTTCATGACCCTCGTGACAATCCAAAGTCACGATGGCTGCCTCAACGGAGCCAATCAATCTTAACTTAGAATATCCCAGCATACCATTCATTGAAGGATATCGATACATGGGAATTTCAGTAAAATAATTTATTGAAGAAACAAAAGCTAAAGTGATATTTTGGTCTCCCATCACCCCGTGGCTACACCAAAACATCTCTCAAACTAGCAAAAGAGCTTCCATGGTTAAATCTAACAACACCACAACTACACTCATATCCGCAACTTATGAGATGCTGTACTTGCATGCCAAAATAATTTCACAGCTCAGCAGTCTCCCTGAACAAGCTGCAGTACCTTCTTTCGTGTAATGAGCCAGTTTGTCTAGATGACTTGTACTTATAGCTTCTTTTCTTTTCTTTTTTTCCAAATCCTGCGGCTCTCGCAATTTGACTTTTAAGAAACTCGATACACCTAAACTCTTTTAAAGATAAATGAAATTGCCCAGGAGAAACATATAATCTCTTCAAAATTAAAAACATTTTTTATTTTCAACTCTTTTGAGGGAAAGTAAAATG
This sequence comes from Eucalyptus fibrosa, assembly GCA_017140475.1. Taxonomy (NCBI): domain Eukaryota; kingdom Viridiplantae; phylum Streptophyta; class Magnoliopsida; order Myrtales; family Myrtaceae; genus Eucalyptus; species Eucalyptus fibrosa. The sequence continues at coordinate 20,352,759 of CM029512.1, forward strand.
TAAGAAAAGGTAATTTGTTTAAGTGTACACAAACAGAGTCAGATCTCATCCCTGTATTAGAGCACTTGCTTAGCAAAAAACAACATCAGGCTCTAGATTCAGAATACTCAAAATGGATCATACGAGCACCAGGCTGATCAAAATTGCGTATGTGCCATGGAGGCGACATGTTCTGCATCAAGTAAGGAGTGAGCTAAATCGTTCCATCAGGAGTCAACAAACAAATATTTGCATGCACAGCATGTATCAAAACTAATTAGCGCTAATGTGTAGATTCATCAAGGACATATAGAACACTCGATGAGCCAGCAATGTCGTAACAAGTTCGATATATCAAGTCTTCTTTGAATTAGGATTACATGCACCAACTGGAACTCAGTGCAATCTATCTCTGAATAAAATCTTCTGCACATCATCACCAATGGTCTTTCTGCATGCTTTTGCCACAATAGACATCACGAGGCATGCCAGATATCATTGCCCTTCAGATGAGTCAACTTTTCAGTCTAAAGAGTAACAAATTATAACCAGACAGAAAAGAACAAGCTATAGCCATTAAAAAAACATCCTAAGCAGTCTTTTAATCTTAAAAATGATGGGAAATAATTTCTCAGATAAAGGAGGGCCATATTGGGGAAGAAAGCCATTATGTGAAGAAGTGAAGAATAAGTCTGGAAACCGATAATGATGGATTCTTCAATGGCCATCGAATTCTAGGATGCCTGATTAAACAGGGAAACATCAAATCCAGTAGCAAGGTTAATGATTGATGAGTCTAACAACATCCTTATTTAGTCTGCATTTTTCCCCCAAAGAAATGAAAAGACTGTAACCATAAAAACATAATGTAGGTGATGGTTGATGACATCATTGTCAGTCTTACCCAATGAATGAAAACGTTACTCCATGTAACAAGAGAAGCTGCTTGCAATTCCATATCACCAGCCCACGTGTCATCATTGTCCATGGTTTTGCAATACTCCTCAAATGGCACGTCATCCTCAATAAATGGTTCAAACATTTCACGATTTTTCTGTCATTAACAATTCCCACCTTAGATGCATATATCAGGTCCATTCTTCAAGGGTTTATTTCCTTAAATACATCACTATAAGAAAAAGCCAATGAAAATAAAGGATTCTGTTGAAACGTGAAACAAGTAAAACTATCAATTTGTGCTACTGCAAAACTTTACAGTTTTATGATACATGCTGAAAAGTTGATTTACTTTATGTTAGTGTCAATTCTCTCATTTTCAATTTTGTCATATCTCCTCCTAAAAATATGTCGGTTCGCATAATATTGCCACCCTAGAGTAGCAATTGCACATTCCTGTAGGCTAAAAATGCGGGTAACTATGTAGTCTAGCTTCATCCGATACCTGTCAGTTTAGGCCAAGATACACCATCCAAATCACAGTTAAAACTCAACAGGTTTTCCTCTCTAATAAAAAAAGAATGTCAAATTGCTCAGGTGATCCTTGTGTTAGTATAGCTCTATGAAACTGTGACTGTTAGCTGAATATCATCAGGAATAACCATTGGCAGCAGAAATGTAAGCTTCGATATATAATACCCATTTTAACTTGGTTTTTTCTTCCAAAGGCAAGCAATTTCAGTGTCTATATAAGCATCAAATCCATCAATCCTCACAAAAAAAGTTCAAGAACAAAATGCACCACATAAAAGCTCAAAGTTGGATCGCTAAGCACTAATACAAATGAGGATGACATCACCATGTAAAAAAACCCTTACGAACATAATTCCTACAGCTTGAAAAGGAGAAATCAGCACCCACATACCAATATGTACTGAACAACCATACTCCGGTGCTTTCCATGTTCATCTCCATTGCCTTTCAACTGATCTGCAAGGGCCCTGATTAACAAGGTGGACAACTACGAAAATTCCAACCATGGCAAAGGCATTTCTATTAGCAAAAGCTCCATACAAGGCAGCAATATCACCTGGAGGATGGATCATTCAAATAAATGGAATCGAAATGGGAATAAGGAACATGGTTTGTTCGTCTAGGACGTTCTACAATAGATATGAAATTTTACGATTTAATTGGATCTCAGAAGAGTCAATCTAATCTCGAGACTAAGGTAAGAGAGCTATGTTCCCCAACAAAGAGAGCTCTTCTTCAAGATATGTTTCCAGATGCAGTGTCTCAGGCAGAATGATACATCATACGAAAATGCAATAGTTTTTCCAACAGAGGAATTTCTAGTACATCGATGATAGTGTTCCAGAACCAGTGTACCATAAAATGCACTGTGTTGTGTTCTGACGACAGAGCGGTAATGCAATGAGCATACCAAAAATCTTCCACAACAGAGAGGAATAATGTCATCTAACAAAACAAATCAAACCCTGGAAACATTCAACAAAGTCATGAACAATTTTCAGGTGATGTTTTCGAACAAGGAACACAGACCTGAAAAAGCAATTACCATCTGCAGTCACCTGGACAATGTTCAGGCCCAGAGCATCAAGCTGAGCTCGGAACTGTGTGTTATCCGCTTGCTTCCCCTGCTTTTTGACCTGTTCACCAACGCATACCACATTCACGTCCCCTCAGATTCTGAAAACAACCACCGACGAACACTCCAACCAAGAACTGAGCCAAAAACACCTCCACGAAAGCTCAATTTCAGAGGCCTCGCCGCAACAAACAGATTATCACGGCAATTGGAACTTTCGAATTTGTTCGGAGATGGAAGAGCAAGCAATAGTCACGAGTGCCCAAATAGATGCAAACTGCAAAAACCACGAGAAGCGAAGGACATGGCTTTACGTGAGGCTGCTTCTTGGCGTTGGACTTGTGGTGCTGCTTCTGCACCATCGCTGCGGAGAGAAAATGATCAATGCCGCTGGAGCGAGCGAGAGAGAGAGAGAGAGAGAGAGGATCGGTTTGGGGGGGTGGAGCCGGAGGTGTTTCGAAGAGGAAATCTGAAACCGAGAGGAGAGAATTCTTTCGGCTCGTCGGTGGTCCGCCTCGATCAACCTCGCGACCTTCCGGGGAAGCCGACTCGCTTGTCGCCGTTCGTCGCAGCAAGCTTTCGAACCTAGAGGTGCTATTCCGAACTGCACACGAACTATTCGACGGAATGTCTCGATGAAAAATCGAATTCAATTTTAGCGAGATGCATGTTATTTTTTTGTACTCTATTCGTTATGAAATCATAAAAAACCAAGACTGAATCGGCGTTTTCTTTGATTTTTGCTGGCATATTTCTCATCGTCTGAGTCTGGTCGTAAACACTTCTCCGGAGATGCCATTCCTTTAGCCGGAGAAGCCCGCAGGTCGTAATTATTTTTGTAACTGAAAATATTCAGTATTTGTGGATCGTAATTATTTTTTGAACTACGTAAGTCCCATGCAGTCTTTGTGATCATTACAATGCTTGTAGTTAATAACTTTCTCTTAAGATTAGTAACTTAATTGTAGGGTTCATGTCTTGATGATCCTATCACTCACAATTATCCAATAGCACAGTAAGTTCCTTCAACAATTCGTAAGTGACAAGTGACGATATCTATATTTGGATTAGTAAATCATATCGATGATGGTACCTCATGTAAAGTCCTTGTAACTTTAGGTGACAATGTTATTGGCATTTGTGGAAGGGGAGTAGATTTTCTCAAAAGTTCTCATGAGTTTGAGACTTCTAGCATTCAAAAACTTTTCGAGAAATCACAAAGAATTGGAAGTTCTCGCAAAATTTTCTGATCTTATATCCTTAGTACATTTATTTCAACAATCATGCTATCGACAATCAATTATCGTTATATTTCATGATTTTCCTTAACAGTGCAACTCCATAATTGCTTGTAATACGTAAACTTTCCTAAGGATTGAGCTGATCTAATGGCTCATATGTTTTCCCATTCTAATCACACAAAGATATTTCTCGAGGGGCACTCTTGCAAAAATTGAATTCATCAAGCGTAACTATCCCTGGTTTGAGAAAAATATTTTGTGTCACTACTGATGCTGACTATTATACTGACATGATGTAATCGATCATTTTTGTTTATGTTTGTCGAAGATAAATACCCAGGTTGGCTACTTCAATGCAACTCCTACAAGAAGGTAAAACAAAAAGCGGAGGACATCTATATTAATTGGTCTTTTCTATTATTTGGTCTTTATCCAAAAAAAAAAAGTGTTTTGATTTGACCACATAAAGAAATACAACGGTGGAGGTCTAAATTCCCTTATTTATGATCATACAAAAGGTGTTCGTCTTTTGTCGTACAATGGCCATCATTCTTCAAAGCCGCAGAAAGACGAAGCGGTATACAGACGCTTCTCGGATTAGCCGCAATGAGCTCTTGTTTTTGTCATGCACGGGAACTTGAACATAGGGTGATTTTGTGCCTTGAGTTCTACGTCAAATTGAGTAGTTTTATTTATAAATAATATGAGTTTTTGGGATAATTTAGATTTGAAAAATACTCCAGCATCTTTTAAATTGATTATTGAATTATTTGTCACTAACTCTTCCCATAAAATAAGTATTAATACTTGGATAGGTCCACATAATTATCTAGTTTTATTTATTATTTATTGTAATTTCTTTAGTGATTTCACATTGATTTAATTGTAAAGTCCAATTATTTTGGCATCAATTTACAACAACTCGCATCAAGGAATTTACAAACTTAGACATAAAATTGTAATCGGCTTTGACATTCTCAAATTACTTCAAGATGTAATTCACGAGGAAGACATATCTTGGATACTCTTCATAAAGAAGACTCACTTCTAATATAGGAAAAAAAGATCTAAAGTAGAAAATTTTCAAACTAGGAAACTTATTCAAATTAGGAAAGTTTCTTTTATAGGCTCAAACTCAAGACATACTATCAATAATTTAGTTCCTTTGGGAAAAAATCGTTGTCCGAGGTATTATTAGAAAAACAAAATGAAATCGTCAACAATGTTCATAAATTAAGTTACATAGGAGATCTTCCTTGATGTTGCTTATCTCTTCAATGAGCGATCTAGAAAATACATTATGAAAGTTCTTCGCAGTTGCAACTTTAGGAGTAGAAGTTCTTGTTGACAAGTCCTTGACAATTGAATATTAAGACACTACATATACATGACTTGATTCATTTGATGGGCATTGATATTATTATACAAAAGTCTTGTGATGATACTGAAAAATGCAGCAAAATGCCTTTGTAATGATGTTAATTATTTGTCTATGGATGGTAAAATTTGGTGGTATAGACATGGATACTGCGCTCTTATTCTTCGCTTTATATATGATTTTACCAACGGGATAAATCTACAAGCCATATTAGGAAATTAACCATGCTCGGAACATTGTTCCTGGTAGCTACTAGGTGCAATTATGATAAAATGATATGGAGTCTAGTTAAAATTACTCGCTGCTCAAGACTTTTACAAAGATACACTAATGCCATTGAAATTAGTAAACATGTTGCGCAAAACATGAAATTTATTAGTGACTCGTAGCTAAGCATGTCATGTCCCGATTCTCCGAGCATGTACCCATCCCTGCTTGGTCGTTTAATAGCAATGTCCCAGGACGCATCGCCGACCCATTCTTTTTAATATGCATGCATGCAGAAACGAATAATAATCCCTAGACAATAACACAATGAGATAGGAAAGTAGGGCCATAATTTTTCACACACACACACACACACACACACACACACAACAACCCAAGTCATATGTACAATACAAGTCACTACAATCAGTCATATGTACAATACAAGTCACTACAATCACAAAGTCTGCAAGACAGGGGGGTTTCAAACGGAAAACACACACACACACACACACAACAACCCAACACACACAACAACCCAAGTCACAACAATCGGTCATATGTACAATACAAGTCACTACAATCACAAAGACTGCAAGACAGGGGGGTTTAACAAACTATGGCTCCTCATCCTCCTCATCATCTCCCTCCACACTCTAGTTAATCACAACAACCCAAGTCATATGTACAATACAAGTCACTACAATCACAAAGTCTGCAAGACAGGGGGGTTTAACAAACTATGGCTCCTCATCCTCCTCATCATCTCCCTCCACACTCTAGTTGGAGTCTACTGCTGAATACACCGGAGATTCTGGATCTATAAGCTTAGGTTCCATCGGGTCTGTAATTGAACCACCTAGAGGGTTTGCGGTGCTCTTTCCAAAAGTAACCTCCATCACATAAATAAGTATCTCACGTTCCGGTATTGGGCCCTCTCTTTGCCCATTACGATACATGCGATACCATGCCTAGTACTGATGGGGCACCATTTTAGGTAGACCCACACACACACACACACAACAACCCAAGTCATATGTACAATACAAGTCACTACAATCACAAAGTCTGCAAGATAGGTGGTTTAAAAAACTATGGCTCCTCATCCTCCTCATCATCTCCCTCCACACTCTAGTTGGAGTCTACTGTTGAATACACCGGAGATTCTGGATCTACAAGCTTAGGTTCCATCGGGTCTGTAATTGAACCACCTAGAGCGTTTACGGCGCTCTTTCCAAAAGTAACCTCCATCACATACATAAGTATCTCACGTTCCGGTATTGGGCCCTCTGTTTGCCCATTACGATACAGGCGATACCATGCCCTGTATTGATGGGGCACCTTTTTAGGTAGACCCACACACACACACACACACACACACACACACACACACACACACAATACAAGTCACTACAATCACAAAGTCTGCAAGACAGGGGGGTTTAACAAACTATGGCTCCTCATCCTCCTCATCATCTCCCTCCACACTCTAGTTGGAGTCTACTGCTGAATACACCGGAGATTCTAGATCTACAAGCTTAGGTTCCATCGGGTTTGTAATCGAACCACCTAGAGGGTTTACGGTGCTCTTTCCAAAAGTAACCTCCATCACATACATAAGTATCTCATGTTCCGGTATTGGGACCTCTCTTTGCCCATTACGATACAGGCGATACCATGCCCTGTATTGATGGGGCACCTTTTTAGGTAGACCCACACACACGCACACACACACAACAACAACAACCCACGTCATATGTACAATACAAGTCACTACAATCACAAAGTCTGCAAGACAGGGGGGGTTTAACAAACTATGGCTCCTCATCCTCCTCATCATCTCCCTCCACACTCTAGTTGGAGTCTACTGCTGAATACACCGGAGATTCTGGATCTACAAGCTTAGGTTCCATCGGGTCTGTAATTGAACCACCTAGAGGGTTTGTGGTGCTCTTTCCAAAAGTAACCTCCATCACATACATAAGTATCTCACGTTCCGGTATTGGGCCCTCTGTTTGCCCATTACGATATAGGCGATACCATGCCCTGTATTGATGGGGCACCTTTTTAGGTAGACCCACACACACACACACACACACACACAATACAAGTCACTACAATCACAAAGTCTGCAAGACAGGGGGGTTTAACAAACTATGGCTCCTCATCCTCCTCATCATCTTCCTCCACACTCTAGTTGGAGTCTACTGCTGAATACACCGGAGATTCTGGATCTACAAGCTTAGGTTCCATTGGGTCTGTAATCGAACCACCTAGAGGGTTTGCGGTGCTCTTTCCAAAAGTAACCTCCATCACATACATAAGTATCTCACGTTCCGGTATTGGGCTCTCTCTTTGCCCATTACGATACAGGCGATACCATGCCTTGTATTGATGGGGCACCTTTTTAGGTAGACACACACACACACACACACACACACACAGACGCAGACACACACACACACACACACACACACACACACACACACACACACACACACACACACACACACACAATACAAGTCACTACAATCACAAAGTCTGCAAGACAGGGGGGTTTAACAAACTATGGCTCCTCATCCTCCTCATCATCTCCCTCCACACTCTAGTTGGAGTCTACTGCTGAATACACCGGAGATTCTGGATCTACAAGCTTAGGTTCCATCGGGTCTGTAATTGAACCACCTAGAGGGTTTGCGGTGCTCTTTCCAAAAGTAACCTCCATCACATAAATAAGTATCTCACGTTCCGGTATTGGGACCTCTCTTTGCCCATTACGATACAGGCGATACCATGCCCTGTATTGATGGGGCACCTTTTTAGGTAGACCCACACACACACACACACACAACAACAACAACCCACGTCATATGTACAATACAAGTCACTACAATCACAATGTTTGCAAGACAGGGGGGTTTAACAAACTATGGCTCCTCATCCTCCTCATCATCTCCCTCCACACTCTAGTTGGAGTCTACTACTGAATACACCGGAGATTCTGGATCTACAAGCTTAGGTTCCATCGGGTCTGTAATTGAACCACCTAGAGGGTTTGCGGTGCTCTTTCCAAAAGTAACCTCCATCACATACATAAGTATCTCACGTTCCGGTATTGGGCCCTCTGTTTGCCCATTACGATAGAGGCGATACCATGCCCTGTATTGATGGGGCACCTTTTTAGGTAGACCCACACACACACACACACACACACACAATACAAGTCACTACAATCACAAAGTCTGCAAGACAGGGGGGTTTAACAAACTATGGCTCCTCATCCTCCTCATCATCTCCCTCCACACTCTAGTTGGAGTCTCCGCCGAATACACCGGAGATTCTGGATCTACAAGCTTAGGTTCCATCGAATTACGTAATCGAACCACCTAGAGGGTTTGCGGTGCTCTTTCCAAAAGTAACCTCCATCACATACATAAGTATCTCACGTTCCGGTATTGGGCCCTCTCTTTGCCCATTACGATACAGGCGATACCATGCCTTGTATTGATGGGGCACCTTTTTAGGTAGACACACACACACACACACACACACACAGACGCAGACACACACACACACACACACACACACCCACACACAATACAAGTCACTACAATCACAAAGTCTGCAAGACAGGGGGGTTTAACAAACTATGGCTCCTCATCCTCCTCATCATCTCCCTCCACACTCTAGTTGGAGTCTACTGCTGAATACACCGGAGATTCTGGATCTATAAGCTTAGGTTCCATCGGGTCTGTAATTGAACCACCTAGAGGGTTTGCGGTGCTCTTTCCAAAAGTAACCTCCATCACATAAATAAGTATCTCACGTTCCGGTATTGGGCCCTCTCTTTGCCCATTACGATACATGCGATACCATGCCTAGTACTGATGGGGCACCATTTTAGGTAGACCCACACACACACACACACAACAACCCAAGTCATATGTAAAATACAAGTCACTACAATCACAAAGTCTGCAAGATAGGTGGTTTAAAAAACTATGGCTCCTCATCCTCCTCATCATCTCCCTCCACACTCTAGTTGGAGTCTCCGTTGAATACACCGGAGATTCGGATCTACAAGCTTAGGTTCCATCGGGTCCGTAATTGAACCACCTAGAGGGTTTGCGGTGCTCTTTCCAAAAGTAACCTCCATCACATAAATAAGTATCTCACGTTCCGGTATTGGGACCTCTCTTTGCCCATTACGATACAGGCGATACCATGCCCTGTATTGATGGGGCACCTTTTTAGGTAGACCCACACACACACACACACAACAACAACAACCCACGTCATATGTACAATACAAGTCACTACAATCACAAAGTTTGCAAGACAGGGGGGTTTAACAAACTATGGCTCCTCATCCTCCTCATCATCTCCCTCCACACTCTAGTTGGAGTCTACTACTGAATACACCGGAGATTCTGGATGTACAAGCTTAGGTTCCATCGGGTCTGTAATTGAACCACCTAGAGGGTTTGCGGTGCTCTTTCCAAAAGTAACCTCCATCACATACATAAGTATCTCACGTTCCGGTATTGGGCCCTCTGTTTGCCCATTATGATAGAGGCGATACCATGCCCTGTATTGATGGGGCACCTTTTTAGGTAGACCCACACACACACACACAATACAAGTCACTACAATCACAAAGTCTGCAAGACAGGGGGGTTTAACAAACTATGGCTCCTCATCCTCCTCATCATCTCCCTCCACACTCTAGTTGGAGTCTACTGCTGAATACACCGGAGATTCTGGATCTACAAGCTTAGGTTCCATCGGGTCTGTAATCGAACCACCTAGAGGGTTTGCGGTGCTCTTTCCAAAAGTAACCTCCATCACATACATAAGTATCTCACGTTCCGGTATTGGGCCCTCTCTTTGCCCATTACGATACAGGCGATACCATGCCTTGTATTGATGGGGCACCTTTTTAGGTAGACACACACACACACACACACACACACAGACGCAGACACACACACACACACACACTCACACACACACACACACACACACACACACACACACACACACACAATACAAGTCACTACAATCACAAAGTCTGCAAGACAGGGGGGTTTAACAAACTATGGCTCCTCATCCTCCTCATCATCTCCCTCCACACTCTAGTTGGAGTCTACTGCTGAATACACCGGAGATTCTGGATCTACAAGCTTAGGTTCCATCGGGTCTGTAATTGAACCACCTAGAGGGTTTGCGGTGCTCTTTCCAAAAGTAACCTCCATCACATACATAAGTATCTCACGTTCCGGTATTGGGACCTCTCTTTGCCCATTACGATGCAGGCGATACCATGCCCTGTATTGATGGGGCACCTTTTTAGGTAGACCCACACACACACACACACACACAACGACAACCCACGTCATATGTACAATACAAGTCACTGCAATCACAAAGTTTGCAAGACAGGGGGGGTTTAACAAACTATGGCTCCTCATCCTCCTCATCATCTCCCTCCACACTCTAGTTGGAGTCTACTGCTGAATACACCGGAGATTCTGGATCTACAAGCTTAGGTTCCATCGGGTCTGTAATTGAACCACCTAGAGGGTTTGCGGTGCTCTTTCCAAAAGTAACCTCCATCACATACATAAGTATCTCACGTTCCGGTATTGGGCTCTCTGTTTGCCCATTACGATATAGGCGATACCATGCCCTGTATTGATGGGGCACCTTTTTAGGTAGACCCACACACACACACACACACACACACACACACACACACAATACAAGTCACTACAATCACAAAGTCTGCAAGACAGGGGGGTTTAACAAACTATGGCTCCTCATCCTCCTCATCATCTCCCTCCACACTCTAGTTGGAGTCTACTGCTGAATACACCGGAGATTCTGGATCTACAAGCTTAGGTTCCATCGGGTCTGTAATCGAACCACCTAGAGGGTTTGCGGTGCTCTTTCCAAAAGTAACTTCCATCACATACATTAGTATCTCACGTTCCGGTATTGGGCCCTCTCTTTGCCCATTACGATACAGGCGATACCATGCCCTGTATTGATGGGGCGTCTTTTTAGGTAGACACACACATACACACACAACAACCCAAGTCATATGTAGAATACAAGTCGCTACAATCACAAAGTCTGCAAGACAGGGGAGGTTTAACAAACTATGGCTCCTCATCCTCCTCATCATCTCCCTCCACACTCTAGTTGGAGTCTACTGCTGAATACACCGGAGATTCTAGATATACAAGCTTAGGTTCCATCGGGTTTGTAATCGAACCACGTAGAGGGTTTGCGGTGCTCTTTCCAAAAGTAACCTCCATCACATACATAAGTATCTCACGTTTCGGTATTGGGCCCTCTGTTTGCCCCTTACGATACAGGCGATACCATGCCCTGTATTGATGGGGCACCTTTTTAGGTAGACTCGCATCAACCCAGATTATGGACTTCACCAGTTCATATTGTAGTCCCTCAGGATGCCCATGGATCGAAATACAATACTTATGTTCTGTGATCTTCTTGGGTTGCCTAATATGCTCGGGAGGAGCTGCCATCTATGGGCCTGAAATGTTATTCCACAATGAAGTGAGACGACGTCTTAGCAAATTTAACCCCCTATGACCTGATTAGGAAGAAAATATGCCATAAGGGTTGCCTAAGCACAAACACGAGTCAGATGACTTACCTTGGCCTCAGACTCTTCCTACAAGACAATTCAATATGCACTTCATTAAATCAAACAACAAATCAATTCATCACAACAGAGTGAATCATCGATCAACCGACTCAGTGGATTACATGCCATCAAGACCATTCCGCGGTCATCCTAATCAATATTCTCTATAAAGCCTGATCATAATCTAGGACTGCTTACTTTAAGCTGATAATAGATTGTAGCTTGCTTCAAAGGCTAATAAATAGTATATTGTTCTTTCTCTAAGATGACATATCGAGTTATCGATCTGATATAGTATACTAACAATGCTATCAAAGCTGTGCGAATTTTAATTGCTCACCGAAGTTATACGAATCTTAATTGCTCACCAAAGTTGTGTGAATCTTAGGTTATATTGACATTCTAAGCTGAGGTATCAAGCCCGTAGGCTGATACTGTATACCATTCTAATCAACTAATGATTTCTCAACTTTTATCATACCCGATAAAAATACTCGTGTGTGGGTGCACGATCGGTTTTAGCCAAAATATAATAATTTCATTTCCATAAATCCCACCATTTTACATGGTCAACCAAAATATTTTTGGCGTTGTAAACTGATGCTCGGTTATTTTCCAATTAATTACTAAAATTAAATAAATTTAGGAATAAATTCCCAAAATCACAATTCATTCACAATCAGCACAAATTAGAGCTCAATTAAATAAATAGATCACACCAATGCAATCAGCATAAAATTTTGGTCACCGACTATTTTGATCTAATTTTGAAAAAAAATATTTAATTAATTAAATAATTACGGAAAATAACTAATAAATGCCAATAAATAGAACTTAGGCCCGTAAAGCCTAATTAAAAGTGGAGACAAGCCCAAAATTTTTTTGAACTACTCTAGATAAATACTAGAGCTTGTCTAGGCTCTAATTACACTACTCTAACCACCTAACATGCAATAACAATTAATTAAATTGCTAATCTAATCTAACTATCCACCTAATCCATACTTAGTCTAAACTAATCAACCCATAAACGTCATTAACTTACTAAGCAAGGATTAGTGAATTAAACTCACTTGTTTAATGATCCATTCAGATCAAAACGATGGGGATGCGGCAAGGGACAAGAAACTCCAAAATGGGCTCGCCAAATGGGGTTGGGAACAATCTCAAAATGGGCCAAAATAATGTTGTGAAACCCACTTTCGGCTTCTGTTCATGGCTGGAAAGAAAGGGAATCCGAGGGCTGGATGAGGTTGAAACAAGGTTAGGATGGTGGACCGGGGCTTGGGCGGTGGCGGGGCTTCACGGTGGCGGTGAGCGTGGCACACGGTGGTCCGGCGACCTAGAGGGGCTCGGGAACCGGATAGAAGGGGACGAGACAACGTGGCTAAGGCACGAGACACGCGGGAGGGGCGAGGGGGATGCATGCGGTGGCTCCGGCGAACTCCGGCGAAGTGGCAAAGGGTGGAGGAGCTCCTAGTTCACTTCTTTGCAAGCGGTTTATTGGGGCATCAAACGGTCTTGAAGGGAAGGAGGAGGGGGCTGCTCGACGGGTTGAGGGGAGAGGGAGATGGGGCAAGCCGGATGGGGCCACTAAGGCTTCATCTTCATCCATTGTCCCCTTTTGATTGGTCCCCTTGCATGGCTGGCTTGCTCAGCCATTTCCAAGACCAATATGCCCCTCTAGAAGCCTTGAAAGAGGTCCAAATATTGTATGGGTGGTGGGGGCACACGAATTTGGTTGGGGTTTTCATCCAATTGGACACCAAATCCTCCTTGAATTCAACTCAATTTGGCTTCTAAAAATTCAATCGTTGAGTCCTTGATCAAATTGATATTTTTCCTCACCAATTGATCCCACTTGCATCCCAATTTCACAATCAAAAACGGTTATTGACATTTTCTGGACAAAAACAACCCTACCTTGACTTTTTCCTAAAAAGTCTCGATTTGCAAAAAAATCTTTGGAGACTGAGTCGACGTTCCTAAAATGACCCGTGTTATGAGAAAACTTTCAATTTCTGAAATCGGAATCAAATTCGTGGTTAATTTCGATCTGGCGTGATTTTAGCGTGACCTAGGCAACTTGGTAGTTTTTAGAAATTTTTAGTGCAAATGACCGTGGTCAATTTTCTTCGAGCCACAATGAACCTCTTTGACACATTGGCGACTCTCGGTGGTCATGAAAATCTCGAGATTTCAAATACGGACACAAGGTACCAAAACGATAGAAAAATCAATCTAGTGCCGATGAATGAGAATTTTGCAATTTAGTAGAATCACCCACGTTTAACCACATATCTCGATCGAACCGACCTATCTCTAATCTCTAATCGATTTTTAACTGTGCCGTAATGATCTCTGCAGATGAGCATGGTCAAGTAGCCGATTCTTAGTCAAATCCTCAAGTCTATTGCATCAAAATCTCTTAATGACTTCCCCAAATAGTCTAGTTATCTCACGAGTGATCAGTTATGAGAATAGTACTATAAGCGCATCGATGAAAGGCCCAAATTATTTAATTGAAAACATGATTGAAAATCCAGGATGTCATAACTCTTCCCCTTTTATAAAAATTTCGTCCTCAAAATTTAAACTATTATACACTTTTAACAAAAAGGTGGGGTACAAACGTCTCATCGATTCTTCACTCTCCCAAGTTGCTTATTCAGTCTTGTAGTGTTGCCAGACCACTTTGACCAATAGGATGGTCTTTGTACACAGAATTTGCTCTTTTCGATCCATGATCTAAATTGGGCTTTCAACGTACGACACTCGATCATCCTCATTCAATTCCTCAAAATTAAGCACGTGGGTCGGGTTAGGCTCATACTTCCTCAACATCGATATGTGAAAGACGTCGTGCACTTGTGCCAATCTCGGCGGCAACGCAAGATGATACGCTAGGTCCCGATTTCTCTCAAGAATCTCAAACGGACCTACGTACCTCGGACTCAGTTTTCCTTTCTTGCCAAAGCGTGAAGTTCCCATCATCAGCGACACTTTCAAAAAGACGTGATTACCAACTTGGAATTCCAAAAGCCTTCGACGCTTGCTTGCGTAACTTTTCTAGCGATTTTGAGCGGTGTTTAATCTTCTTCTAATCACTGCAATGGCATCCAATGACTATTGAATCAACTCTGGGCCTGTGACCTTTCTCTCCCTAACTTCATCCCAACACACGGGTATTTTGCATGCTTTGCCATACAACGCTTTAAAAGGAGCCATCTGGATGATATGTTGATAACTGTTGTTGTAGGCAAATTCCATGAGATGAAGTTATTCTTCCCAACTTCCTTTGAAATCCAATACACAAGCTCATAACATATCTTCAAGGGTTTGAATTGTCCTCTCAGAATGGCCATCTGTCTGAGGATGATAAGCCGTACTACACTGCAGCTTCGTACCTAAAGCACTCTGCAAGCTCTTCCAAAAAGCGGTTGTGAATCTCGGGTCTCGATCTGAAGTAATCGTAACCGGCACTCCATGTAGTCGAACTATCTAGCGCACGTACAACTCAGCGTGCCTATCAAGTCAAGATCCTTTCGCACTGCAATAAAGTGAGCCGACTTTGTCAACCTGTCGACTACTACCCAAATAGAATTGTTACCTTTCTGACTCCTTGGTAATCCGGTCACGAAATCATCGTGATATGCTCCCACTTCCACTTTAGGATTTCGAGAGGTTGTAGAAGTCCTCCCGGCTTACAATGTTGAGCTTTGACTTGTTGACACGTCAGACACTTGGCGACATGCTTGGCAATGTCTGCCTTCATACCAGACCACCAATAGTGTTGACGCAGATTCTGATACATCTTTGTATTTTCCGGATGAATGCTGTAATTGCTACGATGAGCTTCTGATAAAATATCCTCTCTAAGCTTCGCATCGTTAGGTACAACAATCGTCCTCGGAACTTCAGTGTTCCATCATCAGAAATCTAAAAGTCAGTTTTTTTCTCTTCGATATCTCTTGCAAAATTTTCTGAACATCTAGGTTTGTCGGCTGAAGTAATTTAATCCTGATTTGCACATCCGGCTCAATTCTGAGGGTGGCCATAAGATGAGAAAGGTGGCCAACCTCAAATTTGAAAACCGAATCTCGAGCTCTCTCGAGTAGATTCCACTCCTTAACCAATATGTGAGCAACTGAAGACTTTCGGCTCAAAGCATCGGCGACCTTGTTCGCCTTTCCTAGGTGATATAAAATATCACAATCGTAGTCCTTCAGAAGTTCCATCCATTGGCGCTGTCTCATATTCAACTCTTTGAGAGAATAGGTACTTGAGACTCTGATGGTCCGTGAAGATTTGGAATCTTTCCCACACAAGTAATGTCTCCAAATCTTCAACACAAAAATGATTGTTGCGAGTTCTAAGTCATGCGTCGAGTAGTTCAGTTCATGAGGTCTCAACTGATGGGAGGCGTATGCAACAACCTTACCATATTGCATCAACACGCAACCCAATCCTCTGAACGATGCATCACTATAGATCTCGTACCCTCCAGGACCAGATGGAATCATCAACACAGGTGCGATAGTTAGCTTTTTGCTTCAGCTCTTGAAAACTACACTTGCACTTGTTTGTCCACACAAATTTCTCTTCTTTCTTCAGGAGTCTTGTCAATGGCGATGCTAAAGCTGAAAATCCTTCCACGAACCATCTGTAGTAGCCTACCAAACCCAAAAAACTTATGATCTCTGTCATGGTAGTCGGTCTCGGCCAGTTGATCACTACTTCAATCTTGGATGGGTCCACGAAGATTCCTTCACTTGAAATCATGTGGCCTAGGAATGCAACACAAGTTAGCCAAAACTCGCATTTGCTAAACTTAGCATACAATTGATGAATCCTCAAGGTCTGGAGCACTAATCTTAAATGATTCTCGTGCTCCTCAGCACTCCTCAAATACACTAGAATATCATCGATGAACACGATCACAAATTGATCCAAATATTCCTTGAATACTCGGTTCATCAAATCCATAAAAGCAATAGAGCATTTGTCAACCCGAATGGCATCACAGTGAACTCATAATGACCATACCGAGTATGAAATGCTAACTTTGGAATGTCCTCTTTTTTGATCCTCAGTTGATGATATATTGTCCTCAAGTCGATTTTCGAAAATATCAACACTCTTTGTAACTGATCAAACAAGTCATCAATCCTCGGCAATGGATATTTGTTCTTGATCGTCACCCGATTGAGTTGGCAATAGTAGATGCACAAGCATAATGAATTATCCTTCTTCTTTACAAATAGAATTGGTGCTCCCCAAGGTGATGCACTAGGACATATGAATCCCTTATCCAACAACTCCTGCATTTGCACCTTTAGTTCCTTCAACTCAGATAACGCCATCCGGTAAGGAGCCTTAGAGATTAGCTCTGTCCTAGGGTGCTAACTCAATCACGAACTCAATTTCTCTCTCTCGTAGCAATCCTAGCAATTCCTTTAGAAAAAACATCTGGAAATTCTTGTACAACCGAAATATCTTCAATCTTTAGCTCCTCAACTGTCATATCCACGACAGTCATCCAGGTAACCTTGACAACCCCCATCTAACAAACGGGTTGCCTCTTGCGACGAGATTAGGGAAATCGAGGGTCCTCCTCGATTCCCAACAAACTCGAAGCTCTCACCCTCTAATAGGTTAAATTGAATCGCTTTGAGATAGTAGTCTATTTTAGCTTGTTGCTTGGTGAGCTAGTCCATGCCAATTATCAAATCAAAGTCATACATGGCTATGACTAACAAGTCTATTTTCCCCTCTCGCTCACCAATCGCTAACTTGCACCCTAGAACAACCCAATGCAGACAACACATTTATCCTTCAATGGTGTAGATATGCTAAAAACGGACTCCAATAACTTAGGACTTAATCCTATCAACTTAACAAATTGCTCGGCAATAAAAGAATGAGTTGCGCCAAGGTTGAACAAAGCATAAGCAGCATGATTGTTCAGCGAAACCATACTTGTAATCACATCAGGCGCGTCCTCTGCCTGACCTCTAGTGATGGCATATATTGTTCCCTGAGCTGGGGATTTGACCTAATCACCTTGCAATGCGTTCTGTGGCACATATCCTTTGATCTGACCCCTCTGTGGTGGCAGCGGCAACTGTGGTTATCCTTTTGGTCTCCTCGGACAATCTCTGGCCAGGTGACCTTGTTGGCCACATTCGAAGCAAGTGCCCATTCTTTGAGGGCACGAGTTCGAACCATGTTGCCTTCTATAAAAGCAACACAAAAAATCATTACTACTTGGCCTTGACTTGCCAAGTCCACTCTTCCTATTGGGTGGGATTTGAAATCTTCCTCCAGTCATGGGCCTCTTCTCATGATGGATTGCATCCCTGTTCGAATTAAACCTCGATCCAGATAAGGCGGCTTGCTCATTCAGGCTCCTCTATAGCAGCTGGGCTCGATTATATATCTCTCGATAATCCTTTAAATCGAACGGCACCAGTGGCTGCTTCAATTCTTGTCGAAGATCATTCTTGAACCTTCGAGCCTTATCCTCAGGGTCTTCAATTAATCTCGACGTGTATTGAGATAGCTTAGCGAATTTGATCTCATACTAGTCAACGGTCTTGTTCCCTTGGCAAAGACATTGGAACTCTTCCATTTTCTGTTCTCGGGCACTATCCAAAAAATACTTCTCATTGAATGCTCTGAGGAAGGCATCCCACACTAGGACCACACCTTTCGGAAATACTGTCTCTTTATCAGCTCTCCACCAAATATTTGCGTTACCTTGCAATTGATACACTGCCAGAACCACTTTCTCCTCTTCATTGCACTTTAGAAGTGCAAACGCCTTATCCATATCCTGAATCCAAAGAGATGCAGTCTTTGGATCTCCGGTACCCATGAACCTCGACGGGTTCAACTTTAAGAATTGCTCCACCAACTTGTGGATTGGTCTCTCCCTATCCATGACTATGTTCCCAGTTGGAACATTAGCAAGTGCGGTGACAAGTGCGCAGCAGCTGCGGCCTTAGCAGCGACGACAACAGCAGTAGTAGCGGTGGCTGCAACAACGACGGTGAAGGCGGCAGCTTGATTTTGGGCCTACTGCCCCATCATTTCTCTCGTCGTATCTAAGGCCTGTGTGATCTAAATGGTTCATGGATCACCAAGGGTTGCTACCCTTAGCACCAATTGGAGGTGGTGCTACTCCACTCGCGCTAGCCTACGCTAGCACTTTACCTCAGCCTCTTTGGGTACCGACCCTAGTCGGCGTCCTACCCCGAGCTACAAGCCTAACACGGTCCTCTTACTAGGAGTCCTTTGCTCCTAATCGCTCATCTTACAGGCTTTTTACAAAAACTTGCCTTCTAATTCAACACTAAATTAGAAGTCGAGCGATAACAACAAACAATTCTACCAATCAACTATCACAGACATGCATAAGCATGAATTTAAAGGCCTTTCCTACTAACTATCCCATAGACCATCGCACCTTATCACTCAAATCTCTAATGACCATGCTCTAATACCACTAAATGGGGATGTCACGTCCCGATCCTCCGAGCACGTACTCATCCCTGTTTGGTCGATTAATAGCGATGTTCCAGGATGCATCGTCGACCCATTTTTTTAATACGTATGTAGAAACGGATAATAATCCCCAGACAATAACATAATGGGATAGGAAAGTATGGCCATAAATTTTGAAACTGAGAAAACATAATCACCACATTTATATATATAACACACACACACACACATACATATATAATACATAAAACCAAGTCATATTTCAATATCAAGTACTACAATCACAAAGTCGACAAGCAAGGGGATTTCTCAAACTACAACTACTCATCCTCCTCATCCTCAATTTCTCCCTCCTCCACACTCCAATTGGAGTCTACTGCTGAGTACACCAGGGAGTCTGGCTTTTCAAGCTTCGAGTCCTTCAGGTCTGTCACTAAACCACCTGCAGGATCAATAGTACCCTTTCCAAAAGCAACCTCCATCACATACAGAGGTACCTCACATTCCGACACGGGACCATCCCTCTGCCCATTACGATACAGGCGATACCATGCTCAGTATTGATAGGGCACCTTTTTGGGTGACCCGCATTAACCTAGACTATGGTTATTACTAGCTCATATTGCAATCCCTTGGGATGCCCGTCGATCGAAATGTAATTCTTTTGTTCTGTGACCTTCCTCGATTGTCCAAAATGTTCAAGTGGAGCTACCATCCAAAGGCTTGAAATTGTTATCCTACAACAAGGTGAGATGACCTCTCAATAAGTTCAACCCCTTGAGACCTGATTAGGAAGAAAATACGTCCTAAGGGTTGCCTAAGCACAAACATGAGTTAGATGACT
Organism: Eucalyptus fibrosa; assembly: GCA_017140475.1. NCBI lineage: Eukaryota > Viridiplantae > Streptophyta > Magnoliopsida > Myrtales > Myrtaceae > Eucalyptus > Eucalyptus fibrosa. Next base: position 20,373,096 of record CM029512.1, read on the forward strand.
TACCTTGACCTCAGTCTCTTCCTACAAGACAATTCAATATGCACTTCATTGAATCAAACAAAAAATCAATTCATCCGAACTTAGATCGAATCATCGATCAATCGACCAAGTTGATGATATGTCAACAAGACCATCACACAGTCATTCAATTATTCACTCCCAACTCTTAATCGTGACCTTACAGCACAACCTATAATAGGTGGTAATCAAAAGCTAATAAATAGTATACTATTCATTCCTTTGACAGGTCGGTAAATCACGGCCCGATATAGTATGCATAACCATGCTCATCAAAGCAGTGCGAATTTTAATTGATCTAACTCATGACCTCACACATTTATTCATCCACTCAACAGTGAGGTATAAACCTCTTAAATAGATTTCCATTTAATCAATTATCTTTCTCAATTTTTTATCATACCCAATAAAAATACTTGTGTGTGGGTACATAATCGGCCTTAACCAAAATAATATAATTTCATTTCCATAAATCCCACCATTTTATATGTTTCACCAAAATATTTTTGGCGTTGTAAACTGACGCTTGGTTATTTTCCAATCAATTAATGAAAATCAATAAATTAGGAATAAATTCTCAATTTCACAATTCACTCACAATTAGCACAAATTAGAACTCAATTAAATGAACAGACCACACCAATGCAATCAGCATAAAATTCCAATCATCGGTTATCGCGGTCTAATTTTCAAAAAAAAAAAATAATTAATTACGGAAAATAATTAATAAATGCCAATAAATAGAACTTAGTCTCGTAAAGCCTAATTAAAAGCAAAGATGAGCCCGAAAATTTTTTGAACTATTCTAGATAAATTCTAGAGCTTGTTTAGGCTCTAACTACACTACTCTAACCACCTAACATGCAATAACAATTAATTAAATTGCTAATCTAATCTAACTATCCACCTAATCCATACTTAGCCTAAGCTCATCAACCCTTAAGCGTCATTGAGTTACTAAGCAAGAATTAGAGAGTTAGCTCACTCGTTTGACGATCTGCTTGGATCAAACTGACGGGGATGTAGCGAGGAGCAAGAAACTTCAAAGCAGGTTTGCTAACCGGGGTCAGGAACGATCTCAAAATGGGTTGAACAATGTTGTGAAGACCCACTTAAGCCGATTCTAAGTTGGACTAAGAGAGAAGGAAGTAGGGGTTGGCTCGGCGAGACAAGAATGACGGTGGACTGGCGGAGCTGCAGCGGTCCAAGCGGGGTTGAATGGTGACGAGATAGTGATGCACGGTGGTCCGATGGCCACGAGGGAAGCTCTAGGATGTAGCTGGAGCAAGGACAATGACGAGGTGCAGGTGAGACACGAGTAAGGCGTGGGGACGCGCGACGGCAGTGATGGTGACTTTGTGAGCTGGCGAAGGGTGGACGAGCATGTGACGGCTTCAACTGCTTGCTGCAACGAAGAGGGAGCTGTTGGGGCATCGAACGACTGAAGGGAAGGAGGAGGGGGGCTGCTCAACGGGTTGAGGGGGAGAGGGGAGACCGGTTTGGCTGGATGGGGCCCCCCAAGGCCTCATCCTCATCCCATCGTCCCCCTTTAACTAGTCCTCTAGCCCAACTGGCCTTCCAGCTCATTTCCAAGACCAATATGCATTTTCTAGAAGCCTTAAAGAGGTCCAAATATTGTAGGCAAGAGGGGCACACAAATTTGGTTGGGGTTAGTTTAGTTTCTAATCAATTCCTCTTTGAATTAACCCAATTTGGCTTCTAAAAATTCAATTGTCGAGTCCTCAGTCAAATTGGTATTCTTCCTCACACGACCCGAACGACAGCGGCTTGGCAGACGGACCCGACACGGGGCACAAAAACGAGGTATGACGAGCGCTTGGGTGAAGGAGCCCTACTCGGGTTAGCGGCGTCGGACGGCAGACAAGCTCGATCCATCGGGCTACGTCCATCTGCCTTGTTAGCCTTTGGGCCGGAATCCTCGGGAAACCAGCCCCAAATTGAAGAAAAATGAGACAAACCCGAAAGGAACCTATTGCGGCTTCCACGCGAACGAGGCGTGATGGCGACCGGCGACTCTCCCCTACCATCCATTCCCACTCGCGACTCTCTCTTTCTCTCTCGGATCTCTCTCAAATCTTGCTCGGTTTTTCTTTATGAAAAGCTCCCCCTTGTTTGGATTGCCGATCCTTGCCGCGGCGACATCCCCTCGCCGTCCACTTGCAGCAAGTCTAGCCCTACCTTGGCTAGGCCTGCTTTGCTCCGTTCAACGGTATTGATGGTGCCTGCTCCGCGTCCCATGCGTTGCCGGTCTAATTGTGATATCCAGATTTTTCAACCCTGTCTTCTACTGAATAAATCCGGCATTTCATTGACACGCCTATAGGGTTGTTCTCAGAGCCGATCACTCTCGAGATAACTAGACTATTTGGGGAAATTATTAAGGAATTTTAAAGCAATAGACTTGAAAACTCGATCAGGAATCGACTTCTCGACCGTGTCCATCTTTAGAGGTCATTACGGCACAGTTAAAAATCGAATTGAGATCAGAGATAGGTTGGTTCGACTGAGATGTGTGGCCGATCGTGGGTGACTCCACTAAATTGGAAAATTCTTGTCGACCGGCACTAATTTGATCTTTCTGTCGTTTTGGTACCTTGTGTCTGTAATTGAGTCCACGAGAAGTTCACGACAATCGAGAGTCACCAATGTGTTGAGTGGGTTCATTGTGGCTCGAAGAAAATCGGCCATGAGTCAATTGCCCTAAAAAGTTCTGAAAACTATCCAATAATCTAGGTCACGCTAAAAGCGCGTCGAAGTGAAATTAATCGTCAATTTGAGTTCGATTTCATAAATTGAAAGTTCTGTGGTGTAACGAGCTATTTTAGGAATGTTACCTCAGTCTCAGAAGATTTTTCGGAGATTCAGAAATTTTTAAGAAAAACCGTTTCGGACGTCGCGGAAATTTGGCGGAAATTCAGATGGGCTAAATTGATAGAAAATTGGACTTCTAGATTGAGCCTTTGAGTGTCAGGGATTTATAGAAAATTTTTTGGGATTTTTCTTCATCGAAATTGGACCTCAATTTGGGGAACTGACTGAGGAAATTGGAGACAAAAAAATTGGAAATTCGGAGCTTTGCAAGGGCAGCAATTTTGGGGCTTCAAAATTGGTTATTTTAGAGAAATTATAAGTGGGAAAGTATTAGGGGACATGAAGTTAATGCAAGGGATAATTTTGAAGACTTTTGAGGCCAAAATTATGATGAATACTAGATATTTTGGCCTTGATCCAATCCTTTTAATGAAGCAAAAGCCAGCTGCTTTCTCCCCGTTGCTGTCTCTCACCGCCTCTGTCCTTATCTCATTTGAAGAACCGTGCAGCCTCTTGAATCTTCTATCTCTGCCTCGCTTTTCATCCTTTTGATTCTTTTCTTTCATTCACTCACCCAACGGAAGCCCACACACTCCACCAACGTTGGTCTTCTCTTCTCCAAGTCCACTTCTTTGCCTAGTACCAGCAAAGCTGGTGTTGACCTTCGAAACCCCACAGAGTTTCCTCTCCCACGCGGCCATCATCCACCGAAGAAGAAATCTCCACGCGACTTCAGTCTTTGTCGAGCTGCCCTCTCTTAGTCAACAAGCTGCCCATCCACGCGTCTTCTTCTTCAAACGCATGAAGTAGCCGCCTCGTCCGTGAAGAACAAACTCCACCGAAGCCCCTGTTGATTTAATCCACCTCACGTGCCCACGATCCAATCAACGGTGCCCTCTCCTCCACCGTTTGTTGACCGAAGTCCCCACGCCTCTGCCGTCCACGCGCCTGCCTCCGCAACTCCATATGCGGCCAGCAAATTCCACCGAAGGAATCCCAGAATCCTAGCGAAGCAGTAGCCTCGTCGAAGCCGCGAGTCCACCAATCTTCAGCCACGTGAACAACCGAAGTCCACACTAATTTTCGTGGCCCAATAGTGGCCTTTGCTGCTTCTTGTTCGGCCCATCAGTTTAAGGATAACTCAGCCCAGCAATTGATCATTTTCAGCAAGCCCACAAGATTTTGGCTCATTTCAGCCCAATTATAGCAGCCCATTTTCAGTTTAATTTCAAGTCCAGCAAGTTGCAAGCCCAGTTGAGTTCAGCCCAGTACAAAGGAAGCCCAATCTAGCGTAAGAACAAATCTCAGTTGGGCTGAGATTTGTCAGGCCAAGGTCAAGGCCCAGTCCAAGCCGTGGGAGTTGTTGCGAGCCCGTTTTCCGCCGCCGTTGCGTTGTCGTCGCCCTGTCCTGATCATCGTTTTTGTGCAAGTGAGTTTTACTCACTAATGCTTTATTAGTAGACTAATATGCCTAAGGGTTAATTAGATTTAATTAATTGCAATTAGGTGGATAGATTAGGTTAAAATAATTAAATTAGAGACTTGTCAATACATGTTAGTTAAATTGATAGTGTAATTAGTAGGTAGACATGTCCTATTAATTATTGAATGTATCTTGGGATTTTTTCCGTCCCTTATCGGGTATTATTTAAGCAATTCGGGCCTAAAAGGAATTTTTAGGAATTAAATATTAATTTTCGAAATTAATTTATTTAATTATTTATTTCCGAAAATTCAACTAGGATGGCCAGTGACCAGAATTTTATGCTAATGATCATGGTGCAGTTAGTTTATTTAATTGAGTTTTATATTGTGCTAAATTAAATTTATCGTATTTATTTATTTATTTTTCGAAATTAATTAATTAATTATTTTTCCGGAAATTCACTCGAGATGGCCGGTGACCAGAATTTCGTGTTGATTGTGTCGTGGTGCAATCCATTTATTTATTTGAGCTCTACATTGCACGTAATTGAATTGATTGTGCAAATTAGGGATTTATCCCAAATTGAATGAAATTGAGTGATTGATTGGTTAATGGCCGAGTATTAATATTTAGCATTGATAAGCTGTAAAGCAAAGGGAATTGGGGAAATTCTCGACTGAAACCAATCAGGACCGATGTAATGAGACATACGTGGTTCGGTGATTAAAGGATATCACTGGTGAAAACAGTGCCTTAAAGAACACACTAGTGCTATCCATTACATGTAGCAATATGGATATACATGGTTCGGTGATGGAGAGTATCATTGGTGAAAACAACATCTTAAAGAATGCACGAGTGCTGTCCATTATACACGTCACCTTAGCAGAAGTAACGCCTGAGAGCACTAATGAAGCTCTGTGACTAAGTGTACTGCTAGGGGGTGTGATGATGGGAAGTGAAGTGACCCAAAGATGGTCTGACTGACATGTGAATCGACTAGGTCGATTGATCAATGAGTTGATCCAGAGGTTGTGAATTGATTGAATGTTTTAATGCAATATATGAGGCATATGTGCATAACCTTAAATTGTAGGTTGGAAACTGATGCCAAGGTAAGTCATCTGACTCGTGTTGTGCTAGGTAACCTGGTGGTGTATTGGTTTCCTAATTGAGTCTTAGGGGGTAGAACTCGCTGAGATATAGTCTTATTGGTTGTTGTAAAAAACCAATTTCAAGCCCTTAGGTGGAAGATCTTCAAGAGGAGGATTCCAAGAAAAGCCTGGTGAGGAATTAGAGGAGGGTGAAGAGGATGATTTTGAGTACGACTTGCAGAAAGATTGAGACCTCCCTCACTTTAAAAACCTTGTGAATATTTGTAGATTTGCTAAATCAGACCTTGGTGAATAGTACTGTGAAGTATAATGAAAGCTTGTTATGCTATGTATAAAAGTTTGGTTATGTGTTTTCAATATGAAAATATGGCATTGCTTTTCTATCCCATTGTTTTATTGTCTGGGGATTTATAACTGCTTCCGCATGTGCTTAATAAAAGAAAGGGTCGGCGATACATAGTCCTGGGATATCGCATTCTAAAATCGACCAAGTAGATTGATGTGCGCGCGTCTGAGGATCGGGGCGTGACACTAACCTCCTCTCGTTGCTGTAGGTCGTCCTACGTGCATCTGGTCTGTAGAGCGAGGAAGAAGAAGGAGAGGGAAGGAGGTGGATAGGGAAGTAGGCGGAGGGGCTGGGCCTGTGGGAAGAATGAGTGGAAATGGGCCCAGCCCTGGGTGAAGGAAAAAAGAAAAGGTGTTGGGGTCAGGCCCAGCCCCAAGCCATATTTCTCTTTTTTTTTTCTTTAAAAAAATTAATTTAATATGTTATGAAATACATGAATGGATAGAATACATGAATGAATATTCATCTTATCCAATGTACTTATTATGGTACATTTGTATCAAATGTTCTAAGTACATCTCCCTATACAATGAACGTTCGTCTCCCTTATCCTGTTCATGTATCATTCGATACATTGATATTAATGATAAGTACATTCTTGTTCTCCTATAAATAAGAGTTTAGTTTTGATGTACAATACACAATCACACAGAAACACGACAGTGAGATACTAGAAATAAAACTCTTTCATCTTGTTACTATCTCTAGTGTTCACTTGCTTTTTCTTCTTTAATCTCTTCTCTATTATATATTCGTAACGTGATATTTTACAACATGTTATCAGCACGAGGATCTACCGATTGAGTAAGTAACTTTTGCAGGCACGAAGATCTACTGACTGAGTAAGTAATTTTTGTAAGGTGGGTATTCTTATTATTGATCAACTTATACTTAATCTTCTTCTATCAATTCTTCATTTTAATTTTTCTTGGCCCGAAACCAAAATCTTAAATCTAAAAGTATCATTCTGCTCCTAAAGTAGCGGTGGATATTTGGAAATCATTTTAATTAATTTAAGGATTTATTTTTGCAAGGATTATGGCAAATATTGAAAAGCCCAAATTTCACATCCTGGAAGTGAGTGGAAAGAATTATCTATCCTGGTGCCTTGATATGGAAATGCACTTCCAAGGGCAAGGTCTCGCTAATACAATTACAGAGGATGGAACCTCAAATGAAAAGGATAAAGCAAATGCGCTGATTTTTATTCGTCGTCATTTGCATAAGAGCTTGCAGACTCAATATTTATCCGTTCGAGACCCGCATATCTTGTGGAGGAGGTTGAATGATAGGTATGATCATACAAAAATTGTTATCCTCCCTCAAGCACAATATGATTGGTAAAATCTCAAACTGCAAGATTTTAAATAAGTGTCTGACTATAATTCTGCTTTATTTGATATCGTTTCTCGGCTAGAGTTATGCGGTATCAAACTCACTGATGCAGAATTGCTTGAGAAAACTTTTTTCACCTTTTATGCTTCGAATATTGTATTGCAACAGCAATACCGGCAACGTCAATTTGCCACGTATTCTGAATTAATTTATGTGCTTCTTATTGCCGAGCAAACTAATGAATTGTTACTCAAAAATCATGATCTTAGACCTGCTGGCTCAAAAGCATTGCCTGAAGCACATGCTAACTTTTAGAAAAATACTAGCCATTTTAAGGGCTATAAGCGCAGTCAAGAACATAATCCTAGAAGGGATGGCAAGAAATTTAACCGCCCTAGGAAATCAAACTTTGGCTTGAATCATGGCAAAGAAAAGAAGCAAAAGAAGGTGATTAATGAAAGTATTTGTCATCGATGTGGCATGACTGGGCACTGGTCACGTACTTGTCGTACGCCAAAACATTTTGTTGACCTATACCAGGCATCTTTAAAGAATACGGGCAAGCGTGGTGAATCTCATACCATTGAAATCAATCCTACTGCCATAACTACTGTTGAGGCCAACAATATCTCCGTTGGTGGGACTCCTCTTGCTCCTGAAGTAGCAAATGCATTATTGGATGTCTCTGATTTCTTTGAGGACCTCTGATTATTTTGATGAATCAGATTGGTGGATAATAATTTGAACTTTGAAATTTATGATGTATTACTTTTTTTTTATTGTTCTTTATGAAATACTTATGAACCTTATATAATATTTATCTTTGAAATTTTATTCGACTCTATAACTAATATGCAACTTTTATGATACTTGACACCTGAAGTTGTCAATATAAATGCAAATGAAAAATACCGAGAAAAAGGAAGATGTTTGTTTACTTGATAGTGCAACAACACATACTATATTTTGTAGTAGACACTTTTTCTCGAGTATGACATTACGTAAGGCACAAATGCATACAATATCAGGTCCTGTTCCGATTATTGATGGTTTTGGGAATGCTGCTATTATTTTGCCAAATGGCACAATCCTGCATATTGAGAATACGTTTCTAAGCATTCGATCAAAAATGAATCTGTTCAGTTTCAAAGATGTACGGCGTAATGGGTACCATATTGAGACTATTTATGAGCAAGATAAGGAATACATTGGCATTTCCTCTTATAAGATGGGCCTGAAGACCATCCATGAGAAGCTAGAAGCTTCTTCTATGGGTTTGTATTGTGTTATGATTAAAGCTGTTGAAACCTACGCTACCACATCTTGGAGATTGGTAAGCCCTGATCAGTTTGGACTGTGGTATGATCGCCTTGGTCATCCTGGCGCTTCAATGATGCGTAGGATTATTCAAAATACAAAAGGGCACCCTTTAAAGGATATAAAGGTATCGTTGTTCAAAGATTATAATTGTGAGGCTTGCTCACAAGGAAAACTCATTATCAAACCCTCTATAACAAAGGTTAATTTTGAATCTCCTTTATTCTTGCAAAGAATTTTGGGTGATATTTGTGGACCAATACAACCACCAAGTGGACCATTTAGATATTTTATGGTATTAGTGGACGCATCCTGTAGATGGTCTCATGTTTGCCTATTATCTACGTGCAATGTCGCATTTGCACGTTTACTTGCACAGATTATAAAGCTCCAGGCACAATTCCCTGATTATCTAATTAAGAGCATAAGGATGGATAATGCTAGTGAATTTACATAAAAGAGTTTTGATACATATTGTGCTTCACTCGGAATCGAGGTTGAGCACCCGGTTGCATATGTTCATACTCAAAATGGATTGGCAGAATCCTTGATTAAACGTATCTAAATCATTGCCCGCACTCTATTATTGAGAGCGATTCTTGATGATACAGCATGGGATCATGCCGTTTTGCATGCAGCAGCTCTAATAAGATTACGCCTCATTACTAGTTTTTTACAATCTCCCATTCAAATGGTTCTTGGTTTTGAACTGGATATTTCACATTTACACACCTTTGGTTGTGTAGTACAGTGCACTGTAGCACCACCAAAAAGGACGAAAATGGGTCCCCAACGCCGTTTGGGCATTTATGTTGGGTTTAATTCACCATCTATCATTAGGTTCTTAGAACCAACTACTGGTGATCTTTTTACTTCCAGGTTTGCAGATTGTCATTTCGATGAGACTAGGTTTCCATCAATTAGGATACCTACAACTTCCATGACTGCAAAACAAAAACCAGTTAAGGTTTTCTCCTAGAATGAGAAAAATTTATCTCAATTATACCCAATGACTCTTGAATGTGAAAACGAGGTGCAGCACATAATCCATTTCAAGCTATGGCCAATAGACTTCCTGACGCATTTAATGATGCTACTAAGGTAACGAAGTCTCATATTCCAGCTATAAATGCTCCAGCTAGGATAGCTGTTCTCGAAGAATAGGCTAAAATGGATCAAAATCCCCCGCACTTGAAGCGTGGTAGACCGATAGGATCAAAAGATACTGCTCCTCAAAAACGAAGGGGAAAGAATCAGGAATCCGCTCCAGAAGAGCCTGGCGTTGTGCTTGCTCCCAAAGAGCTTATTGCCCCTAAAGATGCGCAAACCCATGAAAGGAGCACTAGCCCCGGGAATGCGAGAATTCCATTACATATTGTAATGAAATTTGTGATCGAAATAAAATCATCATTGATGATGCTTTTGCATTCTCAGTTGCTCATCAAATTATGGATGATGATTGTGAACCACAATCTATTATTGAATGTCGTCAAAGGCAAGATTGGCATAAGTGGGAGGAAGCAATTAAAGCTGAATTAGCTTCCCTAACTAAACGAGAGGTTTTTGGACTGTAACTCGTATCCCCGATAATGTAAAGCCCGTTGGATATAAATGGGTATTTATCCGAAAACGAAATGAGAAAAACGAGGTTGTCAGGTATAAAGCCCGACTCGTTGCCCAAGGATTCTCCCAACGACCTGGGATTGATTATAATGAGACATATTCACCTGTGATGGATATGATTACATTTCGTTTTCTCATTAGCTTAGCAATCTTTGAAAGATTGGAAATGCGTCTTATGGACGTTGTGACGGCATATCTATACGGCTCATTAGATTTTGATATTTATATGAAAATTCATGAGGGATTCAAAATGCCTGAAGCATGCACTCCCTGCAATTTATTCTCAATAAAATTGCAAAGATCCTTGTACGGGTTAAAGCAATCCGGTCGCATGTGGTATCAACGCCTAAGTGAGTACCTAATTAAGGAAAGGTACAAAAATGATCCTATTTGCCCATGCGTGTTTATTAAGAAATCAGAAACTGGATTTGCTATTATAGCAGTTTATGTCGACGATATAAATTTAATTGGAACTCCAGAAGAGTTAGCTGAAATTGCTGAATATTTGAAAGGGGAGTTTGAAGTTAAAGATTTGGGTAAAACCCTTGGTCTAGAGCTTGAGCTTAAAGCAAATGGAATAATCGTCCATCAATCAGCATATGTTGAAGATTGCTTAAACGTTTCAACATAGACAAAGCTCATCCATTGAGCACCCCTATGGTTGTAAGGTCTCTGGATCCCTAAAAGGACCCATTTCGTCCTAGAGAATCTGATGAAGAGATACTTGGTCATGAAGTACCATATCTCAATGTAATTGGGGTTTTGATGTACTTGGCACAATGTATGAGACCAGATATCGCTTTTGCGGTAAATTTATTGGTACGTTTTAGTTCGGAGCCAACTCGGAGACATTGGAATGGAGTTAAACATATTTTCCGTTATCTCCGAGGAACCATAGATTTGGGATTATATTATTCTAAGGATTCCACTAACTCTGGTTTAGTTGGATATGCTGATGCTGGATATAGATTCGATCCACATAAGGCTCGCTCTCAAACCGGGTATTTATTTTGTTATAACGGCACCGCTATTTCTTGGCAAACTACAAAGCAATCACTAGTAGCTACATCTTCTAACCACTTTGAGATTATTGCTTTATATGAAGCTGGAAGAGAATGTGTTTGGTTAAGATCCGTTATAACATATATTCATAATTCTTGTTGCTTAATACCGGTTACAAATTCTCCCACTATAATTTATGAAGATAATGCTGCTTGTGTTGCACAAGTTAGGGGAGGATATATCAAAGGTGATAGGACCAAGCATATCTCGCCGAAATTTTTCTATACTCATGAACTCCAAGAAAGTCGACAAATTGATGTTAAACAGATTCGATCCATAAATAATCTTGCAGATCTTTTTAGCAAATCATTACCAACATCAAGTTTTGAGAAATTAGTATATGGCATTTGTATGAGGCGAGTTTATAAGATGTAAGATTAATTAGCCCCAGAAGTGGCTATATGGCTCTATTTAGGGGGAGATATTATGAATTATGCATTGCAGCATTGATATGCGGCTAGTTCACAAGATGCAATAATGATTAGTCCCAGGAGTGGTTATATATACATTGCACTCTTTTTTCTTTATGTCTGGTTTTTTCTCATAGGGTTTTTTCGGCTTAAATTTTTTAACGAGGCAATTAATGCATCCATAAAAGAGAGATATCATAACATGTGTGCTCTGCACTCTTTTTCCTTTTTGTCCGGTTTTTATCCCACTGGGTTTTTCCGGCTTAAGGTTTTTAATGAGGCAGTATCATTCAATGCACATTTGTAATGAATATGATGAATATTCAAGGGGGAGTGTTATGAAATACATGAATGGATAGAAGACATGAATGGATATTCATTATATTCATCTTATCCAATGTACTTATTATGGTACATTTGTATCAAATATTCTAAGTACATCTCCTTATACAATGAACGTTCGTCTCCCTTATCATGTACATATATCATTCGATACATTGATATTAATGATAAGTACATTCTTGTTCTCCTATAAATAGGGGTTTAGTTTTGATGTACAATACACAATTACACAAAAACATGACAGTGGGATACTAGAAATAAAACTCTCTCATCTTGCTACAATCTCTAGTGTTCACTTGCTTTCTCTTTTTTAATCTCTTCTCTATTATATATTCGCAACGCGATATTTTACAACATAATAGTCATTTTTGGAATTTTTGGAAACTTTTTCTATTTATCCAAAATGCAATAAGGAAACTAAAATAAAAGTAAAATTTAATTGATGTAAATAATATATTGACATTAAACCATAAACCAGACAACAGAGAGTTTTTGGCACCAAAAAACTTACACTCATAAAGACAAATAGGTCAAAACGAGTGGAAGGGTGTTGAGAGAAAATAAGAATAACAAAAGCCAATCTACGACAACCAAACATCCACCCAATGTTAACAAGCAGCCAATAGTGGCAACAAACAAGAAGGAATAAGGACATGGAGTCCAGACAGCAAACTGCGGCAACCCACAAAGCGGCACAGCAGCAACGTCCGGGGAACCCGATCTAGTCCCTGACGTCAATGAGCCTTCCAACTCATAGCAGTAACACCGAAGAGAAAAAGCTGGATCTAGCTGCCAGCTTCGGTGAGTGCTCCCACCTGCAACCTAAGACATAGGCAACCCTCTAGTAAGCTATAGGGAGCCTTGACGCCTCAACCAAGGAGGAGAACACTAAGGCAAATATAGCTCAGGCTGAAAAGATAGAAGGACTAAGAATCTAGCATTGTTGCATCCTCCTATTGGTGGGGTTCTCTGGGACCTATAGGAAGGTCATAGCTTGGTCCCTGACGACTTTACTAGGCACTTCTTCATAGTTGGCAAAGAAGGTTTGCAATCATGGAAGAGGATGTTATTCATTTCCTTCCAGATAATATTGCATAATGCTCCAAAAGCATACTGAGCAAGAGATTGGTGGAAGGAATCTCCCAATAGGTACTTTATGGCCCATTAAAGGTTATCCAACCATAATTTGTTACGCCAAGGTAGGTTGCATCTTGTAGCCCAATAGACAGCATAAGCACCTGTGATGCGACAACCAAAGAAGAGGTGATCAATAGAATTTGGCTAACATTCACAAAAAACACATCTAGCATCCAAAATTCTACCATAGTTTAGAAGCAAAATCTGGGTGGGCAATCTATTTCTAGTAATTAACTAAAGGTGAAATTGGAAACAGGGAATTAACGCGTAGTTCCATATAAAGGACACCCAAGGCACCGATCGGCCTCTTGGCCGAATACTGTCCCAAGTAGAGGCGGTTGTAAAAACTCACGACGGGTGTCCGATCCACTAAAAGCAATCATCGTCTTGGCTTAACATAGGGAGCGGCACATGCCAAGAAGCTAGCATGTCATGGACCCTAGATGCCAAGGATAAGTGAGTAACGAAGTCAGAAACTGTAGCATTCCTAGGGATACTTGAGTGATAAATGTCCAGGTCAGAGAAAACCAAGCTCAAAGGGCCTTTGGGGTGCCAATTATCAAACTAGAATGAGACAGACCAACCATTTCCCACTCGCCACCCAAACAAGTGGTGAAAGTCTTGCTGGAGATCCATTATCTTCTTCCATGACCATGAACAACAAGTCTGTTTACTCTCTATCCAAAAATTCCTTTTCTTCAGGAAATTTAAGTGGATCCATATACACCACAAAGACTGTTAAATTATGTCTCGATTTTGAGCGTTTGCAAAAACACGATTCGCTGGATTTACAAAAGAGGAAATATAAAATAATATTTAAATTTGGAGGAAAGTTTCCTCTTAGCTGCGGAATCGTGAAATCACCGAAGTCTTCTTTGCTTTCGAAAGACGCCATTGCAACCATACAGAAAGAAAGAAGCTGTTGAAGTCCACGCGTAAAAGAAAAAAAAAGGGTGGGTCCCACTTCTAGGCACACACACATCCGAAGGAAGAAGTCCTTCGCATGCGTGAAGAAGCCAATATCGTGGTGGGCCCAAGTCAAAGGTTTGACCTTCTAGGCCCACGTATAAAAGCAGAAGAAAACTGCAGGTTTTCTTTGTTCTTGGCAAGAAGCCGCTGAAGGATCCACAAGAAGCCGTACGCCGCGAGAGAGAGAAGCTGCATGAGGAAGCTAAAGATTCTTTCTTTTTTTTGCATGCGACTTGCGATAAAATGAAATGTGCATATCGTCGGCGCGCCTATGATCCTTTTTCTCTGAGCTGATCACTCACGAGTTAACTAACCTATTGGGTGAAGCCATTAAGGGATATATCCGCGGTAAAATCCCTAAAAGCTACCTAATTGGTTGGATTGGACTAAATCACGTCCGGTCGATTTTAATCATGGAATTTGATTTGGTTTCGGGAATCGAATATCCGAACGTGTCACAATTCAATTTTAGGACCGTCTCATCGTCCGTCAAATTATCGACGAGTCCGAAATTTCAATAAAGAAATTATCGGAGGAAAAAGTGAAGACCGAAAGAAAATAGAAAGGGAAAGAGAAAAGAAAAAAATAAGACTCATGGTGTTATTTTATATTATTTCTTTTCTCTCTCTCCCTCTCTTTTCTTTTCTTTTCTTTTCTTTCTTTTCTCTCTTTTTCTCTCTCTCTCTTCTCTCTCCTCTTCCCTCCCCCTTCGTGCGAACACTCCCCCACCGAACACACCCTTGCCAAGTTCAATTTTGCTTTCTCTTCTCTCTCCTCTTTGACTAGTCAAAACTTATCTCTCTTATCTCTTCTTCTCTCTCCTCTCTCTTCTCCCTCATCCCACGTTACCTTCTTCTTCTTCTTCTTCTTTGTTCTTCTTTGTGCGAACGAGACCAAAACCAGCAAAGAAGAAAATCAGCTCGCCGAAGCTCATCGCCGCCGCACCGGAGCCGGACCACCACCCGCGCAACGCTCGCCCGCGCATGCCACGTGCTCCGCCACCGCCCCTTCGCGCATGCCGTCCTCGCCGTGCACCATTCAGCCTCTACTCAGCCCGTGTTCCGCCCCGTTCGGCCACCTCCGGCCATCATGGGCCACCGCTCAGCCTTGCCAAGCCACCACCTGCTCTCCCGACCTCTTGCCGCCCCCAACCCTCTCTCTTTCTTGCTGTTTTGCGGCCGAACCAGCAAACCCGCGAGTGGGTTTCCAGCTGGTTCGTGGGCCGTTTTGAGCCGTTTCCGGGCCCCGAACCCGAGCCGTGCTTTGGGAAGAATCGTTCCTCGCGTCGCCGCCGTCGGATTGATCCGATTTGCGCGTGATTTGATGAGTAATCTCACTAATCCAGGATTAGTTGGCTAATTATGCGTAAGGTTGGTTTAGTTTTAATTAATTATGTTTAGGTTGTTAGATTAGAATAAATTAGCAATTATTAGTCAATTGTGATGCGATTTAGATAAATTGATTGTGCAATTAACAAGTAGACGTGGTCTACTATTTAGTGGAAGCATCTCGGGAATTTTCCAACCCCTAATTGGGCTTCAATTTGGCGATTCGGGCCTAAGTGAGATTTTTGGACATTTAAATATTAATTTTCGGAATTAAATTAAATAATTATTTATTTTCCGAAAATTCAAGGGAGATGGTCCGAAACCGGAATATTATGCGGATGACTGTGGTGAAGTCCGTTTATTTAATTGGGCTTTATTTTGAGCTAAATTGAATTTTTAATATTAATTATTTAATTTTCGAAATTAATTAATTAATTATTTATTTCCTGAAAATTCAACTAAGATGGTCAGGAACCGGAAAATTATGCTGATGACCGTGGTGAAGTCCATTTGTTTAATTGAGTTTTAGTTTGTGCTAAATTGAATTTTTAATATTTATTAATTAATTTTCGAAATTAATTAATTAATTAATTATTTTTCGGAAATTAAGATTTTGATGACCGACAACCGAAATCTCGTGCTGATCGTTGTGGCACAGTTCGTTTATTTATTTGAGCTCTACGTTGCATGGAATTAAATAAATTGTGATGTTTTAGGGATTTACCCTAAATTGATTTGGAATTGATTGAGATTGAATGATTGATTGGTAGATGGCTGAGTATGTTTGTTTAGCATTTATAATGCTTTGATTGAGTTGTAAAGTGGATGAAATTATGAGAGAAATGGAAATACTCTGGAATTGAACCAATCAGACACAGTTTATGGACCTACGTGGTTCGGTGATTGGGACATCACTGGCGAAAACGGCGCCTTAAAGAACGCACGTATCGGTCTAGTACATACATTATTGTGGACCTACGTGGTTCGGTGATTGAGATATCACTGGCGAAAACGGCGCCTTAAAGAACGCACGTATCGGTCTAGTACTCATATTGTTATAGGCATGTATGGTTCGGTGATTAAGGACATCACTAGCGAAAACGGCGCCTTAAAGAACGCATACACTTGTCTATTAAATACATTATTATAGGCATGTGTGGTTCAGTGATTTGGGATATCACTGGCGAAAACGGCGCCTTAAAGAACGCACACAATTGTCTATTTGAGTACATGGTTATAGGCATGCGTGGTTCGGTGACTAAGGATGTCACTGGCGAAAACGGCGCCTTAAAGAATGCACGCAATTGTCTAGTGGATAAGTCACCTTGGCGAGCTTGGCGCCCGAGAGTATTGACCTAGAATGGTCCGTGTGACATGTAATCGACTAGATCGATTGATCATTACTTTGATTTGATGTTGTGAAGTGATTGACTGAATGGAAATGACCGTGAGTGGTCTTGTTGGCATATAATCGACTATGTCGATTTGTTCGATGCTTCTATCGGTGATATGACTGTTTGGGTGCCTATTATAAATTGTACTGACTTGCAGGTAAGATCTGAGGCCAAGGTAAGTCCTCTGTCCTGTGCATGTTTAGGCAGCCTATAGTATAATGGTTTGCTAATCGGGCTTAGTGGGGTAGAATTCGCTGAGACGTAGTCTCATCCTAGTTTGGGGAAATCATTTCAGGACCCCGCTAAGGAGTTGAGGAGGAAGAGTCGGAGAAGGATTTTTGGGAGAAGAAGATAATCCTGAGAGGGGCCTTGAGTACGGCCCAGATGGACTGAGATTCTATCTTCTTTGATATCTCCATTTTGATGTGAATAAAGTTTAGAATAAAAAGTTGTGAAGTATTCTGGTTTGTGTTTTGTATAAAAGTTTGGTTATAAATTTCAACATGAAAAATATGGCCCTGCTTTTCTATCCGATCATTTTATTGTCTGGGGATTTTAACTGCTTCCGCATGTGCTTAATAAATGAAAGGGTCGGCGATATATTGTCCTGGGATATCGCATTATAAAATCGACCAAAAGATAAGGATGTATGCGTGCTCAAGGATCGGGGCGTGACACGACTTGAATGCGTGGTATTTTGTGCCATGAGTTTATTCCCAAGTGAGTTGTTTATTTATAAATACTTTGAGTTTGTGGTTAAATTTAGATGTGGGAAACACTTGAGCGATTGAGTGATTGTAAACTTTGCTCCGATTTTAGTAGATTATTTGCTACTGGCTGTCCCCATGGACGTAAGTACCGATACTCAGACTGAACCACCTAAATTTCTGGTGTCCTTATTTTTCTCGTTT
Source organism: Eucalyptus fibrosa (assembly GCA_017140475.1). NCBI lineage: Eukaryota > Viridiplantae > Streptophyta > Magnoliopsida > Myrtales > Myrtaceae > Eucalyptus > Eucalyptus fibrosa. The sequence goes on from CM029512.1 coordinate 20,390,661, forward strand.
ATTTCTCTAAGGTGATTTTGAATTAACGTAAATTGCAAGATCCTATCATTTCCGCGTATTATATCCCAACAATTAGTATCAGAGCGTGGGGTTGGATTTCTTGATTGTGATTTGGAGCTTTTGCTTATCTAATTATTATCTGGAGATTCTATTATTGCAATTATGTCTGAGAGGAAATCAAAGATTGAGAAGTTTGATGGGAGCAATAACTTTGTGTTATGGAGCATTAAGATGCGGGCATTATTGACAACACAAGATTTGGTCAAGGCACTAAATGGTGAAGATGAGTTGCCAATTATAATGAAAACCTCTAAGAGGGTAGAGCTGATGGAAAAAGCAAAGAGTATAATCCTATTAAATTTGATGGATGAGGTCTTAATAGAGGTTACTGAAAAGAAGGATGCCGCAACATTATGGGCAAAACTTCAAGCACTGTATGTGAAGAAAGGTTTGAACAATTGCTTGTATATGCTGAAGAAGATGTTTCAGTTTAGATATACTGAAGGTACGTCTATCAGAACCCACCTAGATGAATTTAATAAACTCATGTTGGATCTAAAGAACGTCAGTAAGATACTTGATGATGAAGAACATGCATGATGTTTTTAGCCTCTTTACTAGAGTCATAGGAGCACTTTACTGATTCACTATTGCAGAGGCGTACTACGATTACTTCAGAAGAGGTAAAGCCCGCCTTATTCTCTAAGGAGTGGTAGAGAAAGTTGCGATATGATGGTCTGGCAAAAGGAGCAGCGCAAGCACTGACGATTTGGGGTAGAGAACAACATCAAGAGCCTTGTAGCAGCAGAGGTAAAAACATATCAAAATCATGCCATAAAAAGTCCAACGGACACGTGAAGTGCTTTGAGTGTCACGAGGAAGGGCACATCAGGAGAGATTGTCCAAAGCGGAGAATTAAAGTTGATAAGCAAAGTGCTACAAGTAGTGTGGCAAACATTGCTAAGGGGAGCACTAGTGATGCAAAAGCTGTTTTATGTGTGACTGCTACTTCGTCAGGAGACGAATGAGTACTGGATTTGGGGTTTTCTTATCACATGATGCCTTATAAGAACTGGTTTACTATTTACCAAGCTACATATGGTGATAGGGTTCTTTTGGGGAATAATGCAGTCTGTAAGGCTGTGGGGATAGGGACAATTCGGATTCAGATGCACAATGGGGTGGTGCGCACATTGACAGATGTGAGGCATGCACCGGAGCTCAAGAAGAATCTTATTTCTCTAGGGACACTCGATGACATCTAGTGTAAGTACACCGCTGAAGGTGGAGTACTGAAGATCTCTCGAGGTGCCATGATAGTGATGAAGGGGAAGAAAGTGAATACTCTCTATCATCTACTGGGAGAGACCGTGATTAGAACCGCTGCAGTTTCATCAGGTGAGTCAGATTATAACTTGACTCAATTATGGCATATGTGTTCGGGGCACATGAGCAAGGCAGGTATGACGATGCTGAGTGAAAGGGAGTTGTTGAGTGGTCAGAAAACAGGAAAGCTGGACTTATGTGAGCACTGCATCTATGGGAAGCAGCATCGAGTTAAGTTTATTACAGCTATTCAAGTAACTGAGAACTGATAATGGCATGGAGTTCTGTGGTAAATATTTTACCAAGTTCTGCGAGAAAGAAGGTATTGTGAGACACTGTACAATACCTAAGACACCACAGCAAAATGGCGTGGCAGAACGGAAGAACAGAACTTTGCTTGAGCGAGCTCGATGCATGCTTTCGCATGCAAGACTTGGCAAGGAATTTTGGGCCGAAGTAGTGAACATGTCATGTTACCTAGTTAATCGATCTCCATCATCTGCTATCAAGTGGAAGACTCCTGAGGAAGTATGGTCAAGGAAACCTGTTGATTATTCCGAATTACGAATATTCGGATGTCCTGCGTATGCTCATGCGAGTGATGGTAAGCTTGAGCCGAGGGCAAAGAAGTGCATATTTCTGTGTTATGCACATGGGGTGAAAGGCTACCGGCTATGGTGCATCGATCTCAAATCACCCGGTTTTCTAATCAACAGAGATGTAATCTTTGACGAGACTGCAATACTTCAACAGAGGAGTTCTAAGACACAACTAGCAGAGAAGACAGATCATGGTGTCATAAGTGAGGTGGAGCTTCAGGTGGAGACTCCGGAGACCTCGAAGGTAACTGAAGTTGAGACTGCAGATGAAGCCGCAGTTCCTGAAGTCGGTGATAATGAACAACCAGCAAAGCCGCAGCAGACTATAGTCACAGATAGACAGAGAAGGCAAATTAAATCACCGGTACGTTATGGTTATATAGATATTACTTATGCATTGACTGTAGGTGATGAGGTGGAGATAGATGAACCTTTGTCTTACTCTGAGGTGATGGTTAGTTCGGAGTCGTCGCAGTGGCTAAGGGCTATGAGTGAAGACATGGAATCACTCAATCGAAATCAGACATGGGAGCTGGTCAAAGTACCTAAGAGCCAAAATATTGTAGGAAGTAAATGGGTCTTTAAACGGAAATAGGGCATTCCCGGTGTTGAGGCAGCGAGGTATAAGGCGAGACTTATGGCGAAGGGATATACACAGCGTGAGGACATTGACTACAATGAGGTGTTTTCTCATGTGGTAAGACATACTTCTATTTGTGTTTTACTTACCTTAGTTGCTTCGCAGGATCTTGAGTTAGAGCAACTAGATGTGAAAACTGCGTTTCTTCACGGTGAGTTGGAGGAGCAGATTTACATGAGGCAACCAGAGGGATTTGCTATTCTGAGTAAGGAAGATCACGTTTGCTTGTTAAAGAAATCTTTGTATGGGCTAAAACAGTCTCCTAGGCAATGGTATAAATGTTTTGATGCTTTCATGGCTAGTCAAGACTATTGAAAAAGTTAGATGGATAACTGCGTTTACTATAGGAGATTGGAGAATGGTTTTTTGATTTATTCATTTTTATATGTTGATGATATGTTGATAGCAGCTAAGAATATGTTTGATATTGATGTGCTGAAGAGGCAGTTAAATGCTGAATTTGAGATGAAAGATTTAGGCGCTGTAAAGAAAATATTGGGTATGGAGATTTTGCATGACAAGATTGCATGAGTTTTACGTCTATCTTAAAATAAATATATTGAGAAGATTGTAGCACGTTTTAATATGCAGTAGGCAAAATCTGTAAGTACACCTTTAGCGAAGCACTTTAAACTTTCAGATAAATTATTACCGCAGACTAAGGATGAGGAGGAGCATATGTCCTGTGTTCCTTATTATAGTATGGTGTGCATTAGGCCTGATATTTCACAAGCTGTGAACGTGGTTAGTCGCTATATGAAGCGTCCTGGTAAAACTCATTAGGAAGCTGTGAAGTGGATCCTCAGATATTTGAAGGGGACAACAGACGTGGGTATAGTATACCGGAAGAACAACAATGGCAGTGAAACCACTTGTTTTGTGGATTCGGATCATGCCGGTGACTTGGATGATTGCAGATCTTTAACAGGGTACCTGTTTACGCTAGTGGGTGGTGTAGTTAGTTGGAAAGCGTCTTTACAGGATCACATTGCCTTGTCTTTGACTGAGGCAGAGTACATGGCACTAACCTTTGTAGCGAAGGAGGCGATATGGTTACAAAGTTTGCTCTCGAACTTTGGGTTGGAAAAGAAAAGTGTGGATATACACTATGATAACCAAGGTACGATATATTTGGCATATATCCAGTTTATCACGAGCGAATAAAGCATATCAATATCAGGTATCACTTCATCCGAGATGTCTTAGCTAAAGGTATTGTTATTGTCAAAAAGATTGCTACAGCAAATAACTTGGCAGACATGATGATTAAGTCTGTTCCTTTGGTGAAGCTCAAGCTTTGCTTGAGCTTTATTGGCATCTGTGAAGAGTGAGCGCCCATCGGGGCGTTAGGAGAGCAGCATGGATGATGAGCACTATAACTTGGTTTTAAACATCGAGCCAAGGTGGAGAATTGTTAAATTATGTCTCGATTTTGAGCGTTTGCGAAAATGCGATTCGTTGGATTTACAAAAGAGGAAATATAAAATAATATTTAAATTTGGAGGAAAGTTTCCTCTTAGCTACGGAATCGTGAAATTGCCGAAGTCTTCTTTGCTTTCCGAAAGACGCCACCTTTGCAACCATACGGAAAGAAAGAAGTCTGTTGAAGTCTATTGACACCTAAATTTTGGCAATGTAGTTTATTTATTTATTGCATAGGAATTTAGGGGTTAATTTTATTAATTGCGTAGCATATAGATTTAGGTTGCATTTATTTTGTTATTTGCATTTTTTGCATTTTATTGGACTGGTGGTGGATGAGTTCGAATTAGATGGATCAGGCCCATGAAGCGAGTAGGTTGGCCCAAGTCTGTGTTTTTTAATAATTAAAAATTATCTCGTGGGAATATAATATTTTAAAATTTTTCCGAGATATGAATCTTTTTTGGATAGGGCAGATGGGTAAAAGAATATTGCGATTTGGTTTTGAAAGATTTGGATTTAGAGAAAAATTTCATCTTAATCTCGAATCCTTATCAGTAAGAGATGAATTTTGTGAAAAAATTGCGGATTTGAATTCGAATAAGAAATTCAAATCGTAGTCCTTCACCTATAAAAAGGTGGTATGGGGGGCTTTTTCTAGAGTTCTCTTCGTCGAAAGAAAAAAAGTGAAAAGTGAAAAAGCAAAACAGGAGATGACGTGAGAAAACAAGAGGCAAAGGAAAAAGAACACTGTTCTTCTTCTCCAGAGGTTTGCTTCTGTCACCCACACCTCGTTCGCTTGCTGCTGGCTCTGCATCGCTGCCGCCGCTTGAAGCCACCGCCGCACTGCCTCTAGTCCGATGCCCAGCGGTCTCCTCCATTCGGAGCTAGACCCGAGCAAATCTGTAACCGCACAGATCGGCAACCAAGCTCGAGTTGATCGCCTCACCACCTTGAGCCCAGCACCCGAGCTCCGCTCCTGCAGCTAGATCTGACCACTGCAACCTCCAACCAGTGACCTGACGCTGCAAACCAAATTGATCCGCCCTGTCTGTTGCCGTTTGGCCCTCTGTTCCGTCCGGCAAAGCTGCTACTGATCTAAGCTTGACTAACCCGAACAGCCCTCTGCTCTGATGCCCATCCGACCGCCGTGACCTCCAATCAGCGACCTAGGTCGCAAGTCAGGTGGACACGTGCTGCTGGATCCGATCCGTGCCGCTCGATCCGACCTACTGTTGCTCCGCTCGTCCGCCACCAACGACCCGCGATGCCCAAGCCTGTTACGCCCACACCGTCGAGCACCAATGCCGATCCACCCAACGCCAGCCCTGCCGTCCGGACCCAAGCTTCCCTAGCTCTACTCCTATGTTGCTACCACCGCCAGTTCACCTTTGCCGAAGTTCACCTTCACCAGACTGGCGATCGGCTGCCCTTGAAGACCCGCGAGCAAGCCGTGCTCGAAAAAGGGAAAAAGAAAAGGAAAACTCGGATTAGGTAGTTTTTCTTTTCTTTTATTTTATATTTTTTTTTTTTTTTTTTTTTTAGTTTAGTGAAGTTGTTCTTTTAAGTATATGATTGATATTCCAACATGAATTAGCCCCTCAAAATTATGGATTGACAATCCGATTTTCGCGCTCGAAATCCGACTTGCAATCCCTTACGGAAATCAACAATCCAATCTCAAGCCTGAGATTCGATTTTCCATTTAATTTAAAATTGGCCAACCCGATCTCATGCGCGAGATATGGTTCATCAATTTTTGGATATCAATTTTATCTTGTTTGATTTGCTGTCGTCAAGTTGGTTGAGTCAATCTTATTTTCATAAAAAAAATCAAAAAAATATTTGAGTTAGGATTAGATTTGCTTTAGAATATTTCTTGTTTTAGGGTTAAAATTGCAATCTTATTTCGAATTTTAAATAATGAAAAATCCAAAAAAATGTTGAATTAGGATTAGGTTTTTATCTTTTATATTTAGAGTAAGAACTTTATTTTGAATTATGGAAAAGAAAACCAAAAAAAGAAAGCACATTCATTTAGGATGTTAGTTTTATCATTATTTGAATTGCATGTGAAATTTTAATTTCGAAATCAATATAAAAACACAAAAAATCATCATGCATATATCATGTTGAATTAAGGCATTCTTTGCACGTCATTGCATGTTAGGGTTGCATGTTTATCAATTATAGGTAGATAATCTCTCCTAGATAAATTGCATGTTTTGTTAGGAAAATAAAAATGCCCATGTCATATAGAATTAGGTTCATAAAATGCATGTCATTTATTGATTGTTGTTAGGTCCATTTAATTAGAAATTGCCATCATTAGATTAGGTCATTTAATAAATGTTGCATGACATATAGCTCACATATTAAATTGCATGGTGCATGTTGCATGTTGCACGTCATTAGAATTAAGTCATTTTGGTTAATTTAGATTGCATATTTAACAATTGCATGTTCATTAAGAGATCACAAAAATCTCATTCATATAGTTTAGGACATATTGTCATGCCATATCATTTCATATTAGATTAGAAACATTGCATTGCATATGGACTTTATTTTTGTTGAAAAAGAGAAAACAAAAATTGAGTAATTGCTTGTTAATTAGAAACCATATCTAGGGTTGTTGATGTGGATTTTAATTTAACACTGCAGATGCTTTTGTTGCTTTGAGGTAAGTCCTGCATTATTTAATTGCTTTCTTGGGTGTTAAATTGGTGGTTTGCGCACCTGTATAAACACCTCACATGTTAATGAACTAGTTTAAAATTAATTCAAACTGCCTGCAAAACCTTTTTTCAAAATAAAAGAAATGGTACCGAAAATGGCGTTAGAGAAATTTAGCGTAATCAAGTCCTCGTACCCAAATCTCTGGTTCGTAGGAGTAAAGTAAATCTCCCATTACTTTACTTAGGTTTCTAATCGACCCACCAAAAATAGATTAGTGGTAACTCCTAGTTAAAAATCAATTGCATGTTAAGAACTTGAACCTAAAGTCGCGAATTGGTATGGGCTTGGGAGAGCCTGAGCTAAGTTTAGGCTTAACAATCCATTAGCCAAACCCTATGTGGTATACACCCAAAAATTTGGTCGCGACAAAGTCCACGCATAAAAGAAAAAAAAAAGGTGGGTCCCACTTTTGGGCACACACACATCCGAAGGAAGAAGTCCTTCGCATGTGTGAAGAAGCTAATATCGTGGTGGGCCCAGGTCAAAGGTTTGACCTTTTGGGCCCACGTATAAAAGCAAGAGAAAACTGCAGGTTTTCTTTGTTCTTAGCAAGAAGCCGCCGAAGGATCCACGAGAAGCCGCATGCTGCAAGAGAGAGAGAAGCTACATGAGGAAGCTGAAGATTCTTTTTGTTTTTTGCGTGTGACTTGAACGCGTGGTATTTTGTGCCATGAATTTATTCCCAAGTGAGTTTTTTATTTATAAACACTTTGGGGTTTGGGTTAAATCTAGGTGTGGGAAACACTTGAGCGATTGAGTGATTGTAAACTTTGATTCTCCGATTTTAGTAGATTATTTGCTGCTAACTCTCCCCGTGGACGTAGGTACCGATACTCGGACCGAATCACGTAAATTTTTGGTGTCCTTATTTTTCTCGTTTATTTTTCTCGGGTGATTTCGCATTGACGTAAATTGCAAGATCTTATCGTTTTCATGTATTATATCCCGACAAAGACTAATTATTCGTGAATAGGTTCCATATGTGTTTGAGCATAGTTGTTTTGTTGCACTCCCGCAATCTACGAATGCCTAGGCCACCTTCATCCTTTGGGAGACACACTAATGCAAATAATATTAATGTCCATGTGATGTGAAAATATTTTTTTTATTAGGGCTAAAATGATTTCTAACTTTTTGTGCAATTTAAACTTAAATATTTAGCTAAAATTTAAGTGTCAACAAATAAATATATAAAGTCGAATAAGAGAGCAATATCAATGTCTTTACCACCAAATCTCACCATCCCTAGACAAATAATTAACATCATTACAAAGGCATTTTGCTGCATTTTTCAGTATCATCACAAGATTTTTGTATAACAGTATCTTATGTAGCACCGACACGGATACGCGACATGCGACACGACACGCCGACACGTCATTTATTAAAAATAGAGAATTTTGACATGTTTCGACACGTTTCGACATGTTATATATTAAATATATTTTTATATATAAATATATAAATAACTAATAATAAAAATAGCCTATAATTAATTTACACGAAAAATATTAAATAATATCATTTTAATTTGTTACAATAATACACAAAACTTAGAGGAAAAAAACATTGTTTAAATAAAAATGCTGAAATGATATTTTTAAATTTATTTTTTTATCATATATAGCATTTTTTTATTACTTCTTTCATAGTAAAGGATTTTTTTTTAAAAATAAAAAAATTCTAATAAAACAAAACTGAAAAAAAAAAATTGACCTCGTGCGTATATATTTATAGCAATTTTATTACTTCTTTTATTACTTCTTTTGTGTATATTTATATATATATATATATATATATATATATATATTTTGGTGACCCAGGGAACCTCCGAACGCCGCTTCGCGGGGAGAGTAAACCCTGGAGCACCGGGGGCCCCCACCGCTGACCCCCAAACGCAGGTAAGACGCGCGTTATGCATTGAAGCATCGCTTCCACGGAGGTTCGAACCCTTCCCCCTGCGTTTGGGGTACCAAGCCCTAACCAACGCTTCCACCGCGGGCGGTGGTATATATTTATATTTTGACCCTTCAAGTATTAGAAATTTTAACCACTGGGGGTTCGCCCCAGTGGCCACTCTTCCAACATGGAAGAGGGAGGTGAGGGGTTCAAATCCCCACCTTCTCAGGGGGATGGGGGGTCGGGACGCGTAAGTTTCGAGCGTGGGTTGCGACTCCCACGCCCTGCACGAGGCAGGGCACAAGTCTGCGAGTGAGTGTAGAGTAGGAATAGAGTAGGACTGACAAAAAAAAAAGTATTAGAAATTTTGAAAATTAATCCTGTGCGTGTCGAAATTGCATGTTGAAATTCTGGACTCGCGTGTCAAAGCGTGTCGGAAAGAGTTGACCACGTGTCGGAGCGTGTCAAGATGTGTCGAACACGTGTCGGAGTGTTGGACACGACACGAAGGCTTCCGAAAAGTGTCCGTGCTATATAGACAATATCAATGCCCATCAAATGAATCAAGTCATGTATATGTAGTGTCCTTCATCTTCAATTGTCAAGGACTTGTCAACAAGAACTTCTACTCTTAAAGTTGCAACTGCCAAGAACTTTCATAATGTATTTTGTAGATCGCTCCTTGAAGAGATAGGCAACATCAAGGAAGATCTCCTATGCATAGTCCTCTAGTCCATGTAACTTAAATAATGAACATTATTGACAATTTCACTTTTTTTTTTCTAATAATACCTCGGACAACAATTTTTTTTTTCTCAAAGGAACTAAATTATTAATAGTATGTCTTGAGTTTAAGCCTATAAAATAAACTTTCCTAATTTGAATTAGTCTCCTCGTTTGAAAGTTTTCTACTTTAGATCTTTTTTTCCTATGTTAGAAGTGAGTCTTCCTTGTGAAGAGTATCCAAGATATGGCTTAAGTAATTTGAGAATGTGAAAGCCAATTACAAATTTATGTTAAAGTTTGTAAATTCCTTGATGCGAGTTGTTGTAAATTAATGCCAAAATAATTGGACTTCACAATTAAATCAATTTGAAATCACTAAAGAAATTACGATAAATAATAAATAAAACTAGACAATTATGTGGACTGATCCAAGTATTAGTACTTGTTTTATGGGGAGAGTCGATAATAAATAATTCAATAATCAATTAAAGAATTAAAGAGTTATAATTGCTCCCATATTTGAATATTTTTCAAATCTAGATTACCCCAAAACTCATATTATTTTGATGCAGCCCACATTGAAGACCGGCTCTCTCGACCAAGAAGATCGGCCCGCATTCGAGCTCGACAAAACCGAGAAGCTATAATGATATCTTGAGTCCATTCCAGAAGTTTGAAAGAAGACACCTTGGGAGCCATGAAGACGTTATGCTTTTACTAGTTTCTAGTTCCTAAGCTCTTTATTATTTTTCTAGTTTCTAGGCTCTTTAATGCTTTCAAGTTTCTATTCTTTGTTTTTTTATTTCTTTGATGATATAAGCTATCCAATCCCTTGTAAAAGACAGACAACTTTTGATGAATGAAAAGCTTTGCTTGAAGCAAGTATCATGAACCTTGTAGAGTTTATACCTTGAAAACCTAGAAGAGTTTTCACTCCGTCCTTGAAGAGTCGGAGCTTTCGAAATCTGCATCCTTGAAGAGTTGCAGTCATCGATCTAGAAGAATCGGTGCCCCCCTTAACTTCCTTGGAGGCCTAGAAGAGCAACCAACGGAGTCTCTGTCTTTTTCTGTTCTGTTTGTTACTTCCAACCCAATTTCGACTATCCTACAGTGCTTATTTCAAAAAACCCAAAACAGAGAAATTGTAGATCCAGAAGTCTTTGTTCATTTGGCTTTGGAATAGGTCGATCCAATATGTATCGACAAAGATATGACTGTTCTCCTGAGCTCGCGCAGTGCTGAAATTCCTGTTTGTCCTGTTTTCGTGTGCGAGTCACTCTCCCGATCCTATTGTTTAAGAAAGCCTCCCCTAGGCTTGCATCATTTGATATCAGAGCTTTGGAGGAGAGGACAATGCCTCCAAGACAAGCTAGGCGTCGTGGCGGCAGAACCGTTCCCCTCAATGAATTGCACACACTCGCTGAGAATATGCAACAACAAATTGATGAATTGATCCAAGAAGTTCAGCGTTTGAGGGCTGAAGCAAATAATTCTCCACCCCGTTTTAGGATTGAAGATTCCCATGGTGACTCTTCCTCTTCGGAGAGTGTTCAATCTATTCACAGTCAGAGGCATGTTCGACATCGTTTACAACATATTCGTGAGCCAGATTGGGAAAAGGAAGTCAAGAAAGATGTCCCAGAATTTATAGGTAATGAGTCTCCTGATGAAATTGTTGATTGGCTAACACTTGTGAATGAGGTGTTTGAGCATCGAAATGTTCCGGAGAATCGTCGCGTTGGGATCATTGCTATGCGATTCCGAGGCAAGGCGATTGCTTGGTGGAGACGTGAAAAACAAACTCGCCAAGCCGTTGGCAAAGCACCAGTCACTTCGTGGAGAAAGATGGAGGGCAAGATTTAAAAATATTTTCTCCCCAAAGGATATAAGAGAGAGCTCTACCAATGGTACCAAAATCTAAAACAAGGTACGCGAACGGTGGACCAATACACCAATGAATTCAATGAGTTGGTGATTTGTAACAATATCTAGGACCCAGAGGATGTGCTTGTGAACAAATACTTGAACGGTCTTCAATTTTACATTCAAGACGCCTTGGAAGTCCTCGACATTTGGGACTTAGGAGATGCACACCAACGGGCACTCAAAATGGAGTGCTCTCATTCTCGGAGACAGCAATCTGCTAGTAAGCCTTCTACTTAACCCCATGTTTCGAAGCAACCTGCTACATCCGAAATACATTGCTATTCTTGTGGGGAGTTGGGTCATCGTGCTAGCAATTGTCAAATCAATAAGAATCGACCAGCCTGTAAAGCCTTCTTGGTGGATAATGATTCTGACGAGAATGCTAAGGATCCACATGAAGAGGAGTTGAACAATGATGAAGAAGCTACGGATGATGAACAAATAGTGCATGATGACACTGGCGAACTTCTTATGGTGAGGAAAATTTTTCTTACTCCTCGAGAAGACACTGGAGATAGGTGGCTGCATACCAATATTTTCCATTCTGCTTGCACAATCATAGGAAAGGTATGTCAATTAATTATTGACTTTGGTTGTTGTGAGAATATAATTTCTGAAGTATCGGCAAACAAGCTGAAGTTGGAATTAAAAATGCACCCTACGCCTTATAAAATGTCGTGGTTGAAGAAAGGCACTGAGGTAACTATTTCAAAACGATGCCTTGTTAATTTTTCCATTAGTTCTGTTTATAGTGACAAGATATGGTGTGATGTTCTACCGATGGATGCTAGTCACATTATTCTTGGTCGACCATGGCAATTCGATAGAAGGACTATGCATGATGGTTATCGAAATACATATTCTTTTGAATTTGGAGGCAAGAAGATTACGTTGGCACCTAGTAGGGTGGGAGATTCTTCTGATGATGATGGCAAGAATTCGAGGATGAATTCTTTTAAAGATGGGGAGGATGATGCAGCCCACATTGAAGACCGGCTCTCTCGACCAAGAAGATCGGCCCGCATTCGAGCTCAACAAAACCGAGAAGCTATAATGATATCTTGAGTCCATTCCAGAAGTTTGAAAGAAGACACCTTGGGAGCCATGAAGACGTTATGCTTTTACTAGTTTCTAGTTCCTAAGCTCTTTATTATTTTTCTAGTTTCTAGGCTCTTTAATGCTTTCAAGTTTCTATGCTCCGTTTTTTATTTCTTTGATGATATAAGCCATCCAATCCCTTGTAAAAGACAGACAACTTTTGATGAATGAAAAGCTTTGCTTGAAGCAAGTATCATGAACCTTGTAGAGTTCATATCTTGAAAACCTAGAAGAGTTTTCACTCCGTCCTTGAAGAGTCGGAGCTTTCGAAATCTGCATCCTTGAAGAGTTACAGTCATCGATCTAGAAGAATCGGTGCCCCCCTCAACTTCCTTGAAGGCCTAGAAGAGCAACCAACGGAGTCTCTGTCTTTTCCTGTTATGTTCGTTACTTCCAACCCAATTTCGACTATCCTACAGTGCTTATTTCAGAAAACCCAAAACAGAGAAATTGTAGATCCAGAAGTCTTTGTTCATTTGGCTTTGGAATAAGGTCGATCCAATCTGTATCGACAAAGATATGACTGTTCTCCTGAGCTCGCGCAGTGCTGAAATTCCCGTTTGTCCTGTTTCCGTGTGCGAGTCACTCTCCCGATCCTATTGTTTGAGAAAGCCTCCCCTGGGCTTGCATCATATGTACAGGTAAAATCACTCAATTTGACGTAGAGCTCAAGGCACAAAATCACCCTATGTTCAAGCTCTCGTGCATGACAAAAACAAGAGCTCATTACGGCTGATCCGAGAAGCGTTTTTATATCCCTTTGTCTTTCTGCGACTTTGAAGAATGACGACCATTGTACGACAATAGACGAACACCTTTATGATAATAAATAAGGGAATTTAGAACTCCACTATTGTATTTCTTTATGTGGTCAAATCAAAACACTTTTTTATTTTGGATAAAGACCAAATAATAGAAAAGACTAATTAACAGAGATGTCCTCCCCTTTTTGTTTTACCTTCTCGTAGGAGTTGTTTTGAAGTAGCCAACCTTGGTATTTATCTCCGGCAAACATAAACAAATATGATCGGTTACATCATGTCAGCATAATAATCAGCATCAGCAGTGACACAAAATATTATCCTCAAACAAGGGGTAGTTACGCTTGGTGAATTCAATTTTTGCAAGAGTGCCCATCAAGAAATATCTGTGTGATTAGAATGGGCAAACATGTATGAGCCATTAGATCAGCTCAATCCTTTGAAAAGTTTACGTATTACAAGCAATCTTGGAATTGCACTGTTAAGGAAAATCATGAAATATAACGATAATTACTCTCGGTTTCAGATTTCTCTTCGAAACACCTCCGGCTCCACCCCCCGAACCGATCCTCTCTCTCTCTCTCTCTCTCCGAAGGCTTTGATCGTTTTCTCTCCGCAGCGATGGTGCAGAAGCAGCACCACAAGTCCATCGCCAAGAAGCAGCCTCACGTAAGCCATGTCCTTCGCTTCTCATGGTTTTTGCAGTTTGCATCTATTTGGGCACTCGTGACTATTGCTTGCTCTTCCATCTCCGAACAAATTCGAAAGTTTCATTTGCTGTGATAATCTGTTTGTTTCGGCGAGGCCTCTGAAATTGAGCTTTCGTGGAGGTGTTTTTGGCTTAGTTCTTTGTTGGAGTGTTCGTCGGTGGTTGTTTTCAGAATCTGAGTGGACGTGAATGTGGTATGCGTTGGTGAACAGATCAAAAAGCAGGGGAAGCAAGCGGATAACACACAGTTCCGAGCTCAGCTTGATGCTCTGGGCCTGAAAATTGTCCAGGTGACTGCAGATGGTAATGGCTTTTTCAGATCTGTGTTCATCGTTAGAAAGAGATCACCGTATTGTCCATGATTTTGTTGAATGTTTCCAGGGTTTGATTTGTTTTGTTAGATAACAGTATTCCTCTCTGTTGTGGAAGATTTATGGTATGCTCATTGCATTACCGCTCTGTCGTCAGAACACAACACCCACCGCATTTTATGGTACACTGGTTCTGGAACACTATCATCGATGTACTAGAAATTCCTCAGTTGGAAAAATTATTGCATTTCGTATAATGTATCATTCTGCTTCAGACACTGCATCTGGAAATATATCTCGAAGAAGAGCTCTATTAGTCAGGGAATGTAGCTCTTTAACTTAGTCTCGAGGATATTAGATTGACTCTTTCGTTATCCAACTAAGTAACTCTGTAAAATTCTATCACTATTGTACAACGCCTAGAGAAATGAACCATGTTCCTCATTCCTGTTTTCATTCCACGTACTTGAATTATCCATCGTCCAGGTAATCTTACAGCCTTGTATGGAGCTTTTGTTTATAGAAATGCCTTTGCTATGGTTGGAATTTTCATAGTTGTCCACTCTTGTTAATCAGGGCCCTTGCAGATCAGTTGGAAGGCAATGAAGAAGAACATGGGAAGTACCGTAGTATGGTCGTTCAGTACATATTGGTATGTGGAGTACAGATTTCTTTTTTTCAAACTGTAGGAATTATGGGGGTGGGGGGGGGGGGGGGGTGCGGTTTACATGGCGATGTTGTCCTCATTTGTATTAGTCCCCAGTGATGCGAGGTTAAACTTTATTTGGTGCATTTTGTTCTTGAACTTTTCTGTAAGTATTGATGGATCTCACACTTATATAGACACTGAAATAGCATGCCTTTGGAAGAAAAAACCAAGTTAAAATGGGTATTATACATTGAAGCATACATTTCTGCTGCCAATGGTTATTCCTGGTGATATTCAGCTCACAGTCACGGTCGCATAGAGCTATAACAACACAAGGATCACCTGAGCAATTTGACATTCTTATTTTACAAGAGGGGAAAACCTTCTGAGTGTTAACTGTGATTTGGATGTTGTATCTTGGCCTAAACTGACAGGTGCGGGAGGAAGCTGGACTTTATAGTTACCCGCATTGTTCTAGCCTACAGGAATATGCGGTTGCTACTTTAGGGTGCCATTATTATGCAAACCGACATATTTTTGGAGGAGATATTGAGAAAATAAAAAAATTAGAGAATTGATACTAACGTAGAATTAGTCAACTTTTTACCGTGCATGACAAAACTTTAAAGTTTTGCAATGGCACAAATTGATAGTCTTGCTTGTTTCAAGTTTCAACAGAATCCTTTACTTTCGTTTGTTTTTTCTCATAGTGATGTGTTTAAGGAAATAAAATCCTCGTCTGAAGAATGGACCTGATATATGCATCTAAGATGGGAATTGTTAATGACAGAAAAATCGTGAAATGTTTGAACCATTTATTGAGGATGATGCGCCATTTGAGGAGTATTGCAAAACCATGGACAATGATGGCACGTGGGCTGGTCATATTGAATTCCAAGCGGCTTCTCTTGTTACATGGAGTAACATTTGCATTCATCGGGTAAGACTGACAATGAAGTCATCAACCATCACCTACGTGAAGTTTTGTTGGTTACGGTCTTTTCATTCCTTCGGGAGAAACATCCAGACTAAATGAGAATGTCATTAGACTCGTCAATTGTTAGCCTTGCTACTGGATTTGAAGTTTCGCTGTTTAAGCATGCATCCTAGAATTCGATGACCCTTGAAGAACCCATGATTATTGGTTTTAAGATTCATTCTTCGCTTATTCATATAACGGCTTTCTTCCCCAATATGGCCGTCCTTCATCTGAAGTGCAATGATATCCGGCGTGTCTCGCAATGTCTTTTGTGGCAAAAGCATGTGGAAGGACCATTGATGGTGATGTGATGTGTTTCTGGGTATTCTTTTATCATTTCATCCAAGAGTAAGAGTTCTTCTAATTCTATGAATTTTTCTAGAATACTCTTTTCTTGAATATCAGTAAAAAAAAGTTTTGGATTGCTTAGTATTCCACCAATTAGTAATCCAAAATTCAAGACTTTTATTAAATGAGAGAGAGATCCACTAGGACAAAAGTACGATGGATGTAAGATATAGAGGAGGAAGAAATGCTTTCTTTTTTACAATTTTTTCATATTTGAAATGAACCCACCTCATTTGTTCAATCTATGTGATCTACTAGTTATGTTACAAGGCATTGGACCTATGGATCCATTCCCTATTTTTTATTTGTGATTCAGTAGTTAGTCCTTGAATTTAGAAATAATACAAAAATAGAATAAGAGTCCATTTCAAATGAAGAAATAAGAAAAAAAATTCTTTTTTCCAGATGCCTCAATTGAATTGATCAAATTGAAGCCCTTTTTGATGAATGCTTGAAAGAATCAAGTCAAGCGAGTAATGAATATTATTCAGATTTTAAGCCAAAAGAACTCCCTTTGTCCTTTCTATCAAAAAAGAAAATCTTTCGGAAAAAAAAGAGGCCGGCTACCCACAATTATAGTCCAGGAAAAATGGAGAGAGATTTATTAAGAATATTAAGATCTACCAATCATAAATTCATAACCTAATGTAATGATAAAAAAATGAGTAGCAAAACAAGCAGAAAGGTTATCCTTATATGAGTTTCAATCAATCATTTGCCTTTGATCATTCAGAAAAACAAAATAAAAGATAAAAAAGAAAAAGAAAGGCCGATTGACAAAAGAAAGGAGAGAGAATTTACAAGATATGATCTATTTGTGTGTGTGTGTGTGTAGTGTAAGAGGATGATCATCGAAGAGTGCTAATCAAGTTTAGAATCACCACAAAAAAGACGTGTGTCAATACGAGGAACAAGGTCATGATGTTATACAATGCAATAGAGATGTGTGGTGCGGCAAGCAAATCAATTTCAAAATTTAAGTGTCACATAAAAGGATCTGAGTGCGGAACAAAATATTTTTCTCAAACAAGGGGATAGTCCTTGAAAAGTTTTTTAATGCTAGAACTCCCAAGCTGCGAGAACTTTCAGGAAACCTGTGACATCTTGAAATTCGATCCCATCTCGATAATATGAAATGGGCATTTCGTCGACACACCTAGGGTCATTTTACTCTAAGCTGGCCTGTCACGCACCGAACCTCGAGCGTGTGCGCATCCCTCAATGGTCGATAGAATTTTGCGACGTTCTCGGGACTCTGAGCCACCTATACTCTTGACCCTTCCGCTTCAAGCTCTGGTTCTTCACATTGTGGACTTGAAAATGATTATTCAATAACCAGTGAGATATGAATCTCAGCAAGTTCTTCCCTTAATCCCCCGATTAGTACACCAACTCAACTCGGGATATCTCTTTAGAAGCATCCCACAATCAAACCAAGATTAACAACCAACAATCAATAGTCAATTTGCATACATCCTTACCTGATATGCCATACCCTGCACGTCATAACTCAACATGATACATGCAATGTACATTGCCATTAGATGATGTAGTTCATCAATCACATACAAATCACGTTACAAGCGATCTCACCTAGCTATTGCCATACAAACATGTTGTTTGAGGTAGAGGCACGGACGCACTGCCATCCCTCATCCCAGCCCAATATTGTCCTCTTTAGGCCTTGCACTGGCGTGGACGAACTGCCATCCCAGTCAGGCCACCCCTCAAGGCTTTGTTCTCAGTATAACATAAGCATATGTGAAACTCATTATCGATTCATGCGTGCATGCCATAAACAGTGTGCTCAACTCATGCATGACTAGGACTAAAGATACCATGATTCTCATGCATTCTTACACATTAGTGCGCTGCACAGCACACATCGATTAATCACACGGATCCCAGTCAATGCAACAGATAACAGTCTTCTGGCATAATCGGGCATCATCTCGCACCATCGAGCACGGCAACGTGTACATCTAGACGACATTCCATATAGGAGCATCGGCCCAGTTTCCACTGCGACCGGCATCCGTTGATGTGGGGCATTCCCGAATGAGCATCGGCCTAGCATCCACTGCGACCAGCATCCGTTGACTTGGGACATTCCCGAATGAGCATCGTCTGGCCCCAAAGGCTCGTGACGACATCTCATATCATTCATACATTCATTCAATTTCGACCAAGGATACCGTGCATTGCACTCAAATACCTCAATTAAAATGGTGATCCTAGCCTATTTTCTTCATATTATAAATGCATGATAAAATAATCGTGTGTGGGGACACGGTTAGATCGAATCATAAAATTTGTGTTATCTCTTTTAAAATCCCACAATTTGATATAGTATTTAAAAACACTTTCAGCATCCAAAACTTGACATCCGGTATTTTCTAATTAAATACCAACGGTTTCCAATCCTTACACTATTGCACAAAACATCATCTAATTCACGCGGATGCCCATGCATTTACACATCCATTCACTTCATAAAATCAATACACATGAAATTAGACCACTTTTCATTCTCGGGTGAACAGTGCACGTGAACAGTACGCATGAACAATGTCGCGTGAACAGTAACTCGTGAACAGTGCATCATGAACAGTGGAATTCCAGAATTAAGTAACTAATAGATTAAATTTGAGTATGTTAAACTAGGTCTTAAACACATTCGTTTGATTTAAAATTTGAGTATGTTAAACTATAAGAGATGAAAAACAAATTTTGTGAAGAAACCCTTTTAAAATTCGAACTCCAAGAGTCAATAAAAACCCCTAGAATCCTAAAAGGTCACCAGTTCTAGCGAAAATTGCAGTTCTGTTCGAAAATTATGGAGCTAATATCTCCTTCTTATGAGCCTCTAAAAATCTTGATAAAAATATATGTTTTAAATTAGGATGTTTAAAACATTTCTCTAGAAGATGTCGGCTTCATATTCGCGACCGATTTCAATCTACAAAAATTACAAGCCGCAAGTGTCCAGGAACCAGTTCTGAAGAACAGCCACTGTTTTCAACCAAATCATCCTCAATGGAGAAAATCTCCCTAATTAGACTAATATTAACCCATTCTAATACTAATTTAACTATTATAGACTATCACTAATCCATATTTAAGCTAACCTAAACAATCCTTAAGTTTAAATCAACCTCCTAAGCAAGTTTAGGCACTAATCAAATGATTAGAAGCTAAACTCACCCGATGACAATTCCGACGACATGAGCGCGACGGCAGTGGCAAGGGCTACTCACGGTTATGTTCAAAGCATCACAGAGGCGCTTGGCTAAATGGGTCTCGGCGGAGGTGGTTTCTGATTTGGCATGAACAGCGGGCGGACGGCTCGCGAATGGATGGTGTGGCTCTTCGGCGGTGGATGGTGGCTTGTAGATAGTGATGGCCCACGGCCATGGCGCAAGATGGTGGCTGGTTTGGGACAAAAACAGCAGCACACGGTGCTGTTTTGGAAGCAAAACAGAAAAGAAACTAAAGAAAGGAAGAGAAGAGGAAGAAGTGAGGGGGTTGTCGTGAGAAGGAAGGGGGAAAGGGGAGAGAGAAAACAATAAAATAATAGAGGGGAAGTTGAGGGGAAATTGCTGCAGAGGGGTTGGCATGAGTGAGGGGGTGGAAAAGTGGGAGAGAGAGGGAGAAAAAGAAGAAAGAGAGAAGAAGAAGTTACCGTAAGTGAGGGGGTGGAAATTACGTGCGAAGGAGGGGGAAAGAAAATGTGAGAGCGAGAGAGATACGTGGGGAGTGGGGCGGACGTTGGGGGTAGGAGAGGAATGAGGAGAGAGAGAGAAAAATAATAATAATATTGTTATCATTTTTCTTTTTCTTTCAATTTTCGATTTTTCATCTGATAATTTATTTTTCCGAAATTTCGGGATGTCACATGGCCCCTTACGAGTTGACTAATTTATCTATTAGGTGAAGCCGTTAAGGAATATAAACACGATAGACTTGAGAATTCGATCTGAAATTGATTACTCGACTGTAATAATCAGTAAGGGTCAATACGACATCGTTATAATTGAATTGTGATCGGATATAGGTCGATTAGACAGAAACACATAATTGAATTGCGGATGATTTCGCAAAATTGCGAAATTTGCGTCGAACGACACTAACTCGATTTTCTATCGAAATTATACTCGGGAATTGTAATTTAAACCTTGCGATTTTTACAGCAATCGAGAGTCGTCTACGAGTTGGAGATGCACAAATGTGGATAAATTATCAACCACAGGTCAAATGCACTAAAATCTTTAAAAGCCACATGATAAGTTAGGTTGTACTAAAATCGCATTCGGTCGATTTTAACCACGAAATTGAATTTAGTTTCAGGAATCGGATGTTCGAGTGTGTCACGATTCATTTTTAGGACGTTGTCTCATCTTTTGGAGAATTTTCGTCAAGTTTGGAATTTTGTGGAAAAATCAATTTCGGACAATTCGGAAAAGAAATAATTAAATTCGGATGGGCTGTTTCAAGGGACTTTTTGGCTACCAAAATGAGTTATTTTGTGAGAAATGTAAGGAAATTAGCCATTAGAGGGATGCATGACTAAATGGGCTGAAGATTTTGGGGCAATTTTCATCATTATTTAGATATTTCTCTTGGCTTGTAAGTGGCTGTAGCTTGGACTTTCATGTCTCTCTCTCTTCCTCTCGGTCACGCCTCGATCCTTAGGCACGTGCACATCCCTTACCTTGGTCGATTTTAAATGCGATATCCTAGGATTACGTATCGCCGACCCTTTCCTTTTCATAAGTACATGCGGAAACAATTATAAATCCCCAGACAGTAAAGTAATGTGAAAGAAAAGTAGGGCCATAATTTTTCATAATGAAATTTACAACCTTACTTTTATACATAGCACGACCCATAGTATTTTACCATACTGTTCACAAAGGTCTGATCTCACACCTATCTACAAGAACACAAGGTTCACACAAAATGGGATGGGATCTCCGTCCTCATTCGGGTTGTACTCAAAATCCTTCTTTGGATCTTCTTCTTCTTCAAAATCTTCCTCCTCCTCATGTTTCACATCAAGGTTCTCCTCCTCAGATTCGTCCTCCTTTTGGTCTTGAAATGGTTATACAATAACCATTGAGACCACGTTTCAGCAAGTTCTACCTCCTAAGACTTGATTAGTAAACCAATACGCTATCCGGGCTACTTATGCACACACAGGTTAGAGGACTTACCTTGACCTCGAATGCCACCTACAAATTAGCATAGTTCAATTAGGCACACAAGCAATCACATCATATATCAATATCTCGATCAATCGACTTAGTCGATTACATGTCAGTCGAACCATCTCTAGGTCATTTCACCCCTCACTATATAACCTCCAATCATACACTCAGTCACAGAGCCACAGTAATGCTCTCGAGCATCGATTTCGCCAAGACAATGTACCAATCACCCATCTCACATATTTTCTAAGGCGTTGCTTTCGCCAAGGTGATGTACAATAAACACTTTATGTGCATGCTCTCGGGCGTCGTTTTCGACGTGGTGATATAATTAATCATAGAGCCAATATAAATCAATTAGGTGCATTCTCTTTCAAGCATTCCAATTACTTTCGGCCACACGGGCAGAATACTCGACACACAAAAATACGACCACATAGGCACGATTTACGTCACACAGGCATGTTCTACGTCACACAGACACGATTAATTATCGCTACACAGGCATGATTAATTATCACCACACAGGCATGATATATATTCAACAATTTACGTGCATTCTCTAAGGCATCCTATATGCCAAAGCAATGTAATAATTGCCGAGTCACACCACACAGCATTTCTTCTAATCTTTTATCATACCCGATAAAATATCGTGCGTGGGCATATGGTTGGCCTTATCCAAAATATAATATTTTCCTTTCCATAACTCCCACATTTTCTGTAGTCCACTCAAATATTTTTGGCATTATCAACTGATGCTCGGTTATTTTTCAATTAATAACCAACGATTATCCAATTAAAGAATAATTCACACTTTCACAAATAATTTGATTCAATATGAAATAAAGCTCAATTAAATAAACGGATTGCGCCACAACAATCAACATAAAATTCTGGTCGTCAGTTATCCCTGCCTAATTTTCGGAAAATAAATAATCAATTAAATAATTTCGAAAATTAATAATTAAATACTAAAAATCTAATTTAGGCCTGCAATGCCTAATTGGACGCTTCAGAATGGATCGGGAAAAATCTCGAGATGCATTCAATAAATAGAAGTATGTCTTTACTTGCTAATTACACTAATCAATCACCTAACATGCATTATTAAGTCACTAATTAAATTACTCTAAACTAATCTAACCACCTAATTGCACTTAATTAAATCTAATCAACCTTTAAGCATCATTAACAAATTAAGCAAGGATTAGTGAGCAAAAATCACTTGTGCAAAGTGAAGACCGGAACACTTCGATGGCAGCGCGATGGCGGCCGAAACTCGAACTTTCAACGGTGACAACAGACACTTGGGCTGGGCCCAAAAGTCTTGCAAGCCCACAGCAAATGCTAGGCTTGGCTTCAGGCTTGGGCTGCTTCGCTGAATTGGGCTTGCGACACTAGCTGGGCTTGACTGAAGATGGCTACTACGCGAGCTCAAAGGAGTTGTTGGGTCGAGAAGCCTAGCCAATTCACAACCACAGTTGGGCTGAACTTGGGCCGAAGATGCTGGATGGAGGCCCGCTGGGCTTGTGTAGACCAAACTACACTTAAATGGGCCGAGAGATCTTGAACTAATTGGCCAAAGCTGGGCTTGAATGCTGCTGGAGGTTGCTGGAATTCACGAGCCAAGGCGCACGAACAACTGGGCTGGAATTCACTGGGGCCGAGGACACGCGGAGGAGAAACGGATGAAGCAGCTGCTGGCGTTGGCTGCTGGACTCGAGCTGGGGAAGAGGCGGCCGTGGATCTGCTTCGATGGAAGATGCTGGGTCAACAACCCAACTGCTGTTTGACTCGCTTCGTGCTATGAAGGAGAGAAGATGCGTGGATTGAAGCAGGCGGTCGAAGGCAGCTGCACTCGGTGGACGATGGAGCAGATGATCGTGGACGTGGCTTCGGGCGCTGCACTCGATGGTCAGCTAGGGAGAGGGGGAGCTCGATTGTTGACTGAAGATGGTGGGCTTCGCTGGCAGCAAGGCTTCGTGGAAATTTATGGTCAAAGATGAGGGGTTTTGGTGATGAATGTTGACTGGTGGGTGCGTGGCTTATAGAGGAGAGTTCACAGGGGGGTGTGGGCGTGTGTGAGTGGAGGGATTGGTATGCATGAGTGCTGGTGCGAGAGAAATGAAAAGAAAATGAGAGGCGGCTTGGCGAGAAGGAAACAACGGAAAATGAAAAGCAAGGCAGAAGCAAAAAGCGTCACACGAAGGAGAGAGGCGGCTGAGCTTGGCGAAGCGTGTTCAAGAAGATGGAACAAAGGAAAGGGATAAGGTCAAGCAAAGATATCTCTTCCATTAAATGCTTGGGTCCCCCTCTAATATTATCTTGAAGATCATACCACAATTAAACAATTTGATGCCAAAATTCAGCCCTCCTCCTTAGTTCCGAATTTCACTTAATTTAACTTCGATTCCATCGCAAAATTTCTCAAATTGATGTCCGATTTCTTCGAAGGAAAAACCTGTACCATTTTTTGCCAGTCCCCAACACTCAAAGGCTTGGCTTGGAAGTCCAATTTTTTTTTTTTTTAAATTTGGCTTGTATGAATTTCCACTAATTTCCCGTAACTTCTGAATCAAATTTTCATAAAAATCTTGGAATCTTTGAAAAATCTTCGGAGGATGAGTCGACATTCCTAAAATAGCTCGTGACACGATAGAACTTTCAATTTTTGAAATCAGACTTGAATTCACGGTTAATTTCACTTGGGTATGTTTTTAGCGTGACCTAGGTTACCAGTAGTTTTCGGAAATTTTTAATGCAAATGACCCATGGTCAATTTTTTTCGAGCCACAATGAATCCGCTCGACACATTGACAACCCTCGATGGTCGTGAGAATCTCAAGACTTCAATTATAGGCATAGGGTACCCAAAATGACAGAAAATCGGTCTAGTGTCGATCGACGAGAATTTTGCCATCAAATGTAACCACCAACACTTTGATCACACATCTCAGTCGAATTGACATGTCCCTAACCTCTAATCGATTTTGACAATGTCGCAATGACCCTTGCAGACTAACACGGTCGAGCAGTCGACTTCTGGTTGAATTCTCAAGTCCATTGCATTAAAATCTCTTAATGACTTCCCTAAATAGTCTAGTTATCTCACGAATGATTGGCTCTGAAAATAGCACCATAGAAGCGTTGATGAAAGGCCTAATTTATTCAATTAAAAACAGTATTGAAAATTCAGGATGTCACACTCTCCATTTCCCCTCTCTTTCCCATGCGCATGAACCCCTAGCCGACCACCTTCTACTTTTGCCTTCTCCTTCATTTTTCTCCTCTCATTTTTCCTTACCGCAACTATTCTCTTCTGCTGTCCCTCCCAGCCGCCAACATCACTCCCACGCCCAACCATCCTCATCGTCCCACCAACGCTAAAACACTAGCAGCCACTCCGCCAACCACCCAACTTCGTCTGCCAACGCCGATGCCACTAGTCACCGCCTCACTATTCAATTGCCTACTTCTCACGCCCATAACCGTCCACTAGCCTCACTGCTCTACCAACCTAGCAGCCACCAGCCTCGTCGAACCACCTGATGCCCCCAGCCTGTACGTTCGCCTCTCCACCACCACAGCCAGCCGCACTGTCTAGCGTAGCACCACCCAACCAACTCAGCCACATAATCGGATTCTAGCCCTTGGCCGTGAGCCTTGTAGGCTGTTTTCAACTATCGTGAGCCTCCGTTGGAGACACGGTTATCTTAGGTCCTCACTGCCGTCGCACCACCATTGTCGTAAACTCACCACCATCCTAATTCAATGAGTTAATTCCTTAATCCCGGATTAGGTAGTTAATTACACTTAAGGGGTTAGTTTAGTGTTAATTAGGATAGTTTAGTTAGGTGGTTAGTTTAGTTAGGTTAAGACCCTAGGTTAGATTAGTTAACTTGGTTTAGATTAATTAACCATGGCTAGTTTAATTAATCATGGTTAGGTTAATTAATCATGGTTATGTTAATTAAATTAGATTTATTTAATTAATCGTAATTAGCGTAAATTATGACGGAATAACCATTTAGTGAAATTTTACGCTGATTCTCATGGTTGAATTTATATGTGAATTTGATTGCCTATTTGTGCAATTGAGTGCTTGGTGGTGATTATTGATTATTATTGCAAAAATTGATTTTATGGGTATTTAATTAGAAAAATATTTGGTGTCGATTTTTGACGTCGGAAATGTTTATGTACTATAGAAAATCGTGGAATTTTGAAATGGAGTGTATCATGTTTAATGGTTCGATTTAAATGCGTGACACGCACGCTTATTTTACTGGGACAAATTTTAATACGAAGAAAAGTGGCCAAGACCATTATTTGAACACGAGGTATTTGAGTGCAAAGCAAGGTGTTCTTAGCCAAGTATGTGTGCGCGTGTGGTCACTATCGGAACCTGTCATCCAACATGAGTTGGGGAGGCAATGCCTAATTAAGTTCGGATGCCCCATGTCAATGGATGCTGGTCGCAGTGAAGGTTGGGCCGATGCTCCTTTATGGAATGTTTTGTTTAGGCGTAGACATTGCCGTGTTCGATGGAGCGGGACGATGCTCCGTTATGTTGGATGACCGCTGACTATTGAGTTGGTCGTGGCCGATGGGTCGTAATAAGTAGGACATGCCTAAGTGGTTGTGATAGCTACGCCTGATTATGTGGCAAAATTGTGTGGCATAGGGTGTGATGTGTCATAACAGTTTTACCTTATAATCAGGACTCATGTGATTGTTTGAGAATGAAATGATATGTTCCAGTTATTAAATTACGCTTGCTGTGTTTATAAATGCATATATGATGAGCTAATTTGCAGGGATGAGTTGAGGTGAGGTAAGTTTGTTTGTGACGTCTGTTTAGACTGCCTCTAGGTGAATTTGCATTCTAATCAGGGTTTAGGGTTTTGACTCGCTGAGATTTATCTCACCCTGTCGTGGTTAACCCTTTTTTCAGGTCCTTAGTATGGAGAGACGTCCTGTCTATTTTGGGGTTCCAAAGGAAATAGACTATGAGCCCTCCTATTTCCCTATTCCTGGGACCACCCAGACCCATGAGTTAGTTGAGACCACTATTTGGGTCGATGATGGCCTACCTCACTTGGTGCCTCATCGTTTCAAAGCGTGGTTCATTAACGAGCGTAACGGGGCTTGGGAGGGTCCTTTGCAGGGTTTTGATGGACCTACCATCAAACCGAGGATAGGGAGGTAGTTGACCTCAGGAACATCAATATACCAAATGGTGTCGTAGAGAACCCGGAGCCCGAGGCGGAAGGGTCCGAAGCGTAGACTACCTAGGACCTCCTTTTGAGACAAACCTTTTGTATATAAACTTATAAGGTTAACTTGGTTTGTTTATAAAGTGTGGTTTGTGAAATTTGTTGTCATACTTTTACTATCCCTATGTTTAATTGTTGATTGGGTGATTATTAGTTCACTTCCGCTTGTACATAAAAAGAATGGGTAGGTGGCGCATCCTGGGACGTCACATTCTTAATCGACCGCCGAGGGATGTGAGCGTGCCCGGGGTTCGGGGCGTGACAAAACCTACTCCCTTCGAAGAAATGCTACTCATCATCACCTAAAGTTGCAAGACTCTCTAGCAGGTACTGTTGTTGATATGCACTTTGTAGTTACTAAATATCCATACTGTGAGTTACAAGTTCGATCAAGGAATTTACCATACTATTGGATAATTCCTAAGTGGTAGGATCATCAAGATATAAACTCTACAATCAAGTTGCTAACCTTAAAGGAAAGTTACTAACTACAGACATAGCAATGATCATGAGGACTTCACAGGACTTATGACTATCAGAAAAATACTTACGATGTACAAATACGATTTACAAATAAAGAGGAGAATTGTTGTATCAATGGAGAATTGAATAATGATGACGTCCACAAATTAAAATAATGAAAGGGATTTTTGTGATGGAAAGCTATACTGCAAAGTTAATAACCATATTTTGAGGATTTTGGGTGATTTACACTTGTTCTGGAATATTTACCGAGAAATTTTGTTATTTATTACGACTATTTGATGAAATTTACTATATTAATTTAAGTTCATTAACGACTAACATTAACTAAGGGCATAACAAAGATTATATTTTGGCAATGAGCAAAGATTAACATAAGGCTATAACAGGAATATGCATAGAAACACATTAGTACCGCAAACCTTCTTGCTTCATCTATAAATTGCGTAAAAAAAAAAAAAATTGAATTACCCAAGTAAAGGGAAACAATGCTTGGGGAAATGAAATATGAATACAATTTGTTTATAAATAAGTACTCCATGAGTTGTAAAATTTGCTGTGAATGTATAATCAAGTTCCAAAACTTTCAAAAGTGAAATCTAATCTTAAAATCTGTCCATTTAATACAATTTAGTATTTTGTTAGCTTCACCCAATCTGAGTAATGGAAAACACTGATATATCATTTATTGATATGATTTGACTACACGTGCTGGAGATACTTGAGCCAAACATGATGCCACGTTCTATTGGATTGAAGTGTGTTGTGTGCCAAGTCACCCTCTCTCCATTTTTCGAATCTGACATTAGAGATTGATTTGAACGCCATCTCTTACTTCAACGACAAACATAGATGTTTCGGCATATTAGGAAACATATACCAACCCTCAATTTGTTTTGCTGGCTTAATGATTGCTTCCTTCAACACTGCATGCCAACACTACTACACTCGCCTCTTCCCATTTAATTTGTTTCGTTGTCACTACTGTCGCTGGTGTTCATTTCCTCTATTTTGCGTTCCATTTCCCTCCTTTGGCGTTTCGATTCCTCCCTTTTGTGTTCCAGTTCCTCCATTTGGCGTGGGAGAAATTTGTATAAGAATTCATCGAACTTCATGTTGAAGATACGCGAAGATATTCAACCGAATCTTTCAGATATCATTATACAAGTCAAGATCAATTAATATCGTATCTGATTTTGTATATAATATTGTTTCCTTTTGTTCACATACAACATGTATTATAATAGTCATGCTTTGTACATTACGTGAACATACAGAAATACAAGAAAAACTTCTCCATCTTGCCTTCCTTCCTCTCGGTTTCTCATTTTCTTTCATGGTATCAGAGCGGGTTACGCTCCTTTAATTCGCTTCTTTGATTCATCCTCTTCTGGTCTTCTGATTTTTCACCGGAAAATCTAGCTAACCTGCAAAACGCATTAGCACTCCGGCGCAAAAATCAGCACCTGAAGAAATCACATCCAAACAGACGAAGGAAAAGGAAGAGAGGAAGTTCTTCATACCGTCATGGCTGATAATCAATCTCAATCAGGGCAATTACCCGTGGATGCAGCGACCTCAGAAGCACAAGATCAAGTGCATAACATCATAGGTCGGTCTGATCAGCTCGCATTGGGGCAATTTTTTCCTTGGCAACCCAATCTGGGGTTTCCGCATTCAGGGACTCCATACCAGTGGATGCCAATGCCAGTATACTATGGAGGTAATCCAAATATATCATTCCCAGGAAGTCAGACTCAGAACAGTCCACCAGCCGCAAGCGGGGCGAATCAATCAGAAACAATCGAGTCAGTTAATGTGGGCGAAAACCCAGGCAATTCGCATGCGGGGTCTCAAGGCGTTTTCAATCAGGGTCAGCAAGTGAACCCTTACACGGGGTTTCCACCCGGCTTTCTACCGATTTCCTTGGCGGCCGCCATGGGTCGTCCAGAACCCGGCGACGCCCTATATGTCTCCAATTCCGACGGGCCGGAGTTGCGACTCATTAGTCACCCTCTCACAGGACCCGAAAACTACTCGAGCTGGGCACGAGAGTTTCGAAGAGCGCTCTTCACCAAAGATAAAGAGGGCTTCATCGATGGAACTATTCCAATTCCGACCGATGAGAAGATGGGGCGACAATGGAAAAAATGCAACCAATTGGTGAGAACGTGGATAGGTAACTGTATCAGCCCCGAAATCGCTGCAGGTTTACCCCCCACGGAGGATTCAAAAACTTTTTGGCAAAACATTCAAGAAATGTACGGAAAACTCGATAGGGCGAAAATTTTTTCGCTGCATCAAGCCCTCAGCGAGCTCAAGCAGGGAAACATGTCAGTAACGACATGCTTCAACAAACTATCCGCTCTCTGGAACGAGCTAGAAGCGGCAGAAGAAAAACTCGAAGGATCCGAGGCAACGCTCCAGCAATACAAAGCAATAAGGGACCGAGAAAAGGCGACTCGTTTTCTTTTGATTCTCAACGATTCTTACCTCCATTTCAAGTCGTAGATCTTGGCAATGGAACCAGCACCTCCCCTCGGCTGGATATTTCAGCTCTCGGTGCAGGAGGAGAACCAGAGACTCACCGCATCCGAGGCCAAAACCACCGAAACCCTAGCCTTGGCGGCGAAAATCGAAAAGGGGCAGAAAACCCTAGCCAAAGGAGGAGAGACGATTTCGCTAGGGTTCGGAGAGCCAAAGGGGGCGCTAGGGTTCGCGGAGCAGAGGAACCCTTATAAGGGATCCGTGGACGGCCAAGATCGATTGCAACGATCCGACGGTTAGAAAGGAGCGCGGCACTCGGGTGATCTCAACGGTGGAGATGCGCTTGGCTTAAAAGGATCCAACGGTCTGAATTATTCGAGAAATTTTGGGCCAAATTTTAAAAATAGAGGGAAATTATTTTGTGATTATTGTAAAAGGCCCCACCACACAATCGACAATTGCTGGAAATTGCATGGGAGGCCTGACAGGAAAGGGAAGGAGATTTCAGCAGCAGCTTATCAGATCAATCCACCCACAGATGTCAATCAACCAATCACACATGGAGAATATCAACAATTATTGCAGGCTTTGCAAAAATTGGAGGCACAAAAAGGGGGGAGCAGTTTTACAGGTATTTCTTATTGCCTGACAAATAGTATATCAAGAAATGCCTGGATTATTGACTCTGGAGCGAGTGATCATATTACATGCAATAAGGGTTTATTTTCTGATATCCATGAAGATTCAACTAATCCTATTACTGTGCAATTGCCAAATGGCAATATCACTCGCGTCACCCTAACTAGGACTGTCGCTCTTAGCCCACAAATTACTCTTAAAAATGTCCTCTATGTCCCGAATTCCCAATTCAATCTCATCTCAGTGTCCAAAGCCTGTCGAGAAAATTCATGCCAAGTTTTCTTCAATGCTGATGTCTGTCTATTTCAGGACCTTTCGACTGGGAAACTCATGGGCTGGGGTAACCTCTCTGAAGGACTGTTTTATTGGAGAAATTCACCCAAAAATCTTGATTTACTCTCTTGTAATAAATCATTGTGTAATCTGACTACCAATGATAAGAATTTCCTTTTACATTCCAGATTGGGTCACAGCTCTTCTTTTCCTTATCCTCAATGCCCTATTTGCCCACTTGTGAAACAGTCGCGAACACCCTTTCCACTAAGTCAACATCGCTCAAGTGACATTCTTTCTTTATTACATATTGATGTCTGGGGGCCATACCATACATTAAACCATGATGGGTCTAGATTTTTTCTCACCATCGTAGATGATCACTCCAGGGCTACGTGGCTTTTTCTCATGCAAAGTAAGGGACAAGTTTTGTCTCATCTTAAGAGGTTTCTTTCCTTATCAAAAACTCAGTTTAGGAAGAATGTTCAAAATATCCGGACAGATAATGGTAGTGAATTTTTCAACCATGAATGTACTGCTCTCCTTTTGTCCCATGGAATACTGCATGAGAGCACATGTGTTTATACACCGCAACAAAATGGGGTGGTCGAACGGAAACATCGTCATCTTCTAGAAGTAGCGCGAGCCTTGAAATTCCAAGCTTCTGTTCCAGACACCTTTTGGGGTGATTGTGTTTTAACTGCAGCTTATTTAATCAACCGTATGCCAAGTAAACTTCTTGGCGGGCGAACACCTTTCGAGCTGCTTTATGGAAAGAAACCAGATCTAGGACATTTGAAGATTTTTGGTTGTCTTTGCTACGCCACCATAGTAGGTCCTAAGGATAAAATGGGACCTCGTGCTCGTCGATGCATCTTTATGGGATATCCCACTCTACAGAAGGGATACAGGGTTTTTGATCCTTCCACAGAAGAATTCATCATTAGTCGAGATGTTTCGTTTCAAGAGAATTTTTTTCCTTTCGCCATCTCTGCATCAGATACAGCACAGGATGATCTCTTTCGTCCTATTCAGACGGAGGAGACTATGGAAGATCCGAACTATGTCCTCCTTCCTCCATCAGCAACTATCAGGCCAACTGTTATGACTCCTATGGATATGACGTCCTCAGCTGAAGTGACAGCGACCCCCCAGGAGGAAGTCACTTCTCCACTTTCGAGTTCCGTTGGGGATTCAAATGATAATCCTCCATCATCAAGGAACCATGTACCAAGGCGATCCGGACGTAGCACACGCCCACCGACCTGGACCAAAGATTACATATGCGAAGTCCAGAAATCTCCAGGTATTCCTTTTCCGGTTGCGTCATTTGTTTCTTTCGATAGACTCTCTCCAGAACATAGATGTTGTATTACTCGCATTTCTGATGGGCGAGAACCATCGAGTTTTGAGGAGGCACGCACTGATCCGCGCTGGCAAAAGGCCATGGAAGTAGAATTAATGGCCTTGATAGATAATCGAACGTGGGATCTTGTTACCCTACCTGCACATCGAAAGGCGATTGGCTGCAAATGGGTTTACAAGATCAAGTATCGTGCAGATGGATTTGTTGAGAGATACAAAGCTTGATTAGTGGCGAAAGGCTTCACACAACGGGAGGGTTTTGACTACCACGAAACCTTCTCCCCTGTGGCCAAAGATGTCACTGTTCGGTCATTCCTTTCTGTAGCAGCTTTTCGGGACTGGTCATTACATCAGATGGATGTACACAACGCATTTCTGCATGGCGATTTAGATGAGGAGATTTATATGGAAGTGCCACCAGGTTTACGGAGACAGGGGGAGGATAAAGTATGTCGTCTCCGCAAATCCTTATATGGACTCAAACAAGCCTCAAGACAGTGGTATGCAAAGTTTGTTGAGTCATTAATAGCCGCCGGTTTTCAACAGTCCAAGTTTGATTATGCTGTTTTCACATGGACTAAAGGTATGTCATCTATCTACTTAATGATATATATAGATGATATACTTATTATGGGCAATAATGAAGTAGCTATCAAAGAATTCAAAGACTATCTGCATTCAACGTTCCATATTAAGGATTTAGGATCACCAAAGTATTTCCTTGGAATCGAAATTGCACGTTCAGACCAAGGGATTTCCCTCAGTCAGAGGAAATTTGCAATGGAGATTATATCGGAAGCAGGTCTATCAGGATGTAAGCCAGCTGTAATTCCAATTGAGCATAACATTAAGTTAACTACAGCAGATTATGATGCTGGCCTATCTCAGCAGACTGATCCTATACTCAAGGATCAATTGAGATATCAGAAGCTCGTTGGGAAACTCATATATTTGACCATGACCAGGCCAGATATAAGTTATGCAGTCCAGACACTCAGTCAGTTTATGCACCAACCAAAGGAATCTCATATGAATGCAGCACTTAAAGTGGTGAAGTACTTGAAGAGTTGTCCAGGACTTGGGATTCTTCTTTCCAGGAAATGCGACATGAGGATGACTGCTTACTGTGATGCGGATTATGCAACCTGTCCAATGAGCAGGAGATCCATTACTGGTTTCTGCATCAAGTTGGGAGACTCTTTGCTTTCATGGAAGACAAAAAAACAACCGACAGTTTCACTATCTTCGGCAGAGGCAGAATACCGTGCTATGGCCAAGACAACTTGTGAAATAGTATGGTTAAGGGGATTGCTTCAAGATCTTGGGGTACAAATTAGAGGATCGACCAGACTATTTTGTGACAATGATGCAGCTATCAAACTTGCATCGAATCCTATTGTACACGAAAGAACCAAGCACATAGAAGTGGACTGCCACTTTACACGAGAAAAGATCCAACAAGGGATGATCGAGACACAAGGGATTGGGACAGAAGAACAACCAGCAGATGTCTTCACCAAACCTTTATGTCAAAGACAGCACGCGTATCTCTTGAGCAAGCTAGGCGTCTTGGACATTTACAAGCCACCAGCTTGAGGGGGAGTGTTGAAGATACGCAAGGATATTCAACCGAATCTTTCAGATATCATTATACAAGTCAAGATCAATTAATATCGTATCTGATTTTGTATATAATATTGTTTCCTTTTGTTCACATACAACATGTATTATAATAGTCATGCTTTGTACATTACGTGAACAGACAGAAATACAACAAAAATTTCCCCATCTTGCCTTCCTTCCTCTCGTTTTCTCATCTTCTTTCACTTCATTTCATAGATTGAAGCTGGATCCACTAATTGATTGTCTTCAAGCACAACCTTCGAATCACCATCCATTTTCTTGCATCTCAATATATATCCAAACTTTTTCACAATTCCACCCAATACGCTAAGTGTGAGGGTAAATCGTAAGCAGTCCTCGTCAAATTCAAGAAAATCAACTACTCCCTCCAACACTCCCCACAGCACATTTGGTTTGAGATATTGAATCCACATGTGATCCGAATCAAATGAACCAAGAGATCCTAATAGCGTATTTCGTCTTTGGCTGTTAACATGGGCCACGATGTTGAAAAATATTTCCTTTTCTCCATCGTCTACACTGAAGACAACACAAAGAGCTAATCACAGGAACTTATCATAAAAGTCCTGTGAAACCATGAAAGATATGGTACTGCCTTCAACAAGGATGAACTCATCTGGCATATCTCCTCCAGGGAGAATATCTCTGTAGAAAGTAGGAAGAGTGGGATAGCGATACCTCTGTTATACCAGTAAATTGTTAGATACTTGAGTTGATAATTAGTTCAAATAGAAGAGTTTGATTTGAGAAGTTTTCTTGTAATTTAACCAAAGCTGGAGTTTTATAATAATTAAACATATTGATCCTTCCCTGTCTTATATGTAATACTCATGAAATCATTCGCTTGCCAGTGTTGTAGCCACTCGTATCACATGTAACTGTAGAATCGCTTTATGTTAGATTTGCTTGTCTGTCTAGAATTTTCGATTATCACATTATACAAACATAGTGTGCCTCACATACACTCCAACAAACCAACACATGCACTTATGATTTTTTTTTTTTTGGGGGGGGGGGGGAGGAGAGGGAGGGAGAGAGAGAGACCTCAACTGAAAAGTCTGCCATGATATCGTATTGTAGGAGGTTAGGCATGATATTCATAATATCGTCGATCTCGTCGTCTTCTCTGTCAAGTATACTGTTATATATACGCATTTCCCCTGGGCTTCTATCATCTTTATTGTATCGCCGCATCTATTACATATAGGTGCAAAAACACAATATATTAGCTTGTTTTGTTTACTAGCATTTGCAGCTTTTGCATTATACAATCACGGAGGGGGAAGGGGGAGAGAGAGAGAGAGACCTGATATGCCGCATATGGGTAACTTTTTTCCTCTGTGGTTGTTTCTTTATCATCATGCCAAATCTCGTAGATCAAACCTGGATCTAGCAACTTTTCCTCTTGATACAAAGCCTCCAAATCATCCTCTAATGACTTGCATATTAATCGAAATCCACACTTTTTTACAATTGCACCACCCGATGTACTAATGTAAAACTGGAAAGACCTCCGCTCATTTGGACCAAAATCGTCTACTCCCCCAACCCTCTCTATATCAAGATAGTGAAGCCATACATGATCCGAATGAACTAAAGGAAGGTTACTCCGATTGCACAGTTGAATTTGCCATTAACGTAGTGCCTTAAGAGATATCGAACATTTCGTCTCCCTTCCTTTACTCGATATACAATGCAGATTGTTAATGCTAGGAACTTCTTATACAAGTCCTTTGGAGCCGTGAAAGATATATAACCCTTTTTATTCGGGAGTAACCATTGCGGCATCTCTCCTCCAGGTAGAAGAAAGTTGCGAAACCCTCTGGGATGCTGTCGTAGATGTAAATTGTTAAGACAATATTTCGAATTTGGCACTTGAAAAATAAGAGTTTTAATGAGTTAAAGTGGGTTGGCAAGTTTAGCTATAGTTAGCAATACATGCACACGACTCCGTATTAATCAGAGAGAGAGAGAGAGAGAGAGAGAGAGTGGGTTGGTAAGTTTAGCTATAGTTAGCAATACATGCACACGACTCCGTATTAATCTCAGAGAGAGAGAGAGAGAGTCTAACCTTATTCAGCAGCAGTTCGTCAATATGGTTAACGGCCCACATGTTGGAGGGAATTTTATTTAGAGATTGCCCTGAAATCTTGTCATTCTCTTGTAGCTGTCCCCATTCCGAAACACGCAAGTCCAGTAATTTATGTAGATGCCCAAACGATGGAAGCTTAGCAAAATTGTGTATGGACAAAGACAAATCTCTTAACTGTGGAAAACATGAATAATTCTTTAGGAACTCTCCTTCTAGTAGATTGCATCCCTTAAGCTTTAAGATCACTAGCTTAGGAAATCCCGTCTTGCTATGCAGATCACTCGAATCCTCCTCCTTCTTCGGAAACTTGATTAGTTTTGAACAACCATCAAGTAGCAAACTATAAAGATTTGACAACTTGTAAATGCTAGATGGGAGGTTTGCTAGTTTCTTGCAATTAATTAAATTCAATTTCCCCAAAGAGACAAGATTTTCTATGGATGTAGGAAGTTCCTCAATTGAAGTCCCTCTTAAATAAAGTTCTTCTAAGCCTTTGATTTTATCTGGAATATCAAGAAATCTTTGTAACTTCGAGCAACCGGTAAGAATGAGAACTTGAAGATTCTTGGATTGGAGCGCGTCGAGGAGATGATAAAGGTTAGAGCACCCTTTTAAATTCAACAACCGTAACTTGGCATGATATGCAACTGATTCGTGAGCATGCTCCAAATTTTTGCACCCATGAAGATCCAATTCCTCGAGATTTGGAGTCAAATCAAGGTCCGGCATACAAACCATTGACGGACATTCACTGAAGTTAAGGAACTTCAAATTTTTAAAGTCCTGTGGAAAAAAAAATGAAGAGAAATATATTTAATGAAAAATACTTTATCATTATTCAAGCCCCGTGTGATCAGAAATTAGTTGATCATATGGTGTATATAGAGACTCCCTCTCCCTTTTTAAATAGAGTTTCTTGAGCGATCCTTGGCCAAAAAAGAAGATAAAAAAAGAATAATACTTGTAATTCCACCACACACTAGATGATCTTTATAAGGAGTTTTAGTAGAAAACATTGGGATAAGTCATTGGTTCAAGCCGAATTTGCATATAATAATTCAATGAGTCAAACTATTGTAAAATGCCAATTTGATGTTGTATGGCTAAAGCATCTTTTAAGTCCTTTGGATCTTACACCATATCCACCTATAATATGAAGAAAGAGCTGAGACAATCAATAAGTTACATGAGGAAGTAAGGTTCCCAGTCAAGCCAAAAAAACATAGAAAAGCCTGTTGTTATAAAAAAAGAAAAAAAAAAGAAAAGTGAGTTTATTGCGCGATCCTTGGCCAAAAGAGAAGATAAAAAAAGAATAATACTCATAATTCCACCACACACTAGAGCTCTATCAAGCGACATACAGGAGAAATCATTCTAATGCTAAGTGGGTGGTCACTTCTCCTATGTGTACATTCAGAAACAATACATGTAATTCAGAGAGAGAGGGTAACCTCAAGTGTGAGGACATGAGCCACGGTCAAATCCTTGCCAGCTAATTCGTGACATGAATTTAAGCTAACATAGGTGGCACTTTATGGGTCTACAAGCTTATGCAGAGATACGCAAACCTACCATAATGGCGGTCGAGGCTTGGGAATCTCTCGTGTTATCTCTTATTAGGTCATGGTGATTGGTCGATCGATTTTCGAGGATCGCACATTTTGTTGAATGTGGTAGACCCTTGATGCATCATATGTTGCTGAACTTTATATTAGAGAAATTGTGCACCTACATGATATTCCAAAGACAATCCCTTATGTTGTGTAGTGAAAGCATCTTTTAAGTCCTTTGGATCTTACACCATTATCCACCACCAATATGGAGAAAGAGCTAAGACAATCAATAAGTTACGTGAGGAAGAGAAGTTCGAAAAAGCGAAGTTCGAAGCAAATTGTCAAATATCCAGTCAAGCAATAAAAACATAGAAAAAGCCTGCTGTTTTTAAAGGTGATTTTGTCTGGATTCATTTGAGAAGAGCGCTTTCCACCTAGTCTTTGTTCTACGGATGGTTCTTTTCTAGTTTTGGAACGCATCGATAATAATGCCTACAAAAGTGAGCTTTGTGGAGAGAATGGTGTTTCCACTAGTTTCAATGTTGCTGATCTATCACTATGAAGTTTGCCTCGAGAAGGGGTCTTTAAGATTTCAAGATTCTCTTTTGTGAATAGAATAATGGGTCTAAAATATATTTTCTTGATCAGTGAGCTTGTTTTTATACTTTTTAGGATTGCTTTAATCTCGATTACAATGTGATTATATTGTAGCCTATTTGAATTTGTATTTTGGGTTCATTTTTCTTTACTTGGAGGTTACTCAAAGGTATCTTGGGCTCCAAGTGATAAGTGCCCTCTCGGTCCCTCATAGTAAACATGATGAATTTATTAAATGAAGTTTCATTCTATCTTTTCTTTGTCTTTCTCTCTGTCCTTTTGGTTTCAAGAGGGTGCTGCATCTTTGGATTGGCCTCCTAAGGTAGTCTCTTCCTATCCTCTGTAGCGGGGTTTTTCCACTTCATTAAGATTGAAAAGCCCTTTTATTTATTAGTTCGTTCAATATGTTCCGACGTCAGTGTGGCCGACGAGCATGACGGCAATAATTGAAAGCCCACAAAGTTTGTCTCATATGAGCCATAGGAAGAGAAAAATATAAGAGTATGCACAAATTTGAAAAAATTGATATTTGAAAAATTGAGCAAAACCACCAAATTAGAAATATTTAAAGGAAATAAATTGTTGGTAAATACACAATGCACAAACATAGACTATATGTAAAATATTTCAAGATTAAAATTTGCAGTAAGAAATTTGTTGTAGCATAGAAAAGATTAATCTTTAGATTGTGAAACATGTGAGAGATCAAATAAATTACTAGTTTACGCACCTCTTTATGAATACAATATTTGTAAAACAAGTAATCGAGACATTTTGGGGAAGAAATTAAATTGAGAACTTGTGGAAGGTCACCTTTACTTTGTGCAGTAGTATAAATGTTAATATAAATATAATACATACATACATACATACATACATACATACATACATAACTTTAGATTAGATTTAGTTTTAAATATATTTAAATTAACAAAACGAGCCCCTTTTTCACTTCTCTTTAGAAAGCCTTATTAGTCATGCGTGAAAGCCATTACGTGCTACCAGCGTCCTAGATGTGGTGCGCTAGCGTGTCTATAAAGTAAATTGTACTCCACAAGCTTTTATTTAAAATAGCAAGAGAAGGAATGGCTGGTCAATCTATCTCCCTTGAGAGTTGCTTTTCGGCCTGTGATTTCTCACTTAGGAATAAATGGAGTAAGGGTGCAACTAAATGGCCCAATTGAAAGGAAAGGAGGGGAACATGTTACATACTTGGAAGGAGAAGGAGAAACCCCCAGTTAAATTTGAAAATGAATATTTAATCCATAAAGATGAAGATGACTTTCTTGAAGTTCTCCTTATTCCTCCTCCTAAAAATAAAGAAGTACTTGCCAGAAATCTCTGGTTAGGTCAGTACAATACAAAGGGGGTAAGTACACTATCAATGCTAAAATTTGTGTACGGCGCTCACTTTAGTGCCAAAAGTTTCAATCGGATTACTTAAGTGCCAAAACTTTTGAAAAACGATCATTTCAATGCCAACGCCGATCTAGTTGGCTAGAAATCCGACGTGGAGCTTTTTTTATTAATTTTTGAAGTCGATGTAGCTCGCCGGAGAGTACAGTTAGCATTTAAATAACAAATGACGCCGTTTGGTGTCCCTCCCCCAATCCAAAACTCTAAACCCTAAATCTGCCGAATAATCTCGGCTACCACCGCCCTCTTCATCCTCTTCTCCTCCCACGCCATCCTTTTTGCCGCCGCCCATGGTGCCGCCAAGCACTGCCACCTCCTCCACTACCTTGACGAGTTAGGCGACCACGGCGAGCAAGTCGATGTCAACCCCTCCGCCTCCTTTAAGAACCCACGCCTTCATAATGCCTACGTCGCCCTCTAGGCCCCGAAGCAGGCCATCCTCTCCGACCCCAAAAACTTCATCGCCAACTGGGTTAGCCCCGACGTTTGCGGCTACTCCAACTTCTTCTGCTCCCCCGCCCCCGACGACCCCGGTGTCCGCATCGTCACTAGCATTGACCTTAACCACAGCGACATCGCTAGGTAACTCCAACCACTTCTACGACAGCGTGCCGTAGAAATTTCATAACCTAAAGTGGCTCTTCGAGTTGGATCTAAGCAACAACCGATTCATCGGGAAGTTCCTGAGGGTCGTGCTAGAGCTCCCGGTGCTCAAGTTCTTGGACCTCCAATTCAACGAGTTCAATAGGTTGGTCCCGCGAGAGCTCTTTGACAAGGATCTAGACGCCATTTTCATCAACGACAACTGGTTCCAGTTCGACCTGCCGGATAATCTCGGCCACTCACCGGCGTTGTTTTAAAAATTATGATGGTTTTCCATCCTCCTCCCCCTTCAACCGCCCATATCCCTCGCCTTCGCCTCCACCGGCGATGGGCTAGTCACCGTCCTTGACGGCCCCCGTGCTTGGTGGCCACGGCTCCGACCTCGACCCTGACCTCGATGACAGCCACTCGACAGCTAAGTCAAAGGCCGTGATCTCGCTCAAGTGTGAACCTCACGTCGCCGAGTGATGACGGCTGAGTGAGCTAGGTCGGTGTTGGGCAAGGATCGGACAAAAAAACCCTAATTTCAATCCAAAAAAAAAAAAATCTCCAAATGAGCTGTGCAGTGTCGGTTTTGTGAGGCCATCCACTTAGGATGGCAAAATGACATCATTTTCTTAAGGAAGATGGAAAACGACGCCATTTAAAAGCCATGTTGATTTTATTTTTTTTAAATATAAAAGCCACGTAATCATTTTAGCCAAAATCTATCGCCGGTGGCACCAAAGTAATCATTTTTCCTCCAATTTGGCACTTAAGTGATCCGATTGAAACTTTTGGCAGCAAAGTGAGTGTCGTACACAACTTTTGGCACTAATAGTGTACTTACCCCCAATAAAAAGAGACGGGACTTTGGGGGCTGACTTACAGTAAAGACTCAACTCCTTTAAAGATCCTTTACTACGTGATTTCTACTTCTCTCTCTTCATTATCGACTGCATTCTATCATAGAAATAATAGTAGGAGGTTCAATCAAAAGTACTCAGCTTGCATTCACTTCAATGATAAAACAAATAAGCAAGAAAAATCTCATTCTATTTTCATATGTAATTTCAAAAAGAATCTAGTAAGCTCGTCTCTTATATAAAATATAGAATCTTTGATAGCATTTTCAGTATCCATCATTTCAAAGGCACACAAATTGAATCCTCAGTTCATGTTTATTAAAATACTAGGCACGTTCATCATTCAATTGTCAAATTATGTCACCAATAAGTTCTTGTTCCAATTTTCGGTATTAAAGTTACTGACTGTATAAGTCCATTCTTCTTATAATTTCGGTACTTCTAACATTTGAAAATGAGATGGAATTTTTCTAACAAGTATCTTTTGTTCGAATCGACAATAAAATTCACATTGAAAAGTGTTTAATACTCCCCTAAAATGGGAAGAATCCACTTATGTTGGTTCATGCAGGATCGATATCTTGTTTTTAATGCTTTAGTCAAATATAAACAATTTAGTAGATGCAGATGTTTCTTAAGCACAATTAACGAGCATCATCAATGATAGTAATTGTTGCATCCAAAGTTTTCAATAAGACATGCATATATATATATATATAATCATATGCATACGGATGTAGGTATGTAAGAGATAAGTAAATAAGGACAATTCATTTGAATGCGCACCTTAAATTGGTCTACCGTGATTTGAATGTTGCTTTTGCACAAATCAAATCCAACTAACTTCTCTGGGCCAGAGGGAAATTCGAGAACCCAAGAAGGACGTTCAGGCCATTCAAACCATCTCAGTTCATTAGGAAGACATATAGGACCTTGGAAAGAGTTATGCACATTAATCATGATGAGCAACCTCAACCTTCTCATGTTTGTAAAAGCATTGGGACCTATGTATGTTGCTTTTGCCTTGGGTAAAATCAAAACTATGGCTTTTACGTCATTTGTTCCCTGCATTTATAGAACTTGCATTGTTAGTATATGAAATCAGAGAAAAAGAGAGTAAAATTAGTGTTTAAACCACCACAACTTACCATATCCCTTGATAGAACATAACGGATGTCTTCCCAAAGCCATAACCTACTGCGTCTTCTAGGATCATCACGACATTCTTGTTTAACAATATCCATGCCCATAAACTGAATCAAGTCATGCATCTGTATTGTCTCCTTCCAATCTTTAGTTATTAAGGACTTCTCAACTAGAACTTGTACTCCAATAGTTGTGTCAAAGTCGCAACTATTAAGAACATTCATGATGTACTCTACAGATCGTCCCTTGAAGAAACATGCAATATCAAGGAATATCTCTTTTGTGTAGTCCTCTAGTCCATCGTAACTTAACTTGAGAACATCATTGATGGTTTTGTCAGGACTTTTAGCAAGTTTATTCAATGCGCTTTCCCACTCCTGTTCTTTTCTTCCACATAGGAAACGGCCCAATACCTCAAGTGCTAAAGGAAGTCCTTTAGCATAATGCAAAGCACTATCCACGAGATCCCTCCTTATCGCTATTTCCTTACTTCTAAGAAAAGCATGTTTATCAAAAAGTTGAAGAGCTTCCCAATCCTCTAGAGTTTTAACTTCATAGATATGATCATTATCAATCCCATGGCAAGTTAATAGATCGTTATCTCTTGTTGTGATGATGATTTTGCTTCGTTTACCAAACCATTTGCGCTCTCCAGCTAAAGCATTTAATTGTTTTACGTCATTGATATCGTCGAGAACAAGGAGAACTTTTTTGTGACAAAGTCTATCTTGGATCAAATTAATACCTCCATCAACACTAAACACTGTTAATCCTTTTCCTGGAAATATCTCGGACAACAATTCTTCTTGCAAATGAGCTAAATCCTTGGAATCTTTTGAAGTTTCCCGAATGTTTGCCAAAAAGCATGAAGCCTCAAATTGTCTAAAAATATCATTGTAAAGAGCTTTAGCTAGTGTTGTTTTTCCTATACCTCCTTGTCCCCATAACCCTATCATGAGAACATCATCATGAGTCTCAAGATTTAACATTGATTCCAATA
This sequence comes from Eucalyptus fibrosa, assembly GCA_017140475.1. Taxonomy (NCBI): domain Eukaryota; kingdom Viridiplantae; phylum Streptophyta; class Magnoliopsida; order Myrtales; family Myrtaceae; genus Eucalyptus; species Eucalyptus fibrosa. The sequence goes on from CM029512.1 coordinate 20,433,422, forward strand.
TTGCAACACGTAAACGTATTCCAATTGGATGCTTGGCAACAAATAAGGGCGTTGGGTCTAGCTGCATAGAGATCTCTTGTACAATGCTCTTTATAGAATCTGCTTCATCTCTGATAAAATCGGGGAAAGGTACTTGACACATTAATTAACTTTCATGGAAAAAAAAATGGAAGATGTATTCAACATATAAAAGGCAAAAAAAAAAAAAAAAAAAGAGTGTAACATCAATCACTACTTAGTACTTACTTGTCATTCAAATCCCACCCGGACAAGCTACCAGCATGATAAAGAGCTTTCTCCCATCTCTTCACCTTCTCTAAATCTCTCCCAAACTTGCTCTCATGCTTAACCATAGCTTCTCGATAGCTTCCTCTTGGTGTTCTCACTTCTTTGGGTTCCACTTTGTAAAACACTGGAAACACTATGAGTCCTCTTTGTTCCTTGCATTCCATGATTTTCTTCACCTCTTCCAAACACCATGGTGAGGAAGCATAGTTCTCGGAGAAAATGATGATTACGATGTGCGAGTCCTCGATCGCCTTAATAATCGCTGGTGTTATTCGTTCGCCTTTCCGAAGCTCCTTGCTATCAACGTAAGTGTAGATTCCTTTCTGATCAAGAGCTGCATAGAGATGACTGAGGAAGTTGTTTCGAACGTCCGTACCTCGGAAACTCAGGAAGACATCGTAATTCACTTTTAGATTCAAAGAAGCAGCCTTTAGAGGAGATGGAGGTTGATGTGCATCCTCAGAATGCTTAGTGCCTTGTCGTGTTGCAACTTTATCTCTCATGTGGATATCACTTTGTACTAATAAAGAAATAGAAACAAAAATCAAAGTCATTTCAATAAGCATATTCTCCACCAACTAATTTAACAAAAAGTAGCATTTTGCATAAGGTGCACGGAACCATCCTATATAGGTGCTTCTTGACTTGAATGCCTTTCCATTAATAAAAGAAATAGAAAAGAAAACTAGCAACGCTCCCATGCTCTTGGTACTAATATACATGAGTCAATCGCAAAACATTGCCTGTTGGAATATTCTTTATAATGAACAATCTTACTTTTTTTCTTTCAAAAGGGATTCTACAAAAGCAAATCCCATAAAAATTTCCCTCACTTTTCAAACTAAATTTTTCCATACCATATATTGACTAAAGATTATCAAGTTATTACCCCCTCAGCCATGTTACTTTGATCTCACTCCTTAATTTATCTTTGTTTTTGACATTTCACATTTATTTTATACTTTTAATGTCACATTTAGAATTTCTCAGCTAATGGGTTATCCATGATCAAATAACTATTTAGGGAATATTTTTTTCCTTTTCATTTTGTTTTTGTCGAACTTTTTATTCCATATTAACACTATTTTTTTGTTACCTTCTTAGTAAAGATTATCACTTATTCACCTGAAGGTGTTTGTCATCAGTGATTGGATATTGTGAATCAACTATATTATAACACTAGCTTTGTCTTCCAGTAAAAACTGGAGCCTTACGCCTTTGAATAGCAATGGCGTATAGAGGATTTGTGAAATGGAAACTTCTACTTCAATGTCTCAGTGATATTATTTAATGTATGTACAACTGCCTTTCAACGATGCTCTCATGCAGGAGCTTTTAAACACTTCTTGCCATAAAAGGATTGTGAAAGGTCGAGATTTTTGTTTTGCATGGGTTATAGTTTGATTGGTGGACGACATTGTGAGAACTTGCCATTTCTAAGTGATTTTCAGTGTTTTTATCCTCCTTTCATGTCAAATGAGAAATACTAAATACTTTGATATAAAGCTTGTGCGTTCTCTCTCAGGTTGAATCACTGAATTCATCTAGTACTATTAGTTTTGTGGCGCTCCGTGGAGGGCCTTTTGGAGAGTTAAACATGGGGATAATTTGATGGTTGCCCCGTCACTTCCGTATGCTTTAATTTATTCATCCTTTTTTCTCTCCATTTTCAAAAAATAACTTATTAACAATAAAAAGTACTTTACCTAAATGAGGATGTTGAGATGCATGTGGGGAAAAGTAGAAAAGAAGTCCTTAAACTATTACATTAGTACCAATTTAGTTTTAAACATTTCAATTAGACAAATTTATCATAAATTATGTTCACCTGGCTAATTTACGTTGAAAATTATTGACTTTGACAGAAATAATTCTACATGGCATAGCGAGTACCGATGTGGACAATTTTTTAAATTCAATTTTATTTTTGATTTTTAAATTCTTTTCATTTTTTTTTCTTTTTTCCTTTCTCTTGTTTGTTTTTCCCTTCTTTCTCTCCACACCAGTTGCCACCTCCATGATGGCCAGCGGAGATCGCCGGCCAATGGGGAGGGTAAGGGCCAAGATGCCCTCGTCTGGGTGAGAGCCCTCACCATCGCTAGATGCCCGCAAGGTTGCCCCTCACTGGCCTTCGGCGACGGCTGGGCAAGATTCCCTTTGCTAGATTTAGTGAGGGACGACCTCACCTAGATGGCAAGGGGCCTCACCAAGCCCTTGCTAAAGGCTAGGTAGGGCGTCTCGGCCCTTGCCCTCTGTCAGCCATCACGAAGGTGGTGATTGGTGGCGAAGGGAAATAATAGAAAAAGAAAAAAGAGAAAGGAAAGGGGAAAAAAAGAAAAAAGAGAAGGAAAAAGAGAATGTCACAATCTCTCATTTTTGTTCGAAGGGGAAGGACAATAGGTTTAGGAGTGTTGCCTAAAAGATGGGTCTACGGCCTTTTATTAGGCGTGGGCTCTCCTAAGCCTTTATCTCACGCGACATTGGGATATTTGAATTGAGCTTCAATTGATGTTATAAAGATTTTCTAATGAAGATTCGTTATTAGCTTATTGGGATCGACTAGAAATCAAATGAGGCATGCGAGTGTATCTCACTTCTTATGCAATCAAAAAAATTTAGGATTAGGGACTTCATGTACTAATTAATTAATTAGTATCCTTTCATTACCTAATCTTGATCATTTCAAAAAGATTTTTGTTAAGGCAGTTTGGATTAATTTTAAGTCTATCCACTAACGCTTGAAATGATTGTGCAATAATTAAAATAACAATTAGTAACCAAGGAAACGGTAAATGAATTGGATGGAAGAGCAATGATATACCGTTACTGTAATGTCCCAAATTTTCAATCTTGTTTTCTACTGAATAAATCGGGCATTTCATTGACGCGCCTATAGGGCTGTTCTCAGAGCTGATCACTCTCGAGGTAAGTAGACTATTCAGAGAAGCCATTAAAGAATTTTAATATAATAGAGTTAAGAATTCGGCCAGGAATCGAATTCTCGACCGTGCTCATCTTTAAAGGCCGTTACAACATAGTATAAAATCGATTTGAAATTAGAGATAGGTTGACTCAATTGAAATATGTGGCTAATCGTGGGTGACACCACTAATTTGGAAAATTCTTGTCGATTGGCTCTAAATTGATTCTTATGTTGTTTTGATACCATGTGTCCGTATTTGAATCCTTGAAATTTTCACAACAATCGAGAGTTGCCAATGTGTCGAGTGAGTTCATTGTGGCTCGAAGAAAATCAATTATGGGTCATTTGCACTAAAAATCCCTGAAAACTACCCGGTAGTCTAGGTCACGCTAAAAACGCACCAAATGGAAATTAATTATGAATTCAAATCTGATTTCAGAAATTGAAAATCCTGTCATGTCACAATAAATTCTAAGAATATCAACTCAGTTTCAAAAGATTTTTTTGAAACCCAAGACTTTTTGGGAAAAAATCGACATAGGACCATTTTTGTTCAGAAAAGGCCAGAGATTATTTTTGGTCGCAAAATTAGGATGCAAGATGGATCCATAGGTGGAAAAATGCCAAGATGATCAATGATAGGTCAATTGAATTTATTAAGGCCAAATGAGTTTGAATTGAGTAAGAATTGATGGTCAATTGAGAGTAAATCAAAGGAAATTCGTAGCTCCCCCTTCCTAGCCAAAATGGACCAATTCAAGGTTGTAGGAGTTGCTTTGGTGGCTGTATGACAGCCAAGGAATAACACATGGCCAAGAATGGTCAATGAGGGGGAGGATAATTTTGTGAAAAATAAGCTTGGCAGGCCATCCCTTATCCCTTCCTCTCTCTCTCTCTCTCTCTCTCTCCCTCATCCTCCCCCTTTGCTACCGTCCAAGACTTCTCCTCTCTCCCTCCATTAGCAACTAGTAGCCAAGAAGACCAGCAAGAGCAGCAACCGCCGAATAGCAGCCCCTCCATGCCGCACACCACACCGTCGTCGTTCGTGCGCTCCACCGCCCGCACGCTATCGCCCTTGTCGCGCCCTCGCCGTCCAACAGTCCTGTTCCACCGTCTACCTTGATGTTTAGTAGCCGTGAGTGGCTGTGGAAGCCGACCAGAGCCCGTTTGGCCACCGGTTACCTCGCCAAGCCACCCACCGATCTACTGTCACCATTCCCACACCAAACTGACTTCATTTCTTCTGTTTTGCAGCCCCAACTAGCAAGCAAAAAAGTGGGTCTCCGCCGCCTTGAAGGGCCATTTTAAGGTGTTTCTAGGCCTTGAAACCTAAGCCCGCTTTGGAGAAAAACGACCCCTGCGCCGTTCTCGTCGGTTTGATTCGACCCGCGCGTTAATCCAGTGAGTTTTGCTCTCCTTACTTAGTTTGCTAATGATACTTAGGAGTTAGTTAGATTTAATTAAGTACAATTATGTGGATAGATTATATTAGAATAATTAAATTAGGGATTTACTTATGCATGTTAAGCAAATAATTAGTGTACTTAGCAAGTAGACAAGCCCTATTATTTATTGAACAAGTCTGGGTAATTTTCCGGGCTCGTTCGGCTTCCAATTATGCATTACAGGCCCGAATTGGATTTATTGCATTTATTTAATAATTTTTTGTAATTATTTAATTATTTATTTACTTTCCAGAAATTAGGCTGGGATAGCCGACGACTGAAATTTCATGCTGATTTTAGTGGTGCTCTCTATTTATTTAATTGAGTACCTGATTGTGCAAATTGAGTATAAATAGTAATTGTGGGTATTTATTTTAGAAATTGAATAACTTTGGTAATTAAGTGGAAAATTACCGGGGGTCGGTCTACAGCATCAAAAAAATCTATTTTTGTACTGTTGAAAGGAGTGGGTGAATAAAAAGGGAATTATTGTATTTTGGCTAAGGCCAACCATGTGCCCACACACGTGTACTTTTATCAAATATAATGAAAATGGTAAAATTGATTGTGTCTTCAGAACAAAAATACTATAACGGCTCAATGATTCATATGTCATCTGGAGAATTGACATTATATTATTATAACTCGATGACTCTCTTCTTATCTTGAGAAAGAATTGCTTGTATACCGACTCGATGACCCTATAGGTCATCTTGGAGAATGGACGATATGAAATGTCGGCTCGGCAATTCTATAGATCATTTTGGAGAATGGACAACATGCTATAACGACTTGGTGACTCAACATGTTATCTTGGAGAATGTACGTTATGATGTATATACTCAGTGACTATATATGTTATCTCGGAGAATGAATATTATAATATACTAGCTCAGTAACTCAATAGGTTATCTTGGAGAATGAATAGTATGTTATAGTGACTCGAGGACTTAGTGTGTCATCTCGGAGAATAAATCGTATAATATACTGGCTTGGTAACTCGATAGGTTATCTTGGAGAATGGACAGTATTGAATGAAACGACTGGGGAACGGTCTAATTGACATGTAATCGACTAAATCAATTGATCGATGTTTCGATTTATGGTGAGTGATTGGGTGCCTATCTAAACTGTATTGAATTGCAGGTGGGATTTGATGCCAAGGTAAGTCCTCTGATTTGTGTTGTACTTAGGCAGCCTCTAAAGTGTATTGGCGTACTAATCAAGTCTTAAGGGGTAAAATTTGCTGAGACGTGGTCTCATCCCAGTTGTGGGACAACATTTTAGATCCCTAGATGGCAGAACTTGAAGAAGGGTACTTGGAGGAGAACCCCAAGGATGATCCAGAGTAGGATCCTGATGAGGATTAAGACTTCACTCCTATCTGATGACTTTTGCTGTTGAACCCGTTTGAGTAAAAACTGACCTCTTAGCATGGCTTGTATATGTATATATATGACTGAGTTGTTATATATGTATATAAGTGTGTTGGTTTTCAGGTTCAAGCTTTTAGTCCTACTTTTCTATTTCATTGCTTTATTGCCTAGGGATTATTATTATATGCTTCCGCATGTGTATTAAAATGAAAGGTCGACGATGAGTTCTAGGACATCACTATTAATCGACTAGGTGAGGGATGGGCATGCACTTGAGGATCGAGACGTGACAGTTACCAAATAAGGAGCATGCCATTAAAAGGAAGGCCATAGTCATCATATTGAAAGTGTGCAATTAAGAGCGTTTATTTCTAAAAATAATCGAGACCCTTTGGTAAAGTCCTAAAAGCTTGTTCAATTTTTTAACACCATTTTTTATGAATGAATTTTCCACATTTTAAGAGAAAACTACCCCCAAAAAAAAAACCATATTTTAAGCTTTTTCCAAGGAATTCTAATTTTGGGAATTTTTTGGAATTTTTTAATTTTTTTGAAATTTTCTTTTATAAAAAAATTATTCCGAAAATATGGACCCGGGCCAGGCCTCGTGGCCCAGCCCGAAAATGGGCTGCTTCAGGTCACACGAGTCTGGGCTCAAGGACACGAATGGGCTTTACATATTAAAAGGCTATAATCGATTAAAAAACTGAGCCCAATCTTTTGACCAAAAACTAAGCCCAATCCCAACGGATCAAGTCATCTAACCTATCCAGAACCCAAAACATACTAAGGTCAAATGAGCCCAAAGTCATCAAAATCCAGCTTCGGCCCCTACTTCCACGACACGGAGAACTTCCTTCTTGTTCTCTTCCTCCTCGCCACTCCCCAGAACATAAATACGTCACTGCTTGATATTAAAACTTGCGATCAACAAAAGAAAGCGCCGCTTATGGACGGCCATTCCAGCATTAAACGAAACCTCACCGTCGTTTACCGCCACCTTGTCGCCAGACCAATCCAAGAATATTCGCGAGGACAGTATCAAAGCACCAAGCAATGGCGACTGAAAGTTTTAAGAGATTCGGACTAGATGGAAATGAAATTTTTAACTTACGCACTCAATAATCAAGAAAAATCTTGCATTGAACAGAACAAATTCGAGTCTGTTCAGGCATTTCCTCAAACATGTAGTGGGCAGCGAGTTGGAGAGCGAAAATGCACCTATTCGGAGCTCGAGCTGAAACCTAAACTCGAGAAATCAGCGAGCAACGTTCGAACTTAAGAAAAACCGACTCATTCGGGTCCAACGCGAGCGAGGACTAAAGAAATCGAGCTTGCTTTGGTCTTTTAAAATCAAGCAGGACGAGGCAAAAAAAAAAAGGAAAAAAAGAAGGAACGAGCATTCAATCGTGGGGGCCCTACCTGATTTGGATTCCGTGGGCATCGTCGGCGGCGAAGGTTGAGAATAGCGACTCTAAACTCGTGTCTGGCTTCAGTCGACTCCACCGAGGTCAGGGACCGCGACGACGAATGGCAGCGGACGTACGACGCTCTGGAGGTGGCGGACGACATAGATCGGCTGTGGCTCCGAGGTTTTGTGTGGGGGTTTCAATGGCAACCGTTCCCGGAGTAGAGAAAGACCAAGATGCTTCTTTTTTTTTTTTCTTTTCTTTTTCGTGAGAGCAAAGAAGTAGGTGACGGTGAAGGAGTGAGGTAGGGTTCTGGGAATGGGATGCGAGAGCAGTCGCCGGCGGGAGGTAGTCGGACGGAGATGGTGGAGGTGGCTGGTCGGGTTCCAGCTTTACCTCTTACGTGTATATCGCTTCGTTCTTGAAAATGACTTTCTCGAATCATGTGGCAGCGACAATCAAAGAAAGCCATAAAAAATGAAAACCGAAGTTATTGCACGCGTAATTTCCGCATCCTTATTTATTTTTTTATTTTTTTCCTTTCTTATATTGACTTGCTTTCTCTACTAATAAAAAAACAGAAACGAAAACCAATCACGATTCTGATACTCAGAGTTAGTAAGCATATTCTCCACCGAACTAAATTAATAAAAAGCAAGATAGTGATATAAAAGAAAACAAAAGGACAATCAATGCATGCATAATTTCCACGGCATTTTGTGGAGGGTGCGTAGAACCTACTTCTTAACTTTGCTGACCGTTTCCATTAATAAAAGAAAAAGAAAATTAAACTAGCAATACCCCCATGCCCCAGGTGCCAATATACATGAGTCAATCACAAAAATATCGCCGGTTGGATTATTATTTATAATGAACGATTTGACTTCTTTTTTTTCTGTCAGGATTCTAGACAAGCAAATTCCAACATAAATTTTCCTTACTTTTCAAACTAAATTTCTTTATACCATATCTTGCCTAAAGATTATTAAGTCATCCCACTTTAGCCAAGTAACTTTGATCACACTCCTTAATTATTTTTGTTTTTGACATTTTATATTTATTTTATACTTTTACTGCCAACTTTAGAATTTCTCAGCTAATGGATTATTTGTGATCACATAACTATCTAGGGAATACTTATTTTCTTTTTAACTTCATTTTTGTCAAACCTTTTATTTTATGTTAACACTCTCTATTTTCTTAACTTCTTAGTAAAGATTATCACTTGTTCATTTGAAAGTGTTTGTCATTAGCAATCGGATATTATGAACGGACTATATTTATATTGGCTTTATCTTCCAGTAAATACTGGAGCTTTATAACTTTGAATAGCAATGACATATAGAGGATTCATGGAATGGAAACTTCTGCTTCAATGTCCTAGTGATATTATTTAGTGCATGTATAGCTGCCTTTTGACGACGTTCTCATGTAGGAGCTTTTGGACACTTCTTGCCGATAAAAGGATTGCGAAAGGTTGAGATCTATATTTTGCATGGGTTATAGTTTGACTGATGGATGATTTTGAGAGAACTTGCAATCTAGGAGTGATTTTGAGTGTTTTTATTTCTCGCACTCATATCAAATGAGAAATATTGAGTCTTTTGACATAAAGTTTGTGCGTTCTCTTTGGTTGAACCACTGAATTCATCTAGTACTATTACATATTTTGATGCTCTATAGAGGGCCTTATGAAGAGTTGACATGTGGCTCATTTAATGGTTGCCACCTCGCTTTCGTTTTCTTTAATTTATTCATCATTTTTTCTCTTCGTTTCAAGAGAAGGTGGCCCGTAAAAGCTAGTAGACCAAACCTAGCTCCCTTCCATGTGATAAGTGTACCTAGCCATTAACTCAGCGTCCAGTATAATAGACTTTCTTTGTTTCTCAACGACAGTAGTGAAGATTTCTCCTTTTTTTATGTCTGAATGTTGTTTTGCCGTGATCGAGCACTTGAATGTATGTGCACTTTCATCTATTGAATTTCAGATATTTGATCAGATTAGACCAAAAAAACAAATTTCTATCTCTATTGGCATTGATTTGATGCATGTATATATACGTTGGTCTTTGGCACTTTCTAATTTTTCAACTGTTGTCAAATTTAGAAAGATCTACATGTACAAAATTTTCAATAGTGTTACTTTTCTTGAATAGTCTACCCGTCTGAAGCATTTTATACGGGCAATTGTAATTTGGAGATTCTTTGTAAACATAATTGATGCGCATGCGCATAACGCCTACCCTGGTAGATTTGTTGGCATTGGTGTAGGTGAGTTTGGTCAACAACCAAAGGGGGAAGAAGATAAGGAGATTCAACTATTGCTGTCCCAAGGCTAAACCTTTTCATGAATATAAAAGAGATTTTCCCATGAATTTGTCAAGTGATGGTTTAATTTTTAAATTCCCTTCCAAAGTATTGGTTTTGCTGTAATTGTAGATTGGGGTTCCTCCGAAGATGTCATTCTTTTCCCCTTTATTTCTTTGACAAGAAATGCACTAAGCATTTGTGCACACGACTTCTTGTAATTAATGAAAGATGTCTAGATCCAAAATGCACCTACGCTTCATCTACAAGGATCCAAAAGCAATCCATTTGTAGTTGGAGATGACATAGATATTACATATGCTAGCTCCTCCATTCAAATTGGTGCAGATTTCTAACATTAAACAACTTTTGATTGTTATGTTTGGTTAATTAGGCAAAAAAATGTGTCTTGTTGATCTTTTGTCGGTTGTCATTGGTTGTTATATCATCATAACATCATTTAGACGAATTATAGTCTCCAAAGCTTGTAAGTGATGGATAATTGTAGATATCATGAGCATCTGTGAAGTTTTAGCAGTGGATTTTCTAGTTATCCCACGATTTAAATCCTAAATTTTTCTCAATGTTTTTGTGGAATTACATTGTGTCATATGCGGCTTGTCCAGTCCTCAAGAATCACAACAATCTTGTGACTTCATCATTGCATCCACAAGGGAGTGGGGGAGAGAGTCAAATTTTAGCAGAGAATTGATGCTGAAAGTAGTCTATAACTCGAACTTCTCTCTGGAGTAATTTTTGAGGTTACATACTATTTTTCTTGGCTTGCCTCAAATATGAATCTTTTCATTCCCTATTAGCAACAACATAGAGTGGATGTTAGTACCGGGCTATCCTCTATCTTCGAAGGCTGGTACCTTATTAGTCTTGTATACTACTTTGTCCCAAAATGGGGAAATAAAAAATTATTACTTCTTCTTCTAACAGCTTAACAAGCAGTGCATCTTACATGGTGATGTTGTTCTAATATGTAGGTAGTTAGGAGATCTGTTAAGCTAATAAAACTCAGATGTGTAGATTGATTTATTCCATGTAAGAATTGGAAAAACATTTCCCACTTTTGCAAGATAGCAAGGCGTGCCTTATGAGCCCCGTTTGCATTTAGATGGTGATCGGACATATGGGAGGGCACAATTGCTAAATAATATGGGAGAATGTAGACATTACGAGAACTTTAATGCAATAAAAGCATCTGTGGCTTGACCTACGTTGTAATGTTCTGCCGATGCCTAGCCCCATAAGTGAACTTTCCCAATCATGCACTGTTGTCCAACGAGCTGGTCAACCTATCTCTTCATTGTCATTGAGAAGGTAGTCTGTAAAAGCCAATACACCAAACCTAGGTCCCTTCCATGAGATAAGTGTACCTAAGCCACTAACTTAGTGTCTAGAATAATAGACTTTCTTATTAAATACTTTAATAAAGTTCCGATTTACATTAATTGATATAATTGTTAGCCATGTATTTAAGGTCTGTCTTGTGGTTATCTTCAATCATTTTGTATCATGAATGAGAAGAATTTTTTTATTTTTTATTGACTATTTTAGTTTATTATTATTTTTTAATTTTTTATATTTTTGAATTCAGACAAGGATTTTGGGCTGGCTCTGGTCTAGCAGGTCTGGGCCATGGACACAAATGGGTTTATTCAAAACAAGCCCATCGATTAGAAATCACAAAGCCCATTTCGTTGAAATTAAGAAGCACTAACGCACACGACCCATTCATGCTTCCTTCCTCTTTTCTTATCTAATTTTCTTCTCTTTATTTTTTATATTTATTTTTTCTCTCCCTTTTTTTTTATTTTTTATTTTTTCTTTTTCTATTTTCCATTTCTCTTCCCTCCCACTATTCATCATCTTCTTCCCCAGAATGACTTCTTCCCTGCAACCTCCTTTTCAACCTAATCCCACCATTGTCCGCTGAGCCCTTGCCGATACTCAGGCCACCGCCGAGCCACCACTCGGCGTCGGTCGTTCAGTTAGACAACACTAGTCACCGCCGACCATCACTTGGTCGCCGGTCGTCACTCTCGCGAGCCATAACCGAACCTCACCGGCAACTTTAATGTCATCAAAAGAAACACATAATACAAAACAGCATCCATTATAACAGAACAAGCAAACAAATGGAGTGGATTCCTAAAACCGATTCGATACTCAATCGAACTCTTAAAATAAACGCGGAAGACGAGCCTAGGAAGCACATGTATCATCAATCATAAGATACACTACGGAATCGAGCGTACCTTGTCTTTCATAGATTAAACACCAATGTTGAAGTTCAAGGAAGAATTCTGATTCTGTTCTATCGAGGAGCGTACTGTTGCTTTTTAGGGGGAGAAAACTCTGATTTTTGGGAGGTACTGTTTTTACGTTATTTTGGAGGGGGAGAAAGCGACTATTAAGAAAAACGTATGTTCACTCAAAAGGTACGTTCCTTTTCTTTCTTTCCCTTAAAGCGTCTCATCCAAAGGACGCAACCCCTTAACGGCACCTCTTCCAAAAGACACAACCCCTCAACACACCATTTCATATCTCAACCCTTCATTCATGGGCTCTTAACCTGCAGGCCGGGTTCATAGGCTCATCATGGGTGGACGGGCTTACTTAGGCCCATCAACACATAGAAAAACCCATCAAATAGGAAACTAACTAGGTGGCCTCTAACCCACGGGCTTCTCCAGCTAAAGAAATGACATCTCCGCCGAAGCGTTCACAGCCAGACTCGGACGATGAGAAATATGCCACCAAAAATCAAGGAAAATCCCGATTTAGTCTCGGTTTTAATGATTTCATAACGAATAGAGGCCAAAATAATAACATTTTGAGCATCTCGCCAAAATTGAATTTGATTTTTCATCGAGACATTTCGTCAAGCAGTTCATGTGCAGTTCGAATACCACTTGTAGGTTCGAGAGCTTGCTGCGACGAATGGCGATGAGCAAGTCGACTTCCTTGGAAGGTCGTGAGGGTGATCGAGGCAAACCACCGACGAGATGAAAGGATTCTCTCCTCCCGGTTTCAGATTTCTCTTTGAAACACCTCCAGTTCCAACCCCTGAACCGATCCTCTCTCTCTCGCTCCTTCTTCCTCTTTCGTTTCTGCCCCATCCCGACCTTTTCAAGAATAACAAATTGGGCTCCTAACGGGAAAAGCCATGGCCCATTCATCATTCGTCTCCATCTTCTTCGTTGGGCAATCCTCGCTTTGGCTCGAGTTGCCACGACTTTGGTGTTCGAACGTCGTCTCCCGGCAACAAATCTCTACCTTGCTCAATCATCACCGATAGCATTGATCATCTTCTCTCCGTAGCGATGGTACAGTAGCAGCACACAAGTCCAATGCTAAGAAACTGTAATATTTGATTTAGGGTGTGTTTGTTTGTGTTTTTTTTTTCTTGACATGAACACAATTTCTTTTTTTTTTTTTTTTTTTTGTTTCGGGGAACAAAAAAAAGAACAAAAATACTTTTGTTTACGTTTTCATTCTCAGGACTTATTTTTGTTCTAGGGACAAATTTGAAAAACAAAAAAAAAATTGTTTATTGTTCCCAGAATACTTATGAGAAACAATTTCTCTCTCCTATTTTTTCCTTCTTTTTATTTTCTTCTTTTTTCTTTGGCGGTCGCCTGCCTCAGCCATGGTCGGCGATCGGTCGTCAAGGGCTAGCGGCCTCGCCGAAGCGTTGCCGGCCCCCGGTGAGGCTTAAGCTTGCCCAAATCCGAAGAGCTCGGCCTTGCCCAACCATGACGAGACTTGGCCTCACCAGGGGCAGGCGAGCCTCGCCGTGGCTGGGCAAGGCTGCCGGCCCTCATCGGCCGGTCACCGGCCATGGCTGAGGCCGGCAACCGGGCAAAAGGAAGAAAAAAAAAAGAAAAAAGAAAAAAAAGGAAAAATAAAATAAAAATATTAAAAATTTAAAATAAACAAAAAAATTATACAAGTTTACCAAACATGTTTCTGTTCTTTTTCCATTTCAGGAACATAAATTTTGTGCAATTACTAAATTTTGTAGGGCCTACAAGTAGAAAAGAAAAGAAGAAAAGAAGAGAAGAAAAAAGGAGGAGGAGGACAGATCGAGAGTCTTCAGGAGAGAGGAAGAAAAAAGAGAGAGAAAGAGAGAGAGGAAAAAAAAAAGGAAAAAGAAGAGGAGATAAAAGGAAAAGAAGGAGGTGGGTAGAAGGAAAAGAAGAGGGAGGAGAGAAATGAATGGGAAGAAGAAGGAGGAGGAGGAGGAAAGGGAGGGGAATCTCATCATGGACGCCTCGCCAAGTTGACCCAACTATGTAAGGCGATGCCCGGTAAGTGATCGCACCCCTTCTTCATCCAATCGAAGTATTTTTTAGGTTTAGGGCTGAAATTCAAAATTTCAGGAAAAGCGAGCGGCGAAGTTTGATTTTTGAATCATTGAGCCGTGTATTTTTATAGAAATGATAGTTTAGGGTGTTGTGGAGCCGTAGATTTTACAAATTGTGATTTGAACTTACGGTTTGCCCGAAACAAACTTTCGAAGTTTCCCACGCGCAATAAACAATGCATGTCCAGTAGCTTCAAGCCCATATTTTGTTGATTTTCGGCTTGATTTCAGATTTGCTAAATGTCACGCCCCGATCCTCAGGCACGCGTACATCATTTACCTTTGGTCGATTTTAAAATGCGATATCCCAGGACTATGTATCGCTGACTCTTTCTTTTTAATAGCACATGCGGAAGCAGTTATAAATCCCTAGACAATAAAACAATGGGATAGAAAAGCAGGGTCATAATTTCCATACTTAAATTTATAACCACACTTTTATAAAAATGCCTCAAATTTATATAATGCAATACTATTCACGGGGGTCTAATCTAACACTTAACCACATAAAATCAAGGTTTGACAAAATAGGATGGGATCTCAGTCCTCATCCGGGTCGTACTCAGGATCCTCCTTGTGGTCATCTTCTTCTCCAAAATCTTCTTCCTCATCCGGCTCCCCTTCAAGGTTCTCCTCTTCAGATTCCTCCTCCTCAGGCTCCTCATCAGAGTCTTGAAATGGTTATTTAATAACCATTAAGACCACGTCTCAGCAAGTTTTACCCCCTAAGACTCGATTAGTAGACTAATACGCTAATCGGGCTGCCTATACACACACGGGTCAGAGAATTTACCTTGGCCTCAGATTCCACTTGCATATTAACACAGTTCAATAGGCACCCAAGCAATCATAGATCGATATCTCGATCAATTGATCTAGTCAATTTCATGTCAATCGGACCATTCATTGGTCATTTCAATTCAATAAATCAATTCACGATATCAAATCAAAGCAATGATCAATTGACCTAGTCGATTACATGTCATCACGACCTATGCTTGGTCGGCACATTCATTACTATCTATAAGTCCAACCATAGTCCAAGATTGCTCATTTTAAGCTAATATATAGATAGTATAGCTCGCACTAAGCTGATAGGGTTAAGGTATACTTCTCTCGCTAAGCTGATATATCGCCCATATGCTGATATAGTATACTGGTATACTGCTCTTATTAAGCTAACATATCGCTCGCAGCCTGATACTCACTCTAAACTGATAAAGTGTACTGCTCACGCTAAGCTGACATATCGCCCGTAAGCCGATATAGTATACCAGTATACTGCTTTCGCTAAACTGATATATCAGAGCCCATAGGATGATATAGTATACTATCTGACCATTCAATCCATTTCATCTTTTATCCTTCTCGATAAAATAGCCGTGTGTGGGGACACGGTTAGCCTTAGCCAAAATATATATTTTCATTTCCATAACTCCCACATTTTCTGTAGTCCACTCAAATATTTTTGGCATTATCAACTGATGCTTGGTTATTTTTCAATTAATAACCAATGATTATCTAATTAAAGAATAATTCATTCTTTCACAAATAATTCAATTAAGTATGAAATAGAGCTCAATCGGTACGAAATTCTGGTCATCGGCTACCCTGCCTAATTTCCAGAAAATAAATAAATAATTAAATTAATTTCGAAAATTAATAATTAAATACTAAAAATTCAATTTAGGCCCATAATACCTTATTGGACGCCTGAACGGATCAGGAAAAATCTCAAGATGCATTCGATAATTATTAGAAGCTCTCTACTTGCTAATGACTAAGTCTAACCACCTAACATGCATCATTAAGTCACTAATTTAATTGTTCTAAACTAATCTAACTGCCTAAGTGCACTTATTTAAATCTAACAAACCCTTAAGCATAATTAGCAAACTAAGAAAGCATTAGTGAGTAAAACTCACTTGATTAAAAGTGGAGACCGGAACACTGCGATGGCGGTCGAATTCCAAAATTTCGGTGACATCAACGGACACGCAGGCCGGGGCCAAAGATCTTGCCTCGCGGACTTGGGCTTCAAAAGAACTTGCTGGACTTCACTGGACTGGGCTTGAATCAAGACTGAACATGGGCTTCAAATGGACTGAAGCTTGCTGCGAATGGGCTTGAATAAGAAAAGAATCTGCTGGGCCGAAGACTGCTGAAACCACGGGCTTCCAATGGGCTTGCGGCTGAACTCACTAAGAAGCTGGGCAGAGTCTCACATGGGCCGCAGACTGACTGGATTCACGGGCCTGCTTCGTGGACTGGAGTTGCCGTGGCTTCAATTGCAGGGCCGATCCACGAGCTGGCGAAGAAAGAGACGAAGATGCTGAAGCTGCAGGCGTTGGACTCGTTGGCATCGAGCTACGGACGACGCCGGTTTTGCTCGGGCTGTTTGGGGATGTCTCGTAGAAGCGAGAAGTGGGTTGGCGTGTGTTGTTACGGAAGATGGGGGCACGCGGACAAATGGCCGAAGCTGTTGGAGTTGGCCAAGCGAGTGGGATGCACGAAGAAGCAGTTCGATAGTTGCTGCCGGGCGAGCTCAAAATTCAACGCTGGAGAGGACGAAGGAGCTGGGTCAACAAACCGGCAAAGGGAGCGGCTTCGGTTGACCAGTGAGGACGCGTGGTTTCGGTCGCTGCTGGGAAGGACATGTGGTGTGGCTACTGCTTCATTCGGTGCTGCTTCAGTCGTGGAGGAAGTCTGCAGGGGAAATCCGTTGTTGTTGACCGGAGGAAATTTCGGTGGATGATGCTGCAAGAAGGTGCGCTTGAAGACGCAAGGCTGAGGGACGTGTGGCAGCTTCTTCAGTTGTGCTGGGCTATCTTCGGTGCTGTGTGCAGCGATCCAAAAACCCGAGAGATGGAGAGGATTCGGTGGTCAAAGATGCAACTTCGGTGGATTTTATGGCTAGTTTGTTGACCAAGAGCTGGCAGCGTGAAAAGAAATCGTGGCTGAAGCACGCTCGGTTCGTGAGCTGCAGTCTCGCGGGTTGAAGAAGAGAGTAACCGGAGAAATTGGTGGGCGTGAGGGTGAAAGCTTGTGGGGGATAAGTCTGCACGTGAAGAAGAAAGTGGGATGGCTCGAGGGAAGGCAAATGAAAAGATCGGCAGAAGCAGGTGGAGAAAAAGCATGCGTCCGAGAGAGGAAAGAGAGGAGAGGGGGAGCAAAAAGTCAAGCCCTTATCCAAACAATCATCAAGCCTCAGCCATCCCATTTATTGCTTGTCCCCCATTTCTTTCCAAACCTTAATATTCACAAATAAACCAAATTGAAGTCCAAAATTGCTGCCCTTGCCTTAATCCGAATTTCACCAATATTAACTTCAATTCCTCACTCAAATCTCCAAATCAATCCAATTTCAACAAAGATCAATCCCGTAAAATTTTCTGTGAGTCCCCGACACCCAAAGGCTTGGCTTGAAAGTCCAAACTCGCTTAAATTCGGTCAATACTAATTTCTGTAAATTTTCCGCGACGTCTGAACAATTTTCCGTAAAAATCTCGGAATCTCCGAAAAATTTCTCGGAGGGTGAGCTGACGTTTTTAGAATAGATCGTGACACCACAAAAATTTCAATTTTAGAAATCGAATTCGAATTCACAGTTAATTTCACTTGGCGTGTTTTTAGGGTGACCTCGGCTACCGGGTAATTTTCAGGTATTTGTAGTACAATTGACTCGTGGTCGATTTTCTTCGAGCCACAATGAACCCACTTGACTCATTGGCGACTCTCGATTATCGTGAAAATCCCGAAGATTCAAATACGAACACAGGGTACCAAAACAATAAGAAAATCAGTATAGTATCGGTCGACGAGAAATTTCCAATTTAGTGGTGTCACCCACGATTGGCCACGCATTTCTGTCGACTCAGCCTATCTCTGATTTCAAATCGATTTTATACTGTGCCGTAATGGTCTCTAAAGATAGACGCGGTCGAGAAGCCGATTCCTAGTCGAATTCTCAAGTCTATTTGCCTAAAAATCCTTATTGGTTTCCCCAGCTAACCTAGTTATCTCAAGAGTGATTAGCTTTGAGAACAGCGTGCGTTAATGAAATGTTCGATTTATTCAATGGAAAACAGAGTTGAAAATCTGGGATGTCACACTAAATTGAGGTTCTTGTAGTATGTTGGATGGTCTTTGCATTGACTACAAGTATGCTTAAAATGGAGTTTGGTGGAGAAAGTTATGACATGACGAAAGTTTCACGCTTAAGTTTCGCGTTATGCACATTTGAGAAATTGCTTTAAGTGAGCGATTTGTTAGCGCATGAGAGTCGTTTCACAAGCATTCAAGCTTAGTTTAGTCGAATCATAGTTGAGGTAGCGTTTTACGCAATTGTAACGTTGCTTCTCGCTTATTTGATAGGATTGCGAGTTTGACAATTCGAGTAAATTTGTTATTTGGTCCTAAGTATTCCAAGGTGAGCAGTGCTATCCCTTCTAAGAATTTAGAAACTCATGTCTTCAAAATGACAAATATTTGATATTTTATGAGATATGAAGAAGCATATTTGTTGCATAAAATTTGGATCGGGCATTTACTACGTCTTGATATTTGAAAATAGTGTGAGAACCTTTTTATGAATATATATTCCGTTTGATGAACAAAGTTGAGAAATATTACATGTTTTGGGTTTGTGAAACCTTTCTATGAAAATCTCAACTTTGAGATGGTTTATGGAAGGCTATATAAATATCAATTTGTGATAAGCTTTTTGAAAATTATTTGATTTGAAATTGATTTATGAGGCGAGTCTTGAAATTATTTGAAAATGTTTTATGAAAAATATTTCTGGTAGATAAGAGATAAGTTGAGTTGTGAAATCTTTTGGTGATATATGAAATGATTTATGGATTTGGTTTTGTGAATTGTGGATGGTATTATTCTAGATTGATATTTGTCACGCCCCGATTCTTGAGCGTGCGTCCATCCCTCACTGGTCGATTAAATAGCGACATTCTAGGATGCATCGCCGACCTATTCATTTCAATACACAAGCGGAAGCATATAAAAAAAAATTCCCAGACAATAAAACAATGGGATAGGAAAGTAGGGCCAATTTTTCAAACCAAAACAAACCTTTTATAAGTAACTGAGTTTATTTACAAGACCAAATTATTTACAAAAAGGTTGGCTCATTCCAAAAGGAATGGTTCTATGATCTACTAGTCAGATTCGTTTGCCGATTTTGGTCTATCCACCTTTCCAAACTCCAGGGCTTCCAGTTCTCCACCAACATCATCTAAGGACCTAAAAATGGTTATACAATAACTAGTAAGACAATGTCTCAGCAAATTCAACCCCCTAAGATTCGATTAGGAAGCCAATACGCTCTAAAGGTTGCCTAAACACAATCACGAGGTGTAGGACTTACTTGGGCCTCCACTTCTTCCTGCAAATCAGTTCAATTCATAAACTCGCGATCATAGCATCCAATCAAGTCGAATCGATTCATCGATCAATTGACTTAGTCAATTACATGTGATCATGACCCTTTCTTGGTCGGCTCACCTCATATTATCTATAAGTCCGCTCATATCAAGACCGCTTACTGCTAAACTGATAAATAGATAGTATAGCTCGCTTTTAAGATGATCGGGTATATTGCTCTCTCTATTTAAGCTGTCATATCTCCCGTAAGCTGATATAGTATACCGGCATTACTCAATCTAAGCTGATAAGGTATACCACTCTCTATTAAGTTGACATATCGCCCGTAGGCTGATATAGTATACCAACATACTCAATCGAAACTGATAAAGGTATACTGCTCTCTATTAAGTTGACATATTGCTCGTAAGCTGATATAGTATACTGATATACTGCTCTCTGCTAAGTTGACATATCGCCCGTAGGTTGATATAATATACCATCCCAAACATACAACTAATTCAACATTTTTATCATTCCCGATAAAATAGTCGTGTGTGGGTACACGGTCGGCCTTAGCCAAAATACAAGGTTTTCACTTTTGAACCTCCCACTATTTTCAACAATCCCAAAATAGATTTTTGGCGCTATAGACCAACCCAATAATTTTCCAATTAAAAACCAATTTATGAATAAAATCCTAAAATCACAATCACGCAAAAATTAACACAAATTAAAGCTCAAATAAATAAACAAATTGCACCACAATAACCAGCATAAAATTCCGGTCACCGGCTATCCTGATCTAATTTTCGAAAAATAAATAAATAAATAAATAAATAATTACAAAATTTAATTAATAAATGCAATAAATGCATACTTAGGTCCATAATACCTAATTATATGCCGGAATGGGCCTGGAAAATTTCTGAAACTCATTAAATAAAGACTAGAGTCTATTTACTCGCTAATTGCACTAACTAACCACCTAACATGCATCGGTAAATAATTAAATTTCACTAATCTAATATAATCTAACCACTTAATCCATCTTAGCCTAATCTAATCAACCCATAAGCATAATTAACCTACTAACTGGGGATTAATGAGTTAAACTCACTTATTGGGTGATCCGATTGGCTCAAATTGTCGGGGATGTGACGGGGCTCACTTCTCTCAAAACGGGCCAAACCCTTGCTGGAAAACTCGCTCCTTAAGCTTTTGTTCTTGGCTGGAAAAGAGGGCAACAAGCTTGGTTTAAGGCGGGGATGGATCGAGGAAGGTTGAAGAGGTCGAACCGGACCTAGGTGAGCTTGCTCGGTGGTTGGAGGTGGGCTGGATGGCTCTAGGCGAGCCTCACGATGCTGGATGGCACACGAACAGCCAAGGACGGTGTCACGACCCAAACATCGAGCGTATGCACATCCCGCAATGGTCGATGAAATTTTGCAACCTCCCAGGAATGGTTGTCGACCCATTTATTTTATTACACAAGCGGAAACGTAATAATAACCTCGAAACAACACAGAGATATGATAGCAAACATAGGGTTATATTTACACTAAATACATATGTTTTTACGAGAGTGTTTACACACATAAAAGTTTAATATGAAAAGGATATGTTTCAAAAAGAAGAACTTCTAGGCTATTTATGCTTCGAGCTCCTCATCCATGGGAACAGGGTCCTAAGCAATCCCGTTAGATTTCTTGATAACAAAAGAGTAAGCTATCACCCAGTGTCCAAACTAGATGGAAAACCCATCGACTTCTGACAGAAACTAAACCAAGACCTAGCTTTCACTTCCTTCGACCCCCTGTACTTGTCATGAAAATCCTCCATCTAGGGATCTTAAAATTTTTTAGCCACAACAGGGTGAGATAATATCTCAGCGAGTTAATCCCCTAAATCTTGAGTAGGAGAAGAGTACACTCTACGTGCAACCTAATCATGTTTCTCACAACTCTTTTAATACCAGCATTTCCCTGTATTTTAGTATCACTCAAATCATACATAATAGTATCAAGCTCACACATCATATGAATATCTTAACATGAGTATATGTAAGGACATAAATATCAACGTAAGCACATGGCCCCCCAATTACCAGACTAAATTGTTATGGCACACCCCATATCGCACCACACAATTTCGTCTCTTAATTAGGTCCCTCACTTTCACCCATTCATGTGTCTCAAATGATTTCAATTCACTGGCTCTAGTTAATGCAACAGATAGTAGTCTTCCAGCATAATCAGGCAGCGTCTCGCACCATTAAGCATGACAACGTCTACACTTAGATGGCATTTCGATTAGGAGTATCGGTCCAGCATCCACTGCGACCGGCATCTATTGACTTGGGGCATTCCCGAAGGAGCATCATTCAGCCCTAAAGGTTCCTGACGGATTCTCAAGTAGCATATGTATTTTTTTCAATTTCACGATTCAACAATTAATTGTGTATCTCAACCATATCACTAAATAAGCAAATTTCTAGCAAACATGTCATTAAAAAAAATCACACGTTACTAGCTGCTTTAACTAGTAAAACTATCTATTTACGCACTTCGGAGTTTAGCACCAGAAATCAACTTAGATGAATTCTCAAATTCTCAAATTTGGACATGTGACAAAGAACACATAAACAAACAATTTTCATAAAGACACTAAGGCCCGGATCCCTCTGGATCCGGCCTAGTAATTCCCTCAATCCAGCACCAAAATCGGGTCCGTTTCCAGCAAGTCTGTTTTCCAAAATTAGCTTAGATCGGGGTCCGAAACATGTCCGTTTATTTGAAATTCGAGTATGTTAAATTAGAATATACAACAAACAACTTTATGAAGGTAATATTTAGAAATTTGAACCCTAAGGGTTAGTAAAGACCCATAGAATCCTTATAGGTCAGGATTTCCAGTGTAGTCCGACTTTCCGTTTAAAGATAACAGAGCTAAAATCGTCTTCTTTTTAAATTCCCAAAAATCTTGAGAAAATTATTTGTTATGATTGAAGGTGTCTAAAACATTTTCTTAGAAGGAATTCACTTCAAAATCGCAACACATCTAAGTCTGCAAAAATAACAAACCGCACGCGTCTAGAAATTAGTTCTAGAGAACAATCTATGTTCTTGACCAAACTATCTTCTATTGTTTTAATCTTGTTATTTAAATGAAGACTAAGCCTTTCTATGGCTAATATAACCTTTCTAAACTAACACTAAACTATATTTAATCTCATCTAAACATTTCTTAACTAATTTCAACTCTTAAACAGAGGTACATAGCCCATAATCAAGTTTTAGGAAAACAACTCACCCATGCTAAAACCACGCACTTCCTGTGCCGGCGGCAAGGTCTTTGACTCCAAGAGGTGCCGGGACACCTCAAGATGGTTCTTCTCAGGCTGGCGAGGCTCTCGGCCTACTGCTGAGAAGTCGGTTATTTAGCTAAGTCAGACCGAGCAACAACAGCAGGAGTTTCTTGGAGGCAAGGCGGCGAGCGTTTTGCTCGAATGGTGGGTTGCATCGGCGTGGTAGGAGTCTCCACAACAAGATAGTAGCAACGACGAGGTGAGGGCTTCCTTCCGTGAGGACAATGAGGTGAAATTGCAATAGGATGGGTTGTTGGTTGGCGACAACAACCGTGGAAGGAGCTTCTCAGTTTTTGATACAAAGAAGTAGGAGTTCTGCAATTTTTGGAGGACTGAGAGCTTGCTGGCGATGATGGTTGATCCTCAAATAAAGGCCTCAGCCAAGAAAAACAAAACATAAAGGTAGTTGGGTTGAAGCTTCTGTGGGTCTAGAAAATTTGTAATGTCAAAATAACGTCTTTCTCTATTTTCATGGTTGCTGGTTTGTTGTCTAAGGGGAAGTAAGGGAGGCTGAATATCCTAGCGTAAAGAAGAAGAAGATAAGGCTTTCTATGGCTGTGAAAAGGAAAGGAAAGAAAAAGAAAGGGAAGAGAAATGAGCGAGATAAGTGTCACACGATTCTAAAGAAAAAGAGAGGAGAAAAAAGACGCACAGTGGGGAGAGAGGAGAAGAAAAGCAGTTCATGGAGGGCCCCTCTTTCTCTAGTTTCTAGGTCTTGTGGTACTTTTTCCATGGAAGTTTAAATCACATCACTTTCAAGTGGCCCACCAATTTTACGCAACCTTATCTTGCACAAATGAAATGCAAACATTGGTGAAATCTCTCTTGATGGGCACCCATCCGAATTTTACAGCCATTTCATCAACTTTTCCCTTTTTCATTTTATCTATTTATAACCTTAGTTAACAATGATTAAGCCCACATAAACTCTTATTATACCCATCTCAATTTGTTTCACACCAAAGACTAAAATTCACTTTGAGATATGGCTTTCATCACCGTTCTTTAATTCACTGGACTTTGCATTATCCACCACAATTCTTGTTTGTCCATAATTCTTGAAAAGATATAACGACATTCCTAAAATTAGTCGTGACAAATGAAAGTTCTCAATTTCTGAAATCATAATAAATTTCATAGTTAAATTCAGTCAAACGTGGTTTCAGCATGGCCTAAACTATTATGTAGTTTTTTTTGGGAATTTTCTATGCGATGGACTCATGGTTGATTATTTTCGAGTCACTATGTACGTCTTCGACTCATTAACGACTCTTGATTGTCGTGAAAAATCTCGAGATTTCAATTACAGACATAAGGTACTAAAACGACAGCAAAATCGGTTTAGTGCCAATTGATGGGAATTTTTTTGTAATTAAGTGGAATCACCCATTCTTAATTATTTAACTCAGTCGAGTCGACCTATTTCCAGTCTCTGATAGATTTTTGACTGTGTCGCAATGACCCCTGCAGACTAACACAGTCGAGCAGTCAATTCCTAGTCGAATTCTCAAGCCTGTTGCATTAAAATCCACTACTGACTTCCCTAACTAGTCTAGTTATTTCATGAGTGATCAGCTCAAAGAATAGCACTATAAACATGTCGATGAAAAGCCCGACTTATTCCATTGAAAACAGAAGTGGAAAATCAAACTGTCAAAGACGGAGGTGAGCTGGGTATGGCAAGGCGGGGGGCGACGAGTGCACGTAGATGGTCTGACGGGGGCTCCAGCTCCAGGTGGTGGTGTTGCGGCTTGTTGGCTAGTTTTGGTGGCTTCTTTGCTGGTTGGTGTGCAAAGATGAAGAAGTAGGAGAGGGAAGCAGTCTATGGTAGAAAGAGGAAGGAAAGAGGAAGGAAAGGGGAAGAAGAGGGAACAAAGGGGGCCTACCTTGGCCTTCCTATCTTCATTTGGTCTCCTTGACCATTCCTATCCACCGGCTGCATACCTAGGCTGGAAATCAGCCACCACCACTCTTCTAGAAGCTTATTTGAAGTGGTCCATAAGTCATGGATGGGGGCATACGAATTTGGCTTGGTCTTGCATCAATTGGACATCAAATACTTCTTGAATCCATCCAATTCGGCTTCTATAAATTCCGTTATCAAGTCAATAATCAAATTGATATTTTTCCTCACCAATTGAACCATCTTGCATCCCCATTGCGCGATCAAAAACGGTCACTGACTTTTTCTGAACAAAAACGGCCCTAGGATAACTTCTTCTCAAAAAGTCTCGGTTTACAGAAAAATCTTCTGAGACTGAGTCAACGTTCCTAAAATGATTTGTGACATGACAGAACTTTCAATTTCTAAAATCGGATTCAAATTCGCTGTTAATTTCACTTTGGCGCGTCTTTAGCGTGACCTAGACTACCGGGTAGCTTTTATAAATTTTTAATGCAAATGACCCGTGGTCGATTTTCTTCGAGTCACAATGAATCCACTCGACACATTGGCGACTCTCAATTGTCATGAAAATCTCGAGGATTCAAATATGGACACATGATACCAAAACGATAGAAAAATTAGTCTAGTGCTAGTTGATGAGAATTTTCCAATTTAGTAAAGTCATCCACGTTTAGTCACACATCTCAGTCGAACCGATCTATCTTTGATCTCTAATCGACTTATATATGTGCCGTAATGACCTTTAAAGATGAGCACAGTCGAATAGCCGATTCCTAGTCGAATTTTCAAGTCTATTGCCTTAAAATCTTTTAATGATTTCCCCGGATAGTCTAGTTATCTTACGAGTGATTGGCTTTGAGAATAGCACTATAGGCACGTCGATGAAAAGCCTGATTTATTCAATTAAAAACAGGTTTGAAAATCGAGGATGTCACAATATTAATGCTCAATATCGCTGTGAGCCTAGCGAGAGGCTTGTGGGTATGCACATACTAGTCTAGGATATCTTTGTGGGCCGAGCCACTGGCTAATAATAGATGGAGACCTTGCCAAGGAGGAATGTTGATCGCCTCGTCACCAGCTGTTGTATCATGACCATGATTTGATATTGAGCAACGAATTGGTCAATGGAGTAGACTATTGACATGTGATATGAGTTTGGTCGAATGGGCTATCGATGTGTAATTTGAGTTTGGTTGATGGAATGGACCATCGGCGTATGATTTGAGATTAGTCATTGGAATGGACCATCGACATGTAATTTCATTAGACCATTGATATATGGTATGAGATTAACCAATGGAATGGATCATTGGCGTGCGAATTAATGAGATTGATAAATAGATTAGACCATTGATGTTTATTATTATATTATTGTGAAATGATTATTTCTGCTATAAAAATAGCTATGTTGAAACGTATGTACTTATTATTTTACTGTATATTTGTTATATGGATTCGAGTTAAAAGAGTTGTAGTTTGGTTTTCTAAATATACATAGTGGGTGCTCGATCTGCTTAGAAGAGATGCACTATTTACTGACACCCCTCTATATTCCAATATTTTTTAGGTTCCTTGACTAACCATGAGTAGGTACGAGAGCAATATGGATGTGGGTACTTTTAGAAGTTGGATTTTGGGAGCTTTGAGGTTGCGTCCTTCGAGTGGAAGGACGGCTGTGTCATCCCACATTTAGGATGGTTTTGGGGTGTGACAGAAACAACCTCACGTAAACGATTTCCTTCGCTACTTATGGTTGCAATTTCCATCTATTAAGGTGCTCATGACTGTTGCTTGCTCTTTGATGAGGCAGCGTATCTTGGCTCCGAAGAAATTCCAAAGTTTCAATTGCCGTGATAATCTATTTGTTGCATTGAGGCCTCTGAAATCGAGCTTTGGTGGATGTGCGTTTGGCTAAATTCTTGGTTGGAGTCTTCGTTGGTGGTTTTCGGATTCTGAGCAGATGTGAATGTGGTATGCGTTGATGAACAGGTCAAAAAGTAGGGGAAGCAAGCAGATAACACGCAATTCCAAGCTCAGCTTGATGCTTTGGGCTTGAAAATTGTCCAGGTGACTGCATATGGTAATTGCTTTTTCAGGTCTGTGTTCCTTGTTAGAAAAGATCACGGACTTATTCATGATTTTTTATTGAATGTTTCTAGGAATTGGTTTGTTTTGTAAGATGACAGCATTCCTCTCTATTGTAGAAGGTCAATGGTATTCTCATCGCATTACCACTCTGTCGTCGGAACACAACACGCATTGCATTTTATTGTACACCAGTTCTGGAATGCTATCATTGATGTACTAGAAACTCCTCTGTTGGAAAAGCTGTTGCATTTTCATATGATGCATCATTTTGCCTGATACACTGCATCTGGAAACATATCTTAGAGAAGAGCTCTATTTGTAGCTCTCTTACCTTAGTATCGAGGAAATTTGATTGACTCTTCCAAGATCCAACTAAATTGCTTTGTAAAATTCTGTCACTATTGTACAATGTCCTAGAGAAACAAACCATGTTCCTCATCCCTGTTTTCATCAAGCGTATATGAATTATCCATCCTCTAGGTAATCTTACGGCCTTGGATGGAGCTTTTGTTTATAGAAATGCCTTTGCTATTTTTGGAATTCTCATAGTTATTTGACCTTGTTAATCAGGGCCCTTGCAGATCAGTTGGAACGCAATGAAAATGAACATGGAAAGTACCGGAGTATGGTTGTTCAGCACATATTGGTATGTGGAGTGCAGATTTCTCTTTTTCAAGCTGTAGGAATTATGTTCACGGGGGTTTTTTTTACTTGGTGATGTTGTCCTCATTTATATTAGTGCTCAGTAATCTGAATCTAAACTTTATTTGGTGCATTTTGTTCTTGAACTTTTTCTGTTAGTATTGATGGATCTCACACTTATATAGACACTGAAATAGCATGCCTTTGGAAGAAAAAACCAAGTTGAAATGGGTATTATACATTGAAGCATACATTTTTGCTGCCAGTGGTTATTCCTGATGATATTCAGCTCATAGTCACAGTTGCATAGAGCTATACCAACACAAGGATCACCTAAGCAATTTGACATTCTTATTTTACTAGAGAGGAAAACCTTTTGACTGCTAACTGTGATTTGGATGGTGTATCTTGGCCTAAACTGACGGGTGCAGGAGGAAGCTAGACTTATAGTTACCCGCATTGCTCTAGCCTACAGGAACGTGCGGTTGCTACTTTAGGGTGCTGATATTATGCAAACCGAAATTTTTTTAGGGAGATATTGAGAAAATAAAAAATTAGAGCATCGATACTAATGTAGAATAAATCAACTTTTTAGCATGCATGATAAAACTTTAATGTTTTGCAATGGCACAAATCGGCAGTTTTGCTTGTTTCAAGTTTCAACAGAACCCTTTAGTTTCATTGGTTTTTTCTCATAGTGATGTGTTTAAGGAAATAAAATCCTTGTTTGAAGAATGGACCTGATATGTGCATCGAAGATGGGAATTGTTAATGACAGAAAAATTGTGAAATGTTTGAACTATTATAGATAAAGCCAAATATTTTTTTAGGGGCTTTTTTGTCTTTTCTATTAGATTTTCTTTTAGGTTAAAAGTGGTGTCTTTATATTAGCAATAAAGAAAAACCCTAGCCGTCAAAATGCTGAAAAAGGAAATAGAGAGGCAAGAAAAAGAGAGAAGAAAAAAGTGAGTTTTTTCTTGATGAGGGTTCTCAATCTCTTTGTACCCTGATCTTGAGAGAAGATCGTCGTTGTATTCCAACTTTTTCTGAAGTCTAGTGGATTCACAGAGTGCCTCTGCGTGGAGACGTAGCCCATGTTTGGGTGAATTTCGATAACAAATTTTCTGGCGTGTTCATTTGATTCTACTCTTTTATTACTATATTCTGTTTGGTGTATTGTTTGCGAGCGTTATTTTTCTGAAATCGACGTACGATTTCATAACAACAGTATCAAAGCCTGGGTTGGCTAATTGAGAACATCGAGGGTTTTTCGGTGACGTTCGATTGAAAGCAAACAGGATGGTAGAAGATAAAATCAGAATTGATAAGTTCAATGGAGAGGATTTCAGATGGTGGGAACTACAAATAGAGGATTATCTTTATCAAATAGATCTCTATGCACCACTTGAGGGTTGGAAACCTAAGATGGCAGAAGTGGATCCGACAGCAGAATCTAGATGGAAAATTCTTGATCGAAAGGCATTAGGTGCGATTCGTCTAGGGTTGACGAAAAAGACAAGGTACCACATCGCGAAAGCAAAAACTGCAAAAGAAGTCATGGATATTCTAATGAATATTTATAAGAAGCTGTCCACATCAAATCAGGTATTTTTGCTGAAGAAACTGGTTAATATGAAGTTATCTGATAGAGGTTATGTGGCAGAGCATTTTAATAGTTTCATGTAGGTCACGGGTCAATTGGAATCCGCAGGCATAAATTTAGATATTAAGCTTCAAGCTTTATTATTTTTACGTTATCTTCCAGAATGCTACAATATTGCAGTGTAGGGAATTTCGAGCACCATGAAGGATAATTTAACTCTTGATGATGCTGTGAGTAATATCATGGATGAAGAGATGTGAAGGAAAGTCTTAGGTGGAGATAATTTGTTTGCATCTACATCTTCAACGGCACTTGTAGTGGAGAACCGTGGAAGAAGTAAAAGTAGAGGAAATTTCAGTGGGCGTGGCAGATCATAATCAAGGGGTAAGAGATAGGTTGCAAAAGATGAGTGTTGGTTTTGTCACAAAACCGAACACCGGAGGTTTTAGTGTGAAGCCTACAAAAAGAAGCAGCAAGATGAGAATTATGGTGCTAATGTAATTAGCGATGAATCTTTGCTAGATAACTTGTGTTTGTTTGTAGGGTTTGACTTGACAACAGATAAATGGTTTATTGATTCTGGCGCTTCTTTTCATTGCACCTTGCAAAGAGACATATTTGACGATTATGCCAATTGAGATTTTGGACAAGTGGTTGTGGGAAACGGCCACATGTGTCCAATTGTTGGGAAAGGAACTGTGACTGTGAACATCTCAGGTGGATGACGTCTAGTTTTGCGTGAAACTAGACATATTCCATAATTAAAGAAAAATCTGATTTCAACCAGTAAACTTGACAAAGAAGATTTGGTAATAACCTTTGGATGCGGAGAGTGGAAGATAACCTTAGGGGTAAGAGTAGTAGCAAAGGGAAAGCATACAGGTACACTTTACCTTCTCCAAGGAGACAATATCAATGATATGGTTGTAACTACAATGGCTATAAGTAATTTATCTACTTTTTGGCATTATTGTTTGGGACATCTTGGTGAAAAAGGTGTAAAGCAGTTACACTTGAGGAAATTACTTCCGAGTTTGCAAAAAGTTAAGTTAGATTTTTGTGAGAGTTGCATTTATGGAAAACAGAAGGCTGTTAGTTTTCAATTGAATAGGCGACAAAATAAAGGCTAGAAGCTAGAGTTGGTTCATATTGATGTATGGGGACACGCTTTCGGGAACTCTCTTATGGTGGTAAGAGATATTTTGTCACCTTCATTGATGATGCGACAAGGAAGACTTGGGTCTATACTCTTAAAGAAAAATCAGAAGTATTTAGGATGTTTAGAATGTGGAAGACCATGGTAGAAAAAGAGACAGGTTATCAAATTAAAGCTCTGAAATCTGATAATGGTGGTAAATACACAAGTAAAGAATTTGCAGATTATTTGAGTCGAGAAGGCATAAACGGGTTAAAGACTATTCCTAGAACTCCTCAAGAGAATGATGTAGCTGATAGAATGAACAGGACTATTCTAGAACGTGCGAGATGCATGAGGCTACACGCGGGTCTCCCGCTACATTTATGGGCCGCCACAGTTGATGCAGCTGTTTAACATTTATGGGCCGCCACAGTTGATGCAGCTGTTTATCTTATCAACAGAAGTCCATATAGTGCGTTGGATGGAGAAATACCACAAGAGCGGTGGTCAGGTAAAAATATTAATTATTTACATCTAAAGATGTTTGGTTGTATTGCATATGCTTTGATTGACAGGGAGGATAGAAAAAAACTTGATGCTAAGTCCCAGAAGTGCGTCTTTATCAGATACGGTGATGACGAGTATGGCTATAGGCTTTGGGATTATGAGAATAACAAAGTCATCCACAGTCGTAATGAGGTATTCCATGAAGAAAAGATGTACAAAGATCGTCAGACAGAGCATGAGAATGTAGTAGAACCAGAGTATGTTGAATTAGACACAATACTCGTTAAGATGTTTCAAGTAGATCAAAGTGCACTTGAAAGAGAGGTTCAAGATGAGCCTATTATTAGTGAAGAGGTAGTTCAAGAGGAACGCAGTGACTCGAAGCAAATGAACGACCTTGAAGTACCTGTCTTGAGAAGGTCTATAAGTGTGAGAAAGCCAAAGGTATTTTTTGATCCATCAGCTAATACTGTTCTGAGCCATGTCTTATATACAGATTCGGGAGAATCGGAGACTTATGATGAGGCAAAGGCAGACACGTCTCACTTGCAGTGGGAGTGTGCTATGAAAGACGAGATGAGCTCGTTACTTCAGAACAAAACTTGGGAGTTGACCAAGTTGCCCATAAGTAAAAAATATTTATTAAACAAATGGGTGTACAAGGTTAAGAATGAAGTAGATGGTAGTATTAGATACAAGGCAAGACTTGTAGTCAAGGGCTTTTCTCAAATAGAAGGGATCGACTACTCTGAGGTATTTTCACCTGTAGTGAAAATGACATCAATTAGAGTTTTGCTGAGTATAGTTGCAATGGAGGATCTTCATCTTGAGCAGTTAGACGTAAAAACAACATTTTTACACGGTGACTTAGATGAAGAACTATACATGGCACAACCTAAAGGTTTTGAAGTCAAAGGTAAGGAGCACATGGTATGTCACATGAAGAAAAGCTTGTATGGCTTGAAATAAGCTCCACAGCAATGGTACTTAAAATTTGATGGTTTCATGCAAGAAAAAGGATTTGCACACTATGAGTCTGATCATTGTGTTTATTTTCGCAAATATGATGATGGTGACATTGTGTATCTATCTTTATATGTGGATGACATGCTGGTGGCTAATTCTAATATGAAGAGAATCATGGAAGTGAAAAAAATGTTATTATCAGAGTTTGCTATGAAAGACTTGGGAGAGGCCAAGAATATTTTAGGCATGAAAATCATCAGAGACAGGAAAAATAAGAAATTATGGTTGTCGTAGGAAGACTATGTGAACAAGGTGTTAAAGAGATTTAACATGGACAAGGTAAAACTGGTTGCAACTCCTCTAGCGAGTCACTTCAAACTTTCCAAGGATATGTGTCAAAGCACTCAGGCTTTAAAAGATGAGATGTCGATAGTTCCATATGCATCAGCAGTGGGGAGTTTGATGTATGCCATGGTGAGCACGAGACCGGATATTGCACATGCAGTGGGAGTTGTGAGTCGATATATGCAGAACCCAAGTATAGAGCATTGGAATGCAGTTAAATGGATATTGAGATATCTAGTAGGTACTTCAAATTACTCACTTTGTTATGGTGGCACATCTCTAGAGTTGTAGGGTTATGTAGATACAGATCATTTGGGTGATCAAGATAGTGGTAAGAGTACCACTGGATATGTCTTTACAGTTGCAAGTACAGCAATGAGTTGGGTGTCTCAATTACAAAAAGTAGTGGCTTTATCGATGACAGAGGCAGAATATGTGGCGATCACAGAAGCCTCCAAGGAAATCATGTAGTTACAAGATTACATGGAGGAGCTACATCAAAAACAGCCAGTCAATACACTGTGGAGTGATAGTCACAGTGCAGTGCACTTAGCAAAGAATGCAGCTTATCACTCAAGGACTAGACATATCAAGAAGCGTTATCACTTTATTAGGTCAGCATTGAAAGATAATGAGTTAAAGTTACAGAAGATTGATGGCTCAAAGAATCCAGCTGACATAATGACCAAGGTAGTAGACAAAGAGAAGCATATTTTCTGTATTACTACTATTGGTATTACTCCATGTTGATTGATGAGGAGTATCGCAGAGGCACAAGTTTTTCAACTACTATTTTTTGAAGAAGATGGATACAAAGTTACTTGGTGCGTGGGTATATTTGTCTTCAAGTGGGAGATTGTTATAGATAAAGCAAAATATTTGTTTTTAGGGGCTTTTTTGTCTTTTCTATTAGATTTCCTTTTAGGTTAAAAGTGGTATCTTTATATTAGCAATAAAAAAAAAAACCCTAGCCATCAAGACGTTGAAAAAGGAAATAGAGAGGCAAGAAAAAGAGAGAAGAAAAAAGTGAGTTTTTTTCTTGATGAGGGTTCTCAATCTCTTTGTGCCATGATCTTGAGAGAAGATCGTCGTTGTATTCCAACTTTTTCGAAATCTAGTGGATTCGCAGAGTGCCTCTGCATGGAGACATAGCCCAGGTTTGGGTGAATTTCGATAACAAATTTTCTAGCGTATTCATCTGATTATGCTATTTTATTACTATATTCTGTTTGGTGAATTGTTTGCGAGCATTATTTTTCTGGAATCGACATGCGATTTCATAACATGAACCATTTATGGAGGATGATGCGCCATTTGAGGATTATTGCAAAACCATGGGAAATGATGGCACGTGGGCTGGTCATATGGAATTGCAAGCAGCTTCTCTTGTTACACGGAGAAACATTTGCATTCATCGGGTAAGACTGACAGTGAAGTCATCAACCATCACCTACGTGAAGTTTTGTTGGTTACGGTCTTTTCATTCCTTTGGGAGAAACATCCAGACTAAATGAGGATGTCATTAGACTCGTCAATTGTTAGCCTTGCTACTGAATTTGAAGTTTCGCTGTTTAAGCATGCATCCTAGAATTCGATGACCGTTGAAGAACCCATGATTATTGGTTTCCAGACTCATTCTCCACTTAATCATATAACGGCTTTCTTCCCCAATATGGCCCTCCTTTATCTGAGAAGTTATTCCCCCATCATTGTTTAGATCAAAAGACCACTTACGATGTTGTTCTCATAATGGTTATAGCTTGTTCTTTTCTGTCTGGTTATAATTTGTTACTCTTTAGACTAAAAAATTGACTCATCTGAAGTGCAATGATATCCGGCATGTCTCGCGATGTCTATTGTGGCGAAAGCATGTGGAAGGACCATTGATGGTGATGTGCAAAAGATTTTTTCAGAGATATATTGCACCTTTTAGCACAAGGAGTTCCGACGGGTGCATATAATCCTAATTCAAAGAAGACTTAATATATCGAACTTGTTACAAAATTGCTGGCTTATTGAGTGTTCTATATGTCCTTGATGAATCTACACAGCACTAATTAGTTTTCATACATGCTGTGGATGCAAATATCTGTTCGTTGACGCCAAATGGAACAGTTTATCTCACTCCTTACTTGATGCAGAACATGTCACCTCGGTGGTACATACGCAATTTTTATCAGCCTGGTGCTCGTATGATGCATTTGTGAGTTTTCTAAATATACAGACTGATGCTTTTTTTGCTAAGCAAGTGCTCAAATACTGGGATGAGATCTGGCTCTGTTTGTATACACTTAAATAAATGACCTTTTCTTACGTTTTACTTTCCCTCAAAAGATTTGAAAATAAAATAATGTTTTTATTTTTAAGTGATTATGAAAAGATTATATATTTCTCCTGGTCAAGTTTGTTTATTTTTAAAAGGTTTTAGGTGTTTCGAGTTTCATAAAAGTCAAATTGCAAGAGCTGCAAGATCTTTCTTTTTTTTAAAAACGAAAGCTATAAGTACAAGTCATCCAAACAAACCAGCTCATTACACGAAAGAAGGTACTGCAGCTTGTTCAGGAGACTGCTGATTTGTGAAATTATTTTGGCATGCAAGGACAACATCTCATAAGTTGCAGATCCAAGTGTAGTTGCGGTGTTGTTAGATTTAACCATGGAAGTTCTTTTGCTAGTTTGAGAGTGTTGGACAAATCTTTCCAGAATATTTTGAAGCTGACCAAATGTTTCTATCAGTCTAGTCTAGATATTTGTAGACCTTCTGTTTAGAGTCTGAAGACTTTCAGATCACCAGACTCAGCGCTCAAGACTCAAGACTCAAGACTATTCTCATTGACAGTTTTTCTAATCCAGTGACAAAGGCAATCCAGAGCCGAAGTAATTGGTTGAGGATTTAGTCCTATCATCTGGAGAAGATCTCTTGGCTGGATAAATATAACGGATTCTTTTATTCGTAATCAAGATCGTTTGAAGATCCGATGGTCGACGAAATATTCTTGGAAAATTCTATTCTTGGAAACCAAGATCCTGATTGTATGGGCGAACATGATTGATGGGCTATCGTCGGGTTCCTTTAATAGCTCGAATGATCTTCTTGATTGATTCCGTCAACGGGTAGATTGGAGGAATTCCTTTGGTAAGTGCCAACAGGTATGATGGCATAAAGGAGTATAAAAGGAAGATGTTCTAGTTGCTTTAGTGCATGATCGATAGAGAAATTCCAGTCGAAGCACCTTGATTATTAGTCGATACACTTTGAGCGAAATTGTATACACAAAGAGTGTCTATCTTGAGCGATACCTTGAGCGAGTGTGGTAGATCATCTACACCAAGAAATCAAGGAAGAACAACGCTGTAACATCTCTTTGTTCATAGTGAAATCCAGCCAATAGGCTGTCAGTGCAGAAGAGTGGACGTAGGCTTGAAATAAGTCGAACCACTATAAACCGCGTGTTCAATTCTCTCTTTCCTTCTCTCAGTCTGTGACATCCCGATTTTCCAATTCTATTTTCAGTAAATTGAGACGGGCATTTCGTTAGCACACATATAGTTCTTTTCCTTGAGTCGGCCACTCATGTGAAAACTAGTCTATCGGGTAAAGCTGTTAAGAGTTTCTAATGCATCAGACTCGGAATTTGACCAGGAAGCGACCTTTCGACCGAGCTAATCTACAAGGGTCATTACGGCACAAATAAAAATCGATTAGAGACTGGAGATAGGTTGACTCGACAAGGGCATGTGATCGAGTGTGGGTGATTCCACCGAATCACACAATTCTTGTCGATCGGCACTGGACCGACTTTTCTATCGATTGGGTACCCTGTGTTCGTATTTGAAACCTTGAGATTACCCCGACAACCGAAAGTCGCCAATGTTTCAAAGATGTACATTGTGGCTTGAAATGATCAACCACAGGTCAAATGCATGAAAATTTCTAAAGGCTACCCGGTAGGTTGGGCCGCGCTAATATCGTGCCAAAGTGAAATTAACCGTGGAATTGAGATCGAATTCAGAAATTGGAAGTCTGGGTGTGTCACAAATCATTTTAGGAATATTAACTCGTCTTCAGAAGATTTTTCATGTAATCAGAATTTTTCAGAAATTAAATCAGAGAATGGCTATTTTGGCTCGATAGATTAGTAAGCCCGCCTTTGGTCTTGCTTTTGGGACTTAAGTTGGTTCTATGGGAAAGTGGAGATGTGAATTGAAGTGTGGTGACATTGAGTTAATTTTATGGACTTTAATTGGAATAAGTTGGAAGAGAATCGATTGGAAATTAAAGACTTTGAGGTACAAAGAAATGGACCCCGGCGGAAATTGATTTGGACCCATTGAAATATGTTGTGGAGAAAATGAGTTTGTGGATGATGACATCATGGAGTGATGTCATGGTGGGTGGCCCATTTGGTGGAGATCTTGACAAGTGGAGGGGTGGATTTAATCCCCCAAAAAGTGAAGGGCCCCACCACTTCATCTTCAAGCTTGGGAAGAGAGAGAATGAGGGAGAAAAGCTGTGCGAATTTGAAGGAGGAGCTGCGTCCGCTTGCCCGCCCGCTCGCACGCCGTCGTCGCCGCCTTCGCCAGTCCGCCCGCAGTCGCGGTCGCGCCTCGCCGCTCGGACCTCAGCCTCCCTCTCTCCTCTCTTCTCCGTCTCCGGTTTCTACTTGACGTCTCCAGCAGATCTGAGAGCGAAGGCAGTAGCGAAGATTGAATAGCAAACCGCCGGAACCGGACTACCGTTCGCCGCTCGCGCACCGTCCGCACGCCGCTCCGTCGGTCAGCTCGCCTGCTCGTCGCCTCATCCGCGCCAAGCCACGTCCCAGCAGCTCGTCCGAACAGCTCGGGCCTTCACCGGAGCTCCCTCCGCCGCTGTGCGCCCCCGCCTTAGCCTGCCGGAGCTCCGCCTAGTCCTTACCGCCCTTGCTCGCCCTAACCGGCGCCGGATCTGCCCCATCTCCGCCCGCGACCAGCAGCCAAGAAAATGGGTATGGCAGCGGGTGTTCGGCCCGTTTTGGCCGCATTCCCGAGCCCGGATGCTCGGCTCGCTTTGAGGAAAGTCGATCCTCGCGTCGTCCCCGTCGTTTTGGTCCGCTCGGCTCGCTAATCCGGTGAGTTTAGCTCACTAAATCTTGATTAGACGGTTAATTATGCCCTAAGTGTGCTTAGTTTAAGTTAAGCAAGTTTAGGTGGATATTTTAGTTTATTTAATTGTGATTTGGATTAAAAGGCTTGTTTAATTTAAAGTGTGTTTAATTAAAGGCTAAGAGAGTTTATTTAATAATAAACCTTGATGGGACATAATAGGGTTTTATTTTTGAATTATTTAATTGTTTCGAAATTCTGGAATTTATAATATTATATTATATTCCGAAATTATTAAAATATTATTATATATAAAAAAACGGAAAAATTATTTTTGACCCGATTGCTCAGAATTTCGTGCCGATCGCTGCTATGTGTTCGGATTTTGAAATTGATGGTTGGATATTATAAATTGGGTGTGGATGACGAAAATATGGATATTATTATTTAATTAATTTTCGGAATAAATTTAATTATTTATTAAATTCCGAAAATTTTGTCGGGACCTTGTTCTCTTAGAATTTCGTGCCGATTGCTACTGTGTATTTATAATTTGAATTTGATGATTGATTGTGGCAAATTGAGTGTGATTGCGATAGATAGGGATTCTTTATAAAATCCAAGTGTTGAAATTGATGGGAGATTGGCCGTGATTAAACCACCTATTAGAGGTCGTGCCCAAAGGAGGCCGTGATTAACCACCGATTGGAGGTCGTGCCTAGTAGGGCCGTGATGGACCACCTATGAGAGGTCGTGCCTAATAGGGCCGTGATGAACCACCTAAGAGAGGTCGTGCCTAATGGGGCCGTGATTGACCACCTATTAGAGGTCGTGCCTAGTGAGGCCGTGATGAACCACTTATGAGAGGTAGTGCCTAATGGGGCCGTGATGAACCACCTATGAGAGGTCGTGCTCAGTGAGGCCGTGATGGACCACCTAATTAAAGGTCGTGCCAAGTGGAGCCGTGATTGCCACTAGTTGTTAAACCTTCCTATAGGGCCGTAATTAAGAGCAATGATTGATTTGCTAGAATGACATGTAATCGGCCGAGTCGATTGATCGCTGAGATGATCCAAGTGGTTGAATTGTTCTGATGATGTGATTGTGCTGCAGTTGTTTGGTTATTATAATTGCACGTGATTGAATTATATAAACTGTACTAACAATGCAGATGAAGACTAATGCGAGGTAAGTCTTCTGTGTGATGTGGCTAGGCCACCTGGGGCGTATTTTCTTTCTAATAGGGGTTTAGGGGGTTGAACTTGCTGAGACATCATCTCATCCCGGTTGTGGGATTAAAATTTCAGGTCCCTAGTGGACGGAGCGACCAGATAGCTTTGGTTGGCATTGAGGTGTTGCAGAGGTGAAGTCATAAGATTGGAGAATGTGTCTGACTTGTAGGTCATAGGACAGTTCTTTTTAAGAGCCGGTCTTTTGTAGACTGTTGGTCGTAGACCTCTGTTTGAAATTCTGTTGAATTATGAAAGTATTATGTGGTGATTTTGTTTCCTGTTTTTCTATCCCGTATTTTATTGTCAGGGGTTTTATAATATGCTTCCGCATGTGCATTAAAGATATGATTGGGTCGGTGACTTAGCCTGGGAACGTCACATTTGAACGACCGCAGTGGGATGTTGGCGTGCTCGAGGTTCGGGGAATCTATCAACTGTCTAGTATTGTGCAATTATCAAGAAAAATCTGTTATATACCTTTTCACCCCCCTCTAGGTACTTATACTAACTATATCAATTGGTATTAGAGCTCGTGTACTTACTTTATTTGAAGTGTTTTACTTCAGAGTAAAAGATCCATGGCTAGTATGCTAGCACCGGGGCTGGTGGAAGGGCAAAGCAATACCAGACCACCCTATTTTGATGGAAAGGATTACAACATCTAGAAGAACAAGATGAAATCTTTCCTATGATCAAAGGATCCTCTGGAATTGGACGTTGTAGAAAGAGGAATTACTCCTACAGCTGCATCAATCTCTGAAAGAGGGAAAGAAACTGTTGAGACCAGCGGAATGACTCAGGAAGAGATAATCAAGAGACAAGCACTCGATGCAAAAGCAATTTACTCTTTATATTGTGCTTTGTCACCAACTGAATATAACAGAATATCTTATTGTGTTACAGCAAAAGAAGTTTGGGACAGATTACATATCACCTATGAAGGAACAGATCGAGGGAAGGAGACCAGAATTAACATTCTCCTCGGTCAATATGAAGCCTTCAAAATGAAACCAGTAGAATCTATAACTGACATGTTTAGCCGTTTTACAAATATTATCAATGGTCTTGAGAATCAAGGACAAAAAAATTTCTGATCCCATGAAGGTAAACAAGCTATTGCGTGGACTCTCCAAGGATTGGAATCACATAAAGATTTCAATAAGAGAGACGCAAAGAGTTATGCCACTATCTGTCGACAAGCTGATTGGAACTCTTCAATCTTATGAAGTGGAACGAATTAATGAAGACGAAAATCCAAAAGGTAAGAAATCCATTGCATTAAAATCAATTGATGATTCTGATGATACATATTCTGAAGATGATCTGGACGATGAGGAGCTTGCTCTTATGATAAGAAGATTCAGAAAGCTGAATAGAAAAGGAAGAAGGTTCAACTCAAAGAAACAAAGTTTTCAAAGACAGCAGACCAAGTCTGTTGATGATGAAGAACCAAACAAAGATGTAGTTTGCTTTGAATGTAAGAAAAAGGGACACATTAGACCCAACTGTCCTCTTCTGAAGAAGAAGAGAGGAAAAGCTGAAAAGTTTCGTAAAGCTCTCAAAGCGGAAACATGGAGTGATACAGAGTGTGAAGAAAGTGATGAAGAATATGCCAACCTGTGTCTGATGGCACAATCAGACTCAGACTCAGATTCTGGATCAGACTCAAACAGTGAATTTGAGGCAAGTAATTTTAAAATTCCTGTCAAAGTTTCTAAATACATTGATGAATTGTGTTTTAGTCTTAAGACTTTTCTCAAAAGAATTTCCCAACTTAAAAAGGAAAACTCAGCTCTAAAACAAAAGGAAAACGTTTTAGAAGAAAGAGTTAAAAGTTTAGACTTGAATGTTTCCACTCTTAAAGAAATTGAAGATGATCTTTGGAAAGAAAATGCCCTTTTAAAAACTGACTTATCAAATATTTCAAAGAAATTTTTCAATAGGGTCCGAAAAACTTGGAAAAAATTCTTTCAGCTCAAAGACCTTATTTCAATAAGTCCGGTCTAGGTATGACAGCAGAAACAATTCCCTTGATTGATTTTCCTAAAGTAAAAGAAAGAATTAAGAAAAGACCTTCGAGAGAGGCTTACAAAAATCATTTCAAGAAAAATTTTGTAAAGTCTGTAGGTCGAAATGCCCTCAGGTGTTCAAAGTGCAATAGTCCGGATCACTTTGAAAAAGAGTGTCCTATGGTTTGGAAACCTATTAAGAAAGTATGGGCTAATAGTGTTTATCATACTAACACCAAAGGACCCAAGAAAATTTTGGTACCAAAGAAAGCTTGAGACTCTCTTTTAAATGCAGGTCTCTGTCAAGAAAAAGGTAAAGTGGTATCTTGACAGCGGATGCTCAAGACACATGACAGGAGACTCAAATTGCTTCATAAAGCTTGTTCAAGTAAATGGTGGAAAAATTTCATTTGGAGGAAACAGCAAAGGAAGTATTGTGGGATTTGGAATTGTGAAAATTGGAAAGCTCACAATAAGTAATGTTTCTCTGGTGGAAGGACTCAATTATAATCTTCTCAGCATTAGTCAATTGTGTGATACTGGTTTCAAGATCTTCTTTCAAGAAGGAACATGTTCTGGAATCAGTAAAGACTCTACTCAGTCTTTCATGGGTCGAAGACATGGAAATATCTACCTCTTAGACGTGAAACCAAATGAATCGCAATGCCTAATCTCAATTCAAGATGAAGCAAGCTTATGGCACAGAAAGCTTGGTCATGTCAACATGAAGCAATTAGCCAAAATCTCATCAAAGCAGCTTGTTCGAGGTCCACCTAAATTACCATACCAAAAGTCCGATCCATGCACTCCATGTATTCTGGGAAAGCAGGTAAGAAATTCATTTAAGCTAATAAATCATGTTTCTACTAATCATGTACTACAGTTGCTACATATGGATCTCTTCGGACCAACCAGAACCCAGAGCATTGGAGGTAAGAAATATTGCCTAGTAATTGTGGACGATTACTCCCGTTTTACTTGGGTATATTTCCTTGCAAGTAAGTCTGAAACCTTCTCATATTTTGAAAAATTTGCTAAAAATGTTCAAAATGAAAAATGATGTGTTATCTCAAGTATAAGAACAGATCATGGAGGTGAATTTGAAAATCAAGATTTTACAAAATTTTGTGATGAATCTGGCTTTAAGCATGTGTTCTCTTCTCCATATAATCCAGAGCAAAATGGAGTTCTAGAAAGAAAGAATAGATCTCTTCAAGAAATGGTTAGAACTCTTTTAATTGAAAGTAAGATTTCTTCACGATTTTGGGCTGAAGCTGTTTCAACA
Organism: Eucalyptus fibrosa; assembly: GCA_017140475.1. Taxonomy (NCBI): domain Eukaryota; kingdom Viridiplantae; phylum Streptophyta; class Magnoliopsida; order Myrtales; family Myrtaceae; genus Eucalyptus; species Eucalyptus fibrosa. The sequence goes on from CM029512.1 coordinate 20,475,100, forward strand.
GCGTGCTATATCATTAATAGAGTCTTCTTAAGACCTATTCTAGAGAAAACCCCTTATGAGTTATTCAAAGGTAAGAAGCCTATTGTTTCATACTTTCATGTGTTCGGTTGCAAATGCTTTATTTTGAAAAATGCAAAAGATCGAATTGGTAAGTTTGAAGAAAGATCAGATGAAGGCATCTTCCTTGGATATTCTACATCAAGCAAAGCCTACAGAGTCTATAACAAGAAGAGCCAGTATGTGGAGGAGTCAATGAATGTCAAATTTCAAGACTCTACGCAAGATAAATCCAGTCTGACTCATCATGAAGAGTCTGAACCTGCTCTAGACCCTCCAAAGCTTACAACTCAAGAAGCATCTCAGACTCTGGAAGACTAGCATAAAGCTGTTCGTGAAGATTCAAATAAAGAAAGAGATCATCAACCAGACAAATCAACCAGTAACTGGAAGCATAAGTCCAGTCATCCCAAAGAACTCATTATTGGCGGAATTAATGAAGGAATTCGCACCAGATCAAAAAGGCGTGAAAAGTCTAGTGTTGTGGCTCTCATTTCTGAAATTGAACCAAAGAGCATAGAAGAAGCTTTATCTGATGAAAGCTGGATTGAAGCTATGCAAGAAGAGCTCAGACAGTTCAACATTAATGATGTCTGGGAATTGACATATAAACCAAAAGGTAAAACTATTATTGGAGCTAAATGGGTGTTTAGGAACAAGATGAATGAGAAAGGAAAAGTCGTACGAAACAAAGCAAGACTCGTGGCCAAAGGATACACGCAAGAAGAAGGAATAGATTATGATGAGACTTACGCACCAGTAGCAAGGTTAGAAGCTATTCGACTATTACTTGCGTTTGCTTGTTATAAAAATTTCAGGTTATTCCAAATGGACGTCAAAAGTGCCTTCCTAAATGGATTTATCCATGAGGAAGTTTACGTGGAACAACCACCAGGGTTTGAAGACCCAAAGAAGCCAGACTCAGTCTTCAGACTGAAAAAGGCCTTGTATGGTTTAAAGTAAGCACCTCAAGCTTGGTACGACAGACTAAGTAAGTTCTTAATACAAAATGGTTTTGTCAAAGGTAAAGTAGATACTACTTTATTTATCAAAAAGGAAAACAAAAGCTTTTTACTTGTTCAAATATATGTGGATGATATTATTTTTGGATCCCCTAATGAAAGTCTGTGCAAGAAATTTTCAAAGTCTATGCAGGATGAGTTTGAAATGAGTATGATGGGAGAGTTAACATTCTTTCTCGTGCTTCAAGTGAAACAACTGGAGGAAGGAACTTTCATTCATCAAGAAAAGTATGCAAATGATCTTGTCAAAAGGTTTGGACTGGAAAAGTGCAAAAAGACCGATATACCGATGTCATGTTCTTTGAAGATAGACAAAGATGAAGAAGGGAAGAAAGTTGATCAAAAGCTGTACAGGAGCATCATTGGTTCACTTCTTTATCTTACTGCTTCTAGACCTGACATTTTGTTGAGTGTTTGCATCTGTGCTAGGTTTCAATCAGATCCTAGAGAATCCCATCTCAATGCTGCGAAACGTATTATCAAATACGTTGCTTCATCTTCAAGTATCGGTCTTTGGTATCCTAAGAATGGAGACTTTAATCTTCTGGGATACTCAGACGCAGATCTGGCTGGTTGCAGAGTCGATAGAAAGAGCACTTCGGGAACTTGCCAATTGCTTGGAAGCAGGACAGTGTCTTGGTTTTCAAGGAAACAAAGCACTGTGGCTCTCTCAACAACAGAAGCAGAGTATGTAGCTCTTGGAAGTTGCTGTTCGTAAATTCTATGGATAAAACAACAGCTACAAGACTTTGGAATTGAAGACTCATGCACAGAGATTAGATGTGACAACACCAGCACAATCAATCTCATTAAAAATCCAATCCTTCATTCAAGAGCAAAGCATATAGAAATTCGACATCACTTCATTAGAGATCATGTTCAAAATGGAGAAATCTCAATTCAATTTATTGATTCAAAAAATCAACTAGCGAATATATTCACAAAGCCTTTGGAGAAGAATCAATTCGATCATATCCATTCCGACTCAACATTTTGAAGCTTGAGGAAGTTAAATTCTAGAGACTCTCCAACCCTCGACTCGAGACATTCATGGCTATAGACTGTAAGTTGTTATTATATTCAAACTCAAAAATGTACGATCTTTAGTTCAGTTAATTTATAATTTCCGTGAAAAACGGAATCTTGTCTTTTCAAAAAGGATTAACCTCTATTTGGCAGTTATTGATTTTAAAACGAGGTGTCTGTTCACTTTCCTTTGTACCGATTGATCTTTCCTTTTTAAACTGAGTTATATATATACAGTTTTCTTTTTCGCTTAAACTTCAAAACCCTAAAAGGCATTCTCCTCCCAATCCTGTCTCTACTTCGTGTTCATCTTCGAGAAAGTTGTCATCTTTTCTTGGGAAAGTGAGTAAAGGAATCTTTTAACGACAAGGAAGGATGTCTTCTTCGAGGAAGTCTTCAAGAATCGCGAACAGGGGACCACAGAGAATGAGGGAGGGGCCTACCCATTTTGATCTCACCGAAGAAAAAGATTTATCGAGTCAGCAACAGAGCCCGATTAACTCTCCACCACGTCACTCGACACCATCTACCCCACAAGGTGCAGGTCAACAACCGGAGGAAGAAATAATCGAGGACGCAGACCCTGTAAGAGTCTAAAAACCCTCTTTTATTTACAAGCTCTATTGTGCGTTGAAGAGCACTAGGACTCCGCTGAACTACGTAGATGATTTCCTTAAAGATAAGAATTATGGGAATGAGTATATCTTTTTGCGACAAATGGAGAATTTGGGAATTGCTCCCAAAGGAAAGGTTGAGGAAGCACTTGCGAACATTCCAAGTGACCCTCATATATCGGGACTGAATCCGACTGACGGGAACGATGATGATAAAATGTTCAATGAATTTCAACCTAGAATGGGTGTTGCTGCGAAGGTGAAGGGAAAAAGGATGGATTTGTTTAAATCGAAGGAACAGGAGAATCTGTTTTTCAGACTGTTGAAACGAGGGGTGATAAACCCTAGGAGTGTTGATTTCGATTTCTTGGATGCCATTAATGTGAACTTAAGGGAGAAGTTCAATCTGCTTCAACTTGAGCAATTTTGCTTCGATACCACAAACGGTTATGCGCAATTGACAGCATACTTCTATTCAAATCTTAGCTTTTTAGATGCGAATAGAATATCATTAAGTGTTCGAGACCAAGACCATGTGGTAGATGTGGACATGTTGGCTGACATAATTGGAGTTGAACAAGGACGCTATCAACCGATCAAAGTTTCGATTGCTCGTGCCACACTGGAGCTTGTCAAAGACAGGGACACAGAGGGAAGAATTACCTACTCAAGGATGCGTGCCATCAACATCTTACTTCACAAAATTGTGATCAACTGTATCCGGCCCAAGTCTACATCCAAGACTGACGTGTCTAACTCCGAGGCGAAATTGATGTACGCGATCAATACAGGGAAGAAGTTCTCTCTCCCTCACACCATTCTCTTTCACATGTACAGAGCAATGGTGAAGGACAAGGGCCAATTGCCTTATCTAGGTCTTGTGACCAAGATCTTCAGACACTTGAACATTGAACCTCCACATACTCTATGTGTTCGACCATGCGACAAAATGGTGGTAGGTCTGAAAATGCTAACTAAAATGCATCTGAAAGAGCTTTCTAAGGCAATGGAGAAGTTCAGAGTGAAGACTCCAGTACCTTCTGCTTCAAAGAGAAAAGGGAAGGAGCCCATTGGTGCCCCATCCAAAAAAAAACGAACTCTCATCTTGGAGGATGAAGATGAAGAGGAAGATCTCACTATCTCTACATTGATAAGGACCAGACGTTCTGTACCTGAATCAACGGAACATCAGAAGAAAGGGGAAGAAGCAGAGGAAAGAGAACAGAGAGAAGAAAAGGGACAAGCAAAGAACAGAGAAGCAGAGGAGCAGCAAGAGAAAGAGAAAGAAGCTGAAGAAGAAGGAGAAGCAGAAAAAGAAAAGTCTACAGATGAAGCCGGAGAGAAGGGGAATCAAGATGCTAAAGAGCCTGACCATCACTCTTCCCCATTTGAGGTCTTAGAGACAGGGGGAGATGGCGAGCAAGGAAGGACTACACCTTATACTGTCAACAGTGAAGGTGTAAGACGCTCACCAGCAGATCCAGAAGATTTTCAGGCTTCTCAAATGCCTGAAGAAGGACATGATACGTCAACACCAAATCTACAAGATTACACAGAAGCTCCATCGTCTGCATTCACTCCATCCAAGAGAGCACATGCGAGCACACAAACGGACAATACAGCAGATTTTCGTCATATCCTTGATGTTCTTCTAGAAATGCGGGGTCAAATCTATGCTCTGGACTGTGAACTTCAAGTCATGAAGAATGCTGGACAAGCATCTTCTGTTACCCTGGAGGATAAATTGAAAGATCTCGCTCTTCAAATTCAAGCCAATGCCAAAGGAGAAGAGGTAGCTCATCTAAGGGAAGACTTGAAGAGGCTGGAAGGCATCGTACAGTCGATGGGAGATTTCCAGATTGTGCGCATTCCCAAGCAAACTTGACTCTTTTCTCACCTTTTTAATGATGACAAAAAGGGGGAGAATTGTAATTTGAACTTTAAACTTTGACTTTAAATTTCTTTTGTGTTTGAATATGTTTGTTTTTTAGTATGACTTGAGTGAACTTGGGTGTGAACTTGAATTTGACTGACTTGGGTGTAGATTTTGATGTTTGACTGTTTGCATTTATATCAAGTGTTGTTGTATGGTATTACTCATGAAAGACTAACCAATTTTCTGTGGATGCAGAGTCTGGTTGATTTGTTAATCTTTATGAGATAGCCATATTGCTTGAGAAATGTTTTGCAGGTTAAAGTTGTTCAAATCTATAGGAAAGTTTTGTCACCATCAAAAAGGGGGAGATCGTTGGAGAAATCTTTCCAGAATATTTTGAAACTGACAAAACGTTTCTATCAGTCTAGTCTAGATATTTATAGACCTTCTGTTTAGAGTCTGAAGACTTTCATATCACCAGACTCAGCGCTCAAGACTCAAGACTCAAGACTATTCTCATTGATAGTTTTTCTAATCCAGTGACGAAGGCAATCCAGAACCGAAGTAATTGGTTGAGGATTTAGTCCTATCATCTGGAGAAGATCTCTTGGCTGGATAAATATAACGGATTCTTTTATTCGTAATCAAGATCGTTTGAAGATCCGATGGTCGACGAAATATTCTTGGCAAATTCTATTCTTGGAAACCAAGATCCTGATTGTATGGGCGAACAGGATTGATGGGCTATCGTTAGGTTCCTTTAATAGCTCGAATGATCTTCTTGATTGATTTCGTCCAACGGGTAGATTGGAGGAATTCCTTTGGTAAGTGTCAACAGGTATGATGGCATAAAGGAGTATAAAAGGAAGACATTCTAATTGCTTTAGTGCATGATCGATAGAGAAATTCCAGAGTTTGAAGCACCTTGATTATTAGTCGATACACTTTGAGCGAAATTGTATACACAAATAGTGTCTATACTTAGCGATACCTTGAGCGAGTGTGGTAGATCATCTACACCAAGAAATCAAGGAAGAACAACGCTGTAACATCTCTTTGTTCATAGTGAAATCCAGCCAATAGGCTGTCAGTGCAGAAGAGTGGACGTAGGCTTGAAATAAGCCAAACCACTATAAACCGCGTGTTCAATTCTCTCTTTCCTTCTCTCAGTCTTACTTTGATTATTGTTTGTCGCAAATCTATCAACTGTCTAGTATTGTGCAATTATCAAGAAAAATCTTTTATATACTTATTCACCCCCCCTCTAGGTACTTATACTAGCTATATCAGAGAGACGTTTTGGTGTGGTCGGAGGGGGATAAATTACTGGCTAAGCATATGTGGTAGGAGAGCAAAATGTCACTGTAGCTTTTGTTACTTCGATAAATTATTTTATTGAAATTCCCATTCATAATCCTTCAATGAATGGCATCCCTGGATATTCTAATTTAAGATGGATTGGATCTGTCTAGGTAGCCATTGTGAGCTTGGTTTGTCACGAGGATCATGAAATTTAGTGGATATATGATATTCCATACTTTTCTATCTTCGATAAGTGTCATCATGTGAAGCCAGTAAACATAAAAAATGTGCGTTGTGCCATTATTGTTTTGTGGATAGGGAAAATCTTATGTTCTTTTTGTACTGATGGTGTTTCATTATTTGAACTTATATATTTTGCTTTGCTTTATTAGATCTTATCGTGATGAGGAACATTACAACAGTGTGAGGTTGAAGGAAGACACTGGAGATGGGCCAGCTAGGCCAATTACAATCAAGGTTGCTACTGGAATTTAATTCTAATTTACTAAGTTAGTAGGGAAGTTGGACAAATTGTGAATTTAAGTATGTGATTTGATAATTTCTTTTGCTGAAAGGCCAATTCTAATCTCTCGTCATTGTCTCGCCAAGCAAAAGCTGGGTCAAAAAAACTCTAAATCAGTAGCTGGTAAGGATATTACTGATGCTGGATCCATCATGCTAGTCATGGCTGGAAGTGGTTGTGAGAACATTGAGAAAGTTGAGCAGGTTATGTCCTCGCTTCTTCTGCTCGGTCGTTTGCATTAAATGCTTTCCTCTCATTTGCTGGGTGTTTAGAATTAGAATACAAGACCTTTCTGTGGCTTCTGGGTGACATGCGATACTTTTACAGACATTGCTGCAAATGTATGGGGATGTTGATGCTGCCATAGAGTATTTGATAGCAGAAAAAGGTATTGAATATTTTCTTTAATAATTTAACTTCGCAGTTTCAGAGATACCATGTTGAGCTTCACGAGAAGCTTGTTTGGAGTCATTTTGATGCAACTGGTAGAATTAGCGTGCTTTGTCTTGTCAACCATAGATTTTTGGGGTAGTCAGACATGTTACACCTAAAACTATTTCATAATTCTTTGTGGTGTTTAGGTGATGATGCAGTGGAAATTCTGAGGAACAGAGAGAGGAACCTGTGGAAGAGGCCAATAAAGAAAATCCACCTAGCAATAGCGCTAAACGGACTCATGATGATGGCAGTGCCCAGCAAGAAGACAGGGTTTCCACAAAAGATGACTATGTTACCTCTTTTACGATTTTGGTTTAAGCTCAAACGTGAGAACTGTTGGTGATGCACTCCTTTTTTTATTTGCTTGTTTTATCTTGAAATGCAGAAAATTCCAAGAAACATGAATTGTCCATGTGGTTCAAAAAAGAAATACAAGTCCTGTTGCGGGTCAGGGACGGGGAAAGTCTCAGCAATTTCCAAGTATTTCTCGTTCTCTCAGTGCTTTATATGTCAAGTTATAGTTTAAGCTTGTCTTTGTTGGAGTACCTTTCCTGTTTCCGTGTGATCGGAGTTTATACGTATCTTGAAATTATGGCTTATGTATCCAACATTGTATCGTACTTAACTTCAAGTCTGGACTATTTTCTCACTCCTATGCTTTGTCGAATAATGGGTTCACTTTGGAAAAATGTTCATACATGAGCAGTATAAATTTGTACTTACAAGAACAAAGACAGCACTGAAGATTTCTCCTTTTTTTATGTCTAAATGTTGTTTTGCAGTAATCAAGCTCTTGACTCCAGAAAAGGTAGAAAGGAAAAGAAGCGAGGCAAGAGAGGGTCTGACACATCTGCACTTTCCAGTGGATCTGATGGAGGGCCACCTGATATGGGGGCTCTTTGTATCTGATCTTTTGTTGAAGTATAGGCAGCGTCATCTATTGAATTTCAGATATCAGGACGCTGTCTTTCAAATATTTGATTAGACACAATTTTTTTTCTACTTTCATTAGCATGAATTTGATGCATGCGTCTCTTTTTTGATCTTTGGGATAAGTGCACTTTCTAGTTTTTTACCTGTTGCCAACTTTAGAAAGATCTATAGGTACGAAATTTTCAATGGTGTTACTTTTCTTGGATAGTCTGCCAATTTGATGCATTTTATACTGGCAATTGTAATTTGGAGATTCTTTGTACACATAATGTTGCGCATGCACATAACACCTACCTTGGTAGATTTGCTAGCATTGGCATAGGTGAGTTTGGTAAGAAGTCAAAGGGGGAAGGAGATAAGGAAATTCAGTTATTGCTGTCCCTGGGCTAAACCTTTTCATGAATATATAAGAGACATCACATGAATTTGACAAGTGATTTAATTTCTAAATTCTCTTCCAAAGTGATGGTTTCGTTGTAACTGTAGTTTGGGGTTCCCATGAAGATGTCATTCTTTTTCCTTTTATTTCTTTGACAAAAAAGGCACTAAGCATTTATGCACACCACTTCTTATAATTGATAAAAGACGGGTAAGATCCAAAATGCACTTAAGTTCCATCTATAAGGACCCAAATGCAATCCATCTGCAATTGGAGATGACACAGATAGTACGTATGCTAGTTCTTCCATTCAAATTGGTGCAGATTTCTAAAATTAAACAACTTTGACTGACAATTATCTTTGGTTATTTTGGCAAAAAAGTAGTTTAGATCTTTTGTTGGTTTTCATTGGTTGATATATCATCATAACATCATTTAGACGAATTAAGCCTCCAAAGCTCCTAAGTGATGGATAGTGTGTAAAGACCATGAGCACCTGCGAAGTTTTAGTAGTAGATTTTCCAATAGTCCCACAATAATCCCGAATTTTTTCTTATTGTTTTTGTGGAATTGCATTGTGTCAGATGGGGCTTGTCCAGTTCTCAAGAATCACAACAATCTTGCGGCTTCCTCATTGCATCCATGAGGGAGTGGGGAGAGAGTTGAATTGTGAGCAGGAACTTGTGAGCAGGACTTGATGCTGAAAGAAGTCTATAACTTGAGCTTCTTCCCGGAGCAACTTATGAGGTTACTCATTACTTTTTCTTGGCTTGCCTCAAATGTAAATCTTTTCATTCTCTATTAGCTGCAACATAGAGCGCATGTTAGTCTGAGGTTATCTTCTGTCTTCAAAGGCTGGTACCTTATTAGTCTTGTATACTACCTTGTCCCAAAATAGGGAAATAAAAGATCCTTACTTCATCTAACAGCTTAATTGAACCTTGCATGGTGATGTTGCTCTAATAACACAGGGAGTTAAGCGATTTTTTAAGCTAATAAAACTGTGTAGATTCATTAATTCCATGTAAGAAGTCAAAAACACATGATACTTTGCAAGATCGAAAGGTGTGCCTTGTGAGGCCCATTTTCATTCAAATGGTGATCCAACATATGGGAGGGCATAATTGCCCACTGATATGGGAAAATGTAGACATCCCGAGAACTTTAATGCGATAAAAGCGTCTTCGGCATGGCCGATGCCGTGATGTTCCGTGGATGTCTAGGCCGGTAAGTGGACTTTTCCCATCGTGCGCCATTGTTGAACGAGATTGGTCAACCTGCTTCTTCATTGTCCTCGAAAAGGTGGCCTGTAAAAGCCAGGAGACCACACCTAGGTCCCTTCCATGAGATAAGTGTACCTAGCTATTAATTAAGTGTCTAGTATAATAGACTTTCTTATTAAATACTTAGATAAGGTTCTGATTTAAAATAATTGATATAGTTGTTAGCCATGTGTTTAAGGTCTATCTTATGGTTATGTTCAACCATTTTGTATTATGAATTGAGAATTTTAATAGGAAATACATGATGCGTTGTTTTCAAATCTTTGGTCCATTGATTTTGTAGAATGGCTCCGCCGGGGTAATTCTAATAAGAGTATAGAAGGGCCAATACTATATTGATCGAAGAGTGCTAATCAAGTTTAGAATCACCACAAAAAAGAGGTGTGTTAGTTCAAGGGACAAGACGATGCGGTAGGGATGTGCGGTGTGGCAAGCAAATCAATTTCAAAATTTAAGCGTCAAGTAAGAGGATCGGCATTTTATACGATCGATTTAATTGGCTGGTCACATCACATTAGCCATTAGCAATTTGACTGCTGAATAAAATAATTTTCTCAAACAAGGAGGTGGCCCCTTGAAAAGTTTTCAAATGCTAGAATTCTCAAGTTTGCGAGAACTTTAGGAAACCTACTCCCTTTGAAGAAATGCTATTTATCATCACCTAAAGTTGCAAGGACTCTCTAGCAAGTACCGCCGTTGATATGCAATTTGTAGTTACTAAAAATCCATACCATCACTTATGGGTTTGATGAAGGAATTTACCATGCTATTGGATAATTTTTAAGTGATAGGATCATCAAGAGATAAACTCTACAATCAAATTGCTAACCTCAAAAGAAAGATACTAACTAGAGATGTAGTGATGATAATGAGGACTTCATGGGACTTATTACGGTCAGAAAAATGCTTATGATGTACAAATATTATCATTTACAAATAAGTAGGAGAAATACTGTATCAACGGAGAATTGAATAATGATGACGTTCACAAATTAGCAATAACGAAAGGGGTATTCGTGATGCAAAGTTATACTGCAAAGTTAATAACCATATTTTGAGGATTTTGGGTGATTTACACTTGTTCTAGAATATTTACTGAGAGATTTCGTTATTTATTACGACCATTTGATGAAATTTACTTTATTAATTTAAGTTTATTAACAACTAACATTAGCATAAGGGCATAACAACGATTATTTTTTTGGCAATGAGCAAAGTTTTACATACTGCTATAACAAGGATATGTATAGAAACACATTAGTTCCGCAAACCTTTTTGCTTCATCTATAAACTGCATAAAAAAAAAAATTGAAATTACCTAAGTAAAGGGAAACCATGCTTGGGGAGATGAAATATGAATAAAATTTGTTTATAAATAAATACTCCAGAAGTCGTAAAATTTGTTACGAAAGTATAATCAAGTTCCAAGACTTTCAAAAAGTGAAATGAAGTCTTAAAATCTATCCAATCAATACAATTAAGCATTTTTGTTAGCTCCACCAAATTTGAGTAACGAAAAATATTGACATGTCATTTATTGATATGATTTGACTACACGTGCTAAAGATATTTGAGCCAAACATGAAGCCACGTTCTATTGAATTGAAGTATCTTGTGTGCCAAGTCACCCTCTCTCCATTTTCCAAATCTGACATTAGAGATTGAAGTGAATGCCATCTCTTACTTCAACAACAAACATAAATGTCCCGAGGTATCAAGAAACATATGCCAACCCCCAGTTTGTCGTGCTGGCTTAATGATTGCTTCTTTCAGAGCTACACGCCAGCACTTTTACTTGTACCCTCGCATGGCAAGCAGCTCATGGCAAGCAGCTGTACCTGATACCGTCTTTGTTCCCTTTGCATGGATCGCATGGCTTCCCTTCGCATGATGGCTTCCATTTGGCGTGGGAGAAATTTGTAGAAGAATTCTTTGAACTTCATTTCACAGATTGAATATGGATTCACTAATTGCTTGTCTTTGAGCACAACTTTCAAATCATCATCCATTTGCTTGCATTTTAGCACATATCCCAACTTTTTTATGGTTCCACCCGATACGCTGAGTGTGAGGCTAAATCGTAAGTAATCCTCGTCAAATTCAAGAAAATCAAGAGCTCCCTCCAACACTCCCCACAGCACATTCGGTTTGAGATATTGAATCCACACGTGATTCGAATTAAATGAACCGAGAGATCCCGATAGCCCATTCCGTCTTTGGCCGTTAAGATGGGGCACGATGTCGAAAAATATTTCCTTTTCTCCATCTTCTACAGTGAAAACAACACAGAGAGCTAATCCCAAGAACTTATCATAAAAGTCTTGTGAAACCATGAAAGATATGGTACTGCCTTCAACAATGATGAACTCCTTTGGCATATCTCCTCCGGGAAGAATATCCATGTAGTGAGGAGCAATTTCAGAATAGCGACACTTTTGTTATACCAGTAAATTGTTAGACCTACTAAAGTTGATAGTTAGTTAAAATAGAAGAGTTTGATTTGAGAATTTATTTGGTAATTTAACCAAAGCTAGAGTTTTTGTAATAATTAAACATATCAGTCTTTCCTTGCCTTATATGTAATACTCATGAAATCAATCAATTCACTTGCGAGTATTGTTGTAGCACATGGTGTAGAATCACTCTACGTTAGATTTGCTTATTCGTATAGAATTTTCAGTTTTTGCATTATACAAACCTGACGTACACTCCAACAACAAATCAACACATGCACTTATGAATCCGCGCAGGGGGCCGGAGAGAGAGAGAGAGAGAGAGAGAGAGAGAGACCTCAACTGAAAAGTCAACCATGATATCGGCGGGCGGGGAGTCATCCATATCGTTGCTTTCTTCTGAGCTTGTTTGGTAGTTGTCTTCATGGTTTATCCCCTGCTATTACATATAGGTGCGAAATCACAATATATTAGCTTGTTTTGTTTACCAGCATTTGCAGCTTTTGCATTATACAAACACAATGCGCCCGACATACACCAACAAATCAACAAATGCACTTATGAATGCACGCACACCTGGAGAGAGAGAGAGAGAGAGAGAGAGAGAGAGAGAGAGAGAGAGAGAGAGACCTTAGACATGAAATCGGGACGTGAGAAGTCATCCTCGCCGTCGTTGTCTTTTTCTGTTTCACTTGTACGGTCTTCCTTTGAGCTTTCATTATATTTTTGGTATGGCGACCGCTATTACATATACGTGCAAAATCACAATATATTAGCATTTGCAGCTTTTGCATTATAAAAACACATTGCAGGACGCTAGTAGGAGGATCACAGACTCAAAGCTTGAGAAGCCAGGAGGAGTGGTTTAGGACTGGTCCTTTATTAACTAAGTAAATAATTCCTGATCTCCGAAAGTAGAGGCTCCAATCATCCATGGAGAGGGATTTTCCGGCAACAAAAAACCTTTTCTCCCCAATCGAACTGAGGGGATAGACTACATTATTGCCAATGTGATTACCAACCAAAGGGCAAGAAGGGGACTCCCGTGCCTTGCAGACTCTACTAAAGTTAGAATTTTAAGCACATAGCGAAAGCATGAATTCATACGTAGGAAAGGGCTTGGGCTACTAATCCGATAGATAGATGAATCAATGAATTGAACCGCTGAAAATGATTCCTATTCTTGTGAGCCAGCCTTCTTTATCTATGTCTACCTGAAACCATCTATCTACTCTGGGGGGTGTACACAGGCAAGATAATCATTCTTACATCGCTCCTTTAGCTACACATGGTGTGTCATGTATGAAAGGGCTAGTAAGATCACCTAGAGGGAGGTGCATAGGTGATAAAGAAATTTTGCGGAATTTCAAAGTAATTTGCTAGTGACGTAAACAGTTATATGAAGCTGTAAATTGAAATAAGGAGTTTAAGGGAAAGAGAATAGAAACACAAAGTTTATAGTGGTTCGGCTTAGTTCAAGCCTACGTCCACTCTCCCATGTTGAAAGTCCATTGGCTGGATTTCACTAAGGATCAAAAGAGATGTTACAGTCATACGTCCTTGACTTTATAGTATAGAAACTCTACTACACTTCTTCAAAGTCTCACAAGTGTTTGATCACTCTTTTGAGTACAAGTAATGCTATACAATTGAAACAACGAATAACTTGAGAGCTTCAGACTTTGGAATTCTTTTTTCACGCACACACTCGAATAACTAGAGTGTCTTCTTTATGTACTCATTTATGCCTTCACGACCGTTGACACTTTCCAAAGGAGTTCTTCCAATCTACCCGTTGGACAAGAAGATCTCGAGTCATTTAAAGAATATGATGATAGCCCACTAATCTTGCTTGTCCATACAAACAAGATCTAGGTTTCCATAAGTAGAACTTTCCAAGTATACTTCGCCTTTCAATAGATCTGATTATCCGAATTGATTTCAATAAGAATGACGGATCAAGAGGTGCTATCTCCAGCCATAAGATCTTCTACAAATCATACGAACCGAATCCTTGAAGATAAACTTGCATCTGGATAAGTCTTTTCTTCGCTGGTCTAGAAACTATCAGTGAGGGTAAACTTGAGTCTTGAGTCTTTTGGTCTTCAGACTTTGACAACAGAGTTTGGAGGTCTTCAGACTTTAACACTTGAGTTTGGAGGACTTCAGACTAGACTGAAGGAAACATTTTGTCAACTTCAAAACAATAAGGGAGTTTTTCTCCAACAATCTCCCATTTTTTTATGGTGACAAAACTTTCCTATAGATTTGAAAACTTTTGTCCTACAAAACAAAGCTTAAGAAATACATGGTAACTTATAAAAAACTGATTTAGATAGTATCGATTCGGCAACCACAGAGAACATGTTAATCTTGCAAAACAACTATCCATTCACAATTAGTATCTCATGCTAAGTTATTGCAAACATCAAGGATTCAAATCACGATAACAGTTAAGCTTCAAAGTATTCAAAGTCAAAGTCCACAACCAAAAAATATCAGAGACTAAAAGTCATAAATAAAGACAAATTTGCACGATTTCTCCCCCTTTTTGTCAACAGAAAAAGGTGGAGAATAAACAAAAGAGTTGAATGAAAGATTGGTGAGAAAATCAAGGCTGTTTGGGCAAGCAGACAAGCTAGAATTCCCCCATAAAGCTTACTGTCTTCTCAACCTTTCCGATAGTCTCCTTCAATTGCTGTAGATCTTCAGCCTTCACAGTATCTTGCACTTGATTCTTCAGAGTGAGTAACTGTTCTTGTAGAGAAACTGAAGTTGCCAAGAAAGCCTTTTTGAGATCCTTTATCTCATAGTCCAAACCATATTGACCCTTCTTTAGATCCAACAGGATATCCATCATTCGTGAAAGATCCGCTGAATGTGCTAGAGTAGTGTTGAGACCAGCCAAATCAGTTACCAGGGACTTGAGATTGGAGGGATTTTCAGCAGCTTGATAGCTACTGTTGGAGAAATCCTCTCGAAGTATTTTGAAGCTGACAAAACGTTTCCATCAGTCTAGTCTGAAGGTTTGCAGACTCTGCTATTTAAAGTCTGAAGACTTCTGGACAGCCAGACTCAAGACTCAAAGTCTATCCTCATTGACAGTCTCTAATCCGTTGAAGAAAGGTTACCCCGGAATCTGGATGTTGTGTTAAGGGCTTGACCTTATCAACTGGAGAAGATCTCGTGGCTGGAATAGACACAACGGAATCCTTTGATTGATTGAGATTGACTCGAAGATTAAGGAATCGATGATTGCCTAAATATTCTTGGAAGGTTCTACTTATGGGCGAGATCCCGATTGTATGGGCGAACGGGATTGATGGGCTATCGACACGTTCCTTTAATAGCCCGAATGATCTTCCTAATTGATTCCATCCAACGGGTAGATTGGAGGAATTCCTTTGGTAAGTGCCAACGGGTATGATGGCATAAAGGAGTATATAAGGAAGACGTTCTAAGTTGTTGAGGTGTGCGCGATAGAAGAATTCCAAAGTCCGAAGCTCTGTTGTTTAGACAATTCCTTTGAGCGAATACTTGTATATACTAGCTATCTCAGCTACGACTAGGAGTGAATTCCTCAAAATCTAGTTCTGGATGGTGAGAGGCAAACACATCATCTGCATCTGCTACAGATCGACTAACATCACTAGTAAGGATAGGTGAAGAAATACCTTGTTTTTCAGCAGCTCCCCTTGTTTTTGTGCCTACATGTGGAGAAGTAAATTCTTCTTCCTATTCTATCTTAGCAAGAGAGTGATGTTTTTCTTTTCCTTTCACTCCAACTGTTCTAATCCTTGTCTGTTCTGAGTTGCTTGACAAGGATACAGCCAAAGTAGGCTCAAAGGAATCATCTCGAGCCTCTTCTTCCTCTTCTTCTCTTCTTCCTCTCCTTCTTCTTCTCTTCTTTTTTTCCTCATTTTCTTCTTCTCCTCTTCCTTTCTCTCTTTCTTCTTCTTTTCTTCCTTCCTCTATTTCTTCTTCTCCTCTTCCTTCTTCTATCTCTTCTCTGGTCTCACAAAAGCTGACAAAACTTTTCAAGTTTTTAAGGCTGATAGAGTCATCTCATCCTCATCTTCTTCATCTTGCAAGATGAGAGTTCTCTTCCTTTTTGCTGAGCACCCATGGGCTCCTTTCCTTTCCTTTTGGCCACTACAAAGTCTTGTTTGTCTTGACATGGAGACTTCTCCTTCATTCGCTCTAACACCTTGTTGAGCTCCTTCAGATGCATCTTCGTGACCATTTTAAAGCCAATCACCATCGGAGCAATGCTTGTCAAACACAAAGGTGCAAGAATGTGAATGTCAAAGTGTCTGAAAAGTCGCGTGATAAGAGCATAATAAGGGAGTTGTCCCTTGTCTTTCACCATTGTCCTGTACATGTGAAATAGGATGGTGTGAGGCAGAGAGAACTTGTAGCCAATGTTGATGGCATACATCAACTTTGCTTCAAAGAGAGACACATCAATCTTGGATGTTGATTTTGGACGGATGCAATTGATCACGATCTTATGCAGCAAGATGTTGGAGGCATTCATCCTAGAGTAGGATATCTTGCCTTTAGCAAACCTATCTCGTACAATTCCGGTGTAGCGTGAGCAATAGACACACTAATTGGTTGGAAACATGCTCTTTCCACCCCAATCAAGTCAGCCAAAGTGTCCACATCCACCACAAATTCTTTATCCCTGACTAAGAAGGAGAAACCGTTTGCATCCAAAAAGGATAGGTTCAAGTAGAAGTAGGCAGTGAATACAAAATAAGCAATTGTAGATTCAAAACAAAAACGCTCCAATTGAAGAAGTGCAAACTTCTCCCTCAGTTTTACTTGCATAGAGTCGAGGAAATCAAAGTCAACACTCCTAGGGTTCATCACCCCTCTTTTTAGCAGTTTTGAGTAAACTTTCTTGTGGTCATTAGATTGAAAGAAATTTGCTCCATCACCACCAACCCTTGTAGCCACTCCCATCTAAGGCTGAAAATGTGTAAACATCCGATTGTCATCATCCTGTCCTTTTGGTTGATTGAATGTGCCAAAGTGCGGGTCACTAGGAAAATTGGCAAAAGCCTTTTCAGCCGATCCTTTTTCTATTATACCCATCTTCTCCATATTGCACAAGAATAGAGTTTCATTTTTGTAGCCTTTTTCTCTTAGATACTCATCGATCAAAGACATAGCAGTGCCTCCTTCTTTCAACTTAGAGTAAAGTTTGAAAGCAACTTTAGGGGTTAAGCATTCTTATGGGTTCAACTTCTTCAATTTCTTCTTCTGGTTGAGTCGATAGAGGAGGCAGACGCTGTTGAGAAGGTTGTTGCCGACTTGGTTGTTATGGTTGAGAAGAGTCTTCATCCTTAGTCAAATTGAAATGCGTAGGACCCTCAGGCATGTGTTGTGATCCCCTGCTTGCGATTCTCGAAGACTTTCTTGAAGACATTGTCGCTTTAAAGGAGAAATTCACAAACTTGCTCAAAAAGGTGAAAACTTTTTGGAATAAACTATAGAGAAAGTGAGAGCAAGTGCAATTTTTGTATTCTAGGGTTTGAGAGTGAAAACGAAGAAGACGAATCTCAATAGTATATAAAGCAAGTGAAGCGAAGTAAACGAATCATCATAAAAGGAAAAATTATAACTGCCTTTTTGAAAATGAAAAACTGCCATAATTCCAAAAACAAAAAGATAGTTGCTAAAAATAAGAAAATAGCGATTCAAAAGTAATCGTATATTTTTAAACTTTTATCCAAAAGTTAAATTGCTAGAACAAAAAAAAAAAAAAATAACTTACAGTAGTATCCTTTTAGTGATTCTGATTCCGAATATCTTCAAACTTTGCTTTTGGGTCTTGAACACTTCCAGACTTTACTCAATAAAAGATATGATGTTTAGTCTGGTGTGAATAGACTCAAATAAGCTTTTCTCCAATGGCTTTGTGAATATGTTTGCCAGTTGATTCTTTGAGTCAATAAACTGAATCATGACTTCTCAATTTGTGAACATGATCTCTAATAAAGTGATGTTGAATCTCTATATGTTTTGCCTTTGAATGCATGATTGGATTTTTTGTGAGATTTATGGCATTGATATTGTCACATTTGATCTCATTGCATGATTTTTCAATTTCAAAGTCTCTTAGATGTTGTCATATCTATAAGATTTGAGAACAACAATTTCCAAGAGCCACATATTCTGCTTCAGTTGTTGAAAGAGCTACGGTACTCTGTTTTCTTGAAAACCATGATACCGGTTTGTTACCAAGCAGTTGACATGTAACAGAAGTACTCTTTCTATCCATTTTGCAACCAGCTAAATCTACGTCTGAATAACTAAGGAGAGTAAGGTATCATTCTTTTGGATACCACAGTCCTAGCTTTGGAGTTGTTGCGATGTATTTGATAATGCGCTTTGTAGTAGCTAAGTGAGATTCTTTGGGATTTGATTGGAACCTAGCACAAATACAAACACTAAACAAAATATCAAGTCTAAATGCAATAAGATAAAGAAGTAAACAAATTATGCTCATGTATAGTTTCTGGTCTATACTCTTTCCTTCTTTATCTTTATCTAGCTTTGAAGAACTTGATATAGGTACCTCAGTCTTTTTGCAATTTTCTAGACCGAACTTTATGATGAGATCTTTCACATATTTCTCTTGGTGAATGAAAATTCAATTCTTCAATTGTTTGACTTGTAATATGAGAAAGAATGTTAATTCACCCATCATGCTCATCTTGAATTCATCATGCATAATCTTAGAAAACTTCTTGCATATATTTTCATTTAGTGATCCAAAAATAATATCAACATAGATTTGAATGAGTAAAAAATCTTTACATTCTCTCTTAATTGAACAATGCGGTATCTACTTTACCTTTATCAAAACCATTTTGAATTAAAAATTTACTTAAGTTGTCATACCAAGCTCGAGGCCTTTTCGCTACCGTAGATGAATCAAATGGTTGGTTATGATTGTAAGGAGGAGGATAGCAAAGGGAGGAACTTTTGGATGCCAACACCGATCGCTTTAGTCCATAAATAGCCTTTTTCAATTTGAAGGACCGATCTAAAATATGTAAACCCCCGTGTTGTATGGACCCGCTGCAATTGAAATGGTATAAGAGTGACTCGACTTTCTTGAATCTTCAAAACCAAGTGGTTGTTCCACATAAACTTCTTGGATAAATCCATTTAAGAATGCACTTTTTATATCCATTTGAAATAGCATGAAATTTTTATGGCAAGCAAAAGCAAGTAATAATCATATTGCTTCTAACCTTGCTACCGGTGCATATGTCTTCGTCATCGTCTATCCATTCTTCTTACATATATCCTTTGGCTACGAGTCTTGCTTTGTTCCTGACCACTTTTCCTTTCTCGTCCATCTTGTTCCTGAAAACCCATTTAGTTCCAATAATAGACTTACCTTTAGGTTTAGGAATAAGTTCCCAAACATCATTAATGCTGAATTATTTGAGCTCTTCTTGCATAGCTTCAATCCAGCTTTCATCACTTAAGGCTTCATCTACAGTTTTGGGTTCAATTTAGAAACAAGTGCTAAAGCACTAGACTCTTCATGCCTTTTGGATCTGGTGCGAATTCCTTCATCGATGTTACCAATGATGAGTTCCTTAGGATGACTTGACTTATGCTTCCAATTGCTGGTTGGTTTGTGAGTCTATCGTTGTTCCTTTGTTTCAGTTTCTGGTTCATTTTGTTGTTGAACTCGGAGTCTGAACCACTTCAAAGGAGGTAGACTTTGTAAGGTCTGGAACAAGTTCAGATTCTTCAAGATGAGTTTCATTCAGTTGATTCTACATAGAGTCTTGGAATTTGACGTTCATAGATTCTTCCACAACTAACTCTTCTTGTCGAATACTGTAGGCTTTGCTTGATGTTGAGTAGCCAAGAAAAATCCCTTCGTCCGATCTTTCTTCAAACTTACCTAGTTCTATCATTTGCATTCTTTAAAATAAAACACTTGCAACCAAACACATGAAAATAAGAAACAATTGGCTTCTTTCCTTTGAATAACTCATAGGGAGTTTTCTCCAAAATAGGCCTTAAGAATACTCTATTAATAATGTAACAAGCTGTAGAAATTGCTTCAACCCAAAAACAAGAAGAAATATTACTTTCAATTAAGAGAGTTCTTGCCATCTCTTGCAAAGATCTATTCTTTCTTTCCACAACTCCATTTTGTTCTAGAATATATGGAGAAGAGAAAACATGCTGAAAACCAGAGTCATCACAAAATTTTGCAAAATCTTGATTTTCAAACTCACCTCCATGATCTGTCCTAATACTTGAAATAACATATCCTTTTTCATTTTGAACTTTCTTTACAAATTTTGAAAAGTAAAAAATTTTAGATTTACTTGCAAAGAAGTATATCCATGTAAAACGAGAATAGTCATCCACTATTACTAGGCAGTATTTCTTTCACTAATGCTTTGGGTTCTGGTTGGTCCAAAAAGATCCAAATGCAGAAGCTGCAAAACTCGATTAGTAGAAACTTTGTTTATAGGTTTGAAAGAACTTCTAATATGTTTTCCCAAAACACATGGTGTGCATAAGTCACATTTTTGGAACGTTAAGCTTGGGTAGTCCATGAACAAGCTTCTTGGATGAGATCTTGGCAATTTGCTTCATGTTGACATGACCAAGTTTTCTATGCTAGATGTTTGCTTCATCTTGAATGGATATTAGACATTGAGAGCTTTCTGGTTTTATATCCAGAAGATAGATATTTCCATGTCTTTGTCTAGTGAAGATTGAGATAAATCCTTACTAGTTCCCGAACAAATGCCTTCTTGGAAGTTAATCTTGAATCCAGTGTCACACAATTGACTAATGCTGAGTAGATTGTAATTTAGACCTTCCACCAAGGAGACATTGTTGATCGTGAGACTTCCAATTTTTACAGTTTCACATCCAACAATTCTTCATTTGCTATTTCCACCAAAAGAAACTTTTCCTCCTTTTATTTGCACAAACTTTACAAAACAACTTGGATCTCTTGTCATATGTCTCGAGTAGCCACTACCCAAATACCACTTTATCTTTTTCTTGATAGTGACCTGCAATTATAAAAAGAACTCAAGCTTTCTTTAGTACCCATATTTTCTTGGGTCCGGGGGAGTTAGTGCAATATACAATCTTTGCCCAATCCTTCTTAATAAGTCTCCAAACCATAGGACATTCTTTCTCAAAATGTTCTGTACTTTTACACTTTGAGCATTTGAGAGCACTTCGGCCAACAGGTTTTACGAAAAAACTTTTGAAAATGATTTCTGTAAAATGTTTTTGTAGGTCTTTGTTTAATTCTTTCTTTTACTTTTGGAAAATCAATTAAAGGAATAGTTTCTAGTGTCATACCCAAACCAGATTTGTTGAAATATGATTTTTGAATTGAAAGAATCTTTTCCAACTTTTTAGATCCTTTTGAAAACCTTTTTGCAATATTTAAAATATCTTCTTTCAAGAATGTGTTTTCCTTCGAAATAATGTTTGCATTTTCTTTTAAAACAGTAAAAATTTTGTCTAGATTTTCAAACTTTTCTTTCCAAGAGATTTCATGTTGCTTTAGTTTGGAATTTTCCCTTTTTAGTTCAGAGATCATTTTAAGAGATGTTTTGAGATTAAGACAAAGTTCATCTATGTACTTCGAGACTTTAGCAAGAATATTTAAATTACCAACCTCAATTTTATTTTGAGTCGAATCTGAGTCTATTCCAAAATCTGAGTCTGATTCTAAGTTTGCTATTAAGTATATATTGGCATACTCTTCATTACTATCCTCACGTTCTGTATCACTCCATGTCTCTGCTTTGAGAGTCTTCTTAAATCTTTTAGTTTTTGCTTTCTTTTTCTTCAATAGAAGGCAGTTGGGTCTGATGTATTCTTTTTTCTTACATTCAAAATATACTACATCTTTGTTTATCTCGTCATCTAGAATTTTTGAGAGCTTTGTTTCTTCCAGTTGAATCTTCTTCCCTTTTTTATTTAGTTTCCTGAATCTCCTTATCATGAGTGCTAGCTCTTCATCATCCATGTCTTCTTCAGAGTCTATATCATCAGAATCATCGTTAGATTTTAAAGCAATTGACTTCTTACCTTTGGGATCTTCTTCCTCATTGAGTTGCTCCACTTCGTATGATTGAAGTGTGCCTACAAGTTCATCAACTGTGAGAGGCATGATCCTTTGAGTTTCTCTTATTGAAGTCTTCACTTGATTCAAATCTTTGAATAGTCCACGCAGCAATTTATTGACCTTCATTGGTCTGAGATTGGCTACCCCTGATATGATAGACCGTTTACAATCTTTGTGAAATGATTAAACATATCAGTAATTGATTCTCTTGTTTCATCTTGAAGGCTTCATACTGTCCGAGTAAGATATTGATTTTTGTTTCTTTAACTCGATTAGTTCCTTCATAGGTAACATGCAATCTATCCCAAACTTCTTTAGCTGTTTCACAAGATGAAATTCTATTATACTCAGTAAGAGATAAGCACAGTATAAAGAGTAGATTTCTTTAGCATCAAGAGTTTGTCTCTTGGTTATTTCTTCTTGTGCCATTTCGCCAGCATCTACAGTTTCTTTTTCTCTTTTTGAAACTAATGTAGCTTTGGGAATAATTCATTTTCTACCACATCCCATTCCAGAGGATCTTTCGATCTTAGAAATGTCTTCATCTTGTTTTTCCAAACATTGTATTTCTTCCCATCAAAGTAAGGAGGTCCGGTGTTGCTTTGGCTTTCAATCAAACCTTGAGCCAAAATACTAGCCATAGATCTTTAGCTCAGAAGTAAAAACATTTCAATAAAACGAGCACACACGCTCTGATACCAATTGAAATGGCTAGTAAGATCACCTAAGTTGGGGTGAATAGGTGATAAAGAAATTTTTACAAAACTTCAAAATAATTTGCTAGCGATGTAAACAGTTATATAAAGCTGTAAATTGAAATAAGGAGTTTAAGAAAAAGAGAATAGAAACACAAGGTTTATAGTGGTTCGGCTTAGTTCAAGCCTACGTCCACTCTCCTACATTGACAATCCACTGGCTGGATTTCACTAAGGATCAAAAGAGATGTTACGGTCGTATGTCCTTGACTTTACGGTGTAGAGACTCTACTACACTTTTTCAAAGTCTCACAAGTGTTTGATCACTCTTTTGAGTACAAGTAATGCTCTACAATTGAAACAACAAAAAACTTAAGAGCTTAAGATTTTGGAATTCTTCTTTCACGCACACACTTGAATAACTAGAGCGTCTTCCTTATATACCCCTTCATGCATTCACGACTGTTGGCACTTTCCAAAGGAGTTCTTTCAATTTATTCGTTGGACATAATCAATTAAGAAGATCTCGAGTCATTTAAGAAATGTGATGATAGCCCACCACTCTTACTAGCCCATACAAACGAGATCTAGGTTTCCATAAGTAGAACCTTCCAAATATACTTCGCCTTTCATCAAATCTGATTATCCAAATTGATTTCAATAAGAATAATGGATCACGAGGTGCTATCTCCAGCCGTAAGATCTTTACAAACCATACAAATCGAATTCTTAAAGATAAACTTGCATCTGGATAAGTATTTTTTTCGTCGGTGTAGAAACTATCAGTGAGAGTAAACTTGAGTCTTGTGTATTTTAGTCTTCAGACTTTGACGACAGAGTCTGGAGGTCTTCAGACTTTAACACTTGAGTCTGGAAGACTTCAGACTAGACTAAAGGAAATGTTTTGTCAACTTCAAAATAATAAGGGAGTTTTTCTCCAACAATGCAAATTGTAATTGTTGGGAGAGAGAAGTGTGGGGGTGGGGGCCGAAGAGAGAGGGGGAGGGAGAGAGAGAACTCAACTGAAAAGTCAGTCATGATATCGGCGTGTGGGGAGTTATCCATATCGTCGTCTTCTTCTGAGCTTGTTTGGTAATCATCTTCATGGTCTAGCCACCGCTATTATATGTAGGTGCAAAGTCACAATATATTAGCTTGTTTATTTTACAAGCATTGCAGTTTTGCATTATAAAAACACAAAGCACCCCATATCAATCACACACATACACACCCCAATTGTGGAGAGAGAGAGAGGGAGGGAGAGAGAGAGAGACCTCAACTGAAAAGTTAGCCATGATATTGGCGCGTGGAGAGTTATCCATATCGTCATCTTTTCTTTGTTTTTTTTTTTTTGGGTCGAAATCATCTTCTTCTTCTAATCTTGTTTGATAATTATCTTCATGGTCTATGCGCCGCTGTTATATATAAGTGCAAAATCACAGTATATTAGCTTGTTTTGTTTACAAGCATTTGCAGTTTTGCATTATAAAAACACAAAGCACCCATATCAATCACACACACACCACAATCGTGGAGGGGGGAAGGGAGGGAGAGACCTTTTCCAAATCTGGGAGATCGACTAAAATTTCTTCCTCTTTAGTCGTTTCTTCATCATGATGCCAAATCTCATAAAACAAACTTGGATCTAAGAACTTGTCATCTTGATTCAAAGCCTCCAACTCGTCCTCTAGTGACTTGCATATTAATCGAAATCTGCACTTTTTTACAATTACACCATTCGATCCTTTAATGCCTAACTGGAAAGAACTTGAGTCATTTCGATCAAAAGTAGGGGTGAGCATGGTCCAAGTTAGGTCAGTCCACCCTCTAACCCTAAGACCAACTCGCACAGTGTTGGTTCTCAATTTTTGGAACCGAGAACCGACCCTATTGAGCTTGGACCGAGGACCGGACTGACTCAATGGGTTCGCTCCGATTCCAAGGTCAACTGACCAACCGATAATTTTTTTTTCATTTTTTATACTCCTTAAAAAAGCGATTGAGAACTGGACTAACTCAATGAGTTCAGTCTGGTTTCAAGGTCAACCCAAAACCAACCAATAATTTTTTATTTTATTTTTTGTACTCCTTGAAATGGCAACCGAGGATCGTACCAATCCAATGAATTCAATGATAAGCGAGGTCAGCTAAGAAAGGCAAGCGGTAATGATCAAGTGGGGTGAGTGTCGAACAAAATGAGCATTGGATGTCGAGCGGGAAGCAACAAACCAAGCGAGCATCAAGCGGCAAGCGGCACGAGTGACCCAAAGCAAGCGAGGTGAGTGTCGAGTGGCGATCTGCGAAGTTGTAAATTGAATACTAAAAAGACAAATAAGATAAAAGAGAACAAATACTAAATGATGATGCCATAAGGAGCTGTTTATGCATTTTTGGATGCCGTGAGAACTCCTCACAAAAGCATTTTCTTCATTTGTAAATTATGACTATTGATGCCGTAAAAGACATAAAAAAATCTAAGTTATTAAAGAACAATGTAAAATTACTTAAACTCTTCACTAAAGTGATGTTTACTATTGTTGACGCCATTTATTTTAAGGTTTTACCTATAAGAAAAAATTATAAGTAATATATAGTCAAAATTGGTCCGGGTTAGACCGACTCGGAACTCTCAAGACTGAGGACCAACCCACACAGTGCTGGTCTAGGAATTCTATGACCAAGGACTGACCCAGTCTCCTTGGGAACCGAACCAGGACTGGCAAGGTTGGGCCGATCCAAGGTCGATCCAGGGTTGACCCTAGACCGATGCTCACCCCTAATCAAAAGGGTCTACTCCCCATAGGTCCCCCATTGCATGCAACTGTAATAACTCATGTTCTGAATGCAATGCAAGGAACCTCTCTAACAAGGAGAAACTATGTTGGAATCTGCCAATAGTGTATAAATTGAGCTCAAATTCCTTTCGATTCTCATCCTTTTCTCGAAATACAACACATATAGCTAATTTTAGGAACTTCTCATACAAATCTTTCAAAGTCGTGAAAGATATATAACACTCCTTATTCGGGAGTAACCATTGCAACATCTCTCCTCTAGGTAGAATAGTTTTGCCCTCCAATTTGCAATACGATTCCCAAGATCGCTGTTGTACACGACTCCGTATTAATCAAAGTGGGAGGGAGAGAGGGAGGGAGGGGGAGTCTAACCTCACTACGGACCAATTCACAAAATAATCGGTTAATGGACAATATGTCGAAGGGAATTTTGCTTAGAGATTCACAATTCCTTGCCTGCAATTTAAGCAATAGCCCTGAAACCTCGCCAATCTCTTGTAGCTATTGGAATTCCGAAACATCCAATGCAAGTAAATAATATAGGTGCCCACATGTTAGAAGCTTAGCAAAATTATTTGCGGTCAAATCCAAATCTATTAAGGATGGAAAACATGAATGATCCTCTAGGAACTCTACTTCTTGTAGATTGCATCTGCTAATCCTTAAGGACTCTAGCTTGGGAAATCCTGTCTTGCTACTTAGATTACTCAAATCCTCCTCCTTCTTTGGAAACTTGTTTAGTTTTGAACCATCAAGCGACAAGTCTGTAAGATTTGGCAACTTGTAAATGCTAGATAGGAGGTTTGCCAATTTCTCGCAATTAGATAAATGCAACAATGTGACATCCCAGATTTTCAGTCCTATCTTACATTGAATAAATCGGGCATTTCATTAACGCGCTTATAGGACTATTCTCAAAGCTAATCACTCTCTGGGGAAGCCATTAAAGATTTTAAAGTAAATAGACTTGAGAATTCGATTAGGAATTGGCTACTCGATTGTGTTCATTTGCTGAGATCATTACGGCACAGACGCAAATTAATTAGAGATTAGAAATAGGTCGGCTCGACAGAAATGTGTGGCTAATCCTAGGTGACTCCACTAAATTGGAAAATTCTCGTCGACCGGCACTAATATGATTTTACTGTTGTTTTGGTACCCTGTGTCTGTAATTGAACTCTCAAGATTTTCACAACAATCGAGAGTTGCCATTGAGTCAAGTGGGTTCATAGTGGCTCGAAAAAAATCGACCACGGGTCATTTGCCCTAAAAAGTTCTAAAAACTACTCGATAATTTAGGTCACGCTAAAAACGCGCCGAATGTAAATTAACCGCGAATTCAAGTCCAATTTCAAAAATTGAAAATTTTGTCAAGTCACAATAAATTTTAGGAGCGTCCACTCATTCTCATAAGATTTTTCTGACACCCAACACTTTTTGGGAAAAAGTTGTCGCCAGGTCTTTTTTGTGCAGAAAAAGCCGAGTTGTTTTTTATCGAAGCAAGATGAATATATGGGTGAGGAAAAATGCTAAGATGGCCAATGAGGCATCAATTGATTTTATTGAAGCCAATTAAGATTTAATCAAGTGAAGGATGGTGTCCAATTGAGAGAGATGAATGCCAATTCCGTAGCTCCCCCATACCCTAGCAAGAATGGACCATTTGAGAGGTTATGAGGGATGCTTTGGTGGCCTAATGAAGGCCAAGGGATTATACATGGTCTAGGAGGCAAAAGAACCTTTCAAGTGCCATAACTTCGCACAAAGGGACACTTAAGTGTCATAACATACAAAAGGTACACTTAAGTGCCATATTTGAAGAAAAATGGATCACTTAAGTGCCACTCCAGCCAAAGTCCGGCTAAAATGTCAACGTGGCATTTTTCCGACAAAGCGACAGCAAAACGATGCATTTTGCTTATTTGACATGGCTAAATAATGCGAAAACGGCGTTGTTTTGGTGACGTGGTAAAAAAATAAAATAAAAATTAATTAAATTAAATTTTAAATTTAATTTAATTAAAATATTATAAATATATAATTTTAAAGTTAAATTTAGTTAAAATATTAAAAAATAATAATTTTAAAATTAAAATATTAAAAAATAATAATTTTAAAATTAAAAAATTAAAATTAAATTAAATTAAAAATTAAAAAAATGGGGTGGGGATGACAATGTAGGAAGGCAGCGACCACTCCCCCTTTTCTTTTTTTTATTTTTAATTTTTTTGATTTTAAAATTATTATTTTTAATATTTTAACTAAATTTAATTTTAAAATTATTTTTTAAATGTTTAATTTAATTTAATTCATATATTATCTTTTTATTACGTTAGCCAAAAACAACGCCGTTTTTGCATTATTTGGCCGTCGGCATGCAAAATGGCGTCATTTTGCACTCGCTTCGCCAGAATAATGCCACGTCGGCGTTTTGGCTGGACTTTGGCCGGATTGGCACTCAAGTGATCTCTTTTGCTCCGACTTTGGCACTTAAGTGTACCTTTCGTAAGTTATGGCACTTACGTTTCTCTTTATACCAAGTTATGGCACTCAAGGAGTCCGCGTGTCTGGTTTAGGATGAATCTTGGAGAGCAGGTGTGGAAATTATTGACCAAATGGAGCCCTCCTTTCCCCCTCATCTTTATCTCTCTCTTTCCCCCTCATTTTCCTTTGTTGCCGTCCAAGACCCATCCTCCTTTCTCTCCATTTGCTGTGTGTGACTAGTAGACCAAGAGGATCGTCGGAAGTAGCCTCGCCGTCGTGCCAAAGCCGGGACTGCCTCACATGCACACCGCCGTCGCCCTTCGCCTCCACTGTGAAGCCCAATGTCCACCTGCCCCTTCACCTTCAGCTATGCCATCCAGCCACCTTGCAGCCTAGCAGACCCATTTGAAGCTTGTTCTTGATCGTTACTTCGCTGGTAAAGCCCCGCCAAAGCCCAATTTGGTCTATTTCTTTTTTCCCGAGCCTCATCGTGCTAAACCAAGTGGTTTTTCCTCCATTTTCAAACAAGAACAGCAAGTTCAGAAGTGGGTCTCGCAGCAGTCTTTTGGCCTGTTTTGAGGGTGTTCTAAGCCTCGATTCCTAGGCCCGCTTTGGAGAAAAGCGTTCCCCGCACTGTTCCCATCCCCCGCACCGTTCCCGTCGGTTTGATCCGACTCGCGCGTCATTCCGGTGAGTTTTGCTCGCTAATGCTTTCATAATTTGCTAATGATGCTTAAGGGTTTATTAGTGTTAATTAAGTAGGATATGTGGTTAGATTAGAGTAGATTAGTGATTATTAATTAATTATGATGCATGTTAGGCATTTGACTAGTGCAATTAGCTAGATGATAGCCTATATTATTTATCAAATGCATCTCGGGATTTTCCCGACTTGTCTTGGGCTTTAATTAGGCATTACGGGCCTAAATTGGATTTTTAGTATTTTTTTATTAATTTTCGAAATTAATTTAATTAATTATTTTTATTTGAAAATTAGGCTAGAATAGCCTATGACCAGAATTTTATACTGATTGTCGTGGTGCAATTCGTTTATTTATTTAAATTCTAAGTTGTTTTATTGAATTGTTTGTGATGTTTCAAGAATTTATTCTAAATTGAATGGAAATTGAGTGATTGATTGGTAGATGACCAAGTATAATTATTTAGCACCAATAATGCTTTGATGGGCTAAGTAGAGAGAATTGTAAGAGTGAAGTGGGAACACTCTTGGCTAAGACCAATCAGGTACGATGTTATTGACCTACGTGGTTCGATAATTAAAGATATCACTGACGAAATTGGCGCCTTAAAGAACGCGTGTAACGGTCTAGTACATACATCATTATGGACACACGTGGTTTAGTAAACGGCACCTTAAAGAACGCACGTAATTGTCTATTAAATACATCATTATAGACACACGTGG
Organism: Eucalyptus fibrosa; assembly: GCA_017140475.1. Classification (NCBI taxonomy): domain Eukaryota; kingdom Viridiplantae; phylum Streptophyta; class Magnoliopsida; order Myrtales; family Myrtaceae; genus Eucalyptus; species Eucalyptus fibrosa. The sequence goes on from CM029512.1 coordinate 20,504,550, forward strand.
TTCGGTGATTAAGGATATCATTGGCGAAAACGGCGCCTTAAAAAACGCACGCAATTGTCTATTATATACATCACATTGGCAAAAACGACGCCAAAGAGAGAACGTACGTGATTTGTGGACATATGTGGTTTGGTGATTAGGAATATCACTGGCGAAAATGATGCCTTAAAGAATGCACATAATTGTCTTCTATATATGTCACATTGGCAAAAATGATGCCCAAAAGCATTAATGTAGCTTTGTGACTAAGTATACTACTAGAGGTTATATAGTGTGGAGTGAAATGACCATGAGATGGTCCAATTAACATGTAATCGACTAGGTCGATTGATCGTTGTCTTGATCTGGTTTTGTGAATTGATTGATTGAATGGAAATGACCATGAGATGATTCGATTGGCATGTAATCGACTAGATCGATTGATCGAGATATTGATCTGTGATGTGATTGCTTGGGTGCCTATTGAACTGTGCTAATATGCAGGTGGAATCTGAGGCCAAGGTAAGTCCTCTGACTCGTGCGTATATAAGCAGCTCGGATAGTGTATTGGTTTACTAATCGAGTCTTAGAAGGTAGAACTTGTTGAGACATAGTCTCATCCCAGTTGTGGGATAATATTTCAGGCCTGTCGATGGTAGTACCTCTACCTCCTCCCATGGGTTTTGGTTTACCGGAGGAAATCACTGAACAAAAGTCCCATGCGCCGATGCCGGGGCACGTCGAAGGAATAGAGGACATAATGGTGAAATTCATTGTCTGGGTTGAGATGGGTAAACCCTAGAAGGTGCCCCATCAATACTGCACATGGTATCAATACTATAGCGATGGGCGAAGGGTGGGCCCGATACCGGAATTTGAGGTGCCTAGGTATTCTTTGGAAGTAATGTATAGAGAGTGTCACGCCCTGATCCTCGAATGCGTGCCCATCCCTCACCTAGTCGATTAATAGCAATGTCCCAGGACACATCGCCGACCCCTTTCATTTTAGTACGCATGCGAAAGTAGACAATAATCCCCAGATAATAAAACATTGGGATAGAAAGTATGCCATAATTTTCACAACATGAAAGCACATAACCACACTTTTATACAAGGCAAACTATAGTATCATGTAATACTATTCACAAGTCTGATCTATTATATATCCGATCAAAACCCAAAAATTGCAAAACATGATGGGATCTCAGTCTTCATCCGGGTCGTACTCAAGATTCTCCTCGAGGTCATCATCCTTCGACTCCTCTTCACTGAGCTCATTTTCTTCCAGGTCTTCGTCTTCTTCCGATTCATTCTCGAGCTCTTATTCTTCAAAATTTGCCTCTGGCTCGTCCTCAGCTTCCTCTACTATAGGTTCTGCCTTTGGCCATTCCCACTCCTGATCCTCCTCCTGTCCCTCCTCTTGCTCGACTATCTTTTCTTCTTCTGACATGCTCCAGTTGGATCCTGCTGCTGAGTATACAGGTGACTCAGTATTACTCTCGAGCTTTAGGTCCTTTGCATCCACTAACGACCCATTCTTGTGATCGGCTGTCCCCTTCCCAAATGCCTCCTCCAGAACAAACATAGGCACATTAGTTTCTAACATGGGACCCTCCCTTCGCCCATCAAAATATTCATGATACCATGATCAATACTCGTGGGGCCTTAGGGCATCTTTACCCACGTCAACCTAGACGGTCGACTTAACCAGGACGAACTCCAATCCTTTGGGGTGATGGTGAATTGGGAAGTGAGTCTCTATCTTTGTGACTTCCATTGGAACACCAAAATGCTTAGGAGGACGAGGAGGTGGATGTGCTGTCATTTAGAGGCCTGAAATGGTTACATAATAACCATTGAGATCACGTCTCAGCAAAGTTCTACCTCTTAAAACTTGATTAGTAAACCAATATGCTGATCGAGCTGCCTATGCACGCACAGATTAGAGGACTTATCTTGACCTCAAATTCCACCTGCATATTAGCACAGTTCAATAGGCACCCAAGAAATCATCACAGATCGATATCTCGATTAATCAACCTAGTCAATTACATGTCAGTCGAACCATCTCTTGGTCATTGCACTCCACACTATAAAACCTCCAATAGTACACTTAGTCACAGAGCTACATTAATGCTCTCGGGCGTCATTTTCGCCGAGGTGACGTATGAAATAGATAATTACGTGCGTTTGTTAAAGCGCCGTTTTCGCCAGTGACATCCCAATCACCGAACCACATATGCCCATAAATCACGTACATTCTTCTCTCTCTCTCTCTCTCTCTCTCTCTCTCTCTCTCTCTAGCGACGCTTTCACCAACGTGATGTATATTATAGACAATTACATGCGTTCTTTAAGGCACCGTTTTCACCAGTGATATCCGTAATCACCGAACCACGTATGTCCATAATAATGCATGTAATAAACCGTTACGTGCGTTCTTTAAGACGCCGTTTTCATTAGTGATATCCTTAATCACCGAACCACATAGGTCCATAACATTGTATCTAATTGGTCTTAGCCAAAAGTATTTCCATTTCATTCTCACAATTCTCTCTACTTTAGCCAATCAAAGCATTATTGGCGCTAAATAATTATACTCGGCCATCTATCAATCAATCATTCAAATTCAACTCAATTTCAATCAATTTAGGAATAATTCCTCAAATTGCATAATCCATTTAATCCAACACAACGTAGAACTCAAATAAATAAACAAACTGCACCACGACAATTAGCATAAAATTTCGGTTGTTAGCTATCCTGTCTAATTTTTGGAAAATAAATAATTAAATTAATTTAAAAAATTAATAAATAAATACTAAAAATTCAATTTATGCTCGTAATGCCTAATTGAATCCGAGACATGTTAGGAAAAATCCCGAGATGCATTTAATAAATAGAAGTACGTCTCTACTTGCTAATTGCATTAATCAATCACCTAACATGCATCATTAAGTCATTAATCCAACTTATCTAAACTAATCATCCACCTAATTATGCTTAGTTAAATCTAATCAACCCTTAAGCATCATTAGCAAACTAAGAAAGCATTAGTGAGCAAAACTCACTTGATTAAAAGCAAAGATCGGAACACCGCGACAATGACGCAACGGTGGCCGAATTTGGGCTTGCGATGACACCAACAAGCTTAGACCGGGCTTGGAATTGGCTCAACAAATCTCAGCCCAATCTAAGACTTGTTTTTGCATTAGACTGGGCTCGCTCTTTGGCTTGGGATTGCTGAATTGGGCTCACTCTTGGGCTTCACGACTAGGCTTGCAGCTGAAGGTCGGGCTGCTAAACTGGGCTGCTTGTTAGGTCAAACTCCATTGGGCCGAGAATTTGCTGGAGAAGGCTGAAGCTGCTGGAGATGGGCCAAACGTTGGGCCGGTCGCTGAAGCTGAACGATTATTGGGAGAAGCAGCTGGAGTGCGTCGGGGTCTTCGAGCTGGCGGAGAGGAGACGCAACAGGTGGAGTCTTCAAGTAGCAGGGTTGAAGAAGCTGCTTCACTAGTCTTCAAGCTGCTTCGTGGACGGTTGAAATCGTGGACTGCTGCTCGCATGTGAGGCGGTGAAGGTGCTGGAGATGGCCACGCAACCTGGAGCTGGCAGCGCAGCGTCACGGTGTGAAGAGGGATCAACAGCAAGAAGAATCGGTGGTTTCGGCTTCGCTGGCAACCGAAGGAAAAGAAGTGGACACGTGGGCGTGGGCTACAAGCGGTCAACCAATGGGCTTCGTGGGCTTAAAGGTTGACCAAGAGATGCTGGTTGATGGACAAGTGATGAGGATGAGGGGAATTCGGTGGATGGGCAGGTGTTTTCGGTGGGGGATGCCATTGCAGAGGAGAAGACCAAAATGAAGAAGCTGAAAAATGAAAATGAAAGTGAAGCAGAAGACCGAGGTTGTCGCACAAAGGGAGGATGGAAAGAAGGTCTTGGACAGCAGCTCGAGAGGATAAGAGAGAAGGGAGATGGAGGGGCCACTTGATCCAATTCTTCCACACAAATATCGCCTTTGTCCCCTCATCTTGATCCACAACCATAGCTGTCCCCTCAAATTTGTAAACTCCTGCAAGAAATATCCACATGGAAAGAAAATGAAGATAAAAATATTTAATGAAAAACACTTGATCATCATTCAAGACTTGTGATCAGACATTAGTTGATCATATGGTGTATATAAAGCACTCCCACTCCCTTTTTAAATATGATTTTATTAAGCGATCCTTGGCCAAAAGAGAAGATTAAAAAAAAGAATTAACACTCGTAATTTCACCACACACTAAGCTCTACCAAGCGTCACACAGAGAAATCATTCCAGTACTAAGTAGCGTGGCCACTTCTACTATGTATATGTTTAGAATCAATACATGTAATTCAGAGAGAGTGTGACCTCAAGTGGGAGCACATGAGCCATGGTCAAATCCTTTGCCAGCTAATTCACGACATGGATTTAAGCTAACATAGGTGGCACTTGATGGACCTACAATCTTATGCAGACATATGCAAACCTGCCATAATGGCGGTGGAAGCTTGGGAATCTCTCGTGTCATCACTTATTAGTTCACGGTGCCTGGTTGATTGATTTTTGAGAATCACACATTTTGTTGAATGTAGTAACCCTTGATCCGTTATATGTTGCTGAACTTTATATTAGTGAAATTGTGCACCCACATGGTATTCCAAAGACAACTCTTCACGTCGTGTAGTGAATGCATCTTTTAAGTCCTTTGGATCTTACACCATTATCCACCACTAATAGGGAGAAAGAGCTAAGACAATAAATAAGTTACATGAGGAAGTGAGGAAAAGAAGTCCGAAGCAAAATGTCAAATATCCCAGTCAAGCCAAAAATAAAATAAATAAAAATAGAAAAGCCTGCTGTTTTTAAAGAAGATGATCTTGTCTGGATTCATTTGAGAAGAGCGCTTTCCACCTAGTCATGGTGCTACGGACGGTTCTTTTCTAGTTTTGGAACACATCGATAATAATACCTACAGAAGTGAGCTTTGTGGAGGGAATGTTATTACCACTAGTTTCAATGTTGCTGATCTATCACTAGGAAGTTGGCCTCGAGGAGGAGTCTATTCAAGATTTCAAGATTCTCTCTTGTGAATAGACTAATAGAGATAAAATATATTTCTTGATCAGTGAGCCTGTTTTATACTTTTTAGGATTGTTTTAGTCTCGATTACGATGTGATAATATTGTAGCTTGTTTGAATTTTGTATTTCGGGTTCATTTTTCTTTACTTGGAGGTTAATCAAAGGTACGGTAGGCTTCTACTTATAAGTGCCCTCTCGGTGTCTCATGGTAAACACAATTAATCTATTAAATGAAGTTCCATTCTATCTTTTCTTTGTCTTTCTCTCTGTCCTTTTAGGGGATTCATGAGTGAACAAGAGAGTGCTGCTGTGGCACCCCCAAACAGCTAAGGTCACCACAGATACCTATTGCTCTATCTATTGGATACCCGTTACTTGTCTTTGATATAAAGGGGTTTAAAGAAGGACCGAGGTCCATAGGTATTTTTTTTTTTTTAAAAGAGTTTGGCGCAGCTCATAGCGAAATTAAAGATGAGTCTCACCATCCCTCTACTCTCTTAATGATGGTACAATGCACACCAACTACACATCGAAGGAAAACATAAAGCCGAGCCACTTTTATTTACATTTTTAAGATGGACATCTTGAGTCGGTACAAGCAAAAAGCCAAGACTTTTAGCTAAACTTGGCTACAGCTCAAAAGAGATCTTGACCCCCTATATCGATCATGTATAACCTTCCATCTACAAGTGTCGGCTATCTCCAAAAAAAAAAATGTCAGCTCCCACTCCTCACGCGGGCCATCACACCCATCCTGGTGCATCGGGCGGTGGCGATGACAACATCCTCTGTATCACTCCGTCATGGCGGATGTGGACAGACGAGAACTCCTAGATGACCGAGCCCCCAACCAGGCCCACATCATACATCACTAGCACACAAACCCGTATGAACGTCAAACTAGGAATGGTGACACAATCAAGCTCCATACACTCGACCTCCACGTTAGATGGAAAGCCGTAAAAGGTACCCCGCGTGACCGGAGAGAGAGGCATCTTTCTAATCTGAAATATTGGTCCCCAAAGGGGTGAGTACAACCACTCAGCAAGTAAAAGATCCATTAAATCTACTCAATGCATCAAACAGAACAGTCATGACATCATAGTAGAGTACATATCATTCATGCATCCAAGCATAACTTACCTTACAGCCATGCATATGTCATCATACCATATGTGCATACACCATCATGCACTCATTATCAAGCATCCATGCATATACCGTCATGTCATAGGTGCATATACAACCATGCACTCATCATCAAGCATTCATGCATATCCATGCCTTATGTGCACATACCACCATGCTTATGCATATTATATCATACAGCCATGCATACATGTCACCATACCATGCATGATTCAATTTCAACTTTTTATCTTTCAATTAGGTCACCACATTTTTTTCTTTCCCGGGACCAGTAATTGCATCCCACATTTTATTGCTCGCACCCAACCTAGCATCACGAAGAACCTCCGGCACACACCTCTGGGCATTCAGCACACACCTTCGGGCATCTCATACCCCAACTGGCATTACAAGGTATCCCCCGGCACACACCTCTGAGGCTTCCGGCACCCCCACATTTCGGGCATCTCGAAACTCTCGAGGACATCCAACACACACACTTCAGGCATCCGGCACACACCTCCGGGCATCTCGACACTCCCGGGGCATCGTCGGCTCACACCTCCGACGGTATCCTCATTTATCATAATTCATATTCACATTTATGTCTCAATATCAACATGGCACATTATGTGATGGCAACAAGGTCAATTTCAGCTTTTGATTTTATATGTAATGCCAAATATCATCATATGTGCAACAAGATTCAATCACTTAAAAACAATATAATTCATGAGGCAAACTCCTGGATTATTGCTATTATTTTAGGAACGGAATGCGTTCTTTTAATTTACACTTTTTAAAATTTAGTGATTGGCCCTAATAATTTCTAAGAATTTAATACATCATAGACAAGCTCTAGAGGCATTTATCTCATGAAGAACACAACACCACAAGAATTTCATACAAAACAGAATAGTCCATGCATTACAGTTTTTTTGAAATTCGCACAATCCATCTTGCATAGTTTTAGAAAAAATTTTAATTAAATACCCAAATGACCTTAAAAAATTATGAAATTCGAACATGTGATAGTCAAGAAATAAAGGCAGATATTTTATGAAGAACACTATACCAAAATATCCCCATATAATTCGGTATAGACCATGCATCACAGCACTACTATTCTAACAGTTCAACTTGCACAGTTTTTGAAACATTTTTGGTTAAATAGGAAAATGAACTTCAAAAATTACGAAATTTGAATATGTTGTAGGGAAGACATGAAGAGAGATATTTCATGCAAAACAAGTTTCCAAAAGAACCTCATACAAAATGATATAGCCCACGCATTGCAACTTACAAGGTCCGAACACATCAGATTGCACAGTCTTAGAAACATTTCCGATTAAATACCCAAATGACCTTCAAAAATTATGAAATTTGACTATGTGATAGCCAAGATCATAAGGTAGATACTTCATGAAAACATCAACGTCAGATTCGTGTTAGGTAATTAAATATGGACGGTTAAAACCCCTGTTCCTAGTACCGAAATTTCCAAATCCAGTCTTTCCAAAGAATAACGATTTCACCCACTTATACTTGTTTGTTTTGTCCCAAATTTGAGTATGTTATACTTCAAGAAGTCCTTTACAACTTTCATTTAGAGATCAAAGCCAAAATTCAACTAGAACATCACATGCAAGTCACTAAAACATCCAAGGTCGAGCTGTTTTTCTCAAGAACAGTACACTAGACTAGAGCACCACTCTTATTAACTTCAATTTTTCACATTCTACACATCCGAAATTGTTACCATTCAATCACACACACTAAGCACAGCATGCAAGAGTAGACCAAAGGATCCCACTTGCCTCCAAACCGAGCGAACACAGCAAGCACGAACGGAGGGCGAGGCAGACTCAACGGCGACGAACGGCTTCCTTCCTTCTTCTCCCGCACGCTCACTCTCCCTCTCTCTCGATTTCTCTCTCTCTCTCTCTCTCTCTCTCTCTCTCTCTCTCTCTCTCTCTCTCCCTCTCGGTCGACACTCCCCCCTCATCATCAAGCCGGTTCTCCAATATTTTTCCCTTCAATGATGAGCAATCATTTGATTGCATGCAAGACACTTGGACTTAGGGGAATAACACTTGTCAATTCTCCCATGCACATGATGGGCTTCATCTGGCTGGGCTTGGCCAGCCTTGGTCAATGGCAGCTCCTCCTCCTTGGGCTTTGTGGGCCGGTCAAAAAAGGGGTGGGGCTATGGGCTGGTTTGGTCTTTAAATGTCCAGCCCACCCTCATCCTAATAATCCACCTTAAACCTTATTTATATAAACACCTAATTGAAATTTATAATTCACAAAACTTTGTGACCTAACTTAATAAATTCCAACCCATAAATCACATGGCCAAAAATAGAATTTTCCTATCAAATAATTACCCATCAAAAGCTTGGCCAAAATCTCAATGCAAAACATGAATTAAAGCACCTATAAGGGTTTACAAGAAATTCTAGGATGCCACAACTGCATCCTTGGACTGGCCTACAAAGGTGGTGATTTGGCCAAGGGAGACCTAGTGTATGTTGTCTCTTTCCCATCCTCCATAGTGGGGTTTTTCCGCTTCATTTAGATTGAAAACCCCTTTTATTTGTTCTCTCAACACATTCCGGCGTCAATGTGGCCGACAAGCATGAAAGCAAAATTGAAAGTCCATGAAGTTCGTCTCTTTTGAGGCATGGGAAGAGAAAACTAAAAGAGTATGCACAAGATTTGAAAAAAAAATGATATCTGAAAAATTGAGCAAAACGGCTAAATTAGAAATATTTAATGGAAAGAAATTGTGGGTAAACACACAATACACAAACATAGAATGTATGTAGGATATTTCAAGATTAAAATTTGCAATAAGAAATTTGTTATGGGATAGAAAAGATTAAAATTTAGATTGTGAAAAATGTGAGAGATAAAATAGATTAATAGTTTACGCACCTCTCAATGAATACAATATTTGTAAAATAAGTAATTGAGACATTTTGAGGAAGGAATTAAATTGAAATCCACGGAAGGTCAGCTTTACTTTGTACAGTAGTATTTATATGAATATAAATATAATACATATATACATAACTTAAGATTAGATTTAAGTTTAAATATATTTAAATTAGCAAAGCAAGCCCCTTACTTCTCTTTAGAAAGCCTTATTAGTCAGAAAGCCTTATTAGTCATGCGTGAATGCCATTACGCGCAATTAGCGTCTTAGATGTGGTGTGCTAGCCCGTTTATAACGTAAGACTCTTCCATGGAATTGTACTCCACAAGCTTTTATTTAAAATAGCGGGAGAAGGAATGGCAGGTCAATCTATCTCCCCTGAGAGTTGCTTTTCGTCCTATGATTTCTCACTTAGGAATAAATGGATTAAGGGCACAACCGAATGGCCCGATTGAAAGGAATGGAGGGGAACGTGTTACGTAATTGGAAGGAGAACGAGAAACTCTCAGTTATATTTGAAAATGAATATTTTATCCATAAAAATGAAGATAACTTTCTTGGAGTTCTTCTTATTCCTCCTCCTAAAAATAAAGAAGTACTTGCCAGAAATCTATCGTTAAGTCGGCACAATAAAAAGAGATGGGACTTTTGGGGTTGACTTATGGTAAAGACTCCACTCCTTTAAAGATCCTTTACTACACGATTTCTACATCTCTTTTCATTATCGACTGCATTCTATCATGGAAACAACAACGGGAGGTTCACTCAAAAGTACTTAGCGTGCATTCACTTCAATGATAAAGCAAATAAGCAAGAAAAATCTCATTCTATTTTCATATGCAATTTCAAAAAAAATCTAGTAAGCTCGTCTCTTATATAAAATATAGAATCTTGGATAGCATTTTCAATATCTATCATTTCAAAGGCACACAAATTGAATCGTCAGGCAGTTCATGTTCATTAAAATACTAAGCATGTTCATCATTCAATTGTTAAATTATGTCACTAATAAGTTCTTGTTCCGATTTTCGGTATTAAAGTTACTAACAGTAAAAGTCCATTCTTCTTATAATTTCAGTACCTCTAAAATTTAGAAATGAGATTGAACTTTTTTAGTGAGTATCTTTTGTTCAAATTGACATTAAAATTCACATAGGAAAGTGTTTAATACTCCCCTAAAACTGGAAGAATCCGCTTATGTTGGTTCATGCAGTAGATTAACATCTTGTTTTTAATGCTTTAATCAAATATAAACAATTTAATAGATGTAGATGTTTCTTAAGCACAATTAATGAGCATCATCAGAGTTAGTAATTTATATATATATATATATATATATATATCATAATCATATGCATGCGGATATAGATATGTAAGAGATAAGTAAATAAAGACAATTCATTTGAATGTGCACCTTAAATTGGTCCATCACGACTTAAATGTTGCTTTTCCACAGATCATGTCTGACTAACTTCTTTGGGCCAAGGGGCAATTTGAGACCTGAAGAAGGACATTCAGGCCATTGAAAACATCTAAGTCCATTAGGAAGACAGATAGGACCTTGGAAAGAGTTATGCACATTAATCATGATGAGCAACCTCAATCTTCTCATGTTTGTGAAAGCATTGGGACCTATGTATATTGCTTCTGTCTTGGGTAAATCCAAAACTGTAACTTTTACTGCATTTGTTCCCTACATTTATAGAACTTGCATTGCAATTAGTATACAAAGTGAGAGAAGAAGAGAGTAAAATTAGTGTTTAAACCACCAAAACTTACCACATCCCTTGATAGAACATAATGGACGTCTTCACAAAGCCATAACCTGTTGCGTCTTCTAGGATCATCGCGACATTCTTGTTTAACAATATCCATGCCCATCGATTGAATCAAGTCATGGGTCTGTATTGTCCCCCAATCTCTAGTTATTAAGGACTTCTCAACAAGAACTTGCACTCCAATAGTCGTGTCAAAGTCGCAACTGTTAAGGACTTCCATGGTGTACTCTATAGATCGCCCCTTGAAGAAACATGCAATATCAAGGAATATCTCCTTTTCACAGTCCTCTAGTCCATCATAACTTAACTTGAGAACATCATTGATGGTTTTGTTAGGACTTTTAGCAAGTTTATGCAATGCGCTTTTCCATTCATGCTCTCTTCTACCACATAGGTAAGAGCCCAATACCACAAGTGCTAAAGGAAGTCCATTAGCATAATGCAAAGTTGTCACGCCCCGATCCTAGGGCACGCACACATCCTTCCCACTTGGTCGATTTTATAATGCGATATCCCATAATTATGTATTGCCGACCATTTCATTTATTAAGCACATGCAGAAGCGGTTATAAATCCCCAGACAGTAAATCGATAGGATAGAAAAGCAATGCCATATTTTTCATATTGAGATTCATAATCATACTTTTATACAGAACATAACTCAAAATATTTCACAAACTATTCACGGCTTTCTAATTTCACTCTATTCACATCAAAACAGGATTCCCAAAAGAGGATGGGACCTCAGTCCTCATCCGATCGTACTCAGGATCCCTTTTTGGATCATCTTCTTCTTCAAAAATCTTTCTCCTCCTCAGGTTTCACTTCAGTGTTCTCCTTCTCCAATTCCTCCTCCTCAGGTTCATCTACGAGCCTGAAATGTTGTCCCACAACCGGGATGAGACTACATATCAGCAAGTTCTACTCTATGTAGCACGGACACTCTTCGGAAGCCTTCGTGTCGTGTCCGACACTCCGACACGTGTCCGACACGCTCCGACAGGTCCCGACACGCTCCGACACGCGGTCAACGAGTGTCAAAAAATCCGACACGTGGTCAACTCTTTCCGACACGCTCCGACACGCGAGTCCAGAATTCCGACACGCGATTCCGACATGCACGGGGTCAATTTTAAAAATTTCTAATACTTGAGGGGTCAAACACAAAAGAAGTAATAAAAGAAGTAATAAAATTGCTATAAATATACACGCACGGGGTCATTTTTTTCAGTTTTTTTTTAGAATTGTTTTATTTTTAAAAAAAAAGTCTTTTACTATGAAAGAAGTAATAAAAAAAATGCTATATATGATAAATAAATAAATTTAAAAATATCATTTTAGCATTTTTCTTTAAACAATGTTTTTTCCTCTAAGTTTTGTGTATTATTGTAACAAATTAAAATAATGAATGATATTATTTAATATTTTTTGTGTAAATTAATTCTAGGCTATTTTTTTATTATTTATTTGTTTATTTATTTATATAAAAATATATTTAATATATAACGTGTCGGAACGTGTCGAAATTCTTTATTTCTAATAAATGACGTGTCGGCATGTCGTGTCGTGTCGTGTCGCGTGTCACGTATCCGTGTCGGTGCTACATAGGTTCTACTCCACTAAGGCCCAATTAGTAAACCATTATACTATAGGCTGCATAAACACACACAGGTCAGAAGACGTACCTTGGCATCAGTCCCAACCTGTAATTCAAGGTTATATACAAATGCTTCATATATCTCAATGAACAATCAGTCAAATCACAGTTCAATCGACTTAGTCAATTACATGTCAGTCGGACCATTTCTAGGTCGTTTCAATTATTCCATCTCAATTCCCAATTATGAATCACGATCCTCAGGTCACAACTTAAGCATAGGTGGAAGACACAGTCCCACTCGGTAACTTTCAATATTTAGTGGTTTTACGGTCCCACTTGACCACTTTCGATATTCAATGGCTTTACGGTCCAACTCGACCACTTTCAAGATTTAATGGCTTTAGGGTCCCACTCGACCATTTCAATATTCAATGGCTTTACGGTCCCACTCGACCCTTTCAAGATTCAATGGTTTTACGGTCCCACTCGACCTTTTCAAGATTCAATGACTTTACGGTCCCACTCAACCCTTTCAATATCTGATGGATTTACGGTCCCACCCGACCCTTTCAATATCTGATGATTTTATGGTCCCACCCAACTCTTTTTACGATGCCATACTATGTCACCGAATCACATGTATTCTCCAGGAAGATATGCCGAGTCTCCAAGCCACGTGCATTCATTAAGGCTACCTTTTCGCCAAGGTGACATATCCAATCACTGAGCCACGTGTCCTTCCTAGGTGACATTCCAATTCACCGGGCCACGTGCATTCTCTAGGTGATTTACCAACTCACTTTCGATACTGACAACCAATACCCGATCAATCCTCAATCACATAGCCAAAATTTCATTATTTAAAAATATAACTTCAAAATGCACCATTAAATCTATTCAACACGAATTAAAGCTCAAATAAATAAACAGACTACTCCACGACAATCAGTGTGAGATTCCAGTCACTGGCCATCCCGGTCGAATTTCCGGAAAATAAATAATTAAATAATTAATTTCGAAAATTAAATAAATAAACACAATAATTCCAATTTGGCACAACGTAAAGCTCAATTAAATAAATGAATTGTGCCACGATCATTAGCATAAAATCTCGGTCACTGGCCATCCCAGTTGAATTTCCGGAAAAATAAATAAATAATTAATTAATTTCAAAAATTAATAATTAATTACTAAAAATCCAATTTATGCTCGAATTGCCTAATTGAAGCCCGCTAAGGGTTAGGAAAAAATTCTGAGAAGCATTCAATAAATAGTAGACTACGTCTACTTGCTAATTGCACAATCAAAATGTCTAACATGCATCACAATTGTCTAATAATCACTAATTTATTCTAATCTAACCACATAATTGCATTTAATTAAACCTAACCAACCCTTAAGCATAATTAGTAAAATAAGCAGGGATTAGTGAGATTACTTACCGGAATCACACGTAACTCGGATCAATCCGACGAGCACGGCGCAAGGAACGATTCCTTCCAAAGCACGGCTCGGGTTTAGGGCTCGAAAATGACCCAAAAGTGAGCCCGAAGCTGCTGGAAACCCACTCAGTGGGGTGGCTACGCACGTTGAAAAAGAACACAAAACAACCACAAATCACTTCAACAAGGGCGGCAAGGTGTGGGGGAGGGCTGGTGGAGGTCCGACGGCGTCGAACGACAGTCGGAGGTGGCCGGACAAGGGCGGAATAGGGCTGGGCAGAGGTCGAATGGCCTGAACAGCGCACAGTAGGGATGGCAAGGCGCGAAGGGGATGGTGGCAAGTGGTGGCCGTGCGGGCGGCAGTGCATGGGCGACGACGATGGCTGCTCTGGTCCTCGGCGAGCTGCTGTCTTGGCTTCTTCTTCCGCTTCTAGTTAGCTAGGCGTCGTGCAAACAAGGGGAAGGAGAGAGAGTGTCGAGAGAGAGAGAGAAGGAGAGATGAGAGATAAGGTGTTTTGACTAGTCAATGTGGAAGGGAAAGTAAAGTGGGTGACAGCCCACTATTCGGTGGAAAGGGGGAAGGGAGTGTTGCAGGAAGGGGGGAGAGGGAACAGAAGAGAGACAAAGAGACAGAGAGAGATAGAGAGAGAGAGAGAGAAAGAAAAAGGCAAAAAGGAGGGTGAACGGTCCGAAAGAGGGGGGAAAAGATCACGCAGGGGAGAGATGAGAGAGAAAAGAAATAGAAAATAATAAATAATAAGAAAATCATATTATTCTTATTACTATTATTATTTTCCCTTTCTCTTTCCCTTTTTATTTTCTTCCAGTCTTCAATTTTTCCTCCAATAATTTCTTTTCTAAAATTTCGGACTCGTCAATAATTTTGGACGATAAGACAGGATCCTAAAAATGAATAATGACACGCTTGAATATTCGATTCCCGAAATCGAATTTAATTCCATGCTTAGAATCCGTCAAACGTGATTTTAGTCCAATCTAACCAATTAAGTAGCTTTTAGGGATTTTACCGCGGATACATCTCTTAACGGCCTCACCCAATAGGTTAGTTAACTCGTAAGTGATCAGCTCGGAGAAAAAGGACCATAGGCACGTCAACAAAATGTCAATTTCACTTCATCGAAATGGGATCGAATTTCAGGATGTCACAAAAGCGCTATGCACAAGATCCCTCCTCATCGCTCTTTCCTTCCTTTCAAGAAAAGCATGTTTATCGAAAAGTTCAAGAGCTTCCAAATCATCTAGAGTTTTCACTTCATAGATATGATCTTCATCTATCCCACGGACAATTAATAGATGGTTATCTCTCATAGTAATGATGATTCTGCTTCCTTTACCAAACCATTCACGCCCTCCAGCTAAAGCATTTAATTATTTTACGTCATCAGCATCATCAAGAACAAGGAGGACTCTTTTGCGGCGAAGTCTACGTTGCATCAAATTAATACCTCCATCAACACTAAAAACTGTTGATTCTTTTCCCACTAATATCTCATACAACAATTTTTCTTGCAAATAAACTAAATCCTCGGAATCTTTTGAAGTTTCACGAACGTTTGCCAAAAAACATGAAGCCTCAAATCCTTTGAATATATCATTGTAAACAACTTTGGCTAATGTTGTTTTTCCTACGCCTCCTTGTCCCCATAATCCTATCATGAGAACATCATCACGAGACTCAAGATTTAACATAGATTCCAACTTTACCACTTGTCGATGTATTCCAACTGGATGCTTGGCAATGTGTAACAGTAGGCATTCCAAAACATCCAATTCAAGTAAATTATGTAGGTGCCCCCATGTTGGAAGCTTAGCAAAATTATTTTCGGACAAATCCAAATGTATTAAGGATGGAAAACATGAATGATTCTCTAGGAACTCTACTTCTTGTAGATTGCATCTGCTAAGCCATAAAGACTCTAGCTTGGGAAATCCTGTCTTACTACGTAGATCACTCAAATCCTCCGTCTTTGGAAACCTGATTAGTTTTGAACAACCCCAAAGTAGCAAGGACTCAAGATTTGGCAACTTGTAAATGCTAGATGGGAGGTTTGCCAATTTCTTATAATAAGATAAACTCAAAAATTCCACAGAGACGAGATTTTCTATGGATGCAGGAAATTCCTCAATTGAAGTCTCACCTAAAAGAAGTTTTTGCAAGCATTTCATTTTATGTGAAATATCAGGGAATCTTCGGAACTTTGAGCAACCCATAAGATTGAGAAGTTGAAGATTCTTGGCTTGGAGTATATCAGGGAGATGATGAAGGTTAGAGCAACCTTTTAGATTCAACAACCTCAGCTTGGCGTAATATGCAACTGATTCGTGAGCACGCTCCAAATTTTTGCACCCACTGAGATCCAATTTCTCGAGATTTGGACAAAAATCGAGGTTCGGCATGCAGACCATGGACATACATTCACTGAAGTAAAGGGAACATCAAATTTGTAAAGTCCTGCAAGAAATATCCACATGAAAAGAAAATGAAGATAAAAATATTTAATGAAAAACACTTGATCATCATTCAAGACCCGTGTGATCAGAAATTAGTTGATCATGTGGTGTATACAAAGCACTCCCACTCCCTTTTTAAATATGAGTTTATTAAGCGATCCTTGGCCAAAAGAGAAGATTAAAAAAAGAATAACACTTGTAATTTCACCTCACACTAAGCTCTATCAAGTGTCACACAGAGAAATCATTCCAGTGCGAAGTAGCGTGGCCACTTCTACTATGTATATGTTTAGAATCAATACATGTAATTCAGAGAGAGTGTGACCTCAAGTGGGAGCACATGAGCCATGGTCAAATCCTTTGACAGCTAATTCACGACATGAATTTAAGCTAACATAGGTGGCACTTGATAGACCTACAATCTTATGCGAAGATATGCAAACCTGCCATAATGGCGGTGGGAGCTTGGGAATCTCTCGTGTCATCACTTATTAGTTCACAGTGCATGGTTGATCGATTTTTGAGAATCACACATTTTGTTGAATGTAGTAGACCCTTGATCCGTTATATGTTGCTGAACTTTATATTAGTGAAATTGTGCGCCCACATGGTATTCCAAAGACAACTCCTCACGTTGTATAGTGAATGCATCTTCTAAGTCGTTTGGATCTTACACCATTATCCACCACTAATAGGGAGAAAGAGCTAAGACAATAAATAAGTTACATGAGGAAGTGAGGAAAAGAAGTCCGAAGCAAAATGTCAAATATCCCAATCAAGCCAAAAATAAAATAAAAAAAAATAGAAAAGCCTGCTGATTTTAAAGAAGGTGATCTTGTCTGGATTCATTTGAGAAGAGCGCTTTCCACCTAGTCGTGGTGCTACGGACGGTTCTTTTCTAGTTTTAGAACACATCGAAAATAATACCTACAAAAGTGAGCTTTGTGGAGGGAATAATGTTTCCACTAGTTTCAATGTTGCTGATCACTATGAAGTTGGCCTCGAGGAGGAGTCTATTCAAGATTTCAAGATTCTCTCTTGTGAATAGACTAATAGGGATAAAATATATTTCTTGATTAGTGAGCCTGTTTTATACTTTTTAGGATTGCTTTAGTCTCGATTACAATGTGATAATATTGTAGCTTGTTTGAATTTTGTATTTTGGGTTCATTTTTCTTTACTTGGAGGTTACTCAAAGGTACGGTAGGCTTCTACTTATAAGTGCCCTCTCGGTGTCAATTGTTGGTAAATACACAATACACAAACATAGAATGTATGTAGGATATTTCAAGATTAAAATTTGCAATAAGAAATTTGTTATGGGATAGAAGAGATTAAAATTTAGATTGTGAAACATGTGAGAGATAAAATAGATTAATAGTTTACGCACCTCTCAATGAATACAATATTTGTAAAATAAGTAATCGAGACATTTTGAGGAAGGAATTAAATTGAAATCCCACGGAAGGTCAGCTTTACTTTGTACAGTAGGTAATTTATATGAATATAAATATAATACATATATACATAACTGAAGATTAGATTTAAGTTTAAATATATTTAAATTAGCAAAGCGAGCCCCTTACTTCTCTTTAGAAAGCCTTATTAGTCATGCGTGAATGACATTACACGCAATTAGCGTCTTAGATGTGGTGTGCTAGCCCGTCTATAACGTAAGACTCTTCCATGGAATTGTACTCCACAAGCTTTTATTTAAAATAGCGGGAGAAGGAATGGAAGGTCAATCTATCTCTCCTAAGACTTGCTTTTCGTCCTGTGATTTCTCACTTAGGAATAAATGGATTAAGGGCGCAACCGAAAGGCCCGATTGAAAGGAATGGAGGGGAACGTGTTACGTAATTGGAAGGAGAACGAGAAACTCTCAGTTATATTTGAAAATGAATATTTTATCCATAAAAATGAAGATAACTTTCTTGGAGTTCTTCTTATTCCTCCTCCTAAAAATAAAGAAGTACTTGCCAGAAATCTATCATTAGGTCGGCACAATAAAAAGAGACGGGACTTTTGGGGTTGACTTACGGTAAAGACTCCACTCCTTTAAAGATCCTTTACTACACGATTTCTACATCTCTTTTCATTATCGACTGCATTCTATCATGGAAACAACAACGGGAGGTTCAATCAAAAGTACTTAGCGTGCATTCACTTCAATGATAAAGCAAATAAACAAGAAAAATCTCATTCTATTTTCATATGCAATTTCGAAAAGAATCTAGTAAGCTTATCTCTTATATAAAATATAGAATCTTTGATAGCATTTTCAGTATCTATCATTTCAAAGGCACACAAATTGAATCCTCCGTTCATGTTCATTAGAACATTAAGCACGTTCACCATTCAATTGTTAAATTATGTCACCAATAAGTTCTTGTTCCAACTTTCGGTATTAAAGTTACTGACCGTATAAGTCCATTCTTCTTATAATTTCAGTACCGCTAACATTTAGAAATGATATTGAACTTTTTTAGTGAGTATCTTTTGTTCGAATTGACATTAAAATTCACATAGGAGAGTGTTTAATACTCCCCTAAAACTTGAAGAATCCGCTTATGTTGGTTCATGTAGTAGATCGACATCTTGTTTTTAATGCTTTAATCAAATATAAACAATTTAATAGATGCAGATGTTTCTTAAGCACAATTAACGAGCATCATTAGAGTTAGTAATTGTTGCATCCAAAGTTTTCACTAAGACATATATAATCATAATCATAATCATAATCATATGCATACGGATATAGATATGTAAAAGGTAAGTAAATAAGGACAATTCATTTGAATGCGCACCTTAAATTCGTCCATCACGACTTGAATGTTGCTTTTCCGCAGATCAAGTCTGACTAACTTCGTTGGGCCAAGGGGAAATTTGAGAACTGAAGGAGGACATTCAGGCCATTGAAAACATCTCAGTCCATCAGGAAGATAGATAGGACCTTGGAAAGAGTTATGCACATTAATCATGATGAGCAACCTCAATCTTCTCATGTTTGTGAAAGCATTGGGACCTATGTATATTGCTTTTGTGTTGCGTAAATCCAAAACTATGGCTTTTACTGCATCTGTTCCCTGCATTTATAGAACTTGTATTGCAATTAGTATACGAAGTGAGAGAAGAAGAGAGTAAAATCAGTGTTTAAACCACCAAAACTTACCACATCCCTTGATAGAACATCACGGACGTCTTCACAAAGCCATAACCTGCTACGTCTTCCAGGATCATCGTGACATTCTTGTTTAACAATATCCATGCCCATCGACTGAATCAGGTCATGCATCTGTATTGTCCCCCAATCTCTAGTTATTAAGGACTTCTCAACAAGAACTTGCACTCCAATAGTCGTGTTAAAGTCGCAACTGTTAAGGACTTTCATGGTGTACTCTATAGATCGCCCCTTGAAGAAACATGCAATATCAAGGAATATCTCCTTTTCATAGTCCTTTAGTCCATCGTAACTTAACTTGAGAACATCATTGATGGTTTTGTTAGGACTTTTAGCAAGTTTATGCAATGCGCTTTCCCATTCATGTTCTCTTCTACCACATAGGTAAGAGCCCAATACCACAAGTGCTAAAGGAAGTCCATTAGCATAATGCAAAGCACTATGCACAAGATCCCTCCTCATCGCTATTTCCTTCCTTCCAAGAAAAGCATGTTTATCAAAAAGTTCAAGAGCTTCCAAATGATCTAAAGTTTTAACTTCATAGATATGATCTTCATCTATCCCATGGTAAGTTAATAGATGTTTATCTCTTGTAGTAATGATGATTCTGCTTCCTTTACCAAACCATTCACACCCTCCAGCTACGGCATTTAATTGTTTTATGTCATCGACATCGTCGAGAACAAGGAGGACTCTTTTGCAGCGATGTGTACGTTGCATCAAATTAATACCTCCATCAACACTAAAAACTGTTAATTCTTTTCCCCCTAATATCTCGTACAACAATTTTTCTTGCAAATGAACTAAATCCTTGGAATCGTTTGAAGTTTCACGAACGTTTGCCAAAAAACATGAAGCCTCAAATCCTTTGAATATATCATTGTAAACAACTTTGGCTAATGTTGTTTTTCCTACGCCTCCTTGTCCCCATAATCCTATCATGAGAACATCATTACGAG
The DNA here is from genome assembly GCA_017140475.1 of Eucalyptus fibrosa. Lineage (NCBI taxonomy): Eukaryota > Viridiplantae > Streptophyta > Magnoliopsida > Myrtales > Myrtaceae > Eucalyptus > Eucalyptus fibrosa. Next base: position 20,525,135 of record CM029512.1, read on the forward strand.
ACTCAAGATTTAACATAGATTCCAGCTTTACCACTTGTCGATGTATTCCAACTGGATGCTTGGCAATGTGTAATAGTAGGCATTCCAAAACATCCAATTCAAGTAAATTATGTTGGTGCCCCCACGTTGGAAGCTTAGCAAAATTATTTTCGGACAAATCCAAATGTATTGAGGATGGAAAGCATGAATGATTCTCCAGGAACTCTACTTCTTGTAGATTGCATCTGCTAAGCCATAAGGGCTCTAGCTTGGGAAATCCTGTCTTACTACGTAGATCACTCAAATCCTCTGTCTTTGGAAACCTGATTAGTTTTGAACAACCCCAAAGTAGCAAGGACTCAAGATTTGGCAACTTGTAAATGCTAGATGGGAGGTTTGCCAATTTCTTACAATAAGATAAACTCAAAACTTCCAAAGAGACGAGATTTTCTATGGATGCAGGAAGTTCCTCAATTGAAGTCTCACCTAAAAGAAGTTTTTGCAAGCATTTCATTTTATGCGGAATATCAGGGAATTTTCGCAACTTTGAGCAACCTTTTAGATTCAACAACCTCAACTTGGCATGATATGCAACTGATTCGTGAGCACGCTCCAAATTTTTGCACCCACTGAGATCCAATTTCTCGAGATTTGGAAAAAAATCGAGGTTCGGCATACAGACCATGGACAAACATTCATTGAAGTAAAGGAACTTCAAATTTGTAAAGTCCTGCAACAAATATCCACATGAAAAGAAAATGAAGATAAAAATATTTAATGAAAAACACTTGATCATTATTCAAGACCCGTGTGATCAGAAATTAGTTGATCATGTGGTGTATACAAAGCACTCCCACTCCCTTTTTAAATATGAGTTTATTAAGCGATCCTTGGCCAAAAGAGAAGATTAAAAAAAGAATAATACTCGTAATTTCACCACACACTAAGCTCTATCAAGCGACCCACAAACAGAAATCATTCCAGTGCTAAGTAGCATGGCCACTTCTACCATGTATATGTTTAGAATCAATACATGTAATTTAGAGAGAGTGTGACCTCAAGTGGGAGCACATGAGCCATGGTCAAATCCTTTGACAGCTAATTCACAACATGAATTTAAGCTAACATAGGTGGCACTTGATGGACCTACAATCTTATGCAGACATATGCAAACCTGCCATAATGGTGGTGGAAGCTTGGGAATCTCTCGTGTCATCACTTATTAGGTCACGGTGCCTGGTTGATCGATTTTTGAGAATCACACATTTTGTTGAATGTAGTAGACCGTTGATCCATTATATGTTGCTGAACTTTATATTAGTGAAATTGTGTGCCCACATGGTATTCCAAAGACAACTCCTCACGTTGTGTAGTGAATGCATCTTTTAAGTCCTTTGGATCTTACACCGTTATCCACCACTAATCGGGAGAAAGAGCTAAGACAATAAATACGTTTCATGAGGGAGTGAGGAAGAGAAGTCCGAAGCAAAATGTCAAATATCCCAGTCAAGCCAAAAATAAAATTAAAAAAATAGAAAAGCCTGCTGTTTTTAAAGAAGGTGATCTTGTCTGGATTCATTTGAGAAGAGCGCTTTCCACCTAGTCATGGTGCTACGGACGGTTCTTTTCAAGTTTTGGAACACATCGATAATAATACCTACAAAAGTGAGCTTTGTGGAGGGAATGGTGTTTCCACTAGTTTCAATGTTGCTGATCTATCACTATGAAGTTGGCCTCGAGGAGGAGTCTATTCAAGATTTCAAGATTCTCTCTTGTGAGTAGATTAATAGAGATAAAATATATTTCTTGATCAGTGAGCTTGTTTTATACTTTTTAGGATTGTTTTAGTCTCGATTACAATGTGATAATATTGTAGCTTGTTTGAATTTTGTATTTCGGGTTCATTTTTCTTTACTTGGAGGTTACTCAAAGGTACGGTAGGCTTCTACTTATAAGTGCCCTCTCGGTGTCTCATGGTAAACACAATTAATCTATTAAATGAAGTTCCATTCTAGCTCTTCTTTGTCTTTCTCTCTGTCCTTTTAGGGGATTCATGAGTGAACGAGAGAGTGCTGCATCCTTGGACTGGCCTACAAAGGTGGTGATTTGGCCAAGGGAGACCTAGTGTATGTTGTCTCTTTCCCATCCTCCATAGTGGGGTTTTTCCGCTTCATTTAGATTGAAAAACCCCTTCTATTTATTTGTTCGCTCAACACATTCCGGCGTCAATGTGGCCGACAAGCATGACAGCAAAATTGAAAGTCCACGAAGTTCGTCTCTTTTGAGGCATAGGAAGAGAAACTAAAAGAGCATGCACAAGATTTGACAAAAAAATTGATATCTGAAAAATTGAGCAAAACCACTAAATTAGAAATATTTAATGGAAAGAAATTGTGGGTAATCACACAATACACAAACATAGAATGTATGTAGGATATTTCAAGATTAAAATTTGCAATAAGAAATTTGTTATGGGATAGAAAAGATTAAAATTTAGATTGTGAAACATATGAGAGATAAAATAGATTAATAGTTTACGCACCTCTTAATGAATACAATATTTGTAAAATAAGTAATCGAGACATTTTGAGGAAGGAATTAAATTGAAATCCCACGGAAGGTCAGCTTTACTTTGTACAGTAGTATTTATATGAATATAAATATAATACATATATACATAACTGAAGATTAGATTTAAGTTTAAATATATTTAAATTAGCAAAGCGAGCCCCTTACTTCTCTTTAGAAAGCCTTATTAGTCAGAAAGCCTTATTAGTCATGCGTGAATGCCATTACGCGCAATTAGCGTCTTAGATGTGGTGTGCTAGCCCGTTTATAACGTAAGACTCTTCCATGGAATTGTACTCCACAAGCTTTTATTTAAAATAGCGGGAGAAGGAATGGCAGGTCAATCTATCTCCCCTGAGAGTTGCTTTTCGTCCTATGATTTCTCACTTAGGAATAAATGGATTAAGGGCGCAACCGAATGGCCCGATTGAAAGGAATGGAGGAACGTGTTACGTAATTGGAAGGAGAACGAGAAACTCTCAGTTATATTTGAAAATGAATATTTTATCCATAAAAATGAAGATAACTTTCTTGGAGTTCTTCTTATTCCTCCTCCTAAAAAATAAAGAAGTACTTGCCAGAAATCTATCATTAGGTCGGCACAATAAAAAGAGACGGGACTTTTGGGGTTGACTTACGGTAAAGACTCCACTCCTTTAAAGATCCTTTACTACACGATTTCTACATCTCTTTTCATTATCGACTGCATTCTATCATGGAAACAACAACGGGAGGTTCAATCAAAAGTACTTAGCGTGCATTCACTTCAATGATAAAGCAAATAAACAAGAAAAATCTCATTCTATTTTCATATGCAATTTCGAAAAGAATCTAGTAAGCTTATCTCTTATATAAAATATAGAATCTTTGATAGCATTTTCAGTATCTATCATTTCAAAGGCACACAAATTGAATCCTCCGTTCATGTTCATTAGAACATTAAGCACGTTCACCATTCAATTGTTAAATTATGTCACCAATAAGTTCTTGTTCCAACTTTCGGTATTAAAGTTACTGACCGTATAAGTCCATTCTTCTTATAATTTCAGTACCGCTAACATTTAGAAATGATATTGAACTTTTTTAGTGAGTATCTTTTGTTCGAATTGACATTAAAATTCACATAGGAGAGTGTTTAATACTCCCCTAAAACTTGAAGAATCCGCTTATGTTGGTTCATGTAGTAGATCGACATCTTGTTTTTAATGCTTTAATCAAATATAAACAATTTAATAGATGCAGATGTTTCTTAAGCACAATTAACGAGCATCATTAGAGTTAGTAATTGTTGCATCCAAAGTTTTCAATAAGACATATATAATCATAATCATAATCATAATCATATGCATACGGATATAGATATGTAAAAGGTAAGTAAATAAGGACAATTCATTTGAATGCGCACCTTAAATTGGTCCATCACGACTTGAATGTTGCTTTTCCGCAGATCAAGTCTAACTAAATTCTTTGGGCCAAGGGGAAATTTGAGAACTAAAGGAGGACATTCAGGCCATTGAAAACATCTCAGTCCATCAGGAAGATAGATAGGACCTTGGAAAGAGTTATGCACATTAATCATGATGAGCAACCTCAATCTTCTCATGTTTGTGAAAGCATTGGGACCTATGTATATTGCTTCTGTCTTGGGTAAATCCAAAACTATGGCTTTTACTGCATCTGTTCCCTGCATTTATAGAACTTGCATTGCAATTAGTATATGAAGTCAGAGAAGAAGAGTGTAAAATCAGTGTTTAAACCACCAAAACTTACCATTTCCCCTGATAGAACTTCACAAACATCTTCACAAAGCCATAACCTGCTGCGTCTTCCAGGATCATCGTGACATTCTTGTATAACAATGTCCATGCCCATCAACTGAATCAAGTCATGCATCTGTATTGTCTTCTTCCAATCTTCAGTTATTAAGGACCTCTCAACAAGAACTTGTACTCCAATAGTTGTGTCAAAGTTGCAACTGTTAAGAACTTCCATGATGTACTCCATAGATTGCCCCTTGAAGAAACATGCAATATCAAGGAATATCTCCTTTGCATAGTCCTCTAGTCCATCGTAACTTAACTTGAGAACATCATTGATGGTTTTGTCAGGACTTTTAGCAAGTTTTTTCAATGCGCCTTCCCACTCCTGTTCTCTTCTACCACATAGGAAAGAGCCCAATACCTCAAGTGCTAAAGGAAGTCCATTAGCATAATGCAAAGCACTATCCACAAGATCCCTCCTTATCACTATTTCCTTACATCCAAGAAAAGCATGTTTATTGAAAAGTTCAAGAGCTTCCAAATGATGTAAAGTTTTAACTTCATAGATATGATCTTCATCTATCCTATGGAAAGTTAATAGATGTTTATCTCTTGTAGTAATGATGATTCTGCTTCCTTTACCAAACCATTCACGCCCTCCAGCTAAGGCATTTAATTGTTTTACGTGATCGACATCGTCGAGAACAAGGAGGACTCTTTTGTGGCGAAGTCTATGTTGCATCAAATTAATACCTCCATCAACATTAAAAACTGTTAATTCTTTTCCCACTAATATCTCGTACAACAATTTTTCTTGCAAATAAACTAAATCCTTGGAATCTTTTGAAGTTTCCCGAACATTTGCCAAAAAACATGACGCCTCAAATCGTCTAAAAATATCATTGTAAAGGGCTTTAGCTAATGTTGTTTTTCCTACACCTCCCTGTCCCCATAACCCTATCATGAGAACATCATCTTCAGACTCAAGATTTAACATTGATTCCAACTCTACAACATGTGGACGTAATCCAACCGGATGGTTGGCAACATATAAGGGCGTTCGGTCTAGCTGCATAGAGATCTCCCGCACAATTCTCTTTATAGAATCCGCTTCATCTCTGATAAAATCGGGAAAGTACTTGACACATTAATTTCAAAGATAATTAACTTTCATGGGAAAAAAAAATAGATGTATTCAGCATATAAAAAAGAAAAAACAAAGCAGTGTCACATCAATCACTACTTAGTACTTACTTATCTTTCAAATGCCACCCGGACAAGCTACCGGCATCAAAGAGAGCATTTTTCCATCTCTTCACTTCGTCTGAATCTCTCCCAAACTTTCTCTCATGCTTAACCATAGCTTTTCGGTAGCTCTCTCTTGGTGTTCTCACTTCTCTGGGATCCACTTTGTAAAACACTGGAAAGACCACGAGGTCTCTTTGCTTCTTGCACTCCATGATTTGCGCCACCTCTTCCAAACACCATGTCGAGGAAGCATAGTCCTCGGAGAAAATGATGATCGCAATGCGCGAGTCCTCAATCGCCTTAATAAGCGCCGGTGTTATTTGTTCGCCTTTCTGAAGCTCCTCGCTATCAACGTAAGTGTAGATTCCTTTCTGGTCAAGAGCCGTATAGAGATGACCAAGGAAGTTGTTTCGAACGTCAGTACCTCTGAAACTCAGGAAGACGTCATAATTCCCTTTTAGATCTGAAGAAGCAGCCATTAGAGGAGTTGAAGTTTGATGTGCTTCCTCTGAATGCTTAGTGTCTGGTCTGGTTGCAGCTCTATCTCTCATATGGATATCGCTTTGTACTGATAAAAGAAATAGAAACGAAAACCAGATCATTTCTAATGCTCCGAGTCAATAAGCATATACTCCACCAACTAATTTAACAGAAAGCAGCATTTTGCATAAGGTGCACGGAACCATCCTATATAGGTGCTTCTTGACTTGACTTACCTTTTCCATTAATAAAAGAAATAGAAAAGAAAACTAGCAACACTCCCATGCTCCTGATGCTAATATACATGAGTCAATCGCAAGAGACCGCCTGTTGGAATATTATTTATAATGAACCATCTGACTTTTTTCTTTCAAGAGGTATTCTACAAAAGCAAATCCCAAAATAAATTTCCCTTACTTTTCAAAGTAAAATTTTCCATACCATGTCTTGCATTGAACGGAACAAATTCGAAGCAGTTCAGGCATTTCTGCAACCACGTTGTGGCCAGGCAGTTGGAGAGCGAATTACCCATTCGGAGCTCGAGTTCACACCTAAACTCAAGAGAAATCAGCAAGCAACGTTCAAACTTAAGAAAAGCCGACTCATTCAGATCCGACGCCAGGGAGGACTAAAGAAATCGAGCTTGCTTTGCTCTTTTAAAATCAAGCGGAACGAGGCAAAAAAATAAAAAGTAAAAAGAAGGAACGAGCGCTCAATCGCGGCGGCCGGCCCTACCTGGCTTGGATTCCGCGGGCTTCGTCGGCGGCGAAGGTTGAGAATAGCGACTCCAAACTCGCGTCAGGGCTTCAGTCGACTCCACCGAGGTCAGGGACGGCGACGACGAATGGCAGCGGGCGGACGATGCTCTGGAGGTGGCGGACGACGTAGATCGGCTGTGGCTCTGAGGTTTTGTGTGGGGCTTCAATGACAACCGTTCCCGGAGTAGAGAAAGACGAAGATTCTTTTTTTTCGTGAGAGTAAAGAAGTAGGTGATGGTGAAGGAGTAAGGTAGGGTTCCGGGAATGGGATGCGAGAGAAGTCGCCGGCAGGAGGTAGTCGGACGGAGATGGTGGAGGTGGCTGGTCGGTTGAGTTCAGGAGAAAGGGTGGGGAATGCTTTTTTTCTTTTTTTCCTTCCTTTTTATGGGAAATTGTCTCTTATAGGAGAGAGCGTGAGAGATCACTAGAAAGAACTGCCCTTTCAGATTCGAAGAAGTGGCTACTAGAGGAGATGAAAGTCGATGTGCTTCCGCAGAATGCTTTATATATTCGAAGAAGCGGCTATTACCGTCTAGATGGGTTGCAGCTTTATCTCTCCTGTGTATATCACTTTGCTTTTTTTGACCCTGACTTTCTCGATTCACGAGGCAGTGCTAATGAAAGAAAGCTATGGAAAAGAAAGTAAAGGTGCATTATTGCATGCGTAATTTCCACGGAAGGTGCATAAAATTTGCCCGTGTCCTTTCTTTCTTTTAATCTGTTGACTTGACTTGCTTTTTCTATTAATAAAGAAATAGAAACGAACACAACGAACAATTCTGATGCCCCGAGTAAGTAAAGCATACTCTCCACCAATTAATTTAATAAAAAGCAGATAGTAATAGAAAATAAAATAAAGGACAATCAACGCACACGTAATATCCACGGAAGGTGCATAAAATTTATGTCATATCCTTTCTTTTTTCCTTTGTCGTCTTGACTTGCTTTCTCTATTAATAAGAAAATAGAAATAAAAATCAACCGATAATTCTGATACTCAAGTCTGCAGGCATATTCTCGACTGAATTAATTTGATAAAAAGCAGATAGCAATAGAAAAGAAAACGAAAGGACAATCGATGCATGCATAATTTCCACGGCATTTTGTGGAAGGTGCGTGGAAGCTGGTTCTTGACTTGACTTGTCTTTTTAATTAATAAAAGAAATAGAAAAGAAAACTGGGAATACTCCCATGCCCCTGGCATGCACACCAATTTCCATGGGAGATGCATAAAATTTATGCATGTCCTTTCTTTCTTTTCCTCTGCTTACTTGACTTGCTTCTTCTACTAATAAAGAAATATAAACAAAAATTAACGAGCAATTTGATGCTCCGAGTCAATAAAGCATATTATCCACCAATTAATTTAACAAAAAGCATATATAATAGAAAATAAAATAAAGGACAATCAACGCACACGTAATATCTGTGGGAGGTGCATAAAATTTATGTCGTATCCTTTTTTTTTCCTTTCTCATCTTGACTTGCTTTCTCTATTAATAAAAAAAAAATAGAAACGAAAATCAACCAATAATTCTGATGCTCGAGTCTGCAGGCATATTCTCAACCGAACTAATTTGATAAAAAGTAGATAGCGATAGAAAAGAAAACGAAAGGACAATCAATGCATGCATAATTTCCATGGCATTTTGTGGAAGGTGCGTGGAACCTGATTCTTGACTTGACTTGCTTGTTTTATTAATAAAAGAAATAGAAAAGAAAACTATGAATACTCCCATGCCCTAGGAATGCACACTAATTTCGATGGGAGGTGCATAAAATTTGCGCATGTCCTTTCTTTCTTTTCCTCTGCTGACTTGACTTGCTTTTTCTACTAATAAAGAAATATAAACGAAAATCAACAAGTAATTTGATGCTCCGAGTCAATAAAGCATATTATCCACCAATTAATTTAACAAAAAGCATATAGTAATAGAAAATAAAATAAAGGACAATCAAAATATCCATGGTAGGTGCATAAAATTTATGTTGTATCCTTTTTTTTTCCTTTCTCGTCTTGACTTGCTTTCTTTATTAATAAAAAATAAAAACGAAAATCAACCCATAATTCTGATGCTCAAGTTTGCAAGCATGTTGTCGATCGAAGTGATTTGATAAAAGGGAGATAGCGATGGAAAAGAAAACGAAAGGACAATCAATGCATGCATAATTTCCACGGCATTTTGTGGAAGGTGCGTGGAAGCTGGTTCTTGACTTGACTTGCCTTTTTTTATTAATAAATGAAATAGCAAAGAAAACTAGGAATACTCCCATGCCCCTGGCATGCACACTAATTTCCATGGGAGGTGCATAAAATTTACGCATGTCCTTTCTTTCTTTTCCTTCTGCTGACTTGACTTGCTTTTTCTACTAATAAAAAAATAGAAATGAAAACCAACGAGCAATTTGATGCTTCGAGTCAATAAAGCATATTAGGCCGCGTTTGTTTGTATTTCTTTTTTTGTTTTTAAACACTTTTTCTATTTTTTTTGTTCCTGGGAACAAAAAAAAAGTTAAAACAAGAAACACAAATTTTGTGTTTTTGTTTCGAAACACAAATGAGAAACACTTTTTTTTTCTTTTTTCTCTTATTTTCTTGTTCTTTTTCTTTTGGCCGGTTGCCGGCCTCGGCCATGGCCGGCGACCGGCCAACGAGGCCGCGGCCTCGCCCGGCCTACGGCGAGGCTCGCCGTAGCCGGGTGAGGGTCGGCCCGGGCGAGCTTGATCTCGCCCGGATCCGGCGAGGCCGAGGCTCGCCGGCCGGCCGGGGTGAGGTCGGCCTCGCCGGATCTCGGGCGAGCTCGAGCTCTCCTAGCCATGGCGAGGTCAACCTCGCGCCGGCCCGGGCGAGCTCGATCTCGCCGAGATCCGGCGAGGCCGGCCTCGCCCAACGGCCGGCGAGCCTCGGCCTCGCCGGACTGGGGCGAGTCGGCGTCGCCTAGCGGTGGCCCGGCGAGCCGCCGCGCCTTGCCCGCCGCTGGGCGAGCTCAAACTCGCCGCCGGTCGCCGGCCGTGGCCGGCGACGGCCAAAAGAAAAAAAAAGAAAAAAGGAAAAAGAAATAAAAGAAATAAAAAAAGAAATAAAAAAATTATCCAAATTTACCAAACATGTTTCTGTTTATTTTTTATTCTCGAACAAGTTTACCAAACGCGTTTTTGTTCAAAAATTGTTCCCGAAACATAAACATTTTTTTCTATTTTCGTTCGGAACAATTTTTAAAAGAAATACAAACAAACGCACCCTTATTCACCAATTAATTTAACAAAAAGCAAATCGTAATAGAAAATAAAATAAAGGACAATCAATGCACACGTGATATCCGTGGGAGGTGCATAAAATTTATGTCATATCCTTTTTTTTTCTTTTTTCCTTTCTCGTCTTGACTTGCTTTCTTTATTAATAAAAAAAATAGAAACGAAAATCAACCGATAATTCTGATGCTCAAGTTTGCAGGCATATATTCTCGACCGAACTGATTTGATAAAAAGCAGATAGTGATAGAAAAGAAAACGAAAGGACAATCAATGCATGCATAATTTACAAAGCATTTTGTGGAAGGTGCGTGGAACCTGGTTGTTGACTTGACTTGCCTTTTCATTAATAAAAGAAATAGGAAAAAAAACTAGGAATACTCCCATGCCTCTGCATGCACACTAATTTCCACGGGAGGTGCCTAAAATTTACGGGTGTCCTTTCTTTCTTTTCCTCTATTGACTTGACTTGCTTTTTCTATTAATAAAGAAATAGAAGCATCCTTTATTTCTTTTCCTTTGTTGACTTGACTTGCTTTTTCTACCGATAAAGAAATAGAAGCATATTCTCTACCAATTACTTTAATTAAAAATAGATAGCAATAGAAAATAAAATAAAAGGACAATCAATGCACAAATAATATCCACGGAAGGTGCATAAAATTTATGTCGTATCCTTATTTTTTTTTTCCTTTCTTGTCTTGATTTACTTTCTCTACTAACCAAAAAAAAAATAGAAACGAAAACCAATCAATAATTCTGATGCTCCGAGTTGGCAAAGCATATTTTGGACTAAATTGATTTAATAAAAAGTAGGTAGATAGAAACAAAAACAAAAGGACAATCAATGCGCGTGTAATTTTCACGGCATTTTGTAGAAGGTGCGTGGAGCCTTCTTCGTGACTTGACTTGCCTTTTTCCATTAACAAAAGAAATAGAAAAGTAAACTTGCAAGACTCCCATGCCCCTAACGTCAATATACAAGGGTCAATCGCAAAAACATAGCCTGTTGGATTATTATTTGTAATGAACAATTAGACTTATTTTTTCTCTTAGAATGGATTTTAGACAAGCAATTAGACTTATTTTTTCTCTTAGAATGGATTCTAGACAAGCAAACCCTAAAACAAGTTTCCCCCACGTTCCCTCCACTTTTCAAACTAAATGTCTCCATATCATATCTTGCCTAAAGACTATCAAGTCATCACCCCCTTAGCCAAGTCGCTTTGATCTCACTCCTTAATTAATTTTGTTTTCGACATTTTATATTTATTTTATATTTTTAATGTCATATTTAGAATTTCTCAGCTAATGCATTATCCATGATCGAATAACTATTTAGGGAATACTTTTTTCATTTTTATTTCATTTTTGTCAAACCTTTTATTCCATGTTAACACTCATTTATCCTAACTTCTTAGGAAATATAATCACTTATTCATCTGAAGGTGTTTGTCATTAGTGATCAGATATTGTGAACCAACTATATTACGAAGCTGGAGCCTTAAGACTTTGAATAGCAATGACGTATAGAGGATTCGTGGAATGGGAGCTTCTGCTTGATGTCTCAATTATACTATTTAGTGCATGTACAATTGCCTTTCGGCGACGTTCTCATGGAGGAGCTTTTGGACGCTTCTTGCCAATAAAAGGATTGTGAAAGGTTGAGATTTTTATTTTGCATGGATTATAGTATGACTACTGGATGATGTTGAGAGAACTTGCAAATCTAGGAGCGATTTTGAGTTTTTTTTTCCTCCTTTCATATCAAATGAGAAATACTAAATCCTTTTATATAAAGTTTGTGCTCTCTCTCTCGGCTTGAATTATTGAATTCATCTGGTATATCACAATATTTTTGTACTATGTGGAGGGTTTTATGAAGAGTTGACATGTGGCTCATTAGATGGTCACCACCTCACTTTCGTTTGCTTTAATTTAATTTATTCATCCTTCTTTTTCTCTTCATTTCCAATAAGAACTTATTAACAACAAAGAGTACTTTCTCTAAAGGTGGATGATGTGTACCAAAATACCGCGGCACCGGGAACAACAAACAAATGTCGCTAGCGTGATTTTGGTGGCTAAAATTCGCATGATTATTTGATATGCCTTTCATGATTCGCTTACTATAGATATATCAGTATACAATGGGAATGAAGAGATCCAAATTTAGAGTGCAGGCCCATTAGTTAACTTGAGAGAATAGCTTTGGCGTGCAAATCATTTTAAATATTTTTCACAAGACCTATTGGTTATGCAACTATTAACATACTAGTGCTGATATGAGAAAAGGGTTTTAATTTGAGTATGTCTTCACCAATAATTGGTACGTCATATTTTTCTTTATGCACTAGACATTCTAGTTACAAATTGGATAAGTATTGCCTTTTCCTTTCATTGCTTAGGCATGAAAATAAACCAAGCCTTTTATTTACTTGAAAGTGATGCAATTGGTTCAATGTATAAATTCGAAGAAACTAGAAAATTTCTACAAGAACACCTGTAAATGATTTCTTAGTATGCCAATAGCTTACTTTTTGATACTTTTGGGGGAAGGATCATCTGCTCGAGTCGGACCCTTTTCATTGGGGAAAAGTGCCAAAAAGTCCTAAACCTTTTGACTTTTTGCCGATTTAGTCCTAAACCTTTTTTTACGTGGTGCCGATTCAGTCCTTTCCAGTCAATTTTGGCCGGATTTTGCTGACTAGACGTTGGTCGGTGACGTGGCTGATCGGCGCTAACGTGTACAATTTTTAAAATATTTTAATATTTTTGAATTTTTTTCTCTTTTTATTCTTTTCTCTTTTTATTTTTTTTATTCTTTTTCTTTTTCCTTTTTCTTTTTTATTCTCATCTTCTTTCTCAGCCCCGGTCGCCGGAGCTCGGCGATCGGCCAGAGGCGACGGTCGGCGAGGTCGACCTCGCCAGCCACCTCGCCAGTGGCCGTGAGGGCGGCCTCGCGCCGAGCGGGCGAGGATCGAGCCTCGCCCATGGCCGGCGAGGCTCGACCTCACTAGATCCGGCGAGGGCGAGTCTCGCCCGCCTGGCACGAGGCCGCCCTCGCGGCCTAGGTGGTGAGGCTCGCCCTCGTCGGATTTGGCGAGGGTCAAGCCTCGCCCATGGCCGGCGAGGGCGAGCCCCGCCAGCTTAGTGCGAGGCCAGCTGCCTCGGAGAACCCCGGGAATCACAAAACCCCCACCCCTGACGAATCGCCGCTGCAGGAGAAACAAGCGAAAATCCGGGATCGGAGCCGCGCAACCGAAGACACCTCGAGCTCCCGTAAACCTTAGAGACGATGACGATGACGAGCGGAGAAGGGAGGAAATTTCTAGGGCGAGATTGGGATCGGAGAACGGAGCTGGGGAGGAGTCCAGCTGGCCTCGCGCCGAGCTGGCGGGGCTCGCCCTCGCCGGCCATGGGCGAGGCTCAACCCTCGCCAGATCCGGCGAGGGCAAGCCTCGCCACCTAGGCCGCGAGGGCAGCCTCGCAGCCATTGGCGAGGTGGCCGGCGAGTTCGACCTTGTCAGCCGTCGCCTCTGGCCAGTCATCGAGCTCCGGTGACCGCTGGAGGAAGAAGATGAGAAGAAAAAAGAAAAATAATAAAAGAAAAGAATTAAAATAAATAAAATAAAAAATAAAAAATAAAAAATAAAAAATAAAAAATATTCAAAAATATTAAAATATTATTAAAAATTGTACATGTCAACGCCGATCAGGCCACGTCAGCCGGCCGATGTCCAGTCAGCAAAATCCGGCCAAAATTGGCTGGAAAGGACTGAATTGGCACAATATAAAAATGTTTAGGACTAAATCGGCACCAAAAAAAGGTTTAGGACTAAATTGGCACAAAGCCAAAAGGTTTAGGACTTTTTTGGCACTTTTCCCCTTTTCATTAGATACTTAGCGATGATAATCTTAGACAAATTAAAGTGCAAGTCCTTTTCAAAAACATTAGATACTTCGGACAAGAGTTCCTAAGAAAGATTTTGCCTAAGTGTTCCATTCAAATTATTTGGTCCAAGATAAGATTTCCATGTTAAGCAAGCATACTAATTATGCCGATCGTTATGAATTTAATGTGATTTGACAATGTCTCTTACTGTCTTTTTTGCTTAGTCAAAAGCGTAGGGGAGTATTTGCTCATCACCTTCGTGGTAGCTTCACATCTCGCAACTTTACTCTGGAAAGAAAATGATAAAATTTGATTTTGATGCTCATACTTGGAGTGAATCCAAGAATAGAGTGAGTCTGGCAACTGATTTACATTGCATTTTTGTTACAAAAATGCTCATATTTCGACCCCTAAAAATATCACATGCTCACTAGCTAGCAAATATTTGAAGGCTTGATGAGCTCAAATTTTTATTTGATACTAATTTAGTCACTTCAAGCTCTTAATAAAATAATATGAAAAAATTCCAAATAAGGACCTGAAGTGGACCAATTTTCTCAAATAAGGACCTGAAATGAATTTTGTGTTAGATAAAGATCTAAAATGGACCCGTTGTCTCAAATAATAATTCGAAGTAGTTGAATCAATTCCAAATAAGGTTCTAAGCTTGCTGGTCAGCCAAACATTTCGGCTATCAAGCATGTGACATTTATGACAACTGGAGTTTGGGCAATTTTGTCCAAAAAAAATCTAGGGAAAATTAACAAATCCTAAAACAAAAACAAAAAAACCCTAGGTTTTCTATAGTCTCCCCGTTCCTTGTACCCATCTTCTACAAAGTCAAAGACCGAAGTTTTCCCCGTTCCTTGTACTCATCCTTCGCAAGGTCGAAGACCCAAATTCTCCGTGGTTAAGGCACGAATTCAAAAACAAGAAGAAAACCATATGCTTCTTTCTTTGTTTGCGAAGACCCAAATTCTCCACCGATCAAGCAATGTGAGGAGCAATGAGAATCGAGTCATGACAATGACCAGGCAGCGATTTGGCCGACGAGTAGTGGGGGAGAAGAAAGAAGAAAACGTAAACATCTAAATGAATAACCTAAATTTAATTAATTTAGAATTTTCCCTTTTTTTTTTCCAATGACAAATTTTTGACAAAATTGCCCCTGTTTTAATTGCCAGAAAATGTCTACTGGCAAGAAGGTCCTTAATAGAGATTAACTTGATCACTTCGGGTCCTCATTTGGCATAAAATTCACTTCGGGTCCTTATTTGAAACAATGAGTCCACTTCGAGTTCTTATTTGAAACAAAGTTCACTTTGGATGTTTATTTGAAAAAATAGATTTACTTTGAGTCCTTATTTGAAATTTTCCCAAATAATATCTACTCTAAGCTATCTTTTAAAAAAATAACCTCATTCAAGTTTTTATCTGGAATTTTCATTTATTAGTTTTGAAAGATGCCCCGTGTTTCCGACTAAGTCGACTTATAAAGCTGCAAGGCTGCAATAAGCTATGATTTTGATTGAATATTTTTATCCAAATTCCTTTGGCTAACTTTATGAAAATAAACCCCAATGCCAGTGTCACTTCTTCAGCCACAATATAATCAACTTGGCCTATTTCATTTTCAGGACTTCACCTACTCTACTTCACCAATTCAAGCTGCATGATCACAATTTGTTCGTTCGCACGTGCCTTCAAGTCTTTAGTTCTAAGAACTAATTTCACAAGCCACATTAACAATCACTAGTCACCTTAATTTCTTTCAATTTGGTATTGACATCTCCAAAGTGTGATTTTTTTTTTCAAATCATTATATTATTTTCTTTAGTGGAAAATCGTGAGCATAAGTGAAAAATAAGTTAAATATTATTGATGTTGACATTAAGTGCCATTTAAAATGAGATGTCGTAAAAATGGGAACCAAAATGTGTCCCCTAACATTGCTTTAAATGATTTTACTTCAGAGTGACGTCTACTTATTAACCTATTTTTACTTGTGTAGGCACATGCTTGAACATCGATTCGTATTTGATGAAATCGAACTGTGTAATATGCGCTTCGACTTTCTGACATCATACTTGGACCTCGATTCATATTTGCATTAACTTAGTCTCACGATATCTTTTTTGCTCCTTTTTCTTTTTGTTTTGTTTTGTTTTGTTTTTTTTTTTTGGCTCAGACACGGGCCGGACACCTGTCTCACATATGAAAGCCATAGGGACGGGTCATCAGGTTTATTGCCTTAAGAGGAGGCTTCGATCAAAAATTCAAAGTGGTCTCAATTCCCTCTAGAAACTAATCAAACCCAAACTCACTTGAAAGAAAAAAAGAAAAGAAAAGAAAAGAAAAGGAGATCTAGAGCCCAATCACCAGTAAAACCAATATTGAACATAACGGCACTAACCCATCCTCTCATGCTAAGCCCACAATAAATTCTCTTGTTTTTTATTCTTCTTTTTTCGTTTTTTTCCCCATCGTCTTCTTCCTATCATCTTCCTTGCGCATATCTCGAAAAGCTCTGCTCTACTAAATAAACAAATTCAACGTCATCGTTGATCGACGTATTCGAGCATTGAATGAAACATCACCGTTGTCTGGCTTTAGTTGCCTGGAGCACCACCATCGTCCGTTAACCACGATGCATAAGCCGAGATTTGCAGAAAGACACGCCGGATATGAGGGGAAGAACTGGACCTCATCCAGTGGGAGATTCACCAAGCTAATCAACGTATGGGGCAAAGATTTCGAGCCACTTTTCCCGCCAAGCAAAACGAACAATCACCATGGGGGCCGGATAGATGCAAAAAATAGCAAAAATAGATAGTCGGTGACATATTTGGAGACCAAAAAGTGTACTGGAAAGGAAAGCAGATCCGTAGTAAATGGGGAAAAACATTTTAATCCACAATGCATAGACTAACAACCACATCCTATAATCAGTATCGTTCAACAAAATCAATCCGAATGTGTCGGTTTTGCTTCCTAATCAATCAACAGCATGTGGCAAGGATCACAGATTTGACTCACTCATTCCATCAAACACTTGGTCAGAATCTCAGGAAAAAGACTCAATGTAACACCGCACGACAATCCAAGTACTTCTTTCTTCGCTCAAAGGATTTGATTCATCGAGGACAAAAATGATTTCGATCCTGGTCTCTTCCCAGACGTACACCAGCGTCAACTTCAAACTAAATCTTCACTCACGAAATGACCGAAAGAAATGTTACAAAACCAACCTTACGGAGGTGGGATTTTCAACCACGACTGCTGAGTAAGCTCGTCCAAAGAGGTTCAGGTAAGCGTCGATCAACGAACTTGAGATCGATACACGGAGATTGAGCGGGACTTGACAGCTTCAGAGTTTTCGCCTACAAAACAAGGCAAGGCAACGCTTCTCCCAATACTTCACAGAAACAAGAGATCCACAGTGACTACCAATAATTGAATGCCGGAACCGGCACTCCAAGTATGCCGGCTACAGTGATCGGTGGCTTCGGGCAAAAGGCTCAACTCCCTCGGATGGATTGAGTGTAAAAACAGAGGGTAACAGAGTTTCTGGGACATGGCAAGGGAATGGTCGCGAGTGATGACGGAAGACGTCCGACTGGGAAGGACGGAGTCCGAAAATCTCCCGGAGTGCTCGCAAAATTTGGTTTTCATCCCCGCTCTGTATTTTTACTTCTAGAGTAATTTCTATCTCACTTTCTTGCCTCACTCTCTTTCTCTGTGACATTCCCCCCAAAACACGATCCTCTGCCCCGTCTTGCTAAAAAAAAGCCAACATTTCCTCCTTTGCGTCGCGTCCTCTGTGCGAGAGGTTATGGAGAGAGAGAGGTCTGAGAGAGAATGCCCAATGATGAAGAAGATGACGATGATGAATATCATCCGGTCTCCCCCTCAGGCTCTGGAGGGGAGGATACTGTATAGTGTATATGGAAGACGATCTCTACCTTTCCCCCCTCACGCTTGGTCCCCCAATCCCCCTTGCGAATGCTGAAATGGGCAGGTTTTACAGATGGGCCAGAGTTGCACGAATAGGGCCATATGGATTGATATTAGGGCCTTTTCGTTTCTTTTTCTCTTTCTCATTTTTTAATATTTTTTTATCACTTAAATGCATATATGATTTATCAACTAAAATTCAAGTGTCAATACCCATGACATTCGGTAAAGCTCATAGTGACATGTAAAATTGTGAAAGTTACTAATCAAATGTATCCGTCTTATTCTCAACTCAATTTTGATAAACTTCATCCCAATATCTTATCTTCTATAGATGGCATCTTATTGTTCACATGTCGTTCTTAGTTTTTTAGGATTATGTACAGCAAGTAAGACATTGTTTCGATTTTATACCAATTCAAATATCTGCATTATGTGTTATGTTTACACTGTTGAATATGTGGTAACAAGATTGAATCATGATTCAATTTTTTTTTTTCTATTCCCATTAAGTGGTTTTGTGACGTCCACACATGATATGTATGAAAGGTTCCAGCCTATGAGCTTGGTAAATACAAGTAGTGTTATTTGACATCCATGCTTTTTAACTTTTCTTGAGAAGCAGAGGTTGCATGACTCTTTTTAGCCGTGGTTTCAACTAAAAACTTTGAAAGTCGCAAGAAGCCACTTCTTCGACCGACTATTTTTATCCAATTCCTTCGTCCAGCTTTCCGGAAACAAGCCACTTCTTCGGCTGCAAGATGATCAACATGGTCTAATTTATTTGCAGGACTTAAATAAAATTTTGACGGCTTCACCTAAGAAATATTCCTCATGCGAGTCGAGCGAAGACTTGCAAAAATAATTGACGTAAGACGGGGTCATCCTTGCACTTCAAAGACTTGCAAAAAACAATTTAATCTCCTTGAGACTCCAAACTATCACTTTTCACTCATGCAAAATTTTCATTAAAAGACTAATACACTTCATTTCCAGAAGAGATAAATTTTCTCAAACTATCCTCGAGAATTATACAGCTAGGTCTATGTTGATACTAGATTAATTTTGTTGATCATAAAATGCACTCACATATGTTATTCGTTATTTGGAAGTACATCGTTGTATTTAAGTATTTTCTTACGGGATTTTGGAAAATGGCAAAAAGTGGTAATTTATTTTCTTACGGGATTTAATTATTTATGCTTTAAGTGGTAATTTCCACATATGATAATTTACTTTCCACTCAAAGTTGGTAAATTCCTTATTTTGGCGATTCCTTGCTACTTTTTAAAAAATGAAACTATGTCGGTGAGTTATTAGTTTCATCAGCAAATTACTATGTTCAGCATTAAGTTTTTGTTTTGAGTGATAAATCTCTGAAAAAGTTGATTGTTAATTATTGCATTTCTTGTTGATAAATTACTACGAGTATACCTGATTAATAGGTTGCTAGTTATATGATTTTACCAACGAGATAAATCTACGAGCCATATTAGGAAATTAACCATGCTCGGAACATTCTTCCTGGTAGCCAATAGGTGCAATTATGATAAAATGATCTGGAGTCCAGTTAAAAGTACTTGCTGCTCATGACTATTACAAAGATAAACTAATGCCATTGAAATCAGTAAACAATACGTAGCTAAGCATGTTGTGCAGAACATGACATTTATTAGTGACATCATGACACGATAGACAAGGAAAAATCAAACATCCCGGGATACTTGGTGTTTACCTTCTCTTTACAATTAATGGATCCTGTAAGCTCAAAGTGGAGATCACCCTTTGCTTGAAATACAACACAATATGCTACTCCTAGAATCTTATTATACAAGTCCTTTGAAGTTGCAAAAGATATATAACCCTCAGGAAGCAATTACTTTGGTGTCTCTCCTCCAAGTAGAATAACTTGGCAATATGTTTTGTGATAAAATGTCTGTCATAGATGTAGACTGTTAGTTTTTTTAAATGAGCACCTAAAAGGAGGAGTTTCAATAAGTTAAGTGGGTAGTCCTACAGTTTAAATATATTTAGCAATAGCATTACAGAGTTTTTTTTTTTTTTTGTACATTGGTGGAGACTACAGACTAGACATGTATTATTAAAGATTTTGCAATTGGATGAACATGTATTATTGAAGTTTTTCATTGGGTGATCCTTGTAATTCAATAGTGAACAAGAGGTCCATAAATAAAGAGAATATCCTATGCGTTGCCTTATAGGACCTCCACTACATATACATGTGAAATCACTTTCCATATGTTTGGTTTTTTTTATTAGCCCACCAATTCGGGATTTTCAGCCTTTTATAATACAAAAACACTCAATGCAGCCACAGCCAACATGTACATGACTCCATATTAAACAGAGAGAAAGAGTAAATCTCAAGTGGGAACCACGAGCCATGATCAATCCTTTGACAATTAATTTATCACATCAATTTAAGCTAACATATGGAATCTTATGTAGAGGTATTGGAAAATCAGGAATCTCTTTTAGTCATCACTTATTAGGAAGTGGTGGTTGATTAATCATTTTAAAAAAAATTAGTTTGCATGTGACAATTCAGTGAGTCAAACTATTGAAAACCCAATTTTCCAATCCTTTGGGTCTTTTAATAACCCAATAAGCATCAATTTAGTGGAGATGTCGAAGAAATAGCTAAGGAAATCGAGCAATTATGGGAGGAATCAATCGGTTATGTGAGGATGTGAGAAAGAGTCCAAAAAAAAAGGAAAGGAAATCAAGCAATAATCAAAGTGAGCTTCATAAAAAGTATGTAATTTCAATGTTGTTGATCTATCACTACATCATGAAGATCAAGAACTTCATGGAATTGGCCTTTGAGGATAGTCTTTTCCAACAGAGGGAGAATGACATTGAAAGTATCCATATCTATTTTGGAAGATTTCAAGATCCTCTCTTGTGATTTCCATAATAGGTATAATATGTCCTCTTGATCCTCTCTTGTGATTTCAGACAAAAAGAGATTCCTAGAGTTCATTAGTGATAGGGGATGATTGTATCCTTGGAGTGGCTTTACCAAGATGATGATTTGGTTAAGGGAGACTTGGGTTATCTAATCTCGTCCTTGTCCTTCCTATCCTTCTCAGTGGGGTTTTCTACCTCATTAAGATTAAACAACTTTTTTCCTAATTTGTTCATTCATCACAATCCGACGTCAATGGGATCGACAAGCATGACTGGAAACTTGAAGGACCAAAAAGTATGTCTCATATTAGGCACAAAAAGAGAAAAATTTAAGGGACGTTTTACATATATAGTACTATATGCACACATGTTAAGTGTACGCACAAAATTTATATTTGAAAAATTGAGCAAAACCACTAAATTAGAAGTACTTAATGGAAAGAATTTGTTGATAAAATATACACTACACAAACACAAATAGAAAAAGTTATTGGAAAAAAGAAAGACTTTTCAAGATTTAAATTAAAAAAAAAAAAACTTGTTGTCGAATAGAAAAAGTTCAAATTTTGATATTGAAAATAAGAAAGGTCAAATAAACTTGGTTTAGTCCATACTTTTCCATGTACACCAATTCGTGATTTATGGTCAAAATTTTTAATTAACAAATCATTTGCATTTATGAGTCACCATTAATCAACGTGATAGGTAGATTAGAAACTTAAGTAAACCATTAGAAGAAATACTTTACTTTTGCAACTAGAGAAATTAATAAATTAGAATCGAGAACTGGATTACTCTAATTAATCAACTATTGCCCTTCCGCGATCTAATTTTGTTTAAATTTTGAGATTTGATGATTTTTTTTAAAGGATTTTTATGCAATTTGGGAAGAAATATATTCGAAACCATTTTATAGGCCTTTCCATAATTTTAAAAAAGAAATTAATATAACAATGTAATATAAACTGACCTGGTCGGCCAGACCGCGAGTGCCCGATTTGGATCCGGCCCGGCCGACCTGGGTCACGCCTCCAGATGGCCAGAGAAGAGCCCGCCCCCCATTTGTCCTTTCAAATTTTTGACTTTTCTACTTTTGCTTTCTTTCCCGGGAAAATGTCACAAATGGTCCCTATACTATTACCTAATGTGCAATTTGGTCCCTGAACTTTCAATCGGCTCAATTTGGTCCCTGAACTATTTGATAAATGTTTGATTTGGTCCCTGAACTTTCGATCGGTTCAATTTGGTCCCTGAACTATTAATAAATGTTCGATTTAGTCTCGAGTTACTATTTTTTATTTTTTGAAATTTTGAAATTTTTAATTTTTTTTTTAATTTTTTAATTTTTTCCCTCCGCTCGGCGCCAGTTTGGTTGCCCTCACCGGAGCCGGCAAAGGGAAGAGAAAAGAAGCAAAAACAAATTAAAAAAATTAAAAATTTTAAAATTAAAAATTTCAAAATTTCAAAAAATAAAAAAGAAAAAAAAGAATTAAGGACTAAATCGAACATTTATCAATAGTTAAGGACCAAATTAAGCCGATCAAAAGTTCAGGGACCAAATCGACATTTATCAAATAGTTCATGGACCAAATTGAGCCGATTGAAAGTTCAGGGACCAAATTGGATATTTACCAATAGTTTAAGGACCAAATCGGTGGGTCGATTAAAAGTTCAGGGACCAAATTGCACATTAGGTAATAGTATAGAGACCATTTGTGACATTTTCCCTTCTTTCCCCTTCCCTCTCTCTTGTCCTGTTCTCTGCGCGTGGGTCGGACTAAAGTAGAGAGTCCCCACTTTTTGTACTTTATTGAGCAAGAGACAATGGAAAGACCTTTTTTTAAACTCTATAATCTTGTTGCTCCTCCCGCTTTTGTTTCCTTTTCTTGTTCTTTTTATTCCCTTCTCTTCACCCCGCACGACTCTCGCCCATCTCCCCTCTCGCACCTCACAGAAGCATTCTTGCTTCAAGTTCTCCCCGAGGGCCAAGAACAACAGCGGATGCAGACCATTCAAAAGACTCGAGCTCTAATCAAGATAGCTTAGGCCCGCACAGCACAAGCCGCGGCCAGTCATCGCGCGGCGGACATTCGTGGCCACAATGACCATCGCCCCTCGTCTTCGCCAGCCGTAGAGACCGGTCATCCGCGGAACCGTGCCCTGTAGTGAAAGATACCGCCGAGCAAGAACGCACAATGCAAAGGACAGTGGCGGAAATCTACCATGATGCTTTTGACAAACCACGAACACCAGAAACGGACGGGGAACCAAGAACAAATTGCATACGTTTCAGTCAGGCATTTCTTTTAACATATATAGGGTGCATCGGCAAATGGGGGTTAGAAACGAGAACAACGAGCCCCAGTTCAAGCCGGGATTCAAAACAAACGACGCCCGAGGCCTTGCAACTGCAGCCCGCACCTAGATGAGGCCGGAAACTCACACGACTCGAACCACGGCGGCTCGGCAGACGGGCCCGATACAGGGCACAAAAACGGGCTACGACGGGTGCTCGGATGAAGGAGCCCTACCCGGGTCGGCGGCGTCGGACGGCGGACAAGCTCGATCCATCGGGCTACGTCCGTCCGCCTCGCTCGTCTCCGAGCCGGAATCCTCGGGAAACCGGCCCCAAATTGAAGAAGAACGAGACAAACCCGAACGGAACCTACCGCGGCTTCCACGCGAACGAGGCGTGACGGCGGCCGGCGACTCTCCCCTACCATCCACTCTCTCTCTCTCTCGCGGATCTCTATCGAATCTCGCTCGGTTTTTCTCTCTGAAAAGCTCCCCCTCTTTCTCGACCTTCCCCCTTCTCCCGATTTTCTCTCTTCCACCCCCTCTTTCAACTGAGCTCGCCGCCCTCTATTTATAGGCGAGGAGGCCGGTCGATGGAGGTGTTCGGACCGCCGGCCCTTGGCGCGGCGACCGGGCCTCCTCCTGGCCGAACCGGCGTCCCCTCGCCGTCCAATCCGTCGCCGGTCTACCCTCCTCTCTCTGCCGTACGTAGGTCGTCCTGCTCGCGTCTCATCTGCAGCGTGAAGAAGAAGAAGGAGAGGGAAGGTGGTGGAGGTGGAGGGGAAAGTAGACGGAGGGGCCGGGCCTGGGGAGAAGAATGAGCGGAAATGGGCCCAGCCCCGGGTGAAGGAAAAAAGAAAAGGGGCTGGGATCAGGCCCAGCTCCATACCCAACACCAGGTCATTTCGCTATTTTTTATTTATTAATTTAATAGTCATTTTTGAAATTTTTTCTATTTATCCAAAATGCAATAAGGGAAAATAAAATAAAAGTAAAACTTAATTGATGCAAATAATATTAACGTCCACGTGATGTGAAAATCCTTTTTTGTTAGGGTCGACTTGATTTATGACTTTTTGTGCAATTTAAACTTAAATATTTAGGTAAAATTTAAGTGTCAATAAATAAATATATAAATTTGAGAATAAGACAGCAATATCAATGTCTATACCACCAAATCTTACCATCCCTAGATAAATAATTAACATCGTTACAAAGGCATTCAGCTACATTTTTCAATATCATCGCAAGACTTTTGTTTAACAATATCAATGCCCATCAAATGAATCAAGTCATGTATATGTAGTGTCCTTCATCTTCAATTGTCAAGGACTTGTCAACAAGAACTTCTACTCCTAAAGTTGCAACTACCAAGAACTTTCATAATGTATTTTGTAGATTGCTCCTTGAAGAGATAGGCAACATCAAGGAAGATCTCCTATGCATAGTCCTCTAGTCCATGCAACTTAACTTATGAACATTGTTGACGATTTCATTTTATTTTTCTAATAATACCTTGGACAAAAAAAAAAATTCCCAAAGGAACAGAATTATTAATAGTATGTCTTGAGTTTGAGCCTATAAGAGAAACTTTCCTAATTTGAATAAATTTTCTAGTTTGAAAGTTTTCTATTTTAAGATCTTTTTTTCCTAATTTAGAAGTGAGTCTTCTTTGTGAAGAGTATCCAAGATATGGCTTCTTTGTGAATTACATTTTGAAGTAATTTGAGAATGTTAAAGCCAATTATGTTAAAGTTTGTAAATTCCTTGATGTGAGTTGTTGTAAATTAATGCCGAAATAATTGGACTTTACAATTAAATCAATGTGAAATCACTAAAGAAATTACGATAAATAATAAATAAAACTAGACAATTATGTGGACTGATCCAAGTATTAGTACTTATTTTATGGGGAGAGTCAATTTTATGGGGAGAGTTAGTGACAAATAATTCAATAATCAATTAAAGAATTAAAGAGTTATAATTGCTCCCATACTTGAGTATTTTTCAAATCTAGATTACCCCCAAAACTCATATTATTTGCAGATAAAATTACTCAATTTGATGTAGAGCTCATGGCACAAAATCAACCTATGTTCAAGCTCTCGTGCATGACAAAAACAAGAGCTCATTAGGCTAATCCAAGAAGCGCCTGTATATCCCTTCGTCTTTCTGTAGCTTTGAAGAATGACGGTCACTGTACAACAAAAGACGAACACCTTTTGTATGATCATAAATAAGGGAATTTAGACCTCCATTGTTGTATTTCTTTATGTGGTCAAATCAAAACACTTTGTTTTTTTTTGGAATAAAGACCAAATAATAGAAAAGACCAATTAACAGAGATGTCCTCCCCTTTTTGTTTTACCTTCTCGTAGGAGTTGCATTGAAGTAGCCAACCTTGGTATTTATCTCCGGCAAACATAAACAAAAATGATTGATTACATCATGTCAGCATAATAGTCAGCATCAGCAGTGACACAAAATATTATTCTCAAACAAGGGATAGTTACGCTTGATGAACTCAATTTTTGCAAGAGTGCCCCTCAAGAAATATCTTTGTGTGATTAGAATGGGAGAACATATGAGCCATTAGATCAGCTCAATCCTTATTAAAGTTTACGTATTACAAGCAATCTTGGGGTTGCATTGTTAAGGAAAATCATGAAATATAACGATAATTGCTCGTCAATAGCGTGATTGTTGAAGTAAATGTACTAAGGATATAAGATTAGAAAATTTTGCGAGAACTTCCAATTCTCTGTGCTTTCTTGAAAAGTTTTTGAATGCAAGAAGTCCCAAACTCCTGAGAACTTTGAGGAAATCTACTGTCCTTGGACAAATGCCACTAACATTGTCACCTAAAGTTACAAGGACTTTACATGAGGTGCCATCATCGATATGATTTACTAGTCCAAATATAGATACCGTCACTTATGAGTTGTTGAAGGAATTTACTGTTCTATTGGATAATTACTGAGTGATAGGACCATCAAGATATGAACTCTACAATTAAAACTAATCTTAAGAGAAAGTTATTAACTACAAGCACTGTGATGATCACGAGAAGTGCACAGGACTTACATAGTTTGGAAAATAATTACGATCCACAAATACTGAATACTGTCAATTTAAAAAATAATTACGATCCGCGAGCTTCTCTCACTAAAGGAATGGCATCTCCGGAGAAGTGTTTACGACCAGACTCGGACGATCAGAAATATGCCACCCAAAATCAAAGAAAACGCCGATTCAGTCTTGGTTTTAACGATTTCACAACGAATAGAGTAAAAAAAATGACATGCATCTCGCTAAAATTGAATTCGATTTTTCATCGAGACATTCCGTCGAATAGTTCATGTGCAGTTCGGAATACCACTTCTAGGTTCGAAAGCTTGCTGCAACGAACGGCGACGAGCAAGTCGGCTTCCCCGGAAGGTCGCGAGGGTGATCGAGGCGGACCACCGACGAGCCGAAAGAATTCTCTCCTTTCGGTTTCAGATTTCTCTTCGAAACACCCCCAAACCGATCCTCTCTCTCTCTCTCTCTCTCTCGCTCCAGCCGCATTGATCATTTTCTCTCCGCAGCGATGGTGCAGAAGCAGCACCACAAGTCCAACGCCAAGAAGCAGCCTCACGTAAAGCCATGTCCTTCGCTTCTCATGGTTTTTGCAGTTTGCATCTATTTGGGCACTCGTGACTATTGCTTGCTCTTCCATCTCTGAAGAAATTCGAAAGTTTCAATTGCTGTGATAATCTGTTTGTTGCGGCGAGGCCTCTGAAATTGAGCTTTCGTGGAGGTGTTTTTGGCTCAGTTCTTGGTTGGAGTGTTCGTCGGTGGTTGTTTTCAGAATCTGAGTGGACGTGAATGTGGTATGCGTTGGTGAACAGGTCAAAAAGCAGGGGAAGCAAGCGGATAACACGCAGTTCCGAGCTCAGCTTGATGCTCTGGGCCTGAAAATTGTCCAGGTGACTGCAGATGGTAATTGCTTTTTCAGGTCTGTGTTCATTGTTAGAAAAAGATCACCGTATTGTTCATGATTTTGTTGAATGTTTCCAGGGTTTGATTTGTTTTGTTAGATAACAGTATTCCTCTCTGTTTTGGAAGATTTATGGTATGCTCATTGCATTACCGCTCTGTCGTCAGAATGCAACACACAGTGCATTTTATGGTACACTGGTTCTGGAACACCATCATCGATGCACTAGAAATTCCTCTGTGGGATAGACTATTGCTTTTCGTACAATGTATCATTCTGCTTGAGACCCTGCATCTGACAATATATCTCAAAGAAGAGCTCTCTTTGCTGGGGAATGTAGCTCTTTTAACTTAGTCTCAAGGATATTAGATTGACTCTTCCGATATCCAGCTAGGTAACTTTGTAAAATTCTATCACTATTGTGTCACTATTGTACAACGCCCAGAGAAACAAGCCATGTTCCTCATTCCTGTTTTCATTCCACATGTTTGAATTATCCATCCTCCAGGCAATTTTACAGCCTTGTATTTTGTTTATAGAAATGCCTTTCCTATGGTTGGAATTTTCATAGTTGTCCACTCTTGTTAATCAGGGTCCTTGCAGATCAGTTGCAAGGCAATGAAGATGACCATGGGAAGTACCGGAGTATGGTTGTTCAGTACATATTGGTATGTGGAGTGCTGATTTCTCTTTTTCAAGCTGTAGGAATTATGTTCGCAGGGGTTTTTTACATGGTGATGTCGTCCTCATTTGTATTAGTGCTGAATGATCCGAATCTGAACTTTATTTGGTACATTTTGTTCTTGAATTTTTTCCGTAAGTATTGATGGATCCCACACTTACATAGACACTGAAACAGCATGCCTTTGGAAGAAAAAAACCAAGTTAAGATGGGTATTATAGATTGAAGTATACATTTCTGCTGCCAATGGTTATTCCTGATGATATTCAGTTCACAGTCACAGTTGCATAGAGCTATACCAACACAGGGATCACCTGAGCAATTTGACATTCTTATTTTACTAGAGAGAAAAACCTTTTGAGTGGTTAACTGTGATTTGGATGGTGCATCTTGGCCTAAACTGACAGGTGCAGGAGGAAGCTGTACTTTATAGTTACCCGCATTGCTCTAGCCTACAGGAACATGTGGTTGCTACTTTAGGGTGCCAATAGCCAATATTATGCAAACCACCATATTTTTGGAGGAGATATTGAGAAAATAAAAAAATTAGAGAATTGATACTAATGTAGAATAAATCAACTTCTTAGCATGCAAGATAAAACTTTAATGTTTTGTAATGGCACAAATTGATAGTTTTGCTTGTTTCAAGTTTCAACAGAATCCTTTATTTTCATTGGTTTTTTCCCATAGTGATGTGTTTTAAGGAAATAAAATCCTTGTTTGAAGAATGGACCTGATATGTGCATCTAAGATGGGAATTGTTAATGACAGAAAAATCGTGAAATGTTTGAACCATTTATTGAGGATGATGTGCCATTTGAGGAGTATTGCAAAACCATGGACAATGATGGCACGTGGGCTGGTCATATGGAATTGCAAGCAGCTTCTCTTGTTACACGGAGTAACATTTGCATTCACCAGGTAAGACTAACAATGAAGTCATCGACCATCAACTACGTGAAGTTTTGTTGGTTACGGTCTTTTCATTCCTTCAGCCGAAACATCCAGACTAAATAAAGATGTAATTAGACTCGTCAGTTGTTAGCCCTGCTACTGGATTTGAAGTTTCCCTGTTTAAGCATGCATCCTAGAATTCAATGGCCATTGAAGAACCCGTGATTGTTGGTTTTCAGACTCATTCTTCGCTTACTCATATAATGGCTTTCTTCCCCAATATGGCCCTTCTTTATCTGAGAAGTTATTCCCCATCATTGTTTAGATCAAAAGACCACTTAGGATGTTGTTCTTGTAATGGTTATAGCTTGTTCTTTTCTATCTGGTGATAATTTGTTACTCTTTAGACAGAAAAATTGACTCATCTGAAGTGCAATGATATCCGGTGTGTCTCGCGATGTCTATTGTGGCAAAAGCATGTGGAAGGACCATTGATGGTGATGTGCAAAAGATTTATCAGAGATATATTGCACCTTTTAGCTTGAGGAGTTCCGACGGGTGCATATGATCCTAATTCAAAGAAGACTTAATATATCAAGCTTGTTACAACGTTGAGTGTTCTATATGTCCTTGATGAATCTACACAGCACTAATTAGTTTTGATACATGCCATGCATGCAAATATCTGTTCGTTGACTCCAATTGGAACAATTTATCTCGCTCCTTACTTGATGCAGAACATGTCACCTCGGTGGTACATACGCAATTTTGATCAGCCTGGTGCTCGTATGATCCATTTGTGAGTTTTCTGAATCTAGAGACTGATGTATTTTGCTAAGCAAGTGCTCAAATACTGGGATGAGGTCTGGCTCTCTTTGTATACACTTAACTAAATTACCTTTTCTTACATTTTATTTTCCCTCAAAAGATTTGAAAATAGAACGATGTTTTTATTTTTCAAGAGATTATAAAAAGATTATATATTTCTCCTGGTCAATTTTGTTTATTTTTAAAGGGTTTTAGGTGTTTCGAGTTTCATAAAAGTCAAATTGCGAGAGCAGCAAGATTTTTGAAAGAAAAAAAAAAAACGAAAATCCAAACAAACCGGCTCATTACATGAAAGACGATACTGCAGCTTGTTCAGGGAGACTGCTGATTTGTGAAATTATTTTGGCATGCAAGGACAACATCTCATAAGTTGCAGATACGACTGTAGTCGCGGTGTTGTTAGATTTAACCATGGAAGTTCTTTTGCTAGTATGAGAGATGTTTTGGTGTGGTCACAAGGGGATAAATTACTGGCTAAGCATATGTGGTAGGAGACCGAAATGTCACTTTAGCTTTTGTTTCTTCAATAAATCATTTTATTGAAATTCCCATGCAAAATCCTTCAATGAATGGCATTCCTAGATATTCTAAGTAAAAGATGGATTGATCTGTCTAGGTAGCCATTGTGACTTTGGATAGAGTCATGAAATTTAGTGGATGTATTGTCATGCCCTGATCCTCAATCGCGTGTCCAGCCCTCACTTGGTTGATTAATAGCGACGTCCCTGGACAAACCCCTTTTTTTTAATATGCATGCGGAAGCAAACGATAATCTCCAGACAATAAAATATTAGGATAGAAAAGTAGGCCATAATTTTCACAACATGAAAACACACAACTACACTTATATACAAGGCAAACTATAGTATAATACAATACTATTCACAAGTTTGATCTACTAAAATCTGATCAAAACCTAAAGTTTGCAAAACAGGATGGGATCTCAGTCCTCATCCGGGTCGTACTCAGGATCCTCCTCGAGATCATCCTCCTTCGACTCCTCTTCACTAAGCTCATTTTCTTGTAACTCTTCTTCTTCTTCCGGCTCGTCCTCAAACTCTTCTTCTTCAAAATTCACCTTTGGCTCACCCTTAGCTTCCTCTGCTATAGGTTCCACCTCTGGCCATTCCCACTCTTGATCTTCCTCCCGTCCCTCCTCTTGCTTGACTATCTCTCCTTCTTCTGGCATGCTCCAGTTGGATCCTGCTGCTGAGTATACAGGTGACTCAGTATTGCTCTCGAACTTTGGGTCCTTTGCATCTACTACCGACCCATCCTTATGATCGGCTGCCCCCTTCCTGAATGCCTCCTCTAGGACAAACATAGGCACATCAGTCTCAAGCATAGGGCCCAATCTTCGCCCATTGTAATACTTACGATACCATGACTAATACTTGTGGGGCCTCAGGGCATTATTTCCCACGTCAACCCAGACGGTCGACTGAACTAGGACATACTCTAGTCCTTCAGAATGAGGATGAATCGAGAAGTGGGTCTCGATCTCTATGACTTCCATTGGAACACTAAAATGCCTAGGAGGACGAGGAGGTGGAGGTGCTGCCATTTAGGGGCTTGAAATGGTTATACAATAACCATTGATACCACGTCTCAGCAAGTTCTACCTCTTAAGACTCGATTAGTAAACCAATATGCTAATTAGGCTGCTTATGCATGCACGTGTCAGAGGACTTACCTTGGCCTCGGATTTCACCTTCATATTAGCACGGTTCAATAGGCACTCAAGCAA
Organism: Eucalyptus fibrosa; assembly: GCA_017140475.1. Classification (NCBI taxonomy): domain Eukaryota; kingdom Viridiplantae; phylum Streptophyta; class Magnoliopsida; order Myrtales; family Myrtaceae; genus Eucalyptus; species Eucalyptus fibrosa. Next base: position 20,556,385 of record CM029512.1, read on the forward strand.
TCACATCATAGATTGATATCTCGATCAATTGACCTAGTCGATTACATGTTAGTCGAACCATCTCATGGTCATTTCCATCCATACTATACAATTTCCAGTATAATATACCTAGTCGTTGAGCCATGTGCATTCTCTAAGGTGCCAAATCACCAAGGTGAAGTACTTAATCACCGAGCCATGTGCATTTTCTAAGGTGTCATATCACCAAGGCGATGTACTAATCACCGAGCTCCGTACATTCTCTAAGATGACTTATTCACCAAGGCGATGTACTTATTATCGAGCCATGTGCATTCTCTAAGGTGATATACCAAATCACCGAGCCACGCTCATTCTTTTTCAGGCGCTGTTTTCGCCATGGTAACGTACTAACAACCAAGCCACGTGCTTTTTCAGGTGATATATATATATATATTCCACAATTACGTGCATTCTCTAAGGTGTCTTATACACCAAAGCGATGTAATAATTGCCGAGCCACGTCACACGGCATTTTTTTCTCATCTTTTATCATACCCGATAAAATATCGTGCGTGGGCACACGGTTGGCCTTAGCCAAAATTTAATATTTTCCTTTTTATAACTCCTACATTTTCTGTAGTCCACTCAAATTTTTTTGGCATTATCAACCGATGCTCGGTTATTTTTCAATTTAACCAAATATTATTCAATTAAAGAATAATTCCCAATTTCACAAATAATTCAATTCAACACAAAATAAAGCTCAATTAAATAAATGAACCACGCCACGACAATCAGCATAAAATTTTGGTCATCGACTATCCTTGCCTAATTTCCGAAAAATAAATAAATACTTAAATTAATTTTGAAAATTAATAAATAAATACTAAAAATCCAATTTAGACCGTAATACCTAATTGAACGCCATAATGGATTGGGAAAAATCCCGAGATGCATTCCATAAACAATATAGGCTATCCTCTAGCTAATTACACTAGTCAAATGCCTAACATGCATCATAATTAATTAATAATCACTAATCTACTTTAATCTGACCACCTAATCCTACCTAATTAACACTAATAAACCTTTAAGCATAATTAGCAAACTAAATAAGGATTAGTGAGCTAAACTCACCGGAAAAACGCGTGAGTCAGATCAAACCGACGGGAATGGCGCGGGGAACGCTTTTCTCCAAAGCGGGCCTAGGAACCGAGGCTTGGAACACCTCAAAAGCGGGCCTAGAACTCAGCTAGAAACCCACAAATCTGCTTGCTGATCTTGGCTGGAAATAAGTGGAAAACAGCTTGGTTTAGGTGAGAATGGTTCGGGAAAGATAGAATAGGCCAAACCGGGCCTTGACGGAGGTTTACCGGTGAAAAAATGGTAAAGGTAGCTTCGGTTGAGCTCCTTTGGTCACAGCACAGCTGCTAGGACGGCGAGGAGAGGTGAGCAAGGAGCGGCATGTGTGGGTGGTGCACGCACGATGGCGAGTGGCGGTGGACGGTGGCGATAGCTTGGCGTGCAGCGAGCTATTTTAGTTCTCCTCTTCAGCTGCTGGTGTCGCATAAGGCTGGGAGAGGGAGAGAATGGAGGTGGACGCATGGCAAGGGAGAAGGGAGAGGAAAGAGTGAGGAACAAGTTGGCTTTGGTGGGGTCTTTGGTCAAATTTTTTCACACCGTTGTCCCCTACAAGCTTGTCCATCAAGCTAGCCCTCCATGGCTGTCAATTGGCCACCAAGGCACTCCCCCACAACATCTCAAGTGGTCCAAAGTGCTAGGGGGAAGGGGGAGCTACGAATTTGGCTTCCATTAGCTTCAGTTGGCCACTCATTTCTCTTCAATTCAACCTCGAATGGCTTCCATAAAATCAATTGACATCTCAATGCTTCCATTGGCATTTTTCCTCATCCAAGCATCCATCATACTTCTCAATTTTGCCATCACAAACAATCCCCGGCCTTTTCTGCACAAAACAGTCTTAAACCGACTTTTTCCCAAAAAATCTTGGTTGTCAGAAAAATCTTCTGAGATTGAGTCGTGGGTCCTAGAATTTATTGTGACATGACAGAATCTTCAATTTTTGAAATCGGACTTGAATTGGCGGTTAATTTCCATTTGGTGAGTTTTTAGCGTGATTTAGACTACCGGGTAGATTTCAGAACTTTTTAGGGCAAATGACCTATGGTTGATTTTCTTCAAGCTACAATAAACCCACTTGACTCAATGGCAATTTTCGATTGTCGTGAAAATCTCGAGAGTTCAATTATGGACACAGGGTACCAAAACGACAGTAAAATCAGATTACTGCTGGTCGACGAGAATTTTCTAATTTAGTGGAGTTACCCATGATCGGCCACACATCTCAATCGAACGGACCTATCTCTGATCTCAAATTGATTTTTAACTGTGCCGTAATGGCCTCTAAAGATAAGCACGGTTAAGAAGTCGATTCTTGGTTAAAATCTCAAGTCTATTTGCTTAAAGTCCTTAATAGCTTCCCCAGCTAATCTAGTTATCTCGAAAGTGATCAGCTCTGAGAACAGCCTTATAGGCGCGTCAATGAAATGCTCGATTAATTCAGTAGAAAATAGGGTTGGAAATTTAGGATGTCACATATATGATATTCCATACTTCACTATCTTCGATAAGTGTCATCATGTGAAGCCAGTAAGCATAAAAATGTGCGTTGTGCCATTATTGTTTTGTGGATATGGGAAATCTTAGTCTTTTTGTACTTATGGTGCTTCATTATTTGAAATTATATGTTTTGCTTTGCTTTATTAGATCTTATCATGATGAGGAACATTACAATAGTGTAAGGTTGAAGAAAGACACTGGAGATGGGCCAGCTAGGCCTATTACAATCAAGGTTGCTACAGGAATTTAATTTTAGTTTACTAAGTTAGTAGGGAAGTTGGACAAATTTGTGAATTTCAGTATGTGATTTGATAATTTCTTATGCTGAAAGGCCAATTCTAAACTCTTGTCATCTTGCCAAGCAAAAGCTGGGTCAAACAAGTCTAAATCAGGAGCTGGTGAGGATATTACTGATGCAGGATCCATCAAGCTAGTCATGGCTGGAAGTGGTTGTGAGAACATTAAGAAAGTTGAGCAGGTTATGTCCTCTCTTCTTCTGCTTGCTTGTTTGCATTAATGCTTTGCTCTCATTTGCTGGGTGTCTAGAATTAGAATGCAATGTTTTGGACCTTTCTTTGACTTCTGTGTGACATGTGATACTTTTACACGCATTGCTGCAAATGTATGGGAATGTTGATGCCGCCATAGAGTATTTGATAGCAGAAAAAGGCACTGCAGATTTTTCAGAGGAAACTGTCTGGTCTCCCTGCAACGTAGATGCTTCTTATGGTCATGGCCGGTTACTATCTATCAGTCTAGATTTTCTTTAATAATTTAACTTCGTAGTTTCAGACATTCTGTGTTGAGCTTCATGAGAAGCTTGTTTGGAATCATTTTGATGCAACTGGAAGGATTAGCTTACTTTGTCTTGTCAACCATGGATTTTTGGGGTAGTCAAACATGGTTCACCCAAAACTATTTCATAATTCTTTGTGGTATTTATGTGATGATGCCAATGGAAATTCTGAGGAACAGAGAGAGGAACCTGTGGAAGAGACCAATAAAGAAAATCCACCTAGCAATAGCGCTAAACGGACTCATGATGATGGCAGTGCCCAGCGAGAAGACAAGGTTTCCGCAAAAGATGATTATGTTACCACTTTTACCATTTTGGTTTGAGTTCAAACATGAGGATATTTGGTGATGCGCCCCTTCATTTTTATTTTCTTGTTTTATCTTAAATGCAGAAAATTCCTAGAAACAAGGCTTGTCCATGTGGTTCAAAAAAGAAATACGAGTCCTGTTGTAGGTCAGGGACAGGGAAAGTCTCTGCAGTTTCCAAGAACTTCTCGTTCTATCAGTGCTTTATATGTCAAGTTATAGTTTAAGCTTGTCTTTTGCTGAAGTATCTTTCCTGTTTCCGTGTGATTGGAGTTTATATGTATCTTGAAATTATGCCTTTTGTATCCAACATTATATCATACTTAATTTCAAATCTGGAATATTTTCTCACTCCTATGCTTTGTCGGATAATGGGACCACTTTGGAAAAATGTTCATACATGAGTAATATAAATTTATACTTAAAAGAACAAAGACAGCACTGAAGGTCTCTCCTTTTTTTATGTCTAAATGTTGTTTTGCAGTGATCAAGCTCTTGAATCCAGAAAAAGGTAGAAAGGAAAAGAAGCGGAGGCAAGAGAGGGTCTGACACATCTGCACTTTCTAGTGGAGCTGATAGAGGGCCACCTGATATGGGGGCTCTTTGTATGTGATCTTTTGTTAAAGTATGTGCACCATCATCTATTGAATTTCAGATATCAGTATGCTGTCTTTCAAATATTTCATTAGACAATTTTTTTTTTCCTACTCATGTTAGCATGAATTTGATGCATGCATCTCTTGTTTGATCTTCGAGGTTCACTTTCTAGTTTTCCACCTGTTGCCAACTTTAGAAAGATCTATAGGTACAAAATTTTTGATGGCGTTACTTTTCTTGGATAGTCTGCCCATCGGATGCATTTTATATTGGCAATTGTAATTTGGAGATTTTTTGTATACATAATTGACGCGCATGCACATAACACCTACCCTGGTAGATTTGTTGGCATTGGCATGGGTGAGTTTGTTGAGCAGCCAAAGGGGAAAGGAGATAAGGAAATTCAGTTATTGCTGTCCCAGGGCTAAACCTTTTCATGAATATAAAAAAGACAGCACATGAATTTGACAAGTAATGGTTTAATTTCTAAATTCCCTTTCAAAGTAATGGTTTTGTTGTAACTATAGTTTGGGTTTCCTGTGAAGATGTCATTCTTTTTTCCTTTTATTTCTTTGACAAAAAGGGCACTAAGCATTTACATACAGGAGTAATTGATAAAAGAGGCGTAAGATCCAAAATGCACTTGAACTCCATTTATAAGGACCCGAATGCAATCCATTTGCATTTGAAGATGACACATATGGTATATATGCTAGCTCTTTCATTCAAATTGGTGCGGATTTCTAAGATTAAACAACTTTGACTGACAATGATCTTTGGTTATTTTGGCAAACAAGTATTATAGGTCTTTTGTTGGTTGTCATTAGTTATATCATCATAACATCATTCAGACGAATTAAGTCTCCAAAATTCCTAAGTGATGGATAGTGTATATAGACCATGAGCACCTATGAAGTTTTAGTAGTAGATTTTCTAGTTATGCCACAATAATCCTGAATTTCTTCTTATCATTTTTGTTGAATTGCATTGTGTCATATGTGGCTTCTCCAGTCCTTAGGAATCACAACAATCTTGCGGCTTCATCATTGCATCCAGAGGCAGTGGGGAGAGAGTTGAATTGTGAGCAGGATACTGATGTTGAAAGAAGTCTATAACTTGAGCTTCTTCCCAGAGCAATTTATGAGGTTACTCATTATTTTTTCTTGGCTTGCCTCAAATATAAATCTTTTCATTCTCTATTGGTTGCAACATAGAGCACATGTTAGTCTAAGGTTATCCTGTCTTTAGAGGCCGGTACCTTATTAATTTTGCATACTAACTTGTCCCAAAATGGGGAAATAAAAGATCCTTACTTCATCCAACAGCTTAACAAGCATTGAACCTTGCATGGTGATGCTGCTCTAATAATGTAGAGAGTTAAACGATCTGTTAAGCTAATAATGTGACATCCATAATTTCAAGTTTTGGTTTCAATTGAATAAGTTAGGCTTTTCATTGACGCACCTATAGTTTTATTCTCTGAGTTGATCACTCACGAGATAACTAGCTTATCAGGTGAAGCCGTTAAAGGATTTTAATGCATTGGACATAAGAATTCGACCAAAAATTGACTGCTCGACCGTGCTAGTCTGCAGAGATCATTAATGCATGGGTGATTCCACCTAATTGCAAAATTCTTGTTGATCGGCACTAGACCGATTTTTTCTATCGTTTTGGTATCTTGTGTCCGTATTTGAAATCTCAAGATTTTCACGACAACCGAAAGTCACCAATGCGTCGAAGATGCACGTTGTGGCTTGAAAATAATCAACCACGGGTTCATTGCACTAAAAATTCTTAAAAGCTATCTGGTAGGTTAGGTCACGCTAAAATCGCGCTAGATTGAAATTAACCGCGAATTTGAACTCGATTTTAGAAATTGAAAGTTCTGTTATGTCACGAGTCATTTTAGTAACATCGACTCATCCTCCAAAATTTTTTCTGCAAATCGAGATTTTTGGCGGAAATTCAAAGTAAGGTTGTTTTTGAATAGAAAATTCAGGGGATCATTTTTGATTGCATTCTTGGGATGCAAGTTGGTTCTATTGGCAGAGAAAAATGTCAATTAGGTCGAGGATACCTTGGTGGAATTTATAGAGACTGGTTTAAGTCTAATTGGAGAGGAATTGGTTCAATTTAGGGAAATTAAGTGCAAATTCGTAGCTCCCATGGTGCACCACCTTTTGGACCACTTGGGAGTGTTCTAGGGAGAATTTTATGCACAAAATTTGGCTAAGGATAGGTCTGAACCGGTGGGGACCAAGGCAATGATCAAGAGGGAGATATTTAGGCCAAGGGAACCCTCCATTTGGGGCAGCTGGATTCATCTTCTTCTTCAGATTTGCTTTCCCCATTTTTAGTATGTTTGAAGCTCGAAAATTGTAGAGAGCTGAGCCAGCCATCCCCCTGCTGTCGATCGCTCGCCAAGCCCGCTAGACCACTGTTGCTCATCGTCACGCCTCGCGCGAGCTGTGCCCGTCCCGCTCATCGTTTCGCTCTAGTTGCGCCGTCCCGTGTCCCCGAGCCTTCCCTAGACCATGTCGAAACCCCTGGCTGCCGTCCAGCTCGTTGGAGCAGCCACTGTCACCCCTGCTCGCCGCTGCAGCCATCCGTCAGTCAACCTCACCTTTCTTAGCCCGTTTAGTCGCTCAGCCTAGCCATTTCGGTTCTAGAACAGAACCAAAATCTAGCAAGCCTTCGTGGGCTTCAAGGCCCACTTTGGACTGCTTTCGGGCCTCGTAAGGGGCCACCACTTTGGAGTTTGTTGCCCGTCTCCGCGTTGCCATCGCTGTGAACTCATCGGATTTCAAAGCCAGTGAGTTTACTTACTAAACTCTACTTAGAGAGTTAACGATGCTTAAGGGTTGATTAGTTTAGGTTAAGCTTGAATTATGTGGTTAGTTAGCACGGATTAGTAATTTAATTATTCATATTTACATATTAGGTGGTTAGAGTAGTATAATTAGAGACTAGATAAGTTGTATTAATTATCTAGATTGGTTTGAAAATTTTCCGGGCTCGTTTCGGTATTTAATTAGGCATTTCTAAGCCTAAGTTTGCATTTATGGCATTTAATTGTATTTATTTAATTAATTTTGGTATTTATTTAATTAATTATTATTTTTTGGAAATTATACCGGGATAGTCGGTCACCGGAATTTCATGCTAATTGCAATGGTGTGCTTGGTTTATTTAATTGAATGCTAATTTGTGCTATTTGAGTGATAATTGTAATTTTGAGAATTTATCCCAAAATTGAGTAATTTAAGTATATAATCGGGAAACACTGAGCGTTGGTTTATAATGCCAAAAATATCTTTGTGGACTATATTAAACAGTGGGAATTTTGAAAAAGAAAATATTGTATTTTGGCTTAGATTGATTGTGTACCAACACAAGATTATTTTTATCGGGCATGATAAAAACGATGAATTTGTCAGTTGATGAGAACAATATACTATATCAGCTTGAGGGCCTCGATATGTCAGCTTCGGTGAGTAGTATACTTTAGCAGCTTTGGTGAGCATTATAGTTATCTATCAGCTTTGGCGAGCTATATTATCTAGCAGCTTTGGTGAGCACTATAGATATCTATCAGCTTTGGCGAGCATCTATTATATATCAGCTCCGGTGAGCAATATAGATATATAGTAGCTTTGATGAGCATTATTATATATCTATCAGCTTTGGTGAGCTATACCATCTATGTTCAGCTTGGGTGAGTAGTGTTCGAATCGATCGAATTTTATGGATGGTATTGATGGTATAGAATCGATTGGATCGATTAATCGATGTTTTGATTTGAATTGAAGTGATTAGTAGAATGTTTGAATCGTACTGACTTGCAGGAAGGAATTGATGCAAACGTGAGTCCCCTATCTTATGCCGTGCATAGGTAGCCTTTAAGCGTATTTCTTTCCTAGTTGGAGTTTAGGGAGTGGACTTGCTAAGACGTTATCTCACCTCGTCGTGGGCTAACATTTTCAGGTCCTTAGATGGCTGTTCCTCCTAAGCGCTTTGGTTAGTTGAAGAAGGTCACCGAACAAATCTTTTATATTCCTTGCCCTGGGAGCCAAGGAGCTTGAGTTTACGAACTCGTGAGATTCATTGTCTGGGTTGATACGGGTCTATCCCGGAGGGTACCCAATCAATTAGGATCGTGGTATTATTACGGGCAAGATGGACCCAGAGAAGGTCCCTTACCGAATTCTGAGATTCCTATGTCGGTGTTGGAGATCGCTTTTGGCAAGGGTACGGCTGACCCTCCTGGTGGTTCAGTGGTAGACCCTAGCTCCCCAGAGCCAAAGACACCAAAGTCCTCGGTTGAGGGTTCGAATGCTTAGAGGACCTGTAGTTCTTCTACCTTTTGTAGACTTGTAAATATAAACTAGTATTGTCTATGACCTAGTCTGTTGTGTATAAAGGTATGTTGTGGTTTTTCAAAATTATGGCCCTGCTTTTCTATCCCATCTTTTTGTTGTCTGGGGATTTATTTAATCGCTTCCGTATGCGCATTAAAATGAATGGGTCGGTGACACGTCCTAAGACGTCGCAATTTAATCGACCACCGAGGGATGGGCATGCGCTTGGAGGATCGCAGTATGACATCCCCGCCCGGAGTGGTATCAGAGTTGGTCGATAGTTGGAGTGATAAGGTACGATAAGTTATGGGATAGTTAGTAGGAAATGCCTTTATTTCATGCTGATGCATGTTAGTGATAGCTATTTAGTAGAATTTTTTGTTTGAGATTGCTTAGCTTCTAATTCTGTGTGGAATTAGAAGGCAGGTTTCTATAAAAAAACTTGCATCATGAGCAAACAGGAGCAGAGGACTCCTATAAAGCATACCATATGACCTACGACTTGGGGTAGGATGCCGACAAGGGTTGGTACCCGAGGAGGTAGTGGTTGAGCACTAGTAGTGTAGCATTACCTCCTGTTAGTGCCGGGGTAGCAGTCCCTGGTGATCTCAGGATCGAAGGGATCATGCAGGCATTTAAGGCGATGGGAGCACTGATAGGGTAGCAGGTCCAGAATCAAGCCACCGCCACTGTCGTCATCGCTTAAGTTGCTGCGATTGCTGCCGTTGCCGCCGCTTAAGCTATTGCGATTGCTACCGTTGCCGCCGCCGCCGCCGCTGCTGAGGCCGCAATCACAATCGCTCCTGCCGATGTTCCACCTAGGAACATAGTCGTAGAGAGAGAGAGACCAATTCATAAGTTGGTAGAGCAGTTTTTGAAGCTTAACCCACCGAGGTTCACTGATGTTGGAGATCTAAAGACTGCATCACTTTGGATTCAAGACCTGGAGAAGGCCTTTGCATTGTTGATATGCACTGAGGCAAAGAAAGTTGTCTTGGCAGTATACCAACTACAGGGTAACGCGAATACCTGGTGGAGGGCCACCAGAGTTACAGTATTCCCGGAAGGCGTGGTCCCAGTATGGAATGCTTTCCTTAGAGCTTTCAATAGCAAGTACTTTTTAGGTAATGCCCGAGAACAAAAGATGGAGGAATTTTAGCGCCTCTGCTAAGGGATGATGACCGTGGATCAATACGAAGCGAAGTTTGCGGAGCTATCGCAATACGCTCCAAGATTGATAAAGGATCTTGAAGATAAAGCTCGAAGGTTCAGGAATGGCCTTCAACTGGAGTGGAAGAACCCGCTAGTGCCGCTTGATTTGAAGGACTATAACGAGGTGTATAGTTGAGCCTAGCTCATAGAGAGGAGTATGAGTGAGCAAGCCGCCTCGTCTGGGTTGAGGTTCAGTTCACAAAGAGATGGGAATTGGTATGGGAAGAAGCCCATGAGCGGAGGAAGATTCCATGTTCCGCCTAATAGGAAGGGTGGAGTTGGCAAGTTAATTCCAAATCAGAATGTCGTGTGTTGCTTTTGTGAAAGGCAACACGGTTCGGCCTCATGCCTTCGAAGGATGGGCACTTGTTTTGAATGTGGCCAACAGGGTCACCTGGCCAAGGATTGTCCAAGAAGACCGAGGGGACAACAACAGTTACCGCCATCGCCACTAGTGGGTCAGGTTAGGGGATTAGTGCCGCAAATTGCACCGTAAGGTGGACATGTCATGCCCCGATTCTCTGAGTGCGTGCCCATCCCTCGGTGATCAATTAAATTGTGACATTCCAGGATGCATCGCCAACCCATTCATTTTAATGCGCATGCGGAAGCGAATAAACAAAATCCCTAGACAACACAAAGATGGAATAGAAAAGCAGGACCACAAATTTTTTTTTTTTTGAAACCACAACACCCTTATATACATATCAAACTAAGTCATATACAATATTAGCCGATATATACAAGATTTGTCTGCAAAAAAAGGGGGTTAGAGTGCTACAGGTCCTCTAAGCATTCGAGTCTTCAACTGAATACTCCAGGGACTCTAAATCCGAAAGACTTGGGTTTACTACTGAACCACCTCGAGGGTCAACCGTACCCTCACCAAAAGCTATCTCTAACATTGACCTATGAATCTCAGACTCCAAAAAGGGGCCTTCTCTGGGTCCATCTTGCCTGTAACGATACCACGATCTGAATTGATAGGGTAGACCCTTATCAACCCAGACAATGGATCCTACGAGTTCGTAGACTTAGTCTCCTTGGCTCCTAAGGAGGGGAATTTGAGAGTGTTGTTTAGTGACCTTATTCGGCTGGCAAAAACGCTCGGGAGGTATAGCCATCTAAGGACCTGTAAATGTTATCCAACAACGGGGTGAGATGACGTCTCAGCAAGTTCACCCCTTAAGTCCCGACTAGGAAGGAAATATGCCTAAAGGCTATCTAGTCACGCATGAGATAGAGAACTTACATTTGTCTCAGTCCCTTCCTACAAGTCAGTACAATTCAACCACTTAACCAATTATTTCAACTCAATTCATTACTATCTATCAACCAATACTATTTATCAAGTTGTTTCCTTGAAACGATCATTGCTCACCTAAGCTGATATATATGAATGCTCGCCTAAGCTGATAAAGATATATAGTACAGCTCATCGAAGCTGATACAGATAGACAATATAGCTCGCCGAAGCTGGTGTATGCTCACCGAAGCTGATACTGGTTTATGCTCACCGAAGCTGATATATGCTCACTGAAGCTAATATATTTATATTATTCTCATCAATAGACGACTTTACCATTTTCATAATACCCGGTAAAAATAATCGTGTGAGTACACGGTATGCCTTAGCTAAAAATATAATATATTTATTTTATCAAATTCCACTATTTATATAGTCAATAAAAATGTTTTGCCGCTTTAAACCGATGCCCATTAATTTTCTAATTAAAAATTGATATCACTAAATTTTGAGATAAATACCCCCAAATTACAATTCACACTCAATTGCACAAATTAACATCTAATTAAATAAACTAACCATACCATTGTGACTAGCACAAAATTCCGGTCACCGGCTATCCTAGGTCTAATTTCCGGAAAATAATAAATAATTAGATAATTACCAAAATTAATTAAATAAATACCAATAAATGCTAGAAATAGAAACATAGGCTGGAAAAGCCTAATTAAATACTTAAACGGGCCCGGAAAATTTCTGAACCTATCTAGATAAATAATACGACTTATCACCACCGCCCGCGGTGGAAGCGTTGGTTAGGGCTTGGTACCTCAAACGCAGGGGGAAGGGTTCGAACCTCCGTGGAAGCGATGCTTCAATGCATAACGCGCGTCTTACCTGCGCTTGGGGGTCAGCGGTGGGGGCCCCCGGCGCTCCAGGGTTTACTCTCCCCGCGAAGCGGCGTTCGGAGGTTCCCTGGGTCATCAAAAAAAAAAAATAATAATACGACTTATCTACTTACTAATTAGGCTGATCTAACCACCTAACATGCATAAACGAATAATTAAATTGCTAATCCATTCTAACTAACAAACTAATCCCTAATTAGCCTAAACTAATTAATCCTTAAGTATTATTAACTCCATAAGTGGAGATTAGTGAGTAAATTTACCGGTTTTGAAATCTGATAAGTTCACAACAACGGCGAGGTGGAGACGAGCGACAAACTCCAAAGCGGTGACGCTAAGTGGGGTCGGGAAGGGCCCAGAAAAGTCTCCTGAAGCTCACAGCTAGGCTGTGAGTTTGGTTTCTGCCCTTGGATGGCGGGGGCTAAATCGGCAACTTGGACTGGCTGAAATGACAAAGGCTGGACAGTGGTGATCTAGGCGGTGATTTCGACTGGTTGGGGGTGATGTACTGCGACTTATGGCAGCTGTGGAGGTCATGTGGAGCTATGGCATGGCTGGACAGTGCCTTGAGGGACATACTGTGAAGGAGGACGTGAGGTTGGACTCGTGTAGGTGAGCGGGCGGCGCGACTGGCTCTGACGGCATGCAACTGCTTCGGACGGGGCCAGGGGTGTTTTGACGGTAAGGGGGGCTGCTGCTCTTTTTTTCTGCAAATTTTGGGAGCTCCACTGGTCTAGAAATGGAGAAGCCGACTGAATGGAGAAGAAGGGGGGACAACAAAGCTTGGAGGGTCCCAACTTGGTTCTTCCTATCCCTTTTGTCCCCTTGAAGAGCCCCACTAGTTTGTTGGCTTCCTCAGCACACTTGTAGCCCGCAAAGCTTCCTTGGGAAGTCTTGGAAGTGGTCCAAAAGGTCATGGACCAAGAGGCTACGAATTTTGAACTTAATTTCCCCAATTTCACTTCAATTCTCTCTTGAATTGATTCAATTCAGCCCTAAAAAATTCCACCATCATAACCACAATCAAATTGACAATTTTCCTCGCCAATAGAACCAACTTGCATCCTAAAAACGCGATAAAAACGGCCCCCTGAATTTTTTGGTCAAAAATGGAAGATGAGTCGACGTTTCCAAAATGACTCGTGACATGATAGAACTTTCAATTTCTGAAATCGAATTCAAATTCATGGTTAATTTCAATCTGACGCAATTTTGGCGTAACCTAGCCATCCGAGTAACTTTTAGAAATTTTTGATGCAATTAACTCGTGATCGATTTATTTTGAGTTATAATGTACATCTTCGATACATTGGCGACCCTCGGTTGTCATGAAAATTTTGATATTTCAAATACAGACACAGGGTACTAAAATGACAGAAAAATCGGCCTAGTGCCGATTGGTGATAATTTTGCAATTTGGTGGAATCACCCACACTTTGATCACCTATCTCAGTCAAAACGACCTATCTCTTATCTCTGATCGATTTTTAACTGTGCTGTAATGATCTCTGCAGATGAGCACGGTCGAGTAGTCGATTCCTGGTCGAATTCTCAAGTCTATTGCATTAAAATTCCTTAATGATTTCCCCGGATAATCTAGTTATCTCATGTGTGATCGGGTCAAAGAATAACACTATAGGCGCGTCGATGAAAGACCCGATTTATTTAATTGAAAACAGGACTGAAATTGCAGGATGTCACAACTTTTCCCCGCTTATAAAAATTTCGTCCTCGAAATTTAAACCATTACGATACCATAAACAAAAAGGTGGGGGTATAGTCGTCTCATTGACCCTTGCTTTCCCAAGTTGCTCATTCAGTGCCATAGTGTTGCCAGACCACTTTAACTAACGGAATCGTCTTGATACGTAGAATTTGGTCTTTCCGATCTACAATCTGGACCGGGCTTTCCACGTACAACACTCTGTACCATTGAATGGATCTAGACTTAGAACTAGGGAAGGAGAGTAAATTTCCTACAGGTATCCATCCCACAGTGGGCGAACAACTCCCGTTCAAGCCCTTCAGGAACAGCCTTTTAGCAGAAAATCACTCAGCCCTTTAGTGCAGAGCCTAGAGACACCCAAACATTCCAGGATGGAGTCGTTTCTAACCTATCCAAGTTGCATTTCTTGGAGGATCCTACCAGGAAGAGAGATTTAGAAAGCCATGGAGAGGTTTTTTCACAAAGCACACACTTTACTTCTAGGGACTCTGCCCAACACAATACATCCTCCTCGCCTTTTATAGATGATTAGAGGTCACAAACAAACAATGACCAAGCTCATGGGTCCGGATACAAACAGAGGCACCAGAAATTTTCGTGAGGGAATTATTTGCACACTATGAACAGTAACTATACTGTAAACAGTACCTTCTTTAGCCTAGTGCTACAGTAAAAGTGAACAGTGACTTGCTACAGTGAAAAATTGTACGGATTCAGTGGTCTCGTCCGTCACGAGCATTGTAGCTACAAATTGACTCATCTGAGTTGTCTTCTAGGAGATGTGCCTCGTATTTTTGTTCAAGGGCTTCAAGGTCTTCAGGTGAAAGGATTTGGTTCAACCTTCTTGATGAGGATGCTTCTTCAGGAGCCCAATATGATGCTTCTTCTTCAGCCCAGTTTGTATTTTCATTTTCTTGAGTGTCGGCAGCAATTCTTGGCTGAGGCCAGTTGGATGGCTGTGCATAGAAAGATGTATTCATGTTTTGGAATAAGGACGAAGGTCCCTATTCGTAGGGATCCTGGGACAGAGGGCCTCCAAAGCGTGCATAAAGGTCCTGGGTGGAATGGACAATGTCATCTTCGCTTGTCATTTCATGCTCCTGGGATGATGTAGCTTGTTTGTATTGTCCAAGTGCTTCCTCAGCTTCTGGTGCTAGGTCATAATGATCCCACGTAGTGGGTATATTATTCCAAACATTTTCGGGAATGGTTTTATTTTCTTGGCTTAGGATTCTCTGGAGTTCTTGGTATTCGTGTTAACAAAATCTAACAGATCTTGGATAAGATTTGTGAAACTGTGCTTCTCGGCTGTCCAAGTGAGGTTCATAGGATGTGGTTCCTATTTCCTGTGGGGCATTAATAATTCTTCCATTGTTTGTGAAAAAATGTCATGGACGTCTGAAAAACAGGATGGTATGGACTTCAGGATTCGGTGTCATGGTTCTCAATTCCCTTTCCAAGAGTTGTTTCCAGTAAGTAGGAGAATGGAACCAATTAAGAAAGTCTAAGAGATTCTTATCACTTTCATTTTCAACATTTCTTCCAAGTAAGAATATCCTGGTGAGGTTGGCAATGAACCTCCTTATTGGAATTTCAATGGCTATCAAGTATTTATTGGTTAAGTACCACAATAACGTCTTGAGCTGTTCAAGGAAATCATCTTCCTTCCAAATAAGAGGATGAATGAATGGATAATATTCCTATTTAACCCAAAAGGATAAAGAATCGAACCTCCATTGAATCTGAATAGGTCTGTATGGCTTTGCCACATGAGATTCTCCAAGTTCTCAGCAAGGCTGTCATTCTAGATTTGCTGAATAATCTCCTAGGGATATTTCCAGCTTTGCAAATCTTTGATCTTCTCAATCTTGTATTTCACTCCATGATTGAGCACATGGAAAGCAGGCCTCTTGATGTACATGTTGATTTCGGCTGGTGCTTTTGGCCTTGATATGAAGTCAGCAAACACATTCTTCTTTCCAAGAATATGTTTGGTTTCAAAAGAGTATTTTGAGAACCATTCAGCCCACCGAAGCAGTTGGGAATTTGGAATCTGCTTCTGTTTAAACTTGGTCATCTGAGAGAAAGATCCCATGTCTAATTCTACCAGGAAGTGATGGCTGATGAGATGAAACTCAAACTTTTTGATTCCATTTTTTACTGCTAAGATTTCTTTGAAAGTGGAATGGTAATGCATTTCAGTTGGAGAAAACTTTCCACTTTTATGAGCACAAATGTGTCTCTTACCATCAATTTCTTCGAACATGATGGTTGTCTAGTATTCATCACTGGCATCAGTTTGAAGAATTCTTTTTCCTGTTGATGGTATTTGCAATGGTGGGAGATTTTGCATAATCTCCTTAAGCTCAATAACTGCTTTAGTCTGGGTTTTTCCCTAAGGTGGGGGATTCTTCTTTAGCATGGATTGCAAAGAAATCATAAGCTTTGCAATGTTTGGGACAAAATCCCTGAGATAATTGATTATCCCAAGAAATTGTTGAACTTGTTTTGTAGTGAAGTTATCTTCAGGAAACTTCAATAATTCTTGAGCAATATGTGGCCCTGGGTAGTACGTACCTTTGTTGAGGTGCATACCAAGAAATTCAATCTCTGTTTGGGCAATACTCATTTTTCTTTGAGCAAGCATAATGCCATGCTTTTTGACAATTTCTGCGAATCGCTCAAGGATTTTGGCAGTGTGATTGCTCGTCAGGACTGTAGAGCAGAACGTCATCAATGTATACGGCTGTTCTTGATAAGATTGGTTGGAAAATATGACACATGGCCTTTCGGAAAAGGGATGGTGCTACCTTTAAGCCAAAAGGAAGTACTTTCCACTGAAAGTGCTGGTTTGGGATACATAATCTGTCTTGGATCTATCTTCAGGATGGATGCCCAATTGCCAAAATCCAGCTTTAAGGTCGAATTTGGAATAGATATGGGCCTTGGTTAGACCAGCGAAGAGAGAGTCTCTGGATGGTAAATGGAATTTATCATCTTAGAGAAAAAGGTTGAGAGGTTGATAGTTGATTACCAATCTCATTTTTCCCTTGTTTTGCTCAGAACGCTTATTGACGTAAAAGGCTTCACAGGCCCATTGAGAATCAAAAGTTTCAATAAGGCCTTGTTGCAATAATTCTGAGCATTCCCTTTGAGCTAAAACCAAATGTTCTAGCTTCATCCCCATGTGATTCGCCTTAGTTGGATTTATATCTTCATTCTTCTTAAAGGGAAGACGAACAAAGAACTCTGGATTTTTCCATAAAGGATGGGAACATTTCTGAGCGAATTCTGAATGGGATTCCGAACAAGATTCTAACAACTTTTGCATGATTGGATCTAATAGACTCATCTGAATGGAAAAGAGTCTCTGAATATTGACGAACTCAGAGAATTGATCTTTATATTTAAGACCTTTTCCAAGAATGATATGGAGTTGAGAGGTTTGAGTCATGATATCCCACCAAATTATCAGGTCTTTATTAGGGAGGCTTGATCCAAAGATTTTTGTGGTTATAGAACACTGAGGGAAGAACTGGACTGTTATAGGAGTGGTTCTGACATTTGTGGAGAAGGTATCTCCTGAGGCAGAATTGAAATATCAGATGTAAGGAGTCCAGAATTCTTCAGGAAGAACCTTAGTGTCCAATATTGAACAACTTGCTCCTGTGTCAATAAGGGCGATAACAGTGATGGGTTTGGCAAACTTTGAAGTGAGGATTTTTACAGGGAAATGGGGACAGTGAGTTTGACTTGAAAATATGTCAAAGTTAGGTTCTAGAGATGAGGATGATATATGAAAAATATCTTCAGACTTTGAGTCTGACTCAGTCTCACTGGAAGTTTGGTAAGAGGGAATGACACAAAGTGTTTATTCAGATGGTTCTTCGTTAGTAGAAAATAAGGATTCAATATCATTATTTTCAAGAGAAATACCTGTTTCATTCTCAATGTGATGAATTAGACGATTCGACATTTTCTTGCTTGTAGACAATTTTTGGCAAAATGTCCTTTTTGGTTGCAGATGTAGCAACGGTTTGATTTCTTGTGGCTTATGCGATCCTTCTTTTTGTGTAGGTATCGCCATCTCTTCTTTTTCTGGAAATGCTTGGAACCATGTTTGGATTTGTTTATCCAAAACTTCTTGTAATGTTTCTTTTTCCGAGAGTACTTACCACAAGTACCATCACAGTCTTGCTTGGAGCATTTGATTTTTAACTTCTGGCGAGAGCAAGCTGATTCAAGGCGTTTGTCATCTGTGATGTATGTACGAACCATCTGGCGCTTTAAGCATAATTCTTCTAGGCACAGATGGACTTCTTGCTGTATTTCTCCCAAGGGAATATCTTGTACTCTCCTTTGTTTTCCAAAAAATGATCTTTCAATCATCTGGGATAGTTCCTTAGGGATGGAAGTAAGGACAACATGCTTTAAATTTGGATCTGCGCCAATTTGGTAAAAAAGCTGAAGCATCACTCGATAATGCTTATTAAGATGCTTCTTCTGGAGGGAGCAGCATTTTCTTTCAAAAAATTCTCTTCTTTTCATCTCTATGAGATCAGTGGGTTTTCCCACAAAGACATGATATAAGAGAGTGATGGCATGGCCGAAATTTGGTGACATCAGGAAATAAATCTTGTCCTGTTCAGAAATTGATTGCCACCAAAGTTTGAGGCTGCCTGTGAACCTTGTAACAAAGTTGTAAATGACATCATTCATATCATGGTTGGTGATGGACTGAGTATTCAACCAAGTATGAAAGTCTTCAAGTCTTTGTGGCCATTTATGATAAGGAATATCATCGATAGTGAATAACTGTTTTGATGCTATGGACACATGCTGAGCAGAATTGTTTGTCTGAATATTTTCTGGCTCAGAATAGTTTGATTCCATTTCATCATCAAGAGGGTCAGCCATGAATATTGATGAAGTTACTGGTGCAATAGGGAGAGAGTCAACCGTAGGAATGGAGAAAGATGAAGAAGAGGAAAGAGATACTGAATCTGATGCAGTCTCAAGAGTAGTATGTTCAACTGGGAACAGAATCTGCTTTTCTGGAATGACAGGATCAGGTTGTTGAGTAGCAGGTTCAGGTTCCTGAGTACCCAAATCCTTTAGAAAGGATTCTAATGGGTTGGATAACATCATATGATCCGATCTTTCTCTTATAACAATCGAACTTGATTCTGTAGGCGGTATTTTTTCTTTTCCTTTGTCCTTCTATAGGGCCTTGAGACGATTTTGTATTTCTACCATGTTGGGTTTTCTTCTGTAGGGATCTTTTGGAATAGTGGCAAAAGTGGATGTCTGTGGCGGTGGAGGTAAATACTCGGTTCTAACAAAAGGTGCAAATGGATCAAAAGGTCTAAACCTTCCTTCTTCAAGAAGTTGGATTTGCCTCTTGAGCTTTTCTATTTCTGGCTTTGGACTTTCAAGATAATGATACCCAAGATGCTGTCCTGATTCCAAGGCGTGAAGCCTTTGTTGGAACTCAGAAAGTATCTTTTTGGTGCTTTCATCATACCTTCGGAGATCTTGTTGCACATTTCCAATCTTGGAATCAATTGCTTTAAAGGCATTGTTTTGTGCCAACAGAGTCTCTGATTGCCAATTTAGAACAGCTTCAGCAGCAGGAGTCTTTCTTTGTCTCCCATGTTCATCCATATCAGTGGGGGTTGGAATCTTAGGAACATGACGATATCTACCATGTGGATCAATAAATTCTTCTGAAGCCAGAAACGAGAGTTTAGAACTTTCTCTGGCAAGAGGGGGAAAGTCAGTTTCTTGGAACATGGTGATGGAAGAAGTGGGTGGTGCTTCTAGTGGAGTTTCAAGTGGGTAAGAATATTTCTTAGCCCATTTGAGGATTGGCTTATAAAACGGAGAGAGAGCTTGTTTTTTCTGAGGAGGAAATGGTGGGGCTATTTTTGGTGGATCTGGTAAGGCTTGGGATGTAGTACTGTACTCTGGTGGAGGTGGTGCATAGGAGACCATGAACTGGTATTTGTCACACTCACCAAGAGTATCAACGGATAGATCTCCGTTTAAGTACCTTTGGTACACCTTATCCTTTGGCTTTTTCTTTCGAGGTGGAGATTTTGCAAAAGGATTTACCTCGTCAGGGGATTTTGTACAATAGGAACATTGACAAAAAGGATCCAAAAAACAATGACCATAGTTGTCTTTGTAGTAATGGACAGTATGTCCATCACCGTTAAAGTGTTTAACAAGCTTTTTTGGCTCTAGCTCGGAAATTGATTGAGGAACACATGGTTCAATCATGAAGAGGGTTTGGAAGATAGAAGGGCTTTCTTACTTTTCCTTGCCAAATTTGATGGAAATAGTTCCATCTTTTTTTCGTACGAACTCTGAGTCTGTAGACTGGAAAGGATTGTTATGCTGGTGTAGTTTTTCGTAGTTGGTGATCTAGGTCTCTGGAAGGAGCTTGGCTAATGTATCCTTCGGGATCTGTCTAGGAACATGGATACAGGATGCCTGGTCATTTTGCATAGAGATGAACAAAGCATCTTCATTACCATGGTTTCGTTTATAATATTATCCATTCCATGCACTTGGTAGGTGAATCCAGTGCTGAGAAGATCTTCTTACATCATGTCTACAGAACCAGAAATTCTCGAAGCACTTGTTTCTCTTGCTCCTTCTTCTTCATCATCAACTCCTCCAGAATTTCGTGTTTCAAATGCTTCTAAGATAGATTATCCTTATGAAATCTCTCTTAGTGATGAAACCAAGATTTTTGAAACTCAACTTCCTCTCATGAACCCTTACTCCGCTTTTGCCAAACCCAACTCATCATTTTCATCTATCCGCTCCATCCGCCAACTTATTCACCAAACCCCAAAGTAAGTAAAGGAGTACGTCCAGTCCTCCAAATTTGACCAGCATCCTATTCCTGCCATTGAAAAGGAGTACTTTGTTACTCTTCAAATTCCTCAAGAGTTCCCCAGACAATGGACTCAACAGGGATACACTCATGTCTATTATGGAGCTGTTCGTCTTGCTCTTACCTTTCATGGTCGTAAAGGTTTGCCAGTTGTGGTAAGAATAGCATTGTTGGATACCGGGTTTTTACAATACCAACATGCTTGCATCGGTACTGTCCAAAAAACTTTGAATGCTGGAACAGTCTTTGGGACTCTGTATCCAAACTTCAACATCGCTCTTTCAGACCCCTAGTTACTCTCTTTTCTGAAAGTCCAAGTCCAGCTCACTGGAGCTCCTCAAACTACTGACTCTGTAGCTGCAACTTTACATTACCAGATGGTTTCCTCCAAAGCATGAACACATCTTTTTATGCACAGCCATCCAACTGTCCTCAGCCAAGAATTCCTGCCGACACTCAAGAAAATGAAAATACAAACTAGGCTGAAGAAAAAGCATCACATTGGGCTCATGAAGAAGCATCCTCATCAATAAGGTTGAACCAAATCCTTTCACCTGAAGACCTTGAAGCCCTTGAACAGAAATAGGAGACACATCTCCTAGAAGACAGCTTAGATGACTCAGTCTGTAGCTACAATGCTCATGACGAATGAGACCGCTGAATCTGTACAATTTCACTGTAGCAAGTTACTGTTCATAGTGTGCAAATAGTTCCCTCCCGGAAATTTCCGGTGCCTCTGTTTGTATCCGGACCCATGAGCTTGGTCCTTGTTCGTTTGTGACCTTTAATCGTCTATAAAAGGCGAGGAGGATGTATTGTGTTGGGCAGAGTTCCTAGAAGTAAAGTGTGTGCTTTGTGAAAAAACCTCTCCATGGCTTTCTAAATCTTTCTTCTTCTCCAGCCTGGTAGGATCCTCCAAGAAATGCAGCTTGGATAGGTTAGAAACGACTCCATCCTGGAATGTTTGGGTGTCTCTAGGCTCTGAACTAAAGGGCTGAGTGATTTTCTACTAAAAGGCTGTCCCTAAAGGGCTTGAACGGGAGTTGTTCGCCCATTGTGGGATGCATACCTGCAAGATATTTACTCTCCTTCCCTGGTTCTTAGTCTAGATCCATTCAATGGTATAAAAATTAAGCACGTGGGTCGGGTCAGGCTCATACTTCCTCAACATTGACACGTGAAAGGCGTTGTGCACTTGTGCTAGTCTTGGCAGTAATGCAAGACGATACGTTAGGATCCTGATTCTCTCTAAATCTCAAAGGGACCAACGTACCTCGAACTCAGTTTTCCCTTCTTGCCAAAGCGCGAAGTACCCCTCATTGGCGACACTTTTAGAAAAACGTGATCAAAAACTTGAAATGGCTTTTCTACTGACTTTGAGCAGTCTTTAGTTTGTCTCTAATGATTGCAATGGTGTCAACTAACTGCTGGACTAACTTTGGGCCTGTGATCTTTCTTTCCCCGACTTCATCCCAACACACTAGCGTTCTGCACGCTCTGCCATATAACGCTTTAAAAGGAGCCATTTGAATGCTCTGCTAATAGCTGTTGTTATAGACAAACTCGACAAGATGAAGCTGTTCCTCCTAGCTTCTCTTAAAATCCAACACGCAAGCTCGTAGCATATCTTCGAGGGTTTAAATCATCCTCTCGGACTGGCCATTTGTCTGAGGATGAAATGCCGTACCATACTGCAACTTCGTCCCTAAGGTAGCCTGCAAACTCTTCCAAAAAGCAGCTGTGAATCTCAGGTCTTAGTTTGATGAAATCATCATTGGTACTCCATGTAGACGAACAATCTGACGTACGTACAACTTTGCGTGCCTATTCAATCAAGATCTTTTCATACTACAATGAAGTGAGCCGACTTTGTCAATCTGTCGACCACTATCCAAATTGAATCATTACCCCTCTGACTCCTCGGTAAACCTATCACAAAATCCATCGTGATGTGCTTCCGCTTCCACTTTAGAATCTCGAGAGGTTGCAAAATTCTTATTGGCTTATAATATTGTGCCTTCACTTGCTGACATGTCAGACACTTGGTGAGATGCTTGGCGATGTCCGCCTTCATACCAGACCACCAATAGTATTGATGCAGATTCTGATACATCTTCGTACTTCTAGGATGAATGTTGTAACTGCTACGATGAACTTTTGATAAGATCTCTTCCCTGAGCCTTGCATCGTCAGGTACACATAATCGTCCTCAGAACCTCAGTGTTCCATCATTAGAAATCTGAAAATCAGCATTTCTCTTTTCAATATCCTCTTGCAGAATCTTTTGAACATCTGGGTCTGTCATATGAAGTGTCTTGATTTTGATATGCACATCTAGCTCAATTCCGAGGGTGGTCATAAGATTCGAAATGTGGCCTACCTCAAATTTGAAAACCGAATCTCGCGCTCTCTCAAGTAAAACCTACTCTTTAACCATCATTTGTGCAAATGAAGACTTCTAACTCAGCACATTTACGACTTTATTCACCTTTTCAGGGTGATACAAAATATCACAATCATAATCCTTCAGGAGTTCCATCTGGCGACGCTGTCTTATATTCAACTCATTATGAGAGAATAGATACTTAAAACTTTGACGATTAGTGAAGATCTGGAATTTTTCCCCACATAAGTAATGTCTCCAAATCTTCAGAGCGAAAATAATTGCTACTAGTTCTAAGTCATGCGTCGGGTAGTTCAGTTCATGAGGTCTTAACTGACGGGAGGCGTATGCAACAACTCTACCATGTTGCATCAGCATGCAACCTAGTCTCCTAAATGACACATCACTGTAGATCTCGTACCCTCTAGGACCAGACGGAATGGTTAGTACAGGTGTGGTAGTTAGCTTCTGCTTAAGCTCTTGGAAACTACGCTCGCACTTGTCTGTCCATATAAATTTTTCTTCCTTCTTCAGTAGTTGAGTTAATGGTGACGCCAAAGCTAAAAATCCTTCCATGAACCTTCTATAATAGCCTGTTAAACTCAGAAAACTTCTAATCTCTGTCATTGTTGTCGGTCTTGGCCAGTTGATCACTGCTTCAATCTTGGATAGGTCCATGGAGATTCCTTCGCCTGAAATCACATGACCTAGGAACGCAACACGAGTCAACCAAAAATCGCACTTGCTAAACTTAGCATACAACTAATGAATCCTCAGGGTCTAAAGTGTGACATCCTGATTTTTAGGTTCTGATTACGATTGAATAAGTCAGGCCTTTCATCAATGTGACTATAATGTTTTTCTCTGAGATGACCACTTAGAAGATAACTGGCCTATCTGGTGAAGCCATTAAGGGATTTTAAATGCAATGGACTTGGGAATTCGACCAGGAATCGACTTCTTGACCGTGCTCATCTTTAAAAGTCATTACGACATAGTTAAAAATTAAATTGAGATTAGAGATAGGTTGATTCGACTGAGATGTGTGGTCGATCGTGGGTGACTCCACTAAATTGGAAAATTCTCGTCGACTGGCACTAGTTTGATTTTACTGTCATTTTGGTACCCTGTGTCCGTATTTGAATCCTCGAGATTTTCATGACAACCGATAGTTACCAATGTGTCGAAGAGGCATGTATGGCTCGAAGAAAATTGACCATGGGTCAATTGCATCAAAAATTTCTAAAAGCTACCCAGTAGGCAAGGTCACACTAAAAGCACGTTTAATTGAAAATAACCGCGAATTTAAATTTGATTTCAGAAATTGGAAGTCCTGTCATGTCATGAGTCATTCTAAGAACGTCGACTCACATTTTCAGGAATTTCCGGTGAGTTTGGGATTTTTACAGAAAATCAAGATAAACGATTCGGAAAATGAGTGGAAATTCGGATTGGTTAGTTTGAAGGGATTTTTGGCACCTGGTGTGAGTGATTTGGTAAATGAAAGTTGTTTGGGCTTTTTTTGTGTTCAAATTGGACACCAAATTGGGAATTTGTGGGAGAAATTGAAGCTCAAATGGATGAAATTCGAAGCCTAGGATGGAGGGGTGCATTATTTGCGTCAAAATTGAGTTTATTGGGGAATATCCTTGTTGGAAAGTAATGGGAGACAAGCACTTAATTGTAGGGATAATATTGTGGACTTTCCTCCCTTTTTCCTTGGCCAATCTCGCACGTCTCTCTCCCCCTTATCATTCCATTTCTTCTTGCTACGCACGCCTCGGCTATCTCCCTCTCTTTCGTGCGATCTTGCACTCCACTGAGGATCCCTGCTCCTCCATTTCATTTTATTTTTCTTCGATTCCTGCCCATCATTTCCTTTCATTTGTGCTCCATCATCCCCATCATCTGCATCATCCCCATCTCCAACAAACCCCTAAATCTCTCGGCCAATTTCCCTTTGCACTCCATTACGAACCATCATCAACACCATCTACTTCATCCTTTATCTACATCATCACCGACCATCATCTCCACTGAAGACCAAAGCTCATGGTCCAGCTGCTCCACTACCGCCTGCTCCTCCATCAAGCCGTGTCTTCAATTTGCCTGGTCAACTCCAGCATCAAAGACTCCAGCTGCTGCTCACGCCAACTTGCTCCACTTCGGTTGTGCCCCTCAACTTCTTTGACGCCAGCTCATGGTCAACACCAGCGAGTTCTTCCTTCTTTGTTGACTCCGTGGACGCCAGCAGTTGCTTCTCCTTCTGCCAGCTTCCCCTTCGTCCGTTCCTCCATGCCACACGCTCCCACCGTTTCGCACAAAGGCAGCGAAGCCCCACCGAAGTTGCTTCTTCGTAGCTCAGCTTTCGCTCGGTCCAACCCACTTAAAGCTGTGTCTTCGGCCCAGCTCGCACTTCTAGCCAATCTTCTCTTTAGCCCTTGGTCTAGCAGCCCATCTTAAAGCCAAGAATTCAGCAATTCACGCCCACTTCAAGCCTGGCCTAAGAAGTAGCCCATCAATTGAGTTCTTGGGCTTGTGAAGCTGGCCCAGCTCGAAGCCAAGCCCAGCATTTGCTGTGGGCTTGCAAAGTCTTTGGGCCTGGTCCGAGTATCCGTCGACGCCATCGAAGATTCAAAATTTGGCCACTGTCACGGTGTTCCAATCTCTGCTTTTAACAAGTGAGTTTTGCTCACTAATCCCTTAATGGTTGATTAGTATTAATTAAGTAGGATTAGGTGATTAGATTAAAGTAGATTAGTGATTATTAATTAATTGTGATGCATGTTAGGCATTTGACTAGTGTAATTAGCTAGAGGATAGCCTATATTATTTATGGAATGCATCTCAAGATTTTTCCCGACCCTTATCGGGCTTCAATTAGGCATTACGGGGCTAAATTGGATTTTTAGTATTTATTTATTAATATTCGAAATTAATTAATTAATTAATTATTTTTCGAAAATTAGGCAGGAATAGTCGATGACCGAAATTTTATGCTGATCGTCGTGGTGCAGTCCGTTTATTTATTTGAGCTCTATGTTGTGCTGAATTGAATTGATTGCACAATTTGAGGAATTATTTCTAAATTGATTGAAATTGAGTGAAATTGAATGATTGATTGGTAGATGGCCGAGTATGGTTATTTAGCGTTAATAATGCCTTGATGAGTTGTAAAGTGGAGAGAATCGTGAGATTGAACTATGAATACTCTTGGCTGAGACTGATCAGGTATGAGGTATATACATACGTGGTTCGGTGATAAGGAAATCATTGGTGAAAACGGCGCTTTAAAGAATGCACGAGCAGTGTCTATTACTTGCATTAGTATAGACATACGTGGTTCGGTGATAAGAAAGTCACTAGTGAAAATGGCGCCTTAAAGAACGCACGAGTGCTGTCTACTACATGCATCATTATGGACATACGTGCTTTGGTGATTAAGGATATCACTGATGAAAACGGCGCCTTAAAGAATGCACGAGTACTGTCCATTACATACGTCACTTTGGTGAGCATGACACCCGAGAGTATTACTGTAGCTCTGTGACTGAGAATACAATTGGAGGTTATATAATGAGGAGTGAAATGACCTGGAAATGGTCCGACTGGCATGTAATTAACTAAGTTGATTGATTGATGATTCGATCTAGTTGTGGATTTAATGTGATTCAATGATTTGATCTGATATTGCGAATTGACTGATTGAGTGGAAATGACCTTGTGATGGTTCGAATGACATGTAATTGACGAGGTCGACTAATTGAGATATCGATCTGTGATGTGATTGCTTGGGTGCCTATTGAACTGTGTTAATATGTAGGTGGAATATGAGGCTAAGGTAAGTCCTCTGACCCGTGTGTGCATAGGCAGCCCGGATAGCGTATTGGTTTACTAATCGGGTCTTAGGGGGTAGAACTTGCTGAGACGTGGTCTTATCCCGGTTGTGGGACAACATTTCAAGTCCCTAGGTGTAGCAGACCTGAATTTTGAAGATCTCGAAAGTCTGGCATAGTTTGCTGAAGGTTCCAGTTGGAGTGTGGAGGATGAAGAAGAGGAGGACGATGACCCATAGTTTGTGAAACTTCCACCCTTACTTCTAGACTTTGATCCTGAACTTGTCTAAGTTGAATTTGACTTAGTAGCCTGCTTTATATAAATGCGCACTGGTTTGCAATGTATATAAGTGTGGTTGTTTTTGAAAGCCTGGAACTTAGTCCTACTTTCCTATCTCATTGTTTTATTGTCTAGGGATTTTTATCTACTTCCGCATGCATATTAAAAAGAAATGGTCGGTGATGCGTCTTGGGATGTCGCTATTAATTGACCAAGGCGAGGGATGGGTGCGTGCTCGAGGATTGGGGCGTGACATGAAGTACCATTCTCAGATGACTCTCATGCTCCTCAGCACTTCTCGAATATACCAAAATATCATTGATGAACACGATTATGAACTGATCCAGACACTCCTTAAACACTCGGTTCATCAAATCCATAAAAGCAGCTAGGGTGTTCGTTAAACCGGACGGCATTACTGTGAATTCATAATGGCCGTATCGAGTATGAAACGCTGACTTTGGTATGTCCTCCTTTCTGATCCTCAACTGATGATACCTTATCCTCAAGTCATTCTTTGAAAATATCGATGCTCCTTGTAGCTAGTCAAACAAGTCGTCGATCATCGAGAGTGGATACTTGTTCTTGATGGTCACCTGATTGAGTTGACAATAATCGATGCATAGATGCAACAAAATATCTTCTTCTTTTTTTTCACGAACAGAATTGGTGCTCCCCAAGGTGATGCACTGAGACGTATAAATCTCTTATCCAACAATTCCTGCATCTACACCTTCAGTTCTTTCAATTCTGACAACGACATCCAGTAATGAGCTTTAGAGATTGGCTCTGTCCCGGGTGCTAGCTCAATCATAAATTCAATCACTAGTTCTGGCGGTAGGCCTGACAATTCCTTCGAGAATACGTCTAGAAATTCTTGAACTACCGAAATCTCTTTGATCTTTAGCTCCTCAACTATTGTATCTAGGACAATTGCCAAGTAACCTCAATAATCCTCGTCTAACAAATGGGTTGCCTCACGCGATGAGATTAAGGAAATCGAGGGTCCTCCTGGATTCCTAACAAACTCGAAACTTTCACCCTTAATGGTTTAAATTGAATCGCTTTACGATAATAGTCCATCTTAGCTCGTTGCTTGGTGAGCCAGTTCATGCCAATTATTAAATCAAAGTCATACATGGCTAGGACTAACAAGTTTATTTTATTTTCTCCTCTCACTCACAAATCACTAACTTGCAACCAGTACAACCCAATACAGCTAACACCTTATCCTTTAACGGTGTAGATATATTAACCACTAACTCCAACAATTCAGGATTTAATCCTATTGGCTTAACATATTGCTTAGCAATAAAATAATGAGTTGCTCTAGGGTCAAACAAAGCATAAACAATATGGTCGTTTAGCGAAACCGTACTTGTAATCACATCAGGCAAGTCCTCTACCTGACCTCTTGTGATGGCATACACTGTCCCTTGAGTTGGGGGTCTGTTTTGTCCACCCTGTGGTGCAATTTGCGGCGCTAATCCTCTAGTCTGACCCATCGGTCGTGGCGGTGGTAACTGCTGTTATCCCTTCAGTTTTCTAGGACAATCTCTAATCATGTGACCCTGTTGGCCACACTCGAAACATACACCCATCCATTGAGGGCACGGGGCCGAACCATGTCGCCTTCTACAAAAGCGATAGTCGCCATTTTGATGTGGCGTTGATTTGCCAACTCCACCCTTCCTATTGGGCGAGACCTAGAACCTTCCCCCGATCATAGGCTTCTTTCCAAACCAGTTTATGTCTCTGTTCAAATTAAACCTCTATTCAAACGAGGCGGCTTGCTCGTACAGACTTCTCTCAAGAAATTGGGCTTGGTTGTAAACCTTGCGATAGCCCTTCAGATCCAAAGATACCAGTGGTTGTTTTAGCTCTAGCCAAAGGTCATTCCTGAACCTTCGAGCCTTATCTTATGGATCCTCTATCAAACTCGGAGCATATTGAGAAAGTTCTGCAAACTTGATCTCATACTAGTCAACAGTCATCGTCCCTTGGCGGAGGTGTTGAAATTCTTCCATCTTCTATTCTCGGGTGCTACCCAAAAAGTACTTTTCATTGAAGGCTCTGAGGAAAGCGTCCCACACCGGGATTACTCCTGTCGGGAATACTGTATCTTTGGCAGCCCTCCACCAGGTATTTGCGTTACCTTGTAGTTGATATACTGCTAGGACAACTTTTTCTGCCTTTATGTACATCAACAGTGCAAAGACCTTATTCAGATCTTGAATGCAAAGTGATGTAGTCTCTGGATCTCTAGTACTAGTGAACCTCGACGGGTTTAGCTTCGGGAACTGCTCCATCAACTTATGGATTGGTCTCTCCCTCTCCACAACTACGTTTCTAGCTGGAACTTCGGCAGGTGCAGCAATGGTGGCAACGGCAGCAGTAGCAACAGCTTGAGCGACGGCGGCAATGGCGACGGCGGCAATGGCGATGGCTTGATTCTGGGCCTACTGCCCCATTAGATCTCTAATCGCTTCAAGCGCTTGCATGATCTCTTTGAACTTGGGATCACCAGGGGCTGTTATCCTAGCACTAACAAGAGGTGATACTACTCCACTGGCGCTAGCCTGAGCTGGCGCTCAACCATGATCTCCTTGGGTACTGACCTTTGTCGGCATCCTATCCCGAGTGATAAGCTTAATGGTACGCTTCCTAGGAGTTCTCTGCACCTAATCACTCATGGTGCAAGTTTTCTACTGAAACCTGTCTTCCAATTCCACACCGAATTAGAAGCTGAGTGATCACAAACAAACAATTTACCAACCATCACATACATGCACCAACATAAAATGAAGGCCTTTCCTACTAACTATCCCATAAACTTATCGCACCTTATTACTCCAACTATCGACCAGCTCTAATACCACTTTGGGCAGGGATGTCACGCCTCGATCCTCCGAGCACGTGCCCATCTCTCGGTGGTCGATTAAATTGCAACGTCCTAGGACGGGTCGCCGACCCATTCATTTTAATGCGCATGCGAAAGCGAATAAATAAAATCCCCAAACAACATAAAGATGAGATAATAAAACAGGACCACAATTTTTTTTTTCAAACCACAACACTCTCATATCCATATCAAACTAAGTCATATACAATATTAGCCGATATATACAAGGTTTGCAAAAAAGGGGGGGTTAGAGTGCTACAGATCCTCTAAGCATTTGAGTCTTCAACTAAATACTCTGGGGACCCTGGATCCGAAAGACTCGGGTCTACCACTGAACCACCTGGAGGGTTAGTTGTACCCTCACCAAAAGCTATCTCTAGCGCCGACCTAGGAATTTCAAACTCCAAAAGGGGGCCTTCTCTAGGTCCATCTTGCTCATAACGATACCACGATCTAAATTGATGGGGTACCTTATGGGGTAGACCCTCATCAACCCAGACCCAAGCTCTTTGGCTCCTAAGGAGGGGAATTTGAGAGTGTTGTTCGGTGACCTTCTTTGGCTGGCCAAAATGCTTGGGAGGTATAGCCATCTAAGGATCTGTAAATGTTATCCCACAACGGGGTGAGACGACGTCTCAACAAGTTCTCCCCCCTAAGTCCTGACTAGGAAGGAAATACACCTAAAGGCTATCTAGTCATGCACAAGATAGATGACTTACCTTTACCTCACTCCATTCTTGTAAGTCAGTACAATTCAACCACTCAACCGATCATTTCAACTCAATTCACTATTATTTATCAATCAATACTATCTATCAAGTCGTTTCCTTGAAACGATCACTACTCACCTAAGCTGATATATATGAATGCTCATCTAAGTTGATAAAGATAGATAGTATAGCTCGTCGAAACTAATGTATGCTCATCGAAGCTGGTATATGCTCATCGAAGCTGATATATTTATATTATTCTCATCAATAGACGATTTCACCGTTTTTATAATACTTTGGTAAAAATAGTCGTGTGTGGGTACATGGTAGGTCTTAGCAAAAAATATAATATATTTATTTTATCAAATCCTACTAATTATATAGTCGATAAAAATATTTTTGGCACTGTAAACCGATGCTCGGTAATATTCTAATTAAAAACTGAAATTACTAAATTTTGGGATAAATACCATAAAATTACAATTCACACTCAATTTGCACAAATTAACGTCCAATTAAATAAACTAACTATACCATTACGATCAACACAAAATTCTAGTCATCGGCCATCCCGATCTAATTTCCGAAAATAATAAATAATTAAATAATTACAAAAATTAATTAAATAAATACCAATAAATGCCGAAATAGAAACTTAAGCTGAAAAGCCTAATTAAATATTGAAATGGGCCCGGAAAATTTCCGAACCTATTTAGATAAATAATACAATCTATCTACTTGCTAATTAGGTGATCTAACCACCTAATATGCATAAACGAATATTTAAATTGCTAATCTGTTCTAACTAACTACCTAATCCCTAGTTAGCCTAAATTAATCAACCCTTAAGCATTATTAACTCCCTAAGCGGAGATTAGTGAGTAAAGTCACCGGTTTTGAAATCCAATAAGTTCACAATGACAGCGAGGCAGAGATGAACGACAAACTCCAAAGCGGCGACACTAAGCGGGGTCGTGATGGGCCCGAAAAAGCCTCCCGAAGCTCACAACTGGGTTGTGAGTTCGGTTTCTGCCCTTGGACAACAAGGGCTGAACTAGCGGCTTGGACTGGCTGAAATGGCGAAGGCTGGACAACGGCGGTCCAGGTGATGATTTGGGCTAGTTGGGGGCGACGTACAGCAACTCACGGTGGCTATGGAGGTCAGGCGGAGCTGTGGCGCGGCTGGACAGTGCCTCAAGAGACACACGACGAAGGAGGACGTGCAGCTAGACTCGGGCATGCGAGTGGGTAGTGCGACTGGCTATGGCGGCGTGCGGCTGTTTCGGATGAGGCCAGGGGTGGTTGGACAGCGAGGGGGGCTGCTACTCGTTTTTTTTTCTGCAAATTTTGGGAGCTCCACTAGTCTGTAAATGGAGAAGCCGACTGAATGGAGAAAAAAAGGGGTGATAACAAAGATTGGAGGGTCCCAACTTGGTTCTTCCTATCCCTTTTGTCCCCTTGAAGAGGCCCCACTGTTTTGCTGGCTTCCTCAACACACTTGAAGCCCACAAAGCTTCCTTGGGAAGTCTTAGAAGTGATCCAAAAGGTCATGGACCAAGGGGCTACGAATTTTGAACTTAATTTCCTAATTTCACTTCAATTCTCTCTTAAATTAATTCAATTCAGCCCTAAAAATCCCACCACTGTAACCACGATCAAATTGACATTTTTCTTCACCAATAGAACCAACTTGCATCCCAAAAATGCGATAAAAAACGATCCCCTGAATTTTTTGGTCGAAAACAATCATATTTTGACTTTTCACTAAAAATCTCGATTTGCAAAAAAATCTCCGGATGATGAGTTGACGTTCCTAAAATGACTACCGACATGATAGAACTTTCAATTTCTGAAATTGGATTCAAATTCACGATTAATTTCAATCTGGCGCGATTTTAGCGTGACCTAGCCGACTGGGTAACTTTTAAATTTTTTTAATACAATTGACTCATAATCAATTTATTTCAAGTCACAATGTACATATTCGACATGTTGGTAACCTCTTGGTTGTCGTGAAAATCTCGAGGTTTTAAATTTGAACATAAGGTACTAAAATGATAGAAAAATCGGTCTAGTGCCGATCGGCGAGAATTTTGCAATATGGTGGAATCACCCACACTTTGATCACTTATCTTAGTCAAAACGACCTATTTCTAATCTCTGATCAATTTTTAATTGTGTCGTAATGATCTCTATAGATGAGCACTGTCGAGTAGTCGATTTCTGGTCGAATCCTCAAGTTTATTGCATTAAAATTCCTTAATGGTTTCCCTCGTTAGTCTAGTTATTTTATAGTGATCAGCTCAGAGAATAGCACTATAGACACGTCGATGAAAAGCCCGATTTATTTAATTGAAAACAGGACTGAAATTCCAGGATGTTACAGGACAGGTCAGACCCCTAGCTTAAGGGACAATGTATGCCATCTTGAGAGGACAGGCGGAGGACTCGCCTGATGTGATTACAAGTACGGTTTCGCTGAACGATCATGCTGCATATGCTTTATTTGACCCTGGCGCTACTCATTCTTTTATTGCTGAGCAATTTGTTAAGCTGATAGGATCGAGTCCTAAGTTGTTGGAATCAGTGGTTAGCATATCTACACCGTTAAAGGATAATGTGTTGTCTGCATTGGGTTGTTCTGATTACAAGTTAGTGGTTGGTGAGTGAGAGGGGAGGATAGACTTGTTAGTTCTAGTCATGTATGATTTCGATTTGATAATTGGCATGGACTGGCTTACCAAGTAACAAGCTAAGATGAATTGCTATCATAAAGCGATTCAGTTTAACTCGTTAATGGGTGAGAGTTTTGAGTTTATTGGGAGTAAAGGAGGACTATCGATTACCATAATCTTGTTGCTTAAGGCAAACTGTTTATTAGACAAGGGTTGCCAAGGTTACTTGGCGATTGTCATGAATACGACAGTTGAGGAAATGAAGGTTGAGGACATCTCAATAGTCTAAGAATTCCTAGACGTGTTTCCAAAGGAGTTACTAGGCCTGCTGCTAGAGAGAGAGAGATAGAGTTCGTGATCAAGTTAGCACCCGGGACAGAGCCAATCTCTAAGGCTCCTTACCGAATATTGTTATTTGAGTTGAAAGAACTGAAGGTGCAGATATAGGAATTGTTGGATAAGAGATTCATACGTCCTAGTGCATCGCCTTGGGGAGCACCAGTTCTATTCGTGAAGAAAAATGACGATTTGTTGCGTATGTGCATCGACTATTGTCAACTCAATCAAGTGATGATCAAGAACAAGTATTCATTACCGAGGATTGACGACTTGCTTGACTAGCTTCAAGGAGCGTCGATATTTTCAAAGATCGACTTGAGGACATGGTATCATCAGCTGAGGATTTGAAAGGAGGACATACCGAAGTCAACATTTTGTACTCAATATGATCATTATGAGTTTACGGTAATGCCATTTGGATTAATGAACGCTTCAGTTGCTTTTATGGATCTGATGAATCGAGTGTGTAAAGTTGGGTTTCTCATTGAATAAGTTGGGTTTTCATTGATGCACCTATAGTTCTATTTTCTAAGCTAATCATTCACGAGATAACTAGCTTATTAAGTGAAGTCGCTAAGGGATTTTAATGCATTGGACTTGAGAATTCGACCAAGAATTGACTACTTGACTGTGCTAGTTTGCAGAGATCATTACGGCATAGTTAAAAATTGATTAGAGACCGGAGATAGGTTGATTTGACAAATGTTTGAGATTAATGCGTGGGTGATTCCTTATAATTGCAAAATTCTTGTCAATTAGCACTAAACTGATTTTTCTTTCGTTTTAGTACCTTGTATCCATATTTGAAATCTCGAGATTTTCCTGACAATCGAGAGTTGCCAATGCGTCAAAGATGCACGTTGTGGCTTGAAAATAATCAACCATGGGTCAATTACACTAAAAATTCCTAAAAGCTATCCGGTAGGCTAGGTCACGCTAAAATAACGCCAGATTGAAATTTACTGTGAATTTGAACTCGATTTTAGAAATTAAAGTTTTGTCATGTCATTAGTCATTTAAGGAACGTCGAATCATCCTCCGAATATTTTTCTGCAAATCAAGATTTTTGGCGGAAATTCAAAGTAATTGCGTTTTTGACCGGAAAATCCAGGGAACTATTTTTGATCGCGTTCTTGGGATGCAAGTTGGTTCTATTGGCAGGGAAAAATGTCAATTAGGTCGAGGATACCTTGGTGGAATTTATAAAGATTGGTTTAAGTCCAATTGGAAAGGAATTGATTCAATTCGGGAAAAATTAAGCGCAAATTCGTAGCCCCCATGGTGCACCACCTTTTGGACCACTTGGGAGTGTTATAGGGAGAATTTTATGCACAAAATTTGGCTGAGGATAGGTTTGAATCGGTGAAAACCAAGGCAATGATCAAGAGGGAGATATTTAAGCCAAGGGGACCCTCCATTTGGGGCAATTGGCTTCATCTTCTTCTTCAGACTTGCTTTCCCCATTTTTAGTGTGTTTGAAGCTAAAAAATTGCAAAGAGCTAAGCTAACCATCCCCCCTGCCATCGATCGCTTGCCAAGCCCGTTAAACCGCCACCGCTCGTTGCCGCACGTCGTGCAAGCTGCGCCCATCCCGCTCGCCATTCCGCTCCAGTTGCGCGCTGTCCCGTGTCCCCAAGCCTTCCCTAGACCACGTCGAAACCCCTGGCCGCCATCCAGCTCGCTGGAACAGCCACCATCGCCCCTGCTTACCACTGTAGCCATCCACTAGCCAGCCTTGCCATTCCCAGCCCGTTTAGTCGCTTGGCCCAGCCATTTCGGTTCTAGAACATAACCGAAATCCAGCAAGCCTTCGTGGGCTTCGAGGGCCACTTTGGACCGCTTCTGGGCCTCATAGGATGCCACCGCTTTGGAGTTTGTTGCTTGTCTCCATGTTGCCGTCGCCATGAACTCATTAGATTTCAAAACTAGTGAGTATACTCACTAAACTATGCTTAGGGAGTTAATGATGTTTAAGGATTGA
Organism: Eucalyptus fibrosa; assembly: GCA_017140475.1. Lineage (NCBI taxonomy): Eukaryota > Viridiplantae > Streptophyta > Magnoliopsida > Myrtales > Myrtaceae > Eucalyptus > Eucalyptus fibrosa. Next base: position 20,592,147 of record CM029512.1, read on the forward strand.
TTAGTTTAGGTTAAGCTTGGATTAGGTGGTTAGTTAGAACGGATTAGTGATTTAATTATTCATGTTTGCATGTTAGGGGGTTCGAGTAGCGTAATTAGAGACTAAATAAACTATATTAATTATTTAGATTGGTTTGGAAATTTTTCGGGCTCGTTTCAGTATTTAATTAGGCATTTTTGGCCTAAGTTTGCATTTATGGCATTTAATTGTATTTATTTAATTAATTTTGGTAATTAATTAATTAATTAATTAATTAATTATTATTTTCTGAAAATTAGATCGGGATAGCCGATGATCGGAATTTCGTGCTGATTGTAATGGTGTGCTTGGTTTATTTGATTGAATGCTAATTTGTGATATTTGAGTGATAATTATAATTTTGGGAATTTATCCCAAAATTGAGTAATTTAAGTATTTAATCGGAAAATATCGGGCGTCGGTTTATAACGCCAAAAATATCTTTGTGGACTATATTAACGGTGGGATATTTGAAAAGGAAAATATTGTATTTTGGCTTAGACCGGCCGTGTATTCACACACGATTATTTTTATCGGATATGATAAAAACGATGAATATGTCAGTTGATAAGAGCAATATACTATAGCAGCTTTTGTGAGCATTATAGATATCTATCAGCTTCGGTGAGCATTATAAATATCTATTAGCTTTAGTGAGCTATATTATCTATCAGCTTCGGTGAGCACTATAGATATCTATCAGCTTTGGCAAACATCTATTATATATCAGCTTTGATAAGCAATATAGATATATAGCAGCTTCGGTGAACATTATTATATATCTATTAGCTTTGGTGAGCTATACCATCTATGCTCAGCTTGGGTAAGTAGTTTTCGAATTGATCAAATTTTATGGATGGTATTGATGGTATGGAATCGATTGGATTGATTGATTGATGTTTTGATTTGAATTGAAGTGATTAATAGAATGTTTGAATCATACTGACTTGTAGGAAGGAACCGAGGCAAATGTAAGTCATCTGTCTTATGCGTGTGCATAGGTAGCCTTTAGGCGTATTTTCTTCCTAGTCAAAGTTTAGGGGGTGGACTTGTTGAGATGTTGTCTCACCCTATCGTTGGCTAACATTTTTAGGTCCTTAGATGGCCGTTTCTCCTGAGCACTTCGGTCAGTCGAAGAAGGTCACCGAATAGATCTCTCAGATTCCCTTCCCTAGGAGCTAAGGAGCCTGGGTCTACAAACTCGTGAGATCCATTGTCTAGGTTGATGCGGGTCTATCCCGGAGGGTATCCAATCAATTTAGATCGTGGTATCGTTACGGGCAAGATGGACCCAGAGAAGGTCCCTTATCGAAGTTTGAGATTCCTATGTCGGTGTTAGAGATCGCTTTTGGCAAGGGTACGGCTGGCTCTCTTGGTGGTTCAGTGGTAGACCCTAGCTCCCCGGAGCCAGAGACCCCAGAGTCCTCGGTTAAGGGTTCAAATGCTCAGAGGACTTGTTGTCACGCCCCAATCCTTGAGCGCGTGTCCATCCCTCGGTAGTCGATTAAATTGAGACTTCCCAAGATGAGTCGCCGACCTTTTCTTTTTATTGCACATGCGGAAGCGAATAATAAATCTCCTAACAGTAACCATCTTGGGATAGAAAAGCAGGGCAACATATTTACAAACAAAACATTCTTTTATATACACACCGAATCATGTACAAAAATCTACAACCAAAAGACTTTAAAAGACCGACTCTCAAAAGAAGTTGTCCTATATGACCTACATCTCAAATCCTCTCAATTCGGCTCCAACTCCTCCACTCTACGGCCTTGAAAAGAATTGAGCTCACAACGGGGTGAGATATAAATCTCAACGAGTTCACACTCTAAACCTCGATTAGGAGGGTAATATGCCTAGGGCGTCCTAACCGCACAATCACACAACCATAGAGACTTAACTTGTCTCAGATCCTCCTTGCAGGTCAGCACAATTCATATCATAGATAGCCATGAAAACATGAGCAGTAAATAAGCTCATCAATTGGAACGCCACACTCAAATTTCAAACAAGCATAGGGGTCTTGATTATAGGCCAAATTGTTATGACATGTCCCATACCATGCTACACAATTTTGTCCCATAATCTGACGCATCTATCTCAATCAATCATTCGTTCCAATTGATAATTACTACCCACACAGGTAGTTTTACCCGACACACATCGGTCCTCTAGCGTAGCCAGGTTCCATCTCACCCCTTTAAGCATGGCTACATCCTCTGACACATATTGGGGACGGCTTTCCCTATGGTATTCCCGAAGGAGCTTCGGTCTAGAATCTACTACGATCGGCTTCCCTTGACTAGGGGTGTCCCATATACGGATAACATCCACCGACACACATTGGGACGGGTTTTCTTAACTAACACACGATCATTTAATTATGGCCAAGGATATTGTGCTTTGCACTCACATGCCTCAATTAAAATAACGATATTGGGTTGTTTTCTTCGTATTAAAAATATACGGTAAAAATAATCGTGTGTGGGTACACAGTTAGATTGAACCTGAAAAATGTGATATCCTCCTTTTTAAAATTCCACTGTTTTGTATAGTGTATAAAACCAGTTTCGGTGTTAAAACCCGACACCCGGGATTTTCTGAAAATAAAGAAATTCACAAATTTTGGAATAAATGACCAAAATTCTAATCAACACTCATTTTGCACAAATTAATACTCAATTGCAGAAATTAACCACACCATTACAATCACTACGAAATTCTGGTCACCGACTATCTTGGTCTAATTTTTGGAAAATATTTAATAATTAAATAATTACCAAAATTAATTAAATAATGCAAATTAAATCAATAATTGCATACTTAGGCTAGAAATTGCTAATCTAACCACCTATTGACCTAATTAAATTATTCTAACCATTCTAACTACAATGCTACATACTAAACTAACTAATTACAATCTCTAACCACCTAATTCACTAATCTAACTAACCTAAATTAATTAAACAAACTAATAACTACCCTAATCTAATCTTAATATAATCTAAACACCATTTAAACGTCATTAACATCATAATAAGAGTTTAGTGCATAAACTTACCGGTTTAGCGCAAAAACTGGTTCACCGTGACGACAGCCGAAACTCAAGCCCATGGCAACGCCAACGGGAGCTCGGGCTGGGCTGAAAACGGCCCAAGATGGCTTAGCAAGGCTGAGCTTCGGCCTTGGTTCTATGACTGAGTTGCGGGCTTGGCTTGGCAGCGGAACCGAGCTGAAGATGCGGGCTGGAAATTTGTGTGGGCTGCAGGTTGATTCGGTGGGAACGTGCGGAGGCTAAGCTCGAGGAGACGTGGAGTGGTGGGCGAAGGCGAGAGACAAAGATGGAAGGATTTGGTCAACGTGGGGAGGCTTCGTTGGTTGACTCGGTAGCTACAAGGGAGTTGGACGAGTGGCTGCGTGAGGGGCTTTAGTGGAGAGAAGGCACTGCTACAGAGAGACACGGACGAAGGAAGAAGCTGCTTCGACCACTGCTTGGGGGAGATGGAGGGGAAATGGACGTGGCGGTAGGGGGTCTTCGGCGGAGATGGACGGCTGGTAGCGAAATGGAGGGAGAAACAATGGAGTTTGACTTCGGTGGAGGGAGACCGGCGAAGGTGGAGCAGCTGCAGAGGGCAGTCAAGCATCCAAGGAGAGAAATGAAAGAAATATAAAACAGGAGGGGGATCGGGGAAGCAGATGCTCGAAGAAAAGAGGGGAAGGGAAACGTGTGAGAGAAGAGAGGCAATGGATGAGGGAGAGAGAGAATCAAGGCCTTGAAAGTCAAAGGGAAAAATCTTAAACACTCATCACAAGCCACAAAAGTCTTCAATTTTTATCCACTTTGTTCCCCAATTACTTTCTTAAGCTTAATTTCCCAAAATAAGCCTAATTGAGGTAGAAAAATCCAGCTTGGTCTACCCATCCGAATTTCCCTTTTCTTTTCCAATTTGTCCAAAAACCGATATTTCCACAAAATTATGGACTTGTCGAAATTTCACCGAAAGATAAGACGACGTCTTATAAATGAATCGTGACACACTCGAATGTCCGATTCCTGAAACCGAATTTAATTTTGTGGTTAAAATTGATCGGACATGATTTTAGCACGACTCATTCTACCGGGTAGTTTTTAGGAATTTTTAGCGCATTTGACCCGTGGTAAATTATTTTCGAGCCACAACATATATCTTCGACACATTGGCGACTTTCGATTGTCGCAAAAATCTTGAGGTTTCAACTATGGACACAGGGTACGAAAATGACAGAAAATTCAGTCTTGTGCCGTTCGACTAAAATTTTGCAATCAGATGGAATCACCCACTCACTAATCACATGCCTCTGTCGAATCGACCTACTCTGGTCTCTAATCGATTTTGACTGTGCCATAATGACCCTTGCATAATAATATGATTGAGAAGTCGATTTTTGATCGAATTCTCAAGTCTATCGTGTTTATATCCCTTAACGGCTTCACCTGATAGATCAGTTAACTCGAGAGTGATCAGCTCCGAGAAAAAGAACCATAGGCATGTCAACGAAATGCCCATTTCATAAAATCTGGACGGGTCAAAATTCAGGATGTCACACCTGTAGCCCTTTTACCTTTTGTAGACTTGTAAATATAGACTAGTATTGTACATGACCTAGTATGTTGTGTATAAATGTGTATTGTGGTTTTTCAAAATTATGCCTTGCTTTTCTATCCCATCTTTTTGTTATCTGGAGATTTATTTAATCGCTTCCGCACGCCCATTAAAATAAATGGGTCGGCAACGTGTCCTGAGACGTTGCAATTTAATCGACCACTGAGGGATGGACATGCGTTCAGAGGATCAGGGTGTGACAAATAAAACTCTCTGTAGATTCATTAATTCCATGTAAGAAGTCAAAAACACCTGATACTTTTGCAAGATTGCAAGGTGTTCCTTGTGAACCCCATTTTCCTTCAAATGGTGATCCAACATACGGGAGAATCCCCAATGATATGGGAGAATGTAGACATTGCGAGAACTTTAATGTGATAAAAGCATCTTCGGCTTGGCCTATGCGGCGAAGTTCCGTGGATGTCTAGGCCGGTAAGTGGACTTTTCCCATCATGCGCCATTGTTGAATGAGATTGGTCAACCTGCTTCTTCATTGTCCTCGAGAAGGTGGTCTGTAAAAGCCAGGAGACCAGACCTAGGTCCCTTCCATGAGATAAGTGTACCTAGCTGTTAACTAAGTGTCCAGTAGAATAGACTTTCTTATTAAATACTTAGATAAAGTTCTTATTTAAAATAATCGATATAGTTGTTAGCCATGTGTTTAATGTCTATCCTATTGTTATATTCAACCATTTTGTATTATGAATTGAGAAGAATTTAAACAGGAAATACATGATGCGTTGTTTTCAAATCTTTGGTCCATTGATTTTGTAGATTGGCTCCACTGGGATCATTCTTATCAGAGTATAGAAGAGCCAGTATTAGATTAAGGATAGTTTAGTTGGAATATATATGTATATATAGCGTAAGAAGATGATCACCGAAGAGTGCTAATCAAGTTTAGAATCACCACAAAAAAGGTGTGTCATTACAAGGGACAAGGTCATGATGTTATACGTTGCAATTGGGACATGTGGTGCAGCAAGCAAATCAGTTTCAAAATTTAAGTGTGAAGTAAGAGGACCGGCATTTTATACAATCAATTCAATTGGCTAGTTACATCATGTTAGCCATTAGTGCTTTGACTGCCGTTAGTGATTTGACTGCCGAATAAAATAATTTTCTCAAACAAGGGGTAGTCCCTTGAAAAGTTTTCAAATGCTAGAACTCCCAAGCTTGCGAGAACTTTGAGGAAACCTACTACCTTTGAAGAAATGCTACCCATCATCACCTAAAGTTGCAAGGACTCTCCAGCAAGTGCCGCTGTTGATATGCACTTTGTAGTTACTAAGGCCCTGTTTGGCAACATGCCAAATAGTGACTGTTTCTGATTTTTTATTCCCAGAATCAGTTTGGGACGAGAATCGCGTTTGGTAAAAATTTTGTTCCCAGGAACAAATTTGTTCCCCGAATCAGTTTTGGAGTAGATTTGAGAATCAAAAAGAGAATCAACACAATAAAAATCTTCTTCTTTCCTTCCGCCATCCCGCGACCGCCGCCCGCCACCGCCCACCACCGCCTGCCGCCGGCCGCCGGTCGCCGGCCGCCGGTCCGGCGAGCTTGCTGGAGGCTTGCCTGGCCAGGGCGAGGTCCGGCAAGCTCGCCGGAGGCTCGCCCAGCAACTAGCAAGCCTCGCCGGGCTGGGCGAGGCCCGCCTGGCCACCGACCGGGCTCGCCTAGCCTGACCGGTGGCCAGGCGGGCCTTACCCAGCCCCGGCGAGCCCGCCCAGCCCCGGCGAGGCCCGCCCGTCCACCGACGACGCCGGGCCACCGAGGGCCGCCGACGCTCCGGGTGAGGTCGCCGACCCTTGTTTGGCCGGTTGCCGGACTAGCAACCGGCCACAAGAAGAAGAAGAAAGATAGGAGAAAAAGGAAAAAATGAAAAGAAAAAATGAAAAAAAGAAAAGGAAAAAAAGGAAAAAAGGTAAAAAAAAAAAAAGAAGAAAAAAGTAGAAAAAATCATTTAAAAAATAAAAAATAATTTGGAATAGAATCAATGGACACGTTATCAAACGCAATTCTATTCCAGAATAAAAAATTTTAGACAGTTACCAAACACGTTCTTTTACTCAGAATCAGTTCTCGAGAACAAAATAAAAAATAATCATTTCTTGTCAGAATCAGTTCCCGGGAACAAAATCGTTGCCAAACGTGCCCTAAATATCCATACTATCACGAGCTTGATGAAGGCATTTACCATGTTATTGGATAATTCCTAAGTGATAGGATCATCAAGATATAAACTCAACAAAAAATTGCTAACCTTAATTCAATCAAAAAAAAAAAAAATTGCTAAGCTTAAAAAAAAGTTACTAACTAGAGATGTAACGATGATCATGAGGACTTCACAGACTTATGACAATCGGAAAAATACTTACGATGTACAAATACTATCGTTTACAAATAAAGAGGAGAATTACTATATCAATGGAGAATTGAATAATGATGACAGCCACAAATTAAGAATAACGAAATGAATGCTACTGATGGAAAGTTATACTGCAAAGTTAATAACCATATTTCAAGGATTTCTGGTGATTTACACTTATTCTGGAATATTCACCGAGAAAATTCGTTATTTATTATGGCTATTTGATAAAATTTACTATATTAATTTATGTTTACTAACGACTAGCATTAACATAAGGGCATAACAAAGATTACTTTTTGGCAATGAGCAAAGATTAACGTACGGCTATATGGGGAATATGTATAGAAACACATTAGTACCACAAACCTTTTTGCTTCATCTATAAACTGCATTAAAAAAAAAAAAAGAAATTACCTAGGTAAAGGGAAACGATGCTCGGGGAAAATGAAATATGATTACAATTTGTTTATAAATAAGTACTCTAGAAGTCGTAAAACTTGTTACAAAAGTATAATTAAGTTTCAAAAGTTTTAAAAAGTGAAATCAAAATTTAAAATCTATCCAATCAATATAATTAAATATTTTTGTTAGCTCTACCCAATTTGAGTAACGAGAAAAACACTGACATGCCATTTATTGATATGATTTGACTACATGTGCTAGAGATATTTGAGCCAAACACAATGCCACGTTCTACTGAATTGAAGTGTCTTGTGTGCCAAGTCACCCTCTCTTTATTTTTCAAATTTGACATTAGAGATTGAATTGAACACCATCTCTTAATTCAACAACAAACACAGATGTCTCGGGGTATCAGGAAACATATGCCAACCCCCAAATTGTTTCGCTAGCTTAATGATTGCTTCCTTCAGAGTTGCATTCCAGCACTACTACACTCGTCTCTTCTCATTTAATCTGTTTCGCCGTCATTGGTGTCATTGGCTTTCATTTCCTCCCTTCGTTGTGGGAGAAATTTGTATAAGAATTCTCTCGACTTCATTTCATAGATTGAAGCTGGATCCACTAATTGATTTTCTTTGAGCACAACCTTCAAATCATCATCCATTTGCTCGCATCTTAGCACATATCCCAACTTTTTCATGGTTCCACTCAATATGCTGAGTGTGAGGCTAAATCGTAAGCAATCCTCGTCAAATTCAAGAAAATCAACCATTCCCTCCAACACTCCCCACAGCACGTTCGGTTTGAGATATTGAATCCACATATGATCTGAATCAAATGATCCAAGAGATCCTGACAACCCATTCCGTCTTTGGCCATTAACATGGGGCATGATGTCAAAAAATATTTCCTTTTCTCCATCTTCTACACTGAAAACAACACAGAGAGCTAATCCCAGGAACTTATTATAAAAGTCTTGTGAAACCATGAAAGATATGTTATTGCCTTCAACAAGGACAAACTCCTCTAGCATATCTCCTCCGGGGAGAATATCTCTGTAGGAAGTAGAAATTCGGGAATAGCGATACTTCTGTTATACCAGTAAATTGTTAGACATAATCAAGTCGATAATTAGTTCAAATGGAAGAGTTTGATTTGAGAATTTTTCTGGTAATTTAACCAAAGTTAGAGTATTATAATAATTAAACATATCGATGTTTCCTTGCCTTATATGTAATACTCATGAAATCATTCACTTGCAAGTGTTGTAGCACATGTAAGTGCAGAATCACTTTATGTTAGATTTACTTCTTTGTATAGAATTTTCAGTTTTTGCATCATACAAACACAGTGCGCCCGACATACACCAACAAATAAACACATGAGAGAGAGAGAGAGAGAGAGAGAGAGAGAGAGAGAGAGAGAGAGAGAGAGAGAGAGAGCTCAACTGAGAAGTCAACCATGATACCGTTGTCAGCCTTGATATCGTCCTCGTCTTCTATTTCCCTTTCACGGTCTTCCTCTGAACTTGTTTTGTTATTAACTTCATCGTATAGCCACCACTATAACATAGAGGTGCAAAATCACAATACATTAGCTCGTTTAGTTTACTAGCATTTGCAGCTTTTGCATTATACAAACTCAATGCACCTATTTCAATCAAACACACACGCCATAATTGCGGGAAGGGAGGGAGAGAGACCTGCTTTGATAGATTGGCCGAACTTTCTTCTTCTGTGGTCGTTTCTTTATCATCATGCCAAATCTCATAGAACAAACCTGGATCCAGTAACTCATCATCTTGATACAAAGCCTCCAAATCATCCTCTAGGGGCTTGCATATTAATCGAAATCCGCACTTTTTTATAATTGAACCATTGACTGCCCTAATGCTTAACTGGAAAGAGCTCGAGTCATTTGGACCAAAAGCGTCTACTGGCCATAGCTGCTCCATTTTAAAAGTAAGAAACCACACATGATTCAAACGTAATAGACATGTCGTGCGTCCTATCGTAGATTGCAATTTGCCATTAATGTATGAATAGATTTGGAGTCGACTGTTTTGTTTCCCCTTCTTTACTCGAATGACAAGGCATATAGCTAAAGCTACGAACTTCTTATATAAATCCTTTGAAGCCATGAAAGACATATAGCCCTCTTTATTCGGGACCAACCATTGCGGCATCTCTCCTCCAGGTAAAAGAATTTGGCAATTCGATGTGACCCCGCATTGCTGTCATAGATGTAAATTGTTAAAAAACATTTCAAATTTGGCACTTGCAAAGAGGAGTTTCAATGAGTTAAGTGGGTTGGCAAGAAAGTTTGGCTATAGTTAGCAATACCTGTACACGACTCCGTATTAATCAGAGAGAGAGAGAGAGAGAGAGAGAGAGAGAGAGAGAGAGAGACTAACCTTACTATGGACCAGTTCATGACATAATAAGTCAATACCATTAGCGGCCCATATGTTGGAGGGAATTTTACTTAGAGATTCACAATTCTCTGCCCACAACTCCTGCAATTGCCCTGGAATCTTGCCAATCTCTTGTAGCTGTCGGCATTCCGAAACATCCAGTTGGAGTAAATTATGTAGCTGCCCGCATGTTGGAAACTTAGCAAAATTGTTTTCGGCCAAATCCAAAAATCGTAAGTATGGAAAACATGAATGATTCTCTAGGAACTCTACTTCTAGTAGATTGCATCCCCCAAGCCCTAAGACCAGTAGCTTAGGAAATCCTGTATCGCTGTTCAGATCACTCAAATCCTCCTCCTTTTTTGGAAACGTGATTAGTTTTGAACAACCATCAAGTATCAATCTCTCAAGATTTGGCAACTTGTAAATGCTAGATGGGAGGTTTGCCAGTTTCTTGCAATTAATTAGATTCAAATTCTCCAAAGAGACAAGATTTTCTATGGATGCAGGAAGTTCCTCAATTGAAGTCCCTTTTAAATAAAGTTCTTGCAAGCCTTTGATTTTATTTGGAATATCAGGGAATCTTTGCAACTTTGAGCAATCAGTAAGATTGAGAAGTTGAAGATTCTTGGTTTGGAGCACATCGGGGAGATGATGAAGGTTAGAGCACCCTTTTAGATTCAACAACCGTAACTTGGTGTGATATGCAACTGATTCGTGAGCACACTCTAAATTTTTGCACTCATGGAGATCCAGTTCCTTGAGATTTGGAGTCAAATTGAGGTCTGGCATACAAACCATCGACGAACATTCACTGAAGTTAAGGAACTTCAAATTTTTAAAGTCCTGCAAAAAAATCCAGACGGAAAAAAATGAAGATAAAAATATTTAAAGAAGAACACACTATCATCATTCAAGCCCCGTGTGATCAGAAATTAGTTGATCATATGGTGTATACAGAGCACTCCTTCTCCCTTTTTAAATATAAGTTTATTGAACGATCCTTGGCCAAAAGAGAAGATTAAAAAAGAATAATACTCGTAATTTTACCAAACACTAGAGCTCTATCGAGCGACATACAAAAGAAACCATTCCAATGCTAAGTGGCGTGGCCACTATGTATACGTTTAGAAACAACACATAATTGAGAGAGAGAGTGTAACCTCAAGTGGGAGCACATGAGCCACGTTTAAATCTTTTGCCTGCTAATTCATGACATGAATTGAAGCTAACATAGGTGGCACTTCATAGATCTACAATCTTATGCAAAGATACGCAAACCTGCCGTAATGGCAGTGGAAGCTAGGGAATCTCTCGTGTCATCACTTATTAGGTCATGGTGATTCGTCGATCGATTTTTGAGAATCACACTTTTTGTTGAAAGTAGTAGAGCCTTGATGCGTTACATGTTGCTGAACTTTATTAAGATTAAAAACCCTTTTATTTATTTGTTCGCTCAACGCGTTCTGACGTCAATGTGGCCGATGACCACGACAGCAAAATTGAAAGCCCACAAAGTTTGTCTCATAGGAGGCATAGGAAGAGAAAAATATAAGAGTAAGCACAAGATTTGAAAAAATTGATATTCGAAAAATTGAGCAAAACCACCAAATTAGAAATATTTAATGGAAAGAAATTGTTGGTAAATACACAATATACAAACATAGAACATATGTAAAATATTTCAAGATTAAAATTTGCAGTAAGAAATTTGTTGTGGCATAGAAAATATTAATAATTAGATTGTGAAACATGTGAGAGATCAAATAAATTATTAGTTTACGCACCTCTCTATGAATACCATATTTGTAAAATAAGTAATCGAGACATTTTGGGAAGAAATTAAATTGAGATCCTGGAAGGTCACCTTTACTTTGTACAGTAGTATAAATATTAATATAAATATAATACATACATACATAACTTTAGATTAGATTTAGGTTTAAATATATTTAAATTAGCAAAACGAGCCCCTTTTTTACTTCTCTTTAGAAAACCTTATTAGTCATGCGTGAAAGCCATTGCGCGCTACCAGGGTCTTAGATGTGGTGCGCTAGCGCCTCTATAAAGTAAGACTCTTCCATAGAATTGTACTCCACCAGCCTTTATTTAAAGAAGCGGGAGAAGGAATGGCTGGTCAATCTATCTCCCTCGAGAGTTGCTTCTCATCTTGTGATTTCTTACTTAGGAATAAATGGAGTAAGGGCGCAACCGAATGGCCTGATTGAAAGGAAAGGAGGGGAACGGGTTACATACTTGGAAGGAGAAGGAGAAACTCCCTGTTATATTTGAAAATGAATATTTGATCCATAAAGATGAAGATAACTTTCTTGGAATTCTGCTTATTCCCTCCTCCTAAAAATAAAGAAGTACTTGCCATAAATCTCTAGTTAGGTCGGTACAATAAAAAGAGACAAGACTTTTGGGGCTGACTTACAGTAAAGACTTAACTCCTTTAAAGATCCTTTATTGCATGATTTCTATATATCTCTTTTCATTATCGGTTGCATTCTATCATAGAAACAACAATGTGAGATCCAATCAAAAGTACTTAGCATGCATTCATTTCAATGATAAAGCAAATAAACAAGAAAAATCTCATTCTATTTTCATATGCAATTTAGAAAAGAATCTAGTAAACTCATCTCTTATATAAAATATAGAATCTTTAATAACATTTTCAGTATCTATCATTTCAAAGGCATACAAATTGAATCCTCAGTTCATGTTTATTAAAATACTAAGCACGGTCATCATTCATTTGTTAAATTATGTCATCAATAAGTTCTTGTTCCAATTTTCGGTATTAAAGTTACTGACCGTATAAGTTGCATTCAGAGTTTTCAATAATTTATATACATATCCATAATCGTATGCATACAAATATAGATATATAAGAGATAAGTAAATAAAGACAATTAATTTTAAATGCGCACCTTGAATTGCTCCCTCACGACTTGGATGTTGGTTTTGTGCAGATCAAGCCCAACCAACTTATTTGGACAAGGGGAAAATTCGGGAAACCAAGGACATTCAGACCATTCAAACCATCTCAGTCCATTAGGAAGACATATAGGACCTTGGAAAGAGTTATGCACATTAATCATGATGAGCAATCTCAACCTTCTCATGTTTGTGAAAGCATTGGGACCTATGTACATTGCTTCTGCCTTAGGTAAAATCAAAACTATGGCTTTTACTTCATTTGTTCCCTGCATTTATAGAACTTGCATTGCAATTAATATATGAAATTAGAGAAAAATAGAGTAAAATCAGTGTTTAAACCACCAAAACTTACCATATCCCCTGATAGAACATCACGGACATCTTCACAAAGCCATAACCTACTTTGTCTTCTAGGATCATCGCGACATTCTTGTTTAACAATATCCATGCCCATCAACTGAATCAAGTCATGCATCCGTATTGTCTTGCAATCTTCAATCCTTAAGGACTTATCATCAAGAACTGTTGTCTTGCAATCTTTAGTTATTAAGGACTTCTCAACAAGAACTTGTACTCCAATAGTTGTGTCAAAGTCGCAACTGTTAAGGACATTCATGATGTACTCTACAGATCGGCCATTGAAGAAGCATGCAATATCAAGGAATATCTCCTTTGCATAGTCCTCTAGTCCATCGTAACTTAACTTGAGAACATCATTGATGGTTTTGTCAGGACTTTTAGCAAGTTTATTCAATGCACTTTCCCACTCCTGTTCTTTTCTTCCACATAGGAAAGAGCCCAATACCTCAAGTGCTAGAGGAAGTCCTTTAGCATAATGCAAAGCCCTATCCACAAGATCCCTCCCTATCACTATTTCCTTACTTCTAAGAAAAGCATGTTTATCAAAAAGTTCAAGAGCTTCCAAATCCTCTAGAGTTTTAACTTCATAGATATGATCTTTATCTATCCCATGGCAAGTTAATAGATGGTTATCTCTTGTTGTGATGATGATTATGCTTCCTTTACCAAACCATTCGCGCTCTCCAGCTAAAACATTTAAATGTTTTACATCATTGACATCATCGAGAACAAGGAGAATTTTTTTGCAACGAAGTCTATCTTGGATCAAATTAATACCTCCATCAACACTAAACACTGTTAATCCCTTTCCCGGAAATATCTCGGACAACAGTTCTTCTTGCAAATGAGCTAAATCCTTGGAATCTTTTGAAGTTTCCCGAACGTTTGCCAAAAAACATGAAGCCTCAAATTGTCTAAAAATATCATTGTAAAGAGCTTTAGCTAGTGCTGTTTTTCCTATACCTCCCTGTCCCCATAACCCTATCATGAGAACATCATCACGAGACTCAAGATTTAACATTGATTCCAACTCTACAACACGTGTACGTATTCCAACTGGATGCTTGGCAACATATAAAGGCGTTCGATCTAGCTGCATAGAGATCTCTTGCACAATGCTCTTTATAAAATCTGCTTCATGTCTGATAAAATCGGGGAAAGGTACTTGACACATTAATTAACTTTCACAGGGAAAAAATAGAAGATGTATGCAACATATAAATGGAAAAGAAGAAGAAGAAGAGAGTGTAACATCAATCATTACTTAGTACTTACTTATCATTCAAATCCCACCCGGACAAGCTACTGGCATCGTAAAGAGCCTTCTCCCATCTCTTCACCTTCTCTGAATCTCTCCCAAACTTGCTCTCATGCTTAACCATAGCTTCTCGGTAGCTTCCTCTTGGTGTTCTCACTTCTTTGGGTTCCACTTTGTAAAACACTGGAAACACTGTGAGTCCTTTTTGCTCCTTGCATTCCATGATTTTCTCCACCTCTTCCAAACACCATGATGAGGAAGCATAGTTCTGGGAGAAAATGATGATTGCGATGCGCGAGTCCTCGATTGCCTTAATAAGCGTTGGTGTTATTTGTTTGCCTTTCTGAAGCTCCTTGCTATCAATGTAAGTGTAGATTCCTTTCCAATCGAGAGCTTCATAGAGATGACTGAGGAAGTTTTTTCGAACGTCCTTACCTTGGAAACTCAAGAAGACATCGTAATTCCCTTTCAAATTAGAAGAAGCGGCCTTTAGAGGAGATGAAGGTTGATTTGCATCCTCAGAATGCTTAGTGCCTAGTCGGGTTGCAGCTTTATCTCTCATGTGGATATCACTTTGTACTAATAAAAAAATAGAAACGAAAACTAAGATCATTTCCATAAGCATATTCTCCAGCAACTAATTTAACAAAAAGTAGCATTTTGGGTAAGGTGCACGAAACCATCCTATATAGGCGCTTCTTGACTTGAATTGCCTTTCTCATTAATAAAAGAAATAGAAAAAAAAATAGCAATACTCCCATGCTCCTGGTGCTAATATACATGACTCAATCACAAAACATTGCCTGTTGAAATATTATTTATAATTAACAATCCGACCTTTTTCTTTCAAAAGGGATTCTACAAATGCAAATCCCACAATAAATTTCCCTCACTTTTCAATCTAAATTTTTCCATACCATATCTTGACTAAAGATCATCGAGTTATTACCCCCTCAGCCTTGTTACATTGATCTCACTCCTTAATTTATCTTTATTTTTGACATTTCACATTTATTTTATAATTTTACCGTCACATTTAGAATTTCTCAACTAACGGATTATCCACAATCAAATAACTATCTAGGGAATTTTTTTTTTTCCTTGTTATTTTGTTTTTGTCGAACCTTCTATTCCATGTTAACACTCTATTTTTCTTACCTTCTTAGTAAAGATTATCAATTATTCACTTGAAGGCGTTCGTTATTAGTGACTGGATGTTATGAACCAATATATTATGAACCAACTATATCATAACATCGGCTTTATCTTCCAGTGAAAACTAAAGCCTTATGACTTTGAATAGCGATGGTGTATAAAGGATTCGTGAAATGGAAACTTCTACTTCAATGTCTCAGTGATATTATTTAATGTATGTACAGCTGCCATTCGATGATGCTCTCATGCAAGAGCTTTTAAACACTTCTTGCCATAAAAGGATTGTGAAAGGTCGAGATTTTTGTTTTGCATGGGTTATAGTTTGAATGGTGGATGATGTTGTGAGAACTTGCCATCTCTGGGTGATTTTCAGTGTTTTTATTCTCCTTTCATATGAAATGAGAAATACGAAATCCTTTGATATAAAATTTGTGCGTTCTCTCTTAGGTTGAATCACTGAATTCATCTAGTACTAATAGTATTTTGGCGCTCCGTGGAGGGCCTTATGGAGAGTTAAACATGGGGCTCATTTGATAATTGCCCCCTCACTTTCGTTTGCTTTAATTTATTCATCATTTTTTCTCTCCATTTCCATAAAATAACTTATTAACAATAAAAAGCACTTGACCTAAACGAGGATGTTGAGATGCGTGTGGGGAAAAGTACAAAAGAAGTCCTAAAACTATTAAATTAGTACCAATTTAGTTTTAAACATTTCAATTGAACAAATTTATCATAAATCTTATTATATTGATACCAATTATGTTCACTTGGCTAATTTAGGTTGAAAATTACTGACTTAGACAGAAGTAATCCTACATGGCACAACCAGCATTACATCAACAATTTTTTTAAATTCTTTTCTTTTTTCTTTTCTTTTCCTTTCTCTTGTTTGTTTTTCCCTTCTTTCTCTCCACACCACTTGCCACCTCCATGATGGCCAAAGGAGGTCGCCAACCAATGGGGGAGGGTAAGGATCGGGATGCCCTCGCCTAGGTGAAAGCCCTCACCATTGCTAGATGCTCGTGAGGTTGCCCCCCGCCGGCCGCAACCTCACCGGCCTTTGGTGACGGCTGGGTGAGATTCCCTTTGCTAGATTTAGCAAGGGACGACCTCACCTAGATGGCAAGGGGCCTCACCCAGCCCTTGCTAAAGGCTAAAGGCTAGGTAGGTCATCTCGGCCCTTGCCCTTTGTCAGCTATCACGAAGGCGGTGATTGGCGGCGAGGGGAAATAATAGAAAAAGAGAAAAGAGAAAGGAAAGGGGAAAAAAAGAATGTTGTGACCTCCGCTTTTCGTTCGGAGGGGAAAAGTCAATAGGTTTAGAGGTATTACCTAAAAGACAGACCTATGACCCTTATTAGGCGTGGGCTCTCACGCGACGTTGGGATATTTGAATTAAGCTTCAATTGACATTATAAAGATTTTCTAATGAAGAGTCGTCACTAGTCTATTGAGGTCGACTATAAATCAAATGAGGCATGTGAGCGTACATCACTTTTTACGTAATCAGAAAATTTAGAGTCAGAGACTTGGTTACACTAATTAATTAATTAGTGCAATTTCATCACCTAATCTTGATCATTTCAAAAAGATTTTTTCTCAAGCAATCAAGATTGATTTTAAGCCTATCCACTAACGCGTGAGAAGATCGCGCAATACAATAAGCAACCAAGGAAATGGTAGATGAATTGCATGGAAGAGAAACGATATACCGTTACCAAATAAGGAGCATGCCATTTCTAACTAACCTAAAGGAAGGCCATAGTCATCATATTGAAAGTGCACAATTAAGAGCGTTTATCTCTAAAAATAATCGAGACCCTATGGTAAAGTCCTAAAAGCTTGTTCAATTTTTTAACATGATTTAATATGAATGATTTTCCCACACTTTAAGAGAAAACTACCCAAAAGAATACTATCTTTTAATCTTTTTCCGAGGAATTCTTATTTTTGAATTTTTTGGAATATTTTTTATTTTTTTTTCAAATTTTCTTTTAAAAAAATTATTCCGAAAAATATGGATCCGGGCCAGGCCTCGTGGCCCAGCCCGAAAATGAGCTACGGCAGGTCACACGAATCTGGGCTCAGGGACACGAATGGGCTTTACACATTGAAAGGCTTTAATCGATTAAAAACGAATTGGGCTCAGCTCATATAATTAAGCCCAATTCCTCTGGATTTAACTGAGCCCAATCTTTTGACCAAAAACTAAGCCCAATCCAACGGATCTAGTCATCTAACATATCCAGAACCCAAAACATACTAAGGTCAAATGAGCCCAAAGTCATCAAAATCCAGCTTCGGTCCCTACTTCCACGACATGGAGAACTTCCTTCTTCCCTTGTTCCCTTCATCCTCCCCACTCCCCAGAACATAAATACGTCACTCCTTGATATTAAAACTTGCGATCAACAAAAGAAAGCGCCGGTTATGGACGGCCATTCCAGCATTAAACGAAACCTCACCGTCGTTTACCCCCACCTTGTCGCCAGACCAATCCAAGAATATTCACAAGGACAGTATCAAAGCACCAAGCAACGGCGACTGAAAGTTTTAAGAGATTCGGACTCGATGGAAATGAAATTTTTAACTTACGCACTCAATAATCAAAGAAAAATCTTGCATTGAACAGAACAAATTCGAGTCTGTTTAAATGGACCTATTCGGAGCTCGAGCTCACACCTAAACTCAAGAGAAATCAGCGAGCAACGTTCAAACTTAAGAAAAACCGACTCATTCAGGTACAACGCGAGCGAGGACTAAAGAAATCGAGCTTGCTTTGGTCTTTTAAAATCAAGCAGGAAGAGGCAAAAAAATAAAAATAAAAATAAAGAAGGAACGAGCATTTAATCGTGGGGGCCCTACCTGGCTTGGATTCTGTGGGCATCGTCGGCGGCGAAGGTTGAGAATAGCGACTCCAAACTCGTGTCTGGCTTCAGTCGACTCCACCGAGGTCAGGGACCGCGGCGACGAATGGCAGCGGATGGACGATGCTCTGGAGGTGGCGGACGACGTAGATCGGCTGTGGCTCCGAGGTTTTGTGTGGGGGCTTCAATGGCAACCGTTCCCGGAGTAGAGAAAGACCAAGATGCTTCTTTTTTTTTTTTTTTCTTTTCTTTTTCGTGAGAGCAAAGAAGTAGGTAACGGTGAAGGAGTGAGGTATCCGGGAATGGGATGCGAGAGCAGTCGCCGGCGGGAGGTAGTCGGACGGAGATGGTGGAGGTGGCTGGTCAGGTGAGTTCAGCAGAAAGGACGGGGAATGCTTTTTTTTTTCCTTTTCCAGAAAAATGCTGCCTGAAGATGGTGGTCTCCCCTTCCACCCTTTTCGTGAACGCCCTTCCCTTTTTTTTTTTTTCCTTCCTTTATATGGGAAATTGTCTCTTTTAAGAGAGAGTGTGAGAGATCCCTAGAAAGAACTTCCCGTCAGTTTCGAAGGGGCGGCTATTATTAGAGGAGATGAAAGTTGATCTCCCGCAGGATGCTCACTGTTTGGTCGGGTTGCAGCTTTACCTCTCATGTGTATTTCGCTTCGCTCGGGTTGCAGCTTTACCTCTTATGTGTATTTCGCTTCGCTCTTAAGCATGACTTCCTCGAATCATGCGGCAGCGGCAATCGAAGAAAGCCATAAAAAGGACAACCGAAGTTATTGCACGCGTAATTTCCGCATCCTTATTTTTCTTTATTTTCCTTTCTTGTATTGACTTGTTTTCTCTAATAATAAAAAAACAGAAACGCAAACCAACCGCAGTTCATTTTCTCGGAGTCGGTAATCATATTCTCCACCAAACTAATTTAATAAAAAGCAGAGAGCGATAGAAAAGAAAACAAAAAGACAATCAATGGACTGCTACTTAACTTTGCTGACCATTTCCATTAATAAAAGAAATATAAAGGAAAACTAGCAATACCGCCATGTCCCTGTGCCAATAGACATGAGTCAATCGCAAAAACATCGCTGGTTGGGTTATTATTTATAATGAACGTTTTGACTCTTTTTTTTTTTTTTTCTGTTAGAAAGGATTCTAAACAAGCAAATTCCAAAATAAATTTTCCTTACTTTTCAAACCACTGGGGGTTCGCCCCAGTGGCCACCCTTCCAACATGGAAGGGGGAGGTGAGGGGTTCAAATCCCCACCTTCTCCGGGGGTGATGGGGATAGGGACGCGTAAGTTTCGAGAGTGGGTTGCGACTCTCACGCCCCGCAAGGCGGGGCACAAGTCTGCGAAAGTGAGTGTAGCATAGGAATAGAGTAGGACTCGACCAAAAAAAAAAAAAAAAAAACTAAATTTCTTTATACCATATCTTGCCTAAAGATTATCAAGTCATCCCACTTTAGCCAAGTCATTTTGATCTCTCCTTAATTATTTTTGTCTTTGACATTTTATATTTATTTTATACTTTTACTGTAAAATTTAGAATTTCTTAGCTAATGGATTATTTGTGATCACATAACTATCTAGGGAATACTTTTTTTCTTTTTAACTTCATTTTTGTCAAACCTTTTATTTTCTGTTAACACTCTCTGTTTTCTTAACTTCTTAGTAAAGATTATCACTTGTTCATTTGAAAGTGTTTGTCGTTAGCAATCAGATATTATGAACCGACTATATTTATATTGGCTTTATCTTCCAGTAAATATTGGAGCTTTATAACTTTGAATAGCAATGACATATAGAGGATTCATGGAATGGAAACTTCTGCTTCAATGTCCTAGTGATATTATTTAGTGCATGTATATCTGCCTTTTGACGACGTTCTCATGTAGGAGCTTTTGGACACTTCTTGGCGATAAAAGGATTGCGAAAGGTTGAGATATATATTTTGCATGGGTTATAGTTTGATTGATGGATGATTTTGAGAGAACTTGCAATCTAGGAGTGATTTTGAGTGTTTTTATTTCTCGCACTCATATCAAATGAGAAATATTGAGTCCTTTGACATAAAGTTTGTGCGTTCTCTCTTGGGTTGAACCACTGAATTCATCTAGTACTATTATCTATTTTGATGCTCTATAAAGGGCCTTATGAAGAGTTGACATGTGGCTCATTTAATGGTTGCCACTTCACTTTCATTTTCTTTAATTTATTCATCATTTTTTCTCTTCATTTCCAAGAGAAGATGGCCCGTAAAAGCTAGTAGACCAAACCTTGGTCCCTTGCAAGTGATAAGTGTATCTAGCCATTAACTCAGTGTCTAGTATAATAGACTTTCTTTGTTTCTCAACGACATTAGTGAAGATTTCTCCTTTTTTATGTCTGAATGTTGTTTTGCCATGATCGAGCACTTGAATCCAAAAAAAGTAGAAAGGAAAAGAAGAGAGGGAAGAGAGGGTTCAACACATATGCACTTTCTATTGGATCTTGTTAGGAATTACTGATTCCTTAAAATGGATTCGACACTAAATCGAACCCTTATAACGAATGCGGAAGACGAGCCCAAGAATCACATGTATCACTGATCAGAGATACACTACGGAATCGAGCATACTTTATTGTCTATAGATTAAACACCAATGTTGAAGTTCGAGGAAGAATCTTGATCCTGTTCTACCGAGGAGTGTACTGTTGCTGTAAGGGGAAGAAAACTTATGTTGTTATTGGGAGAGGGAGAGAACTATTTCCTTGAGAATGTATGTATGTCCCAAAAGGTAAATTCCCTTTTTGTTTCTTTCCCTCAAAGCCTCTCATCCAAAGGACACAACCCCTCAACGTAATACATATCCTCAAAGACGCAATTGTTCCTTCATGGGCCTTTATCTTGCGGGCTAGGCTTTTAGGCCCAACATGGGCGAACAGGCCTACTAAGGCCTATCATCTCAATTAAATAACCCATCATCTCCCACTCGCACATGATAAACTGAACAGGATCCTCTTTACCTCTCTGCAACATTCATACTGGTGAATAAATCGTGGACCAGCATACATTGAGAGCTCGTTGTCATACATCTGTTAGGAATATATATCCGTTGACACCTAAATTTTGGCAACCCGTTTATTCATTTATCGCATTAAAAAAATAGGGATTAATTTTAACCCCTAAAAAAATATTAGTTAATTAATTAATTGCATAGCATATAGATTTAAGTGCATTTGCATTTTTTGCATTTATTGGACCGGTGGCAAATGGATTTGAATTAGTGGTTCTAAGTTTTAAATTGACAGGTCAGACTAAGCCCATGAAGCGAGCAAATTGGCCCAAGCCCTTTTTTTTATGATTGGAAATCATCTTGTGAAAATAAAAATTTGAAAATTTTTGAGATATGGAATTTTTCGGATAGAGTAAGTGGAAAAACGAATATTGCGTTCGGCAAAATGAATATTGCATTTGGAAAAAAGAATTTTTGTGGATACCGATTTGGAAAGATTAAAAACCCTAATTCGCGGCCTATAAATAGTTTAAAACATATAGGGTTCAGGGGGCCACACATTGAATACATGACTGCATAAGAGGAGTTCTAATTTTCGAGGCGTTTCATTCATTTCTTTAATTTGAAATTCAATACAAAAGGGGGTTTCCTTCATGTCTTTGAGGGAGAGGTTGGGAGTTCGAAGCCCCTGCGACGCAAGTGGCAGGGAGGTTAGTGGGTCATTAGGTGATTGACGCGTGGCACCGAGGTGGTGGCCTCCCCGCTAGCGACATTTGGGGGTTTACGTGGCAGCTGTTGGCTAAGGCGATTCCTTTAGCTGCAAAAAAAAAAAAAAAAAAAAAAAAAAAAAAAACTCAATTGCTGAAAAAGTGCAGGGGTAGAAAGCAGCAACAGTATAAGTGACAATAGTAGAGAGGGAAGTGATGTATGCGGTAGCAGAGAAGGAAAAAGGGAGGAACCACTGTTCATCTTCTTCGCCGGGCTTCCTGCTGGCATTTGCTGCTGCATCGGGGCGGTGGTTGACGCAAGTTGCAGGGAGGCTAGTGGGTCATTAGGTGATTGACACGTGGTGCCGGGGTGGTGGTCTCCCCGCTAGTGACACTTGGGGGTCTACGTGGTGGCTGTCGGCCAAGGCGATTTCTCCAGCAGCAAAAAAAAAAAAAAAAACTCAATTGCTGAAAAAGTGCAGGGGCAGAAAGCAGCAACAATAAAAGTGACAGCAACAGAGAGGGAAGTGATGTATGCGGTTGTAGAGAAGGAAAAAGGGAGGAACCACTGTTCATCTTCTTCGCCAGGCTTCCTGTTGGCATTTGCCACTGCACCCACGTTGTTGCGCTCATAGGCCACCGCTGCTTCGCCGATCTCGCCCGCGACGTGGAGCCCCGTCACCAATTCCCTGCATATCTGCTCCGATACCTAGCAGATCCGCCTTCGCCTCTACTCCGCCCGCAAAGCTGCTGCCTCTACCGAGTCGCTCCACTAGCCTGACGAAGTAGCCTCTGTGCCGATCCGCAACGACCTCGATGTTGCTCCTGGTCCGTTTGTTGCTGGTCCGCTTGCCACCGCGACCTCGCGAAGTTCCTCGACACCCGCGACCTAATGCCCGATGTTCTTTGCTCCAACCGCGACCAGTGCCTAGCTGAACCCCGTTCGCCGTCTTCGAGCCACTGCCCTTCCCCGGCGCCGTCAGATCCCGAGCAAGTTGCTGCCCGTTTGCCTCGCCGCCCCGTACGCGACCTGCCCAGCTCGGCACTGCGTCTCCACAACCCTCTGTGTCTTTGCCAACCTGCTTTGCTGTTGCCGCCTACCAGCCTCCGCCGTGAGCACCCGAGCAGCACAACCTCGTTGTTTATTGCTCCGCCCTTGCAGCAGTTCGCTTCTACCCGCACTCGACGCCAGCAGGTCCTAGACCGTCCAAATGCCGGTTGCCGCTCTTTCACGCCCTGTTACAGTCCCGGCAAATATGTTATTGCTTCACCTACTGCTGGCCTGTGCTTGTTGGCCCTTGTTGGAGCTCCGATGACCGCGACCTCTGATCGACGGTAACCCACTGCCATAGCTACCGCCCCTCACTGGAGTCGGTGACCAGCCACACAAGCACAAGTTCTATTTGGAAAGCAAAAAAGAAAAAGGAAAAAAAAATCAAATTAGGTAGATTTGCTTTATTTTATTAGGCAAGTTTATTTTATATTATTTTGTTTTTTATATTTTTTTTTGGTAAAGTTTATTTTTTATATGTTGGTTTCTTTGTTTGAAATATTTCTCTATGCATAATTGGAAATCCTAATATATTACCTAACTCACAACTGCGCTTGGGTTTTTTATTTCATCTATAAGGTACTAGATGAAATAATTAATCAAGCGGGAATAAAATTGATATTTTGATCTTTAAGGCTTAAGATCAATTTATCGATTTTACTAGCAAAATATTATCCCTTGATTTGAACGGTGTGTGATATTTTTGATGATTTTGAATGATTTGCCTTGTTAGAATATTGCATGATTCAGGGTTATTTGCATGTTTAGATTAAGCATTTTGTTTATCATGAATTTTCGAAATAAAAAAATAAATAAATCTAGGATGTTAGATTTTTGTTTCATTAGCTTAAATTGCATGTTTAATTATTTGACATTTCTTAATTTTGAAATTAATTAAAAAAACAACAAAACAAAAATCATCATGTATATGTCATCTATAATTAGGGCATCCTTTTGTACGTCATTGCACATTAGGATAAAATTGCATACTTCATTTTAAGTTTAGATTAATTTAGATAAACTGCATCTTAGGTTAGAGATTGATAGGTTAAGATAATATCCTAGTTTAAATTAGGGTTTAGCCTGACCTAATCCTTAATATAAATTAGGTAGAATCTTAATTTAGCCAGATAATTTTCATATTTTTCTAATTTCGAAATTTCATAAAAAATACAAAAAAAAAAAATCTTTGAATTAGTTTCAATCTTCAGGATAGATTGCATTTTTTAATAAAATAAAATAAAATAAAAATGTCATTGCATGTCATTTAGAATTAGATTCATGAAATGCTTGCCATTTAGTGATTGTTGTTAGGTCCGTTTTGCATGTCATTAGAATTAGGTCATTTAGTTAATACTACATTGCATATTGCATGATTTTCATTAATCAAGTGAAAACAAAAAAGAAATTGCGTGTTAATTAGAAATCATATTTATGGTTGTTGATGTGGATTCTAATTTAACATTGCAGATGATTTGGTTGCTTTGAGGTAAGTTTTTGTTATTCATTTTTTTTTTGGTGTTAAATTGGTAGTTTGCGCATCGCATCCGCATGATCACCTCACATATTAAAGAAACAAATTAAAATCAATTCAAGCTGCTTGCCAAACATTTTTCAAAATAAAAGAGAAAGGTACCGAAAGGGCATTAGAGAAATCTAGTATAACCAAGTCCCTGTACCCATGGCCACTAGTTCATAGGAGTAAAATAATTCTCCCATTATTTTATTTAGGTGTCTAGTCAACCTTTCATAAACCGATTAGTAGCGACTCCTTGATAAAATCCATTTGCATGTTTAAAAATTTGAATCTAAGTCGCGAATTGGTATGGGCTTGTGAAGGCTCGAGTTAAGTCTAGGCTTAACAATCCATAGTCAAACCTAAGTGGTTCACACCCAAAAATTTGGTCGCGACAATAGCAGCTCATAATGGGCATCACACTATGAGTAGATTTAGTATGCAGTACCGTAGATCGATCGATCACATTTATATCTCTCTCTTGATCTCTTTTTAAACAATGATATATTGTATTCACAATTATGATTATCCCAAAGACAGTCATAATTGGTCAACCAGTTAATACAAAACTAGAATGTGATTTTCCAAATTCAATCTTTCTCTTTCCTTCAAACTCTTAATTTCAGTTCAACTTACTTTTCTAGAAATGTCATATTAGATCAAATCAATTCATGATCATTGGCAACATCTTAAGATAGAAAATACTAAACAGAAATCTTGAGAATAAGTAAGAGTCATGAAGGCACTAAATTGAGGAACTATTTTCCTCAAACTTTTGCCACTCTTATTGGTTGTCTTATGCATACGTAGTAAGAAATACATATTATGGTATTAACTCATTTCCCATTAAACATATGTCTACACCATTAATAATGTACAGATGATAGTTCAGACATACATAATGTCTAAACATATTTACTCATTCACATAATTTATCAGAACTCACATTTGGCATCATAGACAGATAAAGTAAAATATGTGGGTTATTTTACTTTCGGACATAGTAAATATTATGTTCTTATCTTAACACTCAGTTAAGGTGACTTATGTATTTTAAGCTTTAGCTCTCGATTATTACATAAAGAATAAGCTTAAAAATCGTCTCATCTTTATTTATCACATAGTAGATAAATGTGATTACCCGTGTGAGTGGACTAATATTTTATCTGTCCGGCATACTTTCTCAACTTAATATAATGCACTAAGCATTAAGATGCATAAACGTCAAACAAAGATTCATAAGCATTAATAATGAAAAAACACAAATTCATTAAGTGTAAACACTTCAGGGAAATTACAATATTCAGTACATCAACCTTTATACAATCCTAGAGATTTTACATGACCACAAAACACATCTCTAGGTATTGGCTTTATCATATGATCTATTACCATTCTATGTGACACCCCGAACCCTTCGCAGGTCGTCACCAGTGCCGGTGTTACACTTACTTTCCTCTTTCTATCTTGTACTTAATACAAGCGTCATTAATCACAGGCATTTTTTTTTTTAAAACGAATCGGTCCCAATGCGACTCATAGCGGAAGCAACTTAAACATCACCATCTCTCCCCTTACTAACCATGATACCAATACACACCACTGCTCATCAGAATATAAAAGATAAGCCATGCCACTTTTATTTACATATTATCGATGGGTTTTTCACGGGTCGATACAACAAAAAGGAGACCAAGATTTTCAGCCACACTCGGCCTCATCCCAAAAAGATACTACGACCCCTAAATAAGATCACATGACATTCCCCCCATCTAACAGTGGCTACTATTCCCAAAAAAGAGACACCAGCTCTCTACCATTCACGCAACCATCACACCCATCCAGGTGCATCGGGTGGTGGTGGCGGTAACATCCCCCTAAACACTCCGTCTCGGCGAACATGAACAGACAAAAACTGTCACGCCTCGATCCTTGGGCACGCACACATCCTTCTCTTGGTCGATTTTTAATATGCGATATCCCAGGACTATATATCGCCGACCCTTTCATTCATTAAGCACATGCGGAAGCAATTATAAATCCCCAGACAATAAAACAATGGGATAGAAAAAGCAGGCTATATTTTTCATATTGAAATTTACAACCAAATCTTTATACATGGCATTAGACAGAGTACTTCACGAGCTATTCGCAACTTCAGAGTCTCACTCTATCTACACATATACAAAATGGTTCACAAAGAGATGGAATTTCAATCCTCGTCTAAGTCATACTCGAGATCATCCTGATCCTCCTCTGATTCCTCTTCACTTAGATCATTCTCTTTCTCAATTTCACCTGCGAGTTCTCATTAACAAATTCCTCCTGCTCAGCTCCTCGTCGGGATCTGAAATGTTTTCCCCAACGGGATGAGACTACGTCTCGCGAGTTCTACCCCACTAAGCCCGATTAGTAAACTATTATACTAAAGGCTGCCTAAACACGCATAGGTCAGAAGACGTACCTTAGCATCAGATCCCACCTGCAAGTCAGTACAATTTACAATAGACACTCAAGCAATCATATCACCGATCGAAGCATCGATCAAATCGACCTAGTCGATTACAAGCCAACAAGACCACTCACGGTCATTTCCACTCAGTCAATCAATTCACAACATCAAATCAAAACAATGATCAATCAACCTAGTCGATTACATGTCAGTTGGATCATTCCCCAGTCGTTTCCCTTTTTAAGTCTCAAATTGAACTCATGACTTCGCAAGCCTAGACTACCAAATCTTGGCAACAAATTACAGTCCCGAAGGACACGACCTACCTTTAGGTAGCAAATTACGGCCCAATGGGCGCGACCTTTAATAGGTGGCGGATTACAGCCTTATCAGGCGCGACCCGTATCGGGTGGCAAATTACGACCTTCTCAGGCGCGACCCCTATCGGGTGGCAGATTACGGCCTTATCAGGCGCGACCCATATCGGATGGCAGATTACGGCCTTATCAGGCGCGACCCATATCGGGTGGCAAATCTCAGCCCAACTGGCATAGCCATACTTCGGCGGCTTTCGAGGTTTAACTCACAACCTCTCATAGTCAAATTCTAATTGAATGCCGACACTGATCAATCTTGGGATGAATCCCCACATACTCATCAACTCACTCAATTTTCTCACGATATTAACATACCCGATGAATCTTAGCCAAGAGTATATTCAAATCACTCTCACAATTCTACTCACTTTACAACTCAACAAAGCATTATAAATGCTGAATAAACATAATTGGCCACTTACCAATCAATAATTCAATCTCAATCAATTCCAATCAATTTAGGGTAAATCCCTAAAATATCACAATTTATTCAATTCCATACAAAGTGGAGCTCAAATAAATAAACGGACTGCGCCACGACGATCAGCACGAGATTTTGGTCGTCGGCCATCAAAATCTTAATTTCCGAAAAATAATTAATTAAATAATTAATTTAGAAAATTAAACAATTAACATTAAAAATTCAATTTAGCTCAAAATAAAACCCGATTAAATAAACGGACTTCACCACGGTCATCAGCATAATTTTCCGGTTCCAGGCCATCTTAGTTGAATTTTCGAAAAATAAATAATTATTTAATTTAATTCCGAAAATTAATATTTAAATACTAAAAAAATCCACTTAGGCCTGAAAAGCTTAATTGGAACCCACTAAGGGTCGGGAAAAATCCCGAGGCACTTCCAATAATTAGTAGACCACGTCTACTTGCTAATTACACATTCAATTTATCTAATTCGCATCATAATTGGCTAATAATTGCTAATTAAATCTAATCTAACAACCTAAACATAATTAATTAAATCTAAACCAATCTTAAGCATAAATTAGCCACTAATCCTGGATTAGTGAGGTTACTCACCAAATCGCGCGCAAATCGGATCAATCCGACGGCGGCGACGCGAGGAATGATTGTTCCCAAAGCACGGCTCGGGTTCGGGGTCGGGAAACGGCCCAAAAGCAGGCCTGAAGATGCTGAAACCCACTCCGTGGGTCTGCTGGACGGAGCCGAACGGGGCTGCTTCGACGGCTAGGGCGGCGAGGGGAAGCCGGCGGAGGGCGAGGGGGTCGCGGGGGTGGTCCGGCGGAGCTAGGCAATGGCCGGAGGTGGCCGGACGGTGGCTGGTCGGTGCGGAACAGGGGCTGGGTCGGCTGGATCGCACGGAGGGAGGAGCGGCTGCGAACGACGGACGGCGGGACGACGGCGGGCGCACGGGCACGGCGCGGGTGCGGGCGACGGTGCGGCGGCGGGACGGCGACGGAGTTGCAGCTTTTGGTCTTCTTCCGCTTCTGGTTTCCGCGAAGAAGAAAGAAGAAAGAAGGAGAAGAAGGGAACCGATTCTGTCGTGCAGGGGAAGAAAGAAGAGAGAGGAGAGAGAAGAGAGATGGGATAAGCATTGACCGGTCAAAGAAAGAGAGAGAGGGAATGGGCGGTGGGGAATTCGCACGAGGGGGAGGGGAAAAAGAGAGAAGAGAGAGAGAAAAGAAAGAGAGAAAAAGGGAGAGAGAGAAAAGAAATCTAAAAATCATATTATTCTTATTTTTCTTTTCTCTTTCCCTTTCTAATTTCTTCCGGTCTTCGATTTTTCCTCCGATAATTTCTTTCTCGAAATTTCGGACTCGTCGATAATTTGACGATCGATGAGACAAGGTCCTAAAAATGAATTGTGACACACTCGGATATTCGATTCCCAAAACCGAATTAAATTTCATGATTAAAATCGACCGAACGTGATTTTAGTCCAATCCAACAAATAAGGTAGCTTTTAGGGATTTTACCGCGGATATATCCCTTAAAGGCTTCACCCAATAAGTTAGTTAACTCGTGAGTGATCAGCTCAAAGAAAAAGGACCATAAGCACGCCGACGATATGCACATTTCATATGTTCGGGACGGGGTCGAAATTCGGGATGTCACAAAAACTCCTGGATGACTGGGCCATCAGCCAAGCCCACATCGTACATAACCAGCACACGCACTCACATAAATGTCAGTCCAGGGATAGTGACGCAGTCGATCTCCGTACATTCTACTTCTACATCTGACGGAATACCATAGAAGGTGCCTCGCGTGACGGTAGGAAGCGGCATCTTTCTAATCTGAAATGTTATCCCCAAAAGGGGTGAGTACAACCACTCAGCAGATAGAGAAATCCAATAACATTCCAATGCATCATGCATATCATCACACGTTGCAAGCATCACTTACCTTGTAATCATGCGTATCAGGCATCATCACATCATATATATCATCATCATCATGGCATATCATATATCATTATCATCATCATGCATTTCATCATGCATATCACACCATGGATGATCATCATGTCACATCACACATCACCCTCATGCGTCATCATGCATATACTATCATAGGTGATCATTATATCACATCATATGCCATCATCATCATGCATCATCATGCATATATTGTCATATCATGGGTGATCATCACATCATATCACATGCCATCATCATCATGCATCATCATGCATATATTATCATAGGTGATCATCATCATGCATTATCATCTCATCAGTTAATTATCATCTTTATCTTTCAATTTTGATCACCACATTACCCATTTCTCAAATCATCAATCTCATCATCAACCCTTCGGGTAGAAACCTCCGACAGGGTACCATTATCAATCCTTCGGGTAGAAACCTCCGACAGGATTCCATGATCAATTTCATCATCACCCTTCGGGCAGAAACCTCCGACAGGGTTCCCGGCCAACTCAGCCATCCCATGGCCACCGGGCTTCCAGCCCCCCACATTCCGGGTATCTCGCATCTCATCTAGCATCACGAGGCATTCCCTTCGGGCAGAAACCTCCGACAGGGCTTCCAGCCTTTACCCTTCTAGCCAGGTATCCCGCACCTAAATCCTGGTGTCGCGAGGCATTCCCTTCGGGCAGAAACCTCCGACAGGGCTTTCGGCCCCCCACATTTCGGGCATCCTGAAACTCCCACGGAATCTCTGGAATTACACCACCAGGCCACCAGACAACATCCTCCACCACAACCTCATTCTCATCCACATTTATCTTTTATCTCAATTTAACATGGCAATTTGGCATGGCATCAAACATATCACACTTGCATCTCAATTCACATGTCATGCACATGTCATAGCTTAATCACATAAGCATTTCAATTCACATGTCATGCACATGTCATAGCTTAATCACATAAGCATTTCAATTCACGTGTCATGCATATGTCATAGCTTAATCACATAAGCATTTCAATTCACGTGTCATGCATATGTCATAGCTTAATCACATAAGCATTTCAACTTAATGCATGTACAAAGACCTCATCACACAAGTGCCACACAAATGGAATTGAATCCATGGCCAAATAAAAATCTATTTTTTTTTTTTTTTATTATTTTATTATTTTATTATTATATTATTATTTTATTATATTTATTTATTTTCATAAATAAATATTTAATATCTATGATTTTCCCAAAATCATAATATTCAAATAATCACTAATAGGGTCACAATTTTATATAAAATTCGTGGCCAAATTGAATTTCTTATAATATCACAATTTCCTCCAAAAACATCCTAAAATTCTCGGATTTAAATCCACTGCACAGTTTCCGAATAAATTCAATTAAAATATTCATTCGGTCTTCAAAAATTACGAAACTTTACAGGGTGATAGCCAACACATTTTCGTACCTTTTTCATTCAGAAATTTAATCCAAATTCTTTTTAGATTAATTTCCATAGCCCTACGAAGCTTCTGGAACCACTACCGCGACGTCCAGAACACACTTCTCCGTATTTCTTAGATTTCACCCACCAAATCTCTTTCGTTCCTTCTGAAATTTAAGTATGTTATGTAAAAATGTGTCCTTTACAATTTTCATGAAGGAATCTAGGTCAAATAACCAGATTACGGTCACCATTTTAGTCCATGAAGTCTCGGGTGTCTCGGTACACCTCACCAGAATCAACCATCTCCAAGATCTAACCGATTCACCAAGTTATACTTGTTATTTTTGCCTCATATTCGAGTATGTTGTAGCTTAAGGTGTTTCCTACAACTTTCAAGAAGACAGTAAAGTGAGATCTCCAACAGAAATCAACATGCAAACAAGAAATCGACAAGAGGTCAGTGAAAATTTCGTAGATCTAAGTGTCCGTATAATAGAACTTTTGACCCCTCAAATCTCCATCGTTTTCTACGAATTTGTATTATGTCATAGTACAAGACATTAGCTTCAACTTTCATGAAGACACCGAAGCCAAAATCGAACTCCAAACCCACATGCAAACTCGAACAAGCCACTGACTTCATCAACCCGAACGAAAACAGTCACACGTTTTGCACAATATCAACCCTTACCTCGGTTTTTCGCACAAATCACGCCTAAACCTAACATGCAAACACCACAACAAACATGCAAAGGAAGTTATGGACTCCACTTGCTTTAAAGAGGAACAAACGGCAATGAACGACGGCGTACGGACGGCGAACGAACGGCGAGCACACGGCTGCACCTCCCTCTCAGCTCCGCCTCCTCTCTCTCCCTCTCGGTTCCTCTCTTCTGCTCAAGCTCTCTCTTTGGACGGAAATGAAGCAAGCAACCGGCCATTTCTCTCTCCTAACCCCTTTTATATCCCCTAAAGCCCATGATTAGCAATGATTAACTCACCTCATGTCCAACCAATGCATGCTCTCCTTTGTGCCACATGTTATTTCTATTTTTGAATTTAAATGGGCTTGGGCTTAGGCCCATCCGGCCATTCCCCCTTGGGCTGGTCGAATCCTCCCCTTGGCTTCCATTTGGGCCAGCCATTCGGCCCACTAGGCTTAGGCCAATGGGTCCAAGGCCCATTTCGAAAATAACCCTATTTTCTCCTCTTTTTTTTTTGAATTCCTTTTAATTAATATTTCTAAATTCAAATTTCATCTTGGCCAAAGTCTTGGGATATTTTTAATTATTGAAATTTAAATCATATGGCCAAGCATTAATCTATTAAATTCGAATTTCCACAACCACAAGCATAATTTGTTTAAATTAAAAGACTAATTGGCTAAGGCATAAGCCAAAAGAAATTCTATCACCTAATCAAAGATTTTTAACACACCTTAAGGCTCGGCCTTGAATTTCTGGGATGCCATATTCTACGCGTAGATATGTACTGTAAGTTCAAATCTTTTCGTGCAACCATATCCTTGACAAAATTATATTTGGTATCTATATGTCTGGTCTTGCCATGATATTTTGGATCTTTGGTGTACGTTATAGCTGTTTGGCTATCACAGTTAACCAATAATGGATTTGCAGCATATCCAATATCACATAAATGATCCAAAAATCTCTTAAGCCAAACACCTTCTTGTACTGTTATTGATAATGCCACGAACTCAGCTTTCATCGTGGACAAGACTATAAACGTTTGTTTCTTACTGCTCCAATATATGGCGCCATTATTTAGTAAGAAAACAAAACCAGAGTTAGATTTCCTTTAATCCAAATCTCCTCCCCAATTAACATCTGATTAGTTTTCAAGCCGCGGATCCTTTTCTTGGTAATTCAGCTTGTAATTAGCAGTTTTCTTCAGATACCTCAATATTCTTTTAACGGCTTTCCAATGTGCTTAACCTGGATTAGATTGGTATCTACTAACCATTCCAATTGCAAAACATATGTCAGGTCTTGTACATATCATAGTGTACATTAAGCATCTCACAGCACTAGCATAAGGAACATGTCTCATTTGTTCCTTTTCTTGTGGAGTCCTTGGACAAAGTCTATGGCTCAATCCTTCACCTTTTGCAATAAGAGTATCAATGAGTTTACAATCTTGCATATGAAATCGTTCAATAACCTTAGTTATGTATGTTTCTTGCGAAAGAGATAATGATTTTTTCGAACGATCTCTTGAAATCTTAACTCCAAGGATATATGCAGCCTCACCCATATCTTTCATCTTAAAGTTGGAAGATAACCAACTCTTCACAGTATTAACAAACTCCATATTGCTTCAAGTAATTAGTATATCATCAACATATAATGATATGATCACAAATTGATCTTTGAATCTTTTGATATATATGCAATGATCATCATCTATTATTGTAAAATCATATGCCATTATGGTATTATGAAAACTTATATACTATTGTCTTGACGATTGCTAAAAGCCATATATCGATCTTAAAAGTCAACATACCTTTCCTTCTTAGCCTTCCATAATGAAACCAGCAGGTTGTTTCATATATATTTCTTTCTCTAATTCTCCATTGAGGAAAGCAGTCTTTACATCCATTTGATGTAACTCAAGATCCATACTAGCCACTATTGCCAGAATAATGTGAATCGAGGTAAATCTCACCACAGGAGAAAATGTTTCTTCATAATCAATTTATTTCTATTGATTATACCCCTTCGCCACAATGCAAGCTTTATGCCTTTCTATCGAGCCATCGACTTTACGCTTTATTTTTAGAACCCATTTGTTCATAATAGCTTTGCGTCCTTTTGGAAGATCAACTAGTTCCCAAACATGGTTTGATTTCATTGACTCCATCTCCTCTTCCATTGCATATATCCATTTTTCTTTATTAGGGTAATTTAGAGTCTCATTAACATTTCTTAGCTCATCTTCATCTTGTGGAGCAACCATAAAAGTTTCCCCTTCAATGTCAAAGCGTTGATAGGGAATACTTTTGTGACTTGTTCGCCGTATGGGAGATTGTACACTTTGCACGTTATTCCCATTTATGCTCCCACTTGGATTAGATAATGACGATATCGTTTCATCATGTGGTTGTAACTGATAGTGAGTTGAATTAAATTCATCACTTCTCATTATACTCCCACTTGGACGAACTCCACTAAATTCGGATCCAAGATTTCAAATAAGGAGTAATTCTCACCTATTTCGCCATTCTTAGAGAATGCATTCTCTAAGAATGTGACATCCGGTGATTCGAATTCGGTTATATTTCAACTTTCCTGCTCACCTATGAACACATACCCTTTCGAGTGTTCAGAGTATTTTATGAAAATACTATTCTTCCCTCTGAGACCCAATTTCCCAAACTTATGAGAGGGTTCATGAGTATAAGCAGTACAACCCCATGGTTTAAGAAAACTTAAGTCCGATTTTCTGCCTATCCATAGCTCATATGGAGTGGAAGTAACTGATTTGGAAGGCACTCAGTTAAGTATATAGGTAGCATTTAACAACGCATCACTCCAAAAAGTGATAGGTAAGTTAGCATGCACTATCATGGACTTAACAATTTCCAATAGGATTCTATTCATTCTTTCCGCAACACTATTTTGTTGAGGACTATATATAATAGATAATTGTCTTTCTATTCATTTTTCATCACATAACTTTCTAAACTTATCACACAAATATTCTCGACCTCGATTGGATCTCAATACTTTTATTTTCTTGTCTAATTGATTTTCTATCAAGTTCATAAACCTTTTGAAATAACTCAAAACTTCAGATTTATGAGAAATCAAATAGATATATCTAAATCAAGTATAATCATCTATAAATGTGATGAAATAAACAGCCCTTTGCCTTCCTCTCACATTTGTCGGATCACAAACATCAGGATGGATTAATTGCGAAGGAAATTCAACTCTTTTACATTTTCCAAATGGTTTTCTTGTCGTTTTCCCTACTAGGCAATGCTCACATATGGGTAAATCGACTTTTTCAATATTGCCTAACAAGCCCTCTTTGGCTAGTCTATTCATACGTTGTTGGCCAATATGACCAAGTCTAGCATGCCACACACTTATATCATTATCATATGAATTAGGAGATGTGAAAAGAGAATAACAAACATTGGCATTACTATAGTCAATATTTAATACAATAAAACAATCTAGAAAATAACCACAACCATAATAATTTGTATACAAATACAAATCCACACCAGTAATATAGAAATTCATATTAAAACCAAGCTTAATCAACACTTAGACAGACACTAAATTCTGACAAATCTCTAGAGCATACAACACTTCATGTAGGAATAAAGTGCGTCCACCACGCATGTTCAATTGACAGATGTCAATTCCTTTTACTTCGGCTCTAGAGTTGTTTTCCACATAGATCCACTTAGTTCAAATTGGTACTCGTCGGAATTTCACGAAGGATTCTCTATCCCTCACTACATGGTTTGTTGTTCTCGAATCTACAGTCCACAAAGGATTAGATTCAATTAAGAATACAGAACTTGACACATCAGCAAAGTTCTTAAGAGTACAAGAGGTGAGTACCTTCTTTGACTCACGACAGTCACGAGCATAGTGACCATTCCGATCACAGTTGTAACACTTCACCCTTGAAATACTCTTTACTCAAGGTTCCTCTCTTATGTTGGTTAGCTCTTGGTTTCTTACAAGAAGGACTTGATCCCTTACATTTCCATATATTGAACGAATCAATGCGCTTGCGCTTAGAGCTCGAAGCCCCTTATGAGCTGGAAACAACACAGCAAATGTATCACGCCCCGATCCTTGGGCATGCACACATCCTTCTTCTTAGTCGATTTTATAATGCGATATTCCATGACTAAGTATCGCCGACCATTTCATTTATTAAGCATATGCAGAAGTAGTTATAAATCCCCAGACAATAACACAATGGGATAGAAAAACAATGCCATATTTTTCATATTGAAATCCATGACAAAACCTTTATACATGGCATAACTCAAAGTCTATTCTCGTGACTATTCATAACATTCTAGTCACACTCTATATACACAACACAAGGTTCATAAAAGAGGATGGGATCTCAATCTTCATCCGGGTCGTACTCAGGATCATCCTGATCCTCTTCTGACTCTTCTTCACTAAGCTCACATCCTTCAAGCTCTTCATCTTTTACTGGGTCATCGTCCTCTCTTGGTTCCTTCTTCACAGGCTCATCTATGGGCCTGAAATGTTGTCCCCAATTTGGGATGAGACTATGTCTCAGCAAATTCTACCCCACTAAGACTCAATTAGGGAACCAATACACCACATGGTTGCCTACGCACAGCACGAGTCAAATGACTTACCTTGGCCTCAGATCCCACCTGCATGTTAGCACAGATCAAATAGACATCCAAGCAATCGCATTACAGATTGAAGCATCGATCAAATCGACTTAGTCGATTACAGGTCAACAAGACCACACACGGTCATTTCCATTCGATCAATCGACTTAATCGATTACATATCAATCGGACGATTCCTAGGTTATTTATTTCATCCCATGTAACCTTCAATAGTACACTTAGTCACAGAGCTCCATTAATGCTCTCGGGCGTCGTTTTCGCCAAGGTGACATAAGTATCAGATGGTCTATGTGCATTCTTTAAGGCGCTGTTTTCGCACAGTGATCTCCCTAATCACCGAACCACGCCTATCATAGGTCACAAATCACCGATAGTCTACGTGCGTTCTTTAAGGCACCGTTTTCGCACAGTGATGTCTTTCATTACCGAACCACGCCTGTCACGATTCATAGGTAATCTACGTGCGTTCTTTAAGGCGCTATTTTCGCACAATAATCTCCCTAATCACCGAACCACGCCTGCCATAAGTCATAGACAGTCTACATGCATTCTTTAAGGCGCCGTTTTCGCATAGTGATGTACTTCATCACCGAACCACGCCTATCTATACTTCGTACTTGATCGATCTCAGCCAATAGAATTCTCAGTTAGCTCTCACCACTCTCTCCACTTACAGCTCAACAAGGCATTACAAATGCTAACTAGCCATACTCATCCATCTACCAATCAATAATTCAATTTAACTCAAATTCAATCAATTTAGGGTAAATCCCTAAAATATCACAATTTATTTAATTCTATGCAACGTAGAGCTCAATTAAATAAATGGACTGTGCCACGACAATTAGCACGAGATTTTAGTCGTTGGCCATCTCAACCTTAATTTCCGAAAAATAAATAAATAAATAATTAATTAATTTCGAAAATTAAATAGTTAATATTAAAAATTCAATTTAGCTCAAAATAAAGCCTGATTAAATAAACGGACTTCACCATGGTCATCAGCATAATATTCCGGTCACTGGCCATCCAGTTGAATTTTCGGAAAATGAATAATTAATTAATTTAATTCCGAAAAATAATATTTAAATACCAAAAATTCCACTTAGGCTGAATGGTCAAATTGAAGCCCTCGATAAAGGGTTGGAAAAATCCCGAGCTACCCTCAATAAATGGTAGACCATGTCTACTTGCTAAATACACATTCAACTTGTCTAATTGCATCACATTTAACTAATAAATACTAATCTAACCACCTAAA
The DNA here is from genome assembly GCA_017140475.1 of Eucalyptus fibrosa. Lineage (NCBI taxonomy): Eukaryota > Viridiplantae > Streptophyta > Magnoliopsida > Myrtales > Myrtaceae > Eucalyptus > Eucalyptus fibrosa. The sequence continues at coordinate 20,630,191 of CM029512.1, forward strand.
CCTAATTAAATAAAACAAAACAACCATTAAGTATAATTAGCCCACTAAGCAAGGATTAGTGAGATTACTCACTTGGCAAAGCGAAGACCGGAACGCCGCGATGGCGACGCGACGGCGACAGAACCTGGGCTTGTGACGACACCAACAGGCTTGGACCGGGCCTAAACTTGGCCCAACAAATCTCAGCCCATATTGAGATTTGTCATTGCACTGGACTGGGCTCACTCTTGAACTTGGGCGTGGCTGCGACTGGGCCTTCTTTGCGGGCTGGGCTTGATTTTAATTGGGCCGAAGATGGGCTGAACTGTAGCTGAAATTCACTGACTCATGGGCTGAGCTATTGAAATGGGCTGATGAAAATTACTGGGCTGCTGACTTACGTTGAAGAAGTTGGGCAGACCTGGAAGTTTGGGCTGCTGCAACTGAAGCCCACGACTTCAAATGGCTAAAGCTCGTTGCAGAAATTATGGAGGTGCTGGACTTCGGCTTCGCTGACATGTGGATGACGCTGCTGGGAAGAAAAACCGAAGCTGCGAAGCTGAAGGCGGCGTGGACTGAAGACGCACGCGTGGAGATGAAGACACGAACGATGGGAGCAGGCGGCGTTCATTCGGTTTGATGCAGCTGGAATGGATTCACGAGCTGAGCTGGGCTGTGAGATTTGCTGGACTGTCTTCGGTGGATACGGACGAGCGGGCGACAGCTTCAGTTGACTGAGGAGATGCGTGGACCAGCGAGTTGGCGAAGGAAGCAACAGCTTCATGCGGCTGTTCGGTGGAGACGCGGGGCAAGAGTCAACTGCAGAAGCAACCAGCAGCTTCGGTGGACCTCGACGCCGTGGCAGCTGCAGAAATTTTCAATAGTTTGCTGATTCGGCGGCCGAATGGAAAGAAGCTGCCTCGGATTGTGTTGCTGGAGTCAACAGTGGGGAGGGCTTCGCTGGTTTGCTGACCAATTTGCTGGAACCGACTCAGGAGGATGGAGGTCTCGGTGAGTGGGGCTGCAGCAGCAAAGTCAGAAGCTGCTTCGGTGGAGTCTTCACTTGGGGTCTCCGCAGCGAGGAACGACTGAGCAGGAAGCGAGAGAGACGAAGGAGTTGACGCCAATGATGAAAGAGAACAAACAGGGGCGGCTGGTCTTTTTGCTGGAGGAGGAATCACACGAAGGAGGCGGTGAGCAGCTGGCGTGCACGGGAAGTCTAGGAGAGAGAGAGCCCAAAAGCCTTCAACCTTATCTCTTCCATTAAATTCATGTCCCCATAATACTTTCTTAAATTATAATTCCATAATAAACCAATTGAATGCAAATGTCGCACGCCCCCTTTCCCTTAGCTCCGAATTTCTTCAATTAGGTCTAATTTTCTCACTCGATTGTCCACATCGAGGTTCGATTTTGCTAATGGAAAATCTCATAAAATTTTCAGTGAGTCTCCAACACTCAAAGGTTCGATAAAGAGGCCAAAAATCCCATCAATTTGGCCGATCCAACTTGCTGTTAATTTTCGTGACGTCCGAAATGATTTTCCGAAAAAATCCCGAACTCAATGGAATTTCTCCGAAAAACAAGACGACATCCTATAAATGAATTGTGACATGCTCGAACATCCGATTTCCGAAACCGAGTTCTATTTCGTGGTTAAAATCAAGCTGACGCGATTTTAGTCCAATCCGACCTATTGGGTAGCTTTTAGAGATTTTACTGCGGTTATATCCCTTAACGGCTTCGCCCAATAGATTGGTTAACTCGTGAGTGATCAGCTCAGAGAAAAAAGGACCATAGGCGCGTTGGCGAAATGCCCATTTCATATATTCGGGACAGGGTTGAAATTCGGGATGTCACAAAATGTCTGTTTCCCGCTTAAATGCCTTGAGGCAGTCCTCTACTAGCTTAAGGTGGCGCACAACATCCTCAAGTTCTTCCATAATATGGTCAAGAGCTTTTAGTGCTTCTTGATTTTCAAGCACATATTGAATTTTCTTATTCAATATTTCACAATTCTTGCCATTCAATTTGTCTTCTTTGTTTAAATCAGCAATTATATTCTTAGTTGTTGAAGCCACCGATCTAAACATATCATACACATATGCATGAATTATTAATGCCTATCGTTTATGCATCAATTTTACACAGACCCATCATATCGATGAATAATTTCAAGTAAGGTTTCGGAATCAAAATGCCACTATGTTTCCAATCATCATCCAAAAAATCATAACTCAAAACTATCATCAATATAATTTTATGCAAAATAAGTTCAGCAAAATCACCAAAACTTTCTTGAACTTCCCACAACTAATTGTAAATTAACATATTAATTTATAACAATAAATAACTTTAAACTTTCAATAATTAAACATGTCAATTACACTAAGTAATATATCCAGAGGGAAATATCAACATAGAAAGAGATATTTACATCTAAAAAAAAACATCTCAGACTAATCCAAAAAATAAATAGGGAAAATCTTTTCTAATCTATCAATAAATTTCTCTAAGAATTCTGAAAGCACATTGGCTAACCATGGAAAAACTTTTGGAGAGTTCTCATGCCACCTCCAAGGCGCATTCCACTCTACGCCATGTGGCACTCATCCTAAGGATTGAAGTTTTAGTTAACTCAATCCTATAGTATTCTCTTACTAAAGCTACTGTAAGTCTCCTATAATCCGGGACCACGTTGACCTCCCATAGGCGATCTAACACTACTTGCCATTCAGGTGGAAGAGCGTTCATTAAGGCTAGCACCTTCTCAAAATCCAGCATAGGATAACCATTCCAGATGATTTCTTGTATCATCTGATTGACCCTGATCACGTGTGATACCACATCACCGTCATTCCACCGATAATTAGCTAACTCTGTCATTGGCCCTTTAAGTCTTGCATTTTTTTTTTCCTTCGTTCTTGGAAATGTAAGTATATGTGCATAACGCATCATAGTTTATGCAACAAATATAAAACAAAAATGAATTACTTACAATCCATAATGAACAAAAGGGAAAATACAAAATTTTCCATGATTCATGCAACAAATGCAGAATTAAAAAAAAAAAAAAGGATTACTTATAATTTATTATGAACAAATTGGAAAATACAAATTTTTCCTCTTTTTTTGTGTCGGTCAATGCCGGTTAACGAGTCAAAGGGGTCAACAGTCAACGGTCAAGTCAACGGGTCAATCGAGTCAATGGGCCATCGGGTTGGGTCGCATTGGGTTGAACCGGTCGGACCGGTGAGGCCAGGTTGGACTGGTCGGGCCGGTCGGACAAACCGACCGACATGTGGCACCCGCATGCGTGGGCTGACATCACGCAGACGTCAGCTGGCGCGACACACGCTAGGCTTCTTGCGTGCGTCGCACGCGCCTGGCCGAAACAACGTGTGCATTGCACGGGCCTATGGAAGACCGAGTCGGTGCGTGCAACGCACCAACGACACTAGTTCCTTCTAGCCACGCGTGGCGGCACGTCCAACGGCCTCTGGTGGTGATCCGCCACTCAATTTTCTCATATTGACGAGAGTTTCGACCCTACGCTATCGAAAACAAATTTCGACTTATATAAATCACAAAACATTGTGAATAGTACGCAGGTGTTAGGATTTTTTCATCCCCAATCAGGGGATGGTGGTGTTTCACGAAAATTGAATCAAAAAGCAATTCATAAACATGAAAAGGGATCGGGAAATATGAACTATAGCTCTGATACCAATGTTGGGAGTTACTGATTCCCTAAAACGGATTCAACGCTAAATCGAACCCTTAAAACGAATGTGGAAGACGAGCCCAAGAATCACATGTATCACCGATCAAAGATACATCATGGAATCGAGCGTACCTTATTGTTCATAGATTAAACACCAATGTTGAAGTTCGAGGAAGAATCCTAATCTCGTTCTACCGAGGAGCGTACTGTTGTTATAGGGGGGAGAAAGCTTACGTTGTTATTAGGAGAGGGAGAGAACTGTTTCCTTGAGAACGTACGTACGTCCTAAAAGGTACGTTCCCTTTTTGTTTCTTTCTCTCAAAGCGTCTCATCCAAAGGACGCAACCCCTCAGCGTAATACATATCTAAAAAAATGTAACTGTTCCTCCATGGGCCCTTATTTTGTGGGCCAGGCTTTTAAGCCCAACATGGGCGGATGGGCCTACTAAGGCCCATCATCTCAATTAAATAACCCATCAGATCTGATGGAGGGCCACCTGATATGTGGGCTCTTTGTATCTGATCTTTCGCCAATGTATGTGCACTATCATCTATTGAATTTCAGATATTTGATCAGATTAGACCAAAAAACAAATTTCTATCTATATTGGCATTTATTTGATGCATGTATATATACGTTGGTCTTTGGCACTTTTTAATTTTTCAACTATTGTCAAATTTGGAAAGATCTACATGTACAAATTTTTCAATAGTGTTACTTTTCTTGAATAGTCTACCCGTTTGATGCATTTTATATGGGCAATTGTAATTTGGAGATTCTTTGTAAACATAATTGATGCGCATGCACATAACGCCTACCCCAGTAGATTTGTTGGCATTGGCATAGGTGAATTTGGTCAACAACCAAAGGGGGAAGAAGATAAGCAAATTCAACTATTGCTGTCCCAAGGCTAAACCTTTTCATGAACATAAAAGAGATGTTCACATGAATTTGTCAAGTGATGATTTAATTTTTAAATTCCCTTCCAAAGTATTGGTTTTTCTGTAATTGTAGATTGGGGTTCCTTCGAAGATGTCATTCTTTTCCCCTTTATTTCTTTGACAAGAAATGCACTAAGCATTTGTGCACGCGACTTCTTGTAATTAATGAAAGATGTCTAGATCCAAAATGCACCTAAGCTTCATCTACAAGGATCCAAAAGCAATCCATTTGTAGTTGGAGATGACATAGATATTACATATGCTAGCTCCTCCATTCAAATTGGTGCAGATTTCTAACATTAAACAACTTTTGATTGTTATGTTTGGTTAATTTGGCAAAAAAATGTGTCTTGTAGATCTTTTGTCGGTTGTCATTTGCTGTTATATCATCATAACATCATTTAGATGAATGATAGTCTCCAAAGCTTGTAAGTGATGGATAATTGTAGATATCATGAGCATTTGTGAAGTTTTAGCAGTGGATTTTTCAGTTATCCCACGATTTAAATCCTAAATTTTTCTCAATGTTTTTGTGGAATTACATTATGTCAGATGCAGCTTGTCCAGTCCTCAAGAATCACAACAATCTTGTGACTTCATCATTGCATCCACAAGGGAGTGGGGAGAGAGTCAAAGTTTAGCAGAGAACTAATGCTGAAAGTAGTCTATAACTCGAACTTCTCACTGGAGCAATTTTTTAGGTTACATACTATTTTTCTTGGCTTGCCTCAAATATAAATCTTTTCATTCCCTATTAGCAACAACATAGAGTGGATGTTAGTACCGGGCTATCCTCTATCTTCGAAGGCTGGTACCTTATTAGTCTTGTTTACTACTTTGTCCCAAAATGGGGAAATAAAAAATTATTACTTCTTCGTCTAACAGCTTAACAAGCATTGCATCTTACATGGTGATGTTGTTCTAATATGTAGGTAGTTAGGAGATCTGCTAAGCTAATAAAACTCAGATGTGTAGATTGATTTATTCCATGTAAGAATTGAAAAAACATTTGCTACTTTTGCAAGATAGCAAGGCGTGCCTAATGAGCCTCGTTTGCATTTAGATGGTGATCGGACATATGGGAGGGCACAATTGCTAAATAATATGGGAGAATGTAGACATTACGAGAACTTTAATGCAATAAAAGCATCTGTGGCTTGACCTACGCTGTAATGTTCTGCCGGTGCCTAGCCCCATAAGTGAACTTTCCCAATCATGCACTGTTGTCCAACGAGCTGGTTAACCTATGCCTTCATTGTCATTGAGAAGGTAGTCTGTAAAAGCCAATACACCAAACCTAGGTCCCTTCCATGAGATAAGTGTGCCTAAGCCACTAACTTAGTGTCTAGAATAATAGACTTTCTTATTAAATACTTTGATAAAGTTCCGATTTACAATAATTGATATAATTGTTAGCCATGTATTAAGGTCTGTCTTGTGGTTATCTTCAATCATTTTGTATCATGAATGAGAAGAATTTTAATAGTAAATACATGATGCATTATTTTCAAATGCTTATGAATTTTTTAAACTTTTATGAATTTTCTGGATTTTTTAATTTTTTAATGACTATTTTAGTTTATTATTATTATTATTATTTTTTTTTTATATTTTTGAATTCAGACAAGGATTTCGGGCTGGCTCTGGTCTAGCAGGTTTGGGCCATGGACACAAATGGGTTTATTCAAAAGAAGCCCATTCGATTAGAAATCACCAAGCCCATTTCGTTGAAATTAAGAAGCACTAAACCCACACGACCCATTCACACTTCCTTCCTCTTTTCTTATCTAATTTTCTTCTCTTTATTTTTTATTTTATTTTTCTCTCCCTTTTTATTTATTTTTATATTTTATTTTTCTATTTTCCATTTCTTTTCCCTCCCAATGTTCATCATCTTCTTCCCCAGAACGACTTCTTTCCTGCGACCTCCTTTTCAACATAATCCCACCATTGTCCAATGAGCCCTTGCTAGCGCTCAGGCCACCGTCGAGCCACCACTCAGTGTCGGTCGTTAAGTCGAACAACACCAGTCACCGCCGGCCATCACTTGGTCACTGATCGTCACTCTCACGAGCCATAACCGAACCTCAACGGCGACTTTAATGTCACCAAAAGAAACACGTAATACAAAACGGCATCCATTATAACAGAACAAGCACACAAATGGAGTGGATCCCTAAAACGGATTCGATATTCAATCGAACTCCTAAAATGAGACGAGCCTAGGTAGCACATGTATCACCGATCATAAGATACACTACGGAATTGAGCGTATCTTGTCTTTCACAGATTAAACACCAATGTTGAAGTTTAGGGAAGAATTCTAATCCCGTTCTACCGAGGAGCATATTGTTGCTTTTTAGGGGGAGAAAACTCTAATTTTTGGGAGGTACTGTTCTTACGTTATTTTGGAGGGGGAGAAAGTGACTATTAGGAAAAACGTACGTTCACTCAAAATGTACGTTCCTTTTTCTTTCTTTCCCTTAAAGCATCTCATCCAAAGGACGCAACCCCTCAATGTAACACCTCTTCCAAAAGACGCAACCTCTCAACACACCCTTTCATATCTCAACCCTTCATTCATGGACTCTTAACTTGTAGGCCGGGTTCTTAAGCCCATCATGGACGAACATGCCTACTTAGGCCCATCAACACATAGAAAAACCCATAAGATAGGAAACTAACTAGGTGGCCTCTAACCCGCGGGCTTCTCTGGCTAAAGAAATGGCATCTCCGCCAAAGCGTTCATGGCCGAACTTGAGCGATGAGAAATATGCCACCAAAAATCAAAGAAAATGCCGATTCAGTCTCGGTTTTAATGATTTCATAATGAATAGAGGCCAAAATAATAACATTTCAAGCATCTCACCAAAATTGATTTCGATTTTTCATCGAGACATTCCGTCAAGCAGTTCATGTGTAGTTCGAATACCACCTATAGGTTCGAGAGCTTGCTGTGACGAACGGCAACGAGCGAGTCAATTTCCTTGGAAGGTCGTGAGGGTGATCGACGCAGACTGCCGACGAGATGAAAGAATTCTCTACTCCTAGTTTTAGATTTCTCTTTGAAACACCTCCAGTTCCAACCCCTAAGCGACCCTCTCTCTCTCTCTCTCTCTCTCTCTCTCTCTCTCTCTCTCTCTCTCTCTCGCTCCTTCTTCCTCTTTCATTTCTGTCCCATCTCGACCTTTTCAAGAATAACAAATTGGGCTCCTAACAGGAAAACCCATGGCCCATTCAGCATTCGTCTCCATCTTCTTCGCTGGGAAATCCTTGCTTTGGCTAGAGTTGCCACGACTCTGGTGTTCGAGCACCGTCTCCCAGCGGCAAATCTCTACCTCGCTCAATCATCACCGGCAGCATTGATTGTCTTCTCTCCATAACGATGGTACAGTAGCAGCACCACAAGTCCAACGCTAAGAAACTGTAATATTTGACTTAGGTTGCGTTTATTTGTGTTCGTTTTTTTTTCTTGACATGAACACAATTTCTATTTTTCTTTTGTTCTGGGGAACAAAAAAAAGAACAGAAACGCATTTGTTTATGTTTTTGTTCCAGGGAACAAATTTGAAAAAAAAAAAAAAAATTGTTTCTCGTTCTCAAAACATTTCCAAGAAACAATTTTTCTCTCTCGTATTTTTTCCTTCCTTTTCTTTTCTTCTTTTTTCTTCGGCCGGTTGCTTGCCTTAGCCACAGCCAGTGGACCGGCCATCGAGGGCTGGTGACCTTGTCGGAGCATCGTCGGCCCCGGTGAGGCTCGAGCTCGCCCAAATCTGACGAGCCCGACCTTGCCCAACCATGGCGAGGCTTGGTCTCATTGGAGGCCGGCGTGTGACATCCTAGAATTTCATAAAAATCCCTAAATATGCCATGAACCATGGATAGGTGATGGAAGTACCAATATTGTAATTTGTAGCATTCTAATCCATGATTTGCGATGAGATGTATGGCCAAGTCCTTAATGGATGAATTTTGGGAAAGGAAGTTTTATCTTTGGCCATATGTATGATAAATGGGAACTTATGGATTTATAATTTCAAGTGTATAGTTATCTTAATTTGCAATTTAATGCTTTAATTAAAAAGAGATTTAATTAGTTTTTAAAAGGTTTAATCTTAAGTTAATTAAACTTGGGTCTTAGGCCCAAGAGGGATGGGCCTAAGATGGGCCAAGCTGGCTGGCCCATAGAGCCCCTGAAGGGCTGTCGATCGCATGAAGAGGGGAGGGGAAGAGACTGGTTTTGCATGCCCTCCCCCACTTGTCCTTTGAAGTATCCCAAGTGTCCTTCATGCATGCCTAAGAAGAAATTAGGGGATGATGACGCTAGCTTAAGCGAGAAAGAGAGGGAGAGAGAGGGGCTCGTCCGAAGAGAGAGAGAGAGAGAGAGAGAGAGAGAGAGAGAGAGAGAGAGAGAGAGAGTTACCGAGAGAGAGAGAGAAATCGAGAGAGAAAGGGAGATCGAGAGAGAAAGGGAGAGTGAGCATGCGGAAGAAGAAGGAAACCGATCGTCCGTTGTTCATCGCCGCCATGTCTAGTCGCCGTGTGCTTGCTGTTTGCTCAGTTTAGAGGTAAGTTGGGGTCCTTAATCTGCTCTTGCATGTTGTGCCTAGTATGTATGCTTGAATGGTGATAGATTTCGGATGTTTAGGGTGTTAAAATTTGAAGTTTTAAGAGGAATGTTTGAGACTAGTAAACTGTTCTTGAGAAAACAGTTCGACCTTGGATGTTCTATTGGCTTGCATGTATTGTTTGAGTTGGCTTTTGGCCGTGACTTCTAAATGAAAGTTGTTAAGGACTTCTTTTAATATAACATACTCAAATTTGGGACAAAATGAACAAGTATAAGTGGGTGAAATATTTATTTTACGAAGAGACTGAATCTTGAGATTTGGGTAACTACTTTCGATGAATGCATGGACTATAAGGCTATCTTTTTGTTGAAATTGCACTTTGATTTCTTAACAAAAGATGTAAAGGACATCCTGAGGTTTAACATATAAAAAATTTAGAGAAAACTAACGAGAATAGATAGGTGAAACCGTTGTTTTTCGGAAGTAGTCAGATCTGGAAATTTTGGTTTGAAACAGAAGTTTTATCCGCCTATATTAAATCACCTAGAACGAATTTGACTTTGATTTCTTCATGAAATTTGACTTTGATTTCTTCATGAAAAACCTACCTTAGGATTTTGACTACAACGTAGTCGAATTTCATAAATTTTGAAAGCCATTTGGGTATTTAATCGAAAATGCTTTTAAAACCGTGTAACCTGGTATATTCGGATTTGATCAGTTTCAATGTATGGGCCATATCATTTTAAAACCATGTCCTTCATGAAGTATCCTTCTTTATGTCTTCCCTGAAACATATTCAAATTTAATAATTTTTTAAGTTCATTTGCTTATTTAACTGAAAATGTTTCTAAAACTGTGCAAGCTGGATTGAGCGAATTTCAAATGCTGTAATTTAAGATTATTCTGTTTTGGATGAGCCCCATGAATTATATTGATTTAAATGATTAAATCTTGCTGCACATGTAATGATATTTGGCATTGCATATAGAATCAAATGTTGAATTTGACTTTGTTGCCATTACATCATGTGCCATGTTGATTGTGAGACATAAATGGGTGAATATGAATTATGATGAATGAGGAAACTGTTGGAGGTGAGCCGATAATGCCCTGGGAGTATCAGGATGCCCGGGATGGGGGGTGCCGGATGCCTAGTTGTATTGTGATACATGTCCGGATGTCCTTAGGAGTTTCGAGATGCCCGGAATGGTTGGGTGCTGGAAGCCTCGGAGGTTTGTGCCTAGGGGAATGCCTCGTGATGCCAGTTGGGATACGAGATGCTCGGAATGTGGGGGTGCTGGATGCCCAGTGATGTGTGTCGGAGGTTTTTCTCACGATGCCAGGTTGGGGTGCGAGTGATAAAATGAGGGATGCAATTACTGATCCTGGGAAAGAAAGATGTGGTGATCAAATTGAAAGATAAAAAGTGGAAATTGAATCATCCATGGTATGGTGACATGTATGCATGGCTGTATGATATGATGTATATGAGTGCATGGTTGTATGTGCACCTATGGCATGGTGGTATGCGTACATGAGGAATGGTATATGTGTGGATGATTAAAGATGAGTGCATGGTTGTATGTGCACCTATGGCATGATGGTATATGTATGAATGCTTGGTGATGAGTGCATGAGGATGTACGCACATATGGTATGATGACACATGCATGGCTGCAAGGTAAGTTATGCTTGGATGCATGGATGATATATACTATGCTATGATTTTGTGATTGTATTGTGTGATGCATTGAGTAGTTAAGAGATCTTTTACCTGCTAAGTGGTTGTACTCACCCTTTTGGGGACTAACATTTCAGATTAGGAAGATGCCTCTTACTCTGGTCACACGAGGTACCTTTTATGGCCTCCCATCTGACGTGGAGGTAGAGTGTTTGGAAGTTGATTGCGTGACCATCCCTGGTCTAACGGTTGTACAAGTCCGCGTGCTGGTCATGTATGATGTGGGCCTGGCTGGGGGCCTGGTCATTTAGGAGTTTTTGTAGGTCCACATTCGCCGAGATAGAGTGATTCGGGGGATGCTGCCGCCGCCGCCACCCGATGCGCCAGGATGGGCATGATGGTCGCGTGAGGAGTGAGAGCTGACATTTTTTTAGAGTAGCCGACACTTGTAGATGGGGATGACACATGATCGATATAGGGGTCGAGATATCTTTTGGTTGTGGCCAAGTGTAGTCTTGGCTTTTCTTTTTGGTTATACCGACCCGAGAAATCCATCATGAAATTATATAAATAAAAGTGGCTCGACCTTATCTTTTCTTATGGTGCGTAGTTGGTGTGCATTGCATTATGGTTATTGGAGGGAGAGATGGTGAAACTCAATTATGCTTTCGCTAATAAGTTGCGTTGGGACCGTTTTTAAAAAAAATAAGTATACATACCTAAGGACCTCAGTCCTTCTTTAAAACCTTTTTATAAAAGACAAGTAACGGATATCTTTTGAGAGAAAGCGATTGGCAGGCTGTGGCGACCCTAACGGATCGGGGGCCATCGAGGGGTGCCACACGATGAGCTTTGCCGTGGCTGGGCAAGGCTACCGGCGCTCGTCAGGCAGTCTCTGGCCATGGCCGAGGCCGGCAACCAGCAAAAAGAAGAAAAAAGGAAAAAGGAAAAATAAAATAAAAATATTAAAAAAATTTTAAAAAAACAAAAAAATTATATAAGTTTACCAAATGTGTTTCTGTTCTTTTTCTATTCCATGAACATAAATTTTGTGCAGTTATTAAATGCATTTTCTGTTCAAAAATTGTTCTCTAGAACACCTGGAACAAAAATAGTTCCTTGGAACAGTTTTCAAACATAAACATTACCAAACGCACCATTTAATCTAAAGAGTAAGGCCCACAAATAGAAAATAAAAGAAGAAAAGAAGAGAAGGAAAAAGGAGGAGGAGGACAGATCAAGAGTCTTTGGGAGAGAGGAAGAAAAAGGAGAGAGAGAGAGAGGAAAAAAAAAAGGAAAAAGAAGAGGAGATAAAAGGAAAAGAAGAAGGTGGGTAGAAGGAAAAGAAGAGGGAGGAGAGAAATGAATGGGAAGAAGAAGGAGGAGGAGGAGGAGGAGGAGGAGGAAAGGGAGGGGATTCTCATCACGGACGCCTCACCAAGTCGACCCAACTATGTAAGGCGATGCCCGATAAGTGATCGCACCCCTCATTCGTCCAATCGAAGTATTTTTCAGGTTTAGGGTTGAAATTCAAAATTTTAGGAAAAGCGAGCGGCGAAGTCCGTTTTTTGAATCGTTGAACCGCGTATTTTTATAGAAATGATAGTTTAGGGTGTTGCAGAGCTATAGATTTTACAGATTGTGATTTGAGCTTACAGTTTGCCCGAAACACAATTTCGAAGTTTCCTACGCGCAATAAACAATGCATGTCTAGTAGCTTCAAGCCCATATTTTGTTGATTTTCAGCTTGGTTTTGGATTTGCTAAATTGAGGTTCTTGTAGTATGTTGGATGGTCTTTGCATAAACTACAAGTGTGCTTAAAATGGAGTTCGATGGAGAAAGTTATGGCAGGACGAAAGTTTCACGCTTAAGCTTTGCGTTATGGACAAATTTGAGAAATTGCTTTAAGTGAGCGATTTGTTAGCGCATGAGAGTTGTTTCTCAAGCATCAAGTTTAGTTTAGTCGAATCATAGTTGAGGTAACGTTTTGCGCAATTGTAATGTTGCTTCTTGCTTATTTGATAGGATTGTAAGTTTGACAATTCGAGTAAAGCTTGTTATTTGGTCCTAAGTATTCCAAGGTGAGTAGTGCTATCCCTTCTAATAATTTAGAAACTCATGTCTTCAAAATGACAAATATTTGATATTTTACGAGATATGAAGAAGCATATTTGTTGCATAAAATATGGATCGGGCATTTACTACGTTTTGATATTTAAAAATAGTGTGAGAACCTTTTTATGAATATATATTCCGTTTGATGAACAAAGTTGAGATATATTACATGTTTTGGGTTTGTGAAACCTTTCTATGAAAATCTCAACTTTGAGATGGTTTATGGAAGGCTATATAAATATCGATTTGTGATAAGCTTTTTGAAAATTATTTGATTTGAAATTGATTTATGAGGCAAGTCTTGAAATTATTTGAGAATGTTTTATGAAAAGTATTTCTGACGGATAAGTTGAGTTGCGAAATCTTTTTGTGATATATGAAATGATTTATGGATTTGGTTTTGTGAATTGTAGATGGTATTGTTCTAGATTGATATTTGTCACACCCCGATCCTCGAGCGTGAGCCCATCCCTCACTGGCTGATTAAATAGCGATATCCCAGGACGCATCGCTGACCTATTCATTTTAATACACAAGCGAAAGCATATAAAAAGAATCCCAGACAATAAAACAATGGGATATGAAAGTAGGGTCAATTTTTCAAACCAAAACAAACCTTTTATAAGTAACTGAGTTTATTTACAAGACCAAACTATTTACAAAAAGGTTGGCTCATTCCAAAAGGAATGGTCCTGTGATCTACTAGTTAGATCCGTTTGCCGATTTTGGTCTATCCACCTTTCCAAACTCCACGGCTTCTGGTCCTCCACCAACATCATCTAAGGACCTGAAAATGGTTATACAATAACTAGTAAGACAATGTCTCAGCAAGTTCAACCCCCTAAGATTCAATTAGGAAACCAATACACCTTAAAGGCTGCCTAAATACAATCATGAGGTGTAGGACTTACTGGGGCCTCCACTTTTTCCTACAAATTAGTTTAATTCATAAACTTGCAATCATAGCATCCAATCAATTCGGATCGATTCATTGATCAATCAATTTAGTCGATTATATGTCATCACGACCATTTCTTGGTCGACTCACCTTATACTATCTATAAGTCTGCTCATATTAGGACTGCTCATTGCTAAATTGATAAATATATAGTATAGTTCGCTTCTGAGATGATCAAGTATATTGCTCTCTCTATCTAAACTGACACATCTCCTGTAAGCTGATATAGTATACCGACATTGCTCAATCTAAGCTGATAAGGTATACTGCTTTCTACTAAGTTGACATATCGCCTGTCGGTTGATATAGCATACTGAAATACTTAATCTAAATCGATAAGGTATAGTGCTCTCTGCTAAGTTGACATATCGCCCATAAGCTGATATAGTATACCAGTATACCGCTCTCTGCTAAACTGACATATCGCCCGTAGGTTGATCTAGTATACCATCCCAAACATACAACCAATTCAACATTTTTATCATTCCTGATAAAATAGCCGTGTGTGGGTACATGGTTGGTCTTAGCCAAAATACAAGGTTTTCACCTTTGAATCTCCCACTATTTTCAGTGATCCCAAAATAGATTTTTGGCGTTGTAGACCGACCCGGTAATTTTCGAATTAAAAACCAATTTATGAATAAAATTCTAAAATCACAATTAGGCAAAATTAGCACAAATTAAAGTTCAAATAAATAAACAGATTGCACCATAATAACTAGCATAAAATTCTGGCCACCGATTATTCCGATCTAATTTCTGGAAAATAAATAATAAATTAAATAATTACAAAAATTAATTAATAAATGTAATAAATGCATACTTAGGCCTATAATGCCTAATTATATGTCAGAATGGGCCCGAAAAATTTCCGAGATATGTTAAATAAATACTAGAGTCTATTTGCTCACTAATTGCACTAACTAATCACCTAACATGCATCGGCAAATAATTAAATTTCACTAATCTAATATAATCTAATCTAATCACCTAATCCATCTTAGCCTAAACTAATTAATCCCTAATCATAATTAACCTACTAAGCGGGGATTAATGAGTTAAACTCACTTGTTCGGCGATCTGATTGGCTCAAATCGTCAGGGACGCGATGGGGCTCACTTCTCTCCAAAGCGGGCCTAACTTTCGAGGTCGGGATCGACCTCAAAATGGGCCAAACCCTTGCTGGAAAGCCCACTCTTTAAGCTTTTGTTCTTGGCTTCAAAAGAGGGCAACAAGCTTGGTTTAAGGTGGGGATGGATCGAGGAAGGTTGAAGAGGTCGAACCGGACCTAGGCGGGTTGGATGGCTCTGGCCAAGCCTCACGGTGTTGGACGGCACACGGATAGCTAGGACCGGTGTCACGACCCGAACCTCGAGCACATGCACATCCTGCAATGGTTGATGAAAATTTGCAACCTCATAGGATTGGTTGCTAACCCATTCATTTTATTGCACAAGTAGAAATGTAATAATAACTTCCAAACAATACAGAGAAGGGATAGCAAACATAGGATTATATTTACAATAAACACACTTTTTTACAAGAGTGTTTACACACATACAAGTTTAACATGACAAGAATCTGTTTCAAAAAGAAGAGCTTCTAAGCTATCTATGCTCCGAGCTCCTCGTCCATGGGAACAAGGTCTCAAGTGATCCCGTCAGACTTCTTGATAACAAAAGAGTTGTCACCCAGTGTCCAAACTAGATGGAAAACCCATCGACTTCTGACAGAAACTAAACCAAGACCTAGTTTTTACTTCCTTTGACCCCCTATACTTCTCCTGAAAATCCTCCATCTAGAGACCTGAAAATTTTTAACTCACAACGGGGTGAGATCACTTCTCAGCGAGTTAATCCCCTAAATCTTGAGTAGGAGAAGAGTACACTTTACATGCAACCTAGTCACGTTTCTCATAACTCTTTTAATACTAGCATTTCCCTACATGTTAGTGTCACTCAAATCATACATAACAGTATCGAGCTCACACATCATATGAATACCTTAACATGAGTATATGCAAGGATATAAATATCAACGTAAGCACATGGGCCCCCAATTACCAGACTAAATTGTTATGGCACGTCTCATACTGCACCACACAATTTCGTCTCTTAATTAGGTTCCTCACTTTCACCCATTCATGTGTCTCAAATGATTTCAATTCACTAGTCCCAGTCAATGCAACATATAGCAGTCTTTTGGCGTAATCGGGCATCATCTCGCACCATCGAGTACGGCAACGTCTAAATTTAGACGGCATTCCGAGTAGGAGTATCCATCCAGCATCAACTGCAACGGGCATCCGTTGACTTGGGGCATTCCCGAAGGAGTATCGTCCAACCCCAAAGGCTCGTGATGGATTCTCAAGTAGCATATGTATTTTTTTTCAATTTCACCATTCAATAATTAGTTGTGTATCTTAGCCATATTACTAAATATGCAAATTTCCAGCAAACATGTCATTAAAAATCATCACACATTACTAGCTGCTTTAACCAATAACTGTCCATTTGTGCACTTCAGAGTTTAGCACTAGAAATCAACTTAGATAAATTCTCAAATTCTCAAATTTGGACATGTGAAAAATAACACGTAAACAAACAATTTTTGTACAAACACCGAGGCCCAGATCCCTCTTGATTTGGCCTAGTAATTCACTCAATATAGTAACAAAATCGGGTCCGTTTCCGGTGAGTCTGTTTTCCGAAATCAGCTTAGATTGGGGTCCGAAACAGGTCCGTTTGATTTGAAATTCGAGTATTTTAAACAAGAATATGCAACAAACAACTTTTGTGAAGGTACCGTTTGGAAATTCGAACCCGAGGGTTAGGATTTCTAGTGTAATCAAATTTTCATTTAAAGATAACGGAGCTAAAATCGTCTTCTTTTTTAATTCCTAAAAATCCTGAAAAAATTATATGTTATGATTAAAGGTGTCTAAAACATTTTCTCAGAAGGAATTCACTTCAAAATCGCAACACATCTAAGTCTACAAAAATAACAAACCACACACATCTAGAAATTAGTTTTGGAGAACAGTCTCTATTCTTGACAAAACTGTCTTCTACGGTTTTCATCTTGTTATTTAAACGAAGACTAAGCCTTTCTATGGCTAATATAACCTTTCTAAACTAACACTAAACTATATTTAATCTTATCTAAACATTTCTTAACTAATTTCAACCCAAAAACAGATGTACTGTGACATCCCAGATTTTCGACCCTGTTTTCTGCTGAATAAATCGGGCATTTCATTGACGCGTCTATAGGGCTGTTCTCAGAGCTGATCACTCTCGAGATAACTAGACTATATGGGGAAGCCATTAAGAAGTTTAAGGCAAATAGACTTGAGAATTCGACCAGGAATCGAACACCGACCGTGTTAATCTGTCGAGACCATTCTGAAGACGAGATATAAATCGAATTGAGATCAGATATAGGTTGGTTTAATTGAGATGTGTGGCTAATCGTGGGTGACACCACTAAATTGGAAAATTCTCGTCGACCAACACTAGACTGATTTTCTTATCGTTTTGGTACCCTGTGTCCGTACTTGAATTCTCGAGATTTTCACGGCAATCGAAGGTCGCCAATGAGTCGAGTGGGTTCATAGTGGCTCGAAGAAAATCGACCACGGGTCATTTGCACTTAAAAATATCTGAAAGTTACCGAGTAGCCTAGGTCACGCTAAAAACGCGCCGAATGAAAATTAACCGCCAATTCGAGTCCGATTTCAGAAATTGAAGGTTTGGCCATGTCACAATAAATCTTAGGAGCATCGACTCGGTCTCGAGAAGATTTTTTCGACAACCGACACTTTTGGGAAAAAGTCGTCGCGGGTTGTTTAGTGCGAGAAAATGTCGAAGATGGTTTTTGATTGTGAAATTGAGAAGCATGAAGGATGCTTGAGTGAGGAAAAATGCCGGGGTAATTGATGGAGGACCAATTGATTTTATGAGGGCCAATTGAGATGAAATTTGGATGGGATGAATGTCCAATTGAAGCTGAGATTTTTAAAATTCGTAACTCCTCCCCCTGCCCAAAATTGACCCGGATTGAGAAGTTGTGAGAGTTGTTGGTGTGGCGCAATGAAGGCGAGGGTTAATCTTTGGCCTAGATTGATTGTGGAAGATATTTCTTGTGGAAAATTGGTAAGGATGGCCCACCCTCTCTCTTATCTCCTTCCTCGCACACGGCTCCTTTTCATTTGGACTCTGCGGTCTCAGCTTCTGCTCGATTTCTTTCGGTTGAAGTCCAGCACCAGCAGAGAGAAAAGAACCCAGCTTCAATCTTCGGTCAACTTGCACCAAAGGAAAGGCCGCGTCTTCTTCTCCACCGAGATCCCTGCAGGCTGCCACGCATTCGTTCCTCCTCATCTCCGGTCAATCTTCAGCGGAGAAGACCACCTTGCTACATCCGAGCGGCGCTGCATCAACTTTGGTCGGCCACTCACGCCAGCGAAGACCCCTACAGCAGCTCCACCGAAACTCTTTTTCTTCCGCTTCGTTGAAGATTGATCGTCCACGAAGCTGCTCCATCGTCCGCACGTCCGCGCCACTTGTCCCTGCACCGCGATTCTTTGGTCAAGAGCCGCAGGTTGCTCCCATTTGGTTGACCACCGATCGAAGTCGAAGCAGCTCCGTTCTTCACGGCGTCTTCTTCAGCTCGTGCGAAGCGGCCCAACCCAGCAACTTCACGTGCGACACCTCTTGCCGTTACCTCGAGCAGCACCGTTTGAAGACCACCCGCCAGCTGCTTCCTCGTCCGTTGATCTTCGTGAGGCGGGTTCAACACCTTCGAGAATTCCAGCGCCCGCATGCCCCGATCCCAGCTGCCAGCAATTGCGCGAAGCTGCACGCGTGCAACCGAGCGGCCCATCAGCCCAGCGTCTTCAGGTTTTGGCCCAGCTCCTTCTGTCTCGCGGGCCCAAAGAATTGAGTCCAACCAGCCGTTAAGTCAGTGAAGTCAGTCCAAATTCGGCCCATCTCCTGCAGTCTTCAAGCCCAGTCCAATCCAAGTGAATTAATTGGTCAAGCCCATTTCAGCAGGCCCAACCCAACTTGGGTCTGGCCCAAAAGCAAGAACAAATCTCAGTTGGGCTGAGATTTGTTGGGCCAAGTCCAAGGCCCGGTCCAAGTCCGCCGGTGTTGTCGAAAGTCCAATTTCGGCTGCCGTCGCGTTGCCGTCGCGGTGATTCGATCTCCGCTTTTGTCAAGTGAGTTTTACTCACTAAAGCTTTCTTAGTTTGCTAATTATACTTACGGTTGGTTAGATTTAATTAAATGCAATTAGGTGGTTAGATTAGTTTAGATCAGTGAAATTAGAGACTTAATGATGCATGTTAGGTGGTTAGAAATAGACATTAGCAAGTAGACATGCCATGTTATTTATGGAACGAGCCTCGGTAATTTTTCGGGCTCGTCTCGGCGTCCAATTCGGCATTATGAGCCTAAATTGGATTTTTATAATTATTTATTTAATTTTCGAAATTAATTATTTAATTATTTATTTTTCCGGAAATTCAACCGGGATGGCCGGTGACCGGAATTTTATGCTGATTGTCGTGGTGCAGTCCGTTTATTTAATTGAGCTTTATGTTGTGCGGAAATGATTTATTCGTGAATTTATGAGTTATTCCCTAATTTAAGTAATCTTGGAAAATTAATTGGAAATTAACCGGGCATCAGTTAATGATACCAAAAATGTTCTAGTGGAATACAGAATATGATGGGATTTATAAAAAGGAGATTATTATATTTTGGCTAGGGCCGATCGTGTACCCACACACGACATTTTATCGGAAATGATAAAATTTGTTATTTGATTGTTTGCTTGGAATGACATGTATACCGGCTCGATGATTCTACGGAACATCTGGAGACAGTACGGTAAGATAAAATGTGTGTATACCGGCTCGATGACTCCACGGAGCATCTTGAGATAGGACGGTATGATCTACCGGCTCGGTGACTCTACAGATTATCTTGAGACAGTACGGTATGATATATCGGCTCGATAATCCTACAGATCATCTTGAGACAGTACGGTATGATTTGACAGCTCGATGACCCTATATGTCGTCTGGAGATAAGATAAAATACTATCTATATATCACCTAGGGTGAGTGGTCTTGGATGTTGATCAGACTTATAGAAAGTATGGAAGGGGTCGATCAAGAGATAATTTGGATGACATGTAATCGACTAGGTCGATTGATTGATGATTCGATATGATTGGGTGATGTGATGTGATGATGTATATTTAATATATATACTAACTTGCAGGAAGGAGCTGAGGCCAAGGTAAGTCCCCTGACTCGTGATGTGCTTAGGCAGCCTAAGGTGTATTGGTTTACTAATCGAGTCTTAGGGGGTAGAACTTCGAGACGTGGTCTCATTGGTTATTGAATAACCATTTCGGGACCACGAGGAGAAGCGAGGAAGAGGAACTGAAGGGAAGAAAGACTTTTGAAGAAGAAGATGATCCAGAGAGGGATCTTGAGTATAACTCGGATGTAGATTGAGATCCCCTCTCTTTTGTAAACCCTATCTTGGTGTAGATAGGTGTGAGTCAAGTATGCTGTGAATAGTATTGTAAATATACTATGAGTTGTGCTGTTTAGAAAGTGTGGTTGTGAATTTCAATATGAAAAATATGGCCTGCTTTTCTATCCCATTGTTTTATTGTCTGGGGATTTATAATTGCTTCCGCATGCGTAATAAAATGAAAGGGTCGGCGATACTTAGTCCTGGAATATTGCACTTTAAAATCGACCAAGTAGAAGGATGAGCGCGTCTCCGAGGATCGGGGCGTGACATGTACATAGCCCCTAATCAAGTTTTAGGAAAACAACTCGCCCATGTTAAAACAACGTACTTCCTGTGCCGGTGGCAAGGTCTCGACTCCAAGAGGTGCTGGGACACCTCAAGATGGCTCTTCTCAGGTCGGCGAGGCTCTCTGCCTAGTGCTGAGAAGTCGGTTACTTAGCTAAGCCGGACTGAGCAACAACAATAGGAGTTTCTAGGAGGCGAGGCGGCGAGCGTTTTGCTCGAATGGTTGGTTGCACCGGTGTGGCAAGAGTCCCCACAACAAGACAGTAGCAACGGCAAGGTGAGGGCTGCCTCCGGTGAGGATAGTGAGGTCAAATTACAAAATGATGGGCTGTTGGTTGGCGACAACAACCGTGGAATGAGTTGCTCAGTTTTTGATACAAAAAAAGTAGGAGTTGTGCAATTTTTGGAGGACTAAGAGCTTGCTGGCGATCATGGTTTATCCTCAAATAAAAGCCATAGCCAAGAAAAACAAAACATAAAGGTAGTTGGGTTGAAGCTTCTGTGGGTCTAGAAAATTTGTAACGTCAAAACAACGCCTTCCTCTGTTTTCTTGGTTGCTAGTTTGTCGTCTAAGGGGAAGTTGGGAGGCCGAATATCCTAGCGTAAAGAAGAAGAAGACAAGGTTTTTTTATGACTATGAAAAGGAAAGGAAAGAAAAAGAAAGGGAAGAGAAAGGAGCGGGATAAGTGTCACACGGTTCAAAAGAAAAGTAGTTCATGGAGGGCCCCTCTCTCTCTAATTTCCAGGTCTTGTAGTACTTTTTCTATTATAGTTTAAACCATAGAACTTTCAAGTAGCCCACTAATCTTACGCAACCTTATCTTGCACAAATGAAATGCAAACATTGGTGAAATCTCTCTTGATGGGCACCCATCCAAATTTTACAGCCATTTCATCAACTTTTCCCTTTTTCATTTTATTTATTTATAACCTTAGTTAGCAAAGATTAAGCCCACATAAACCCTTATTATACGGATCTCAATTTGTTCCACACCAAGGACTAAAATTCACTTTGAGATATGACTTTCCTCACCTTTCTTTAATTCATTGGATTTTCCATTATCCATCACAATTCTTGTTTGTCCATAATTCTTGAAAAGATACAACAACATTCCGATAATTAGTCGTGACAAATGAAAGTTCTCAATTTCTGAAATCAAAATAAATTTTGCAGTTAAATTCAGTCAAACGTGGTTTCAGTACGGCCTAAACTATCATGTAGTTTTTTTTTTTTTTTGGGATTTTTGGTGCAATGGACTCGTGGTTGATTATTTTTGAGTCACTATGTACGTCTTCGACTCATTGGCAACTCTCGATTGTCGTGAAAAATCTCGAGGTTTCAATTACAAACACAGGGTACCAAAATAATAGAAAAATCAGTTTAGTACCGATTGACTATAATTTTTTTGTAATTAAGTGGAATCACCCATGCTTAATTATTTACTTTAGTCAAATCGACCTATTTCCGATCTCTGACAGATTTTCAACTGTGTCGTAATGACCCTTGCAGACTAACACAATCGAGCAGTCGATTCCTGGTCGAATTCTCAAGCCTGTTGCATTAAAATCCCTTACTGACTTCCCTAACTAGTCTAGTTATCTCATGAGTGATTAGCTCAGAAAATAGCACTATAGACACGTCGATGAAAAGCCCGACTTATTCCATTGAAAACAAAAGTGGAAAATCATACTATCATAGACGGAGGCGAGCTGGGCATGGCAAGGCGGGGGGCGACGGGCACACGTAGACGGTCTGAGGGGCTCCAGCTCCAGGTGGTGGTGCGACGGCTTGCTGGCTGGTTTCGGCGGCTTCTCTGCTAGTTGTTGGTGTTCGAAGATGAAGAAGAAGGAGAGGGAAGCATTCTACGACAGAAAGAGGAAGGAAAAGGGAAGAAGAAGGGATAGAGGGGGCCTACCTTGGCCTTCCTATCTTCATTTGGTCCCCTTGACCATTCCTATCCACCAGCTACATCCCTAGGTTGGAAATTAGCCACCACCACACTTCTAGAAGCTTATTTGAAGTGGTCCATAAGTCATGGATGGGGGCATACGAATTTGGCTTGGTGACACTAAATACTTCTTGAATCCATCCAATTCAGTTTCTATAAATTCCTTTATCGAGTCAATAATCAAATTGATATTTTTCCACACCAGTTGAACTATCTTGCATCCCCACCATGTAATAAAAAATGGTCCCTGACTTTTTTTTGAACAAACACAGTCCTAGGATGACTTTTTCCCAAAAAGTCTTAGTTTGCAGAAAATCTTCTGATATGACAGAACTTTCAATTTTTGAAATCGGATTCAAATTCGCGATTAATTTCACTCTAGCGGGTTTTTAGCGTGACCTAAACTACTGCGTAGCTTTCAGAAATTTTTAGTGCAAATGACACGTGGTCGATTTTCTTCGAACCACAATGAACCCATTCGACACATTGGCGACTCTCTGTTGTTGTGAAAATCTCGATGATTCAAATATGGACACAGGATGCCAAAACGATAGAAAAATTAGCCTAGTGCCGGTCGATGAGAATTTTCCAATTTAGTGGAGTCACCCACATTTAGCCATACATCTCAGTCAAATTGACCTATTTCTGATTTCTAATTGACTTAAATATGTGCCATAATGACCTCTAAAGATGAGCACAGTCAAGTAGCTGATTCCTGGTCAAATTCTCAAGTCTATTACCTTAAAATCTTTTAATGACTTACCTGGATAGTCTAGTTATCTTACAAGTAATCAGCTCTGAGAATAGCACTATAAGCGTGTTGATGAAAAGCCCGATTTATTCAATTGAAAACAGGATTGAAAATCCAGGATGTCACAATATTAATGCTCAATATCGCTATGAGCCTAGCGATAGGCTTGTGGTTATGCGCATACTAGTCTAGGATATCTTTGTGGGCCGAGCCACCGGCTAATAATAGGTGAAGACCTTGTCAAGGGGGAATCTTGATCACCTCATCACTAGTCGTTGTATCATGATCATGATTTGATATTGAGCAACGAATTGGTCAATGGAGTAGACTATTGGCATGTGATATGAGTTTGGTCGAATGGGCTATCTATGGGTGTGCATGGAAACGTTCCAAAGAAACGTTTCTGGAACACTTCTGTACGGATTTTGTTCTCGGGAACAAAAAAAGAACAGAAACGCGTTTGGTTGCGTTTGTTGTTTTTTTGTTTTTTTGTTCCGGAACAAAATTGAAGCAAAAAAAGAAATACAAAATAGTTGTTTTTGGAGAAAAGAAACACTTCTTCAGAAACGCTTCTCTTCTTTTTTTCTTCTTTTTTCTTTGGCCGGTTGCCGGCCTCGGCCATGGCCGGCAACCGGCCGTCAAGGGCCGGCGAAGCCCTCGAGGGTCGGCAACCTCACCGGAGCGTCGCCGGTCCCCGGCGAGGCTCGGCCTCGTGGATCTTGGCGAGCTCGAGCTCGCCCAGCCATGGCGAGGCTCGGCCTTGCCGGATTTGGGCGAGCCCGAGGTCGCCCAGCAAAGGCGAGGCTTGGCCTCGCCCACGCCGTCGACACCGAGCCTTGCCTTGGCGGGTGAGCTCGGGCTCGCCCAGCCAAGGCGAGGCCCCGGCCGTCGGCTGGATCGCGGAGGCCCGTGACAACCGAAAAAAGAAAAAAAAAAAAAGAAAGGAAAAAAATGAAAAATAAAATAAAAATGTTTAAAAAATTAAAAGAAATAAAAAAGAATAAAATTTACCAAACGTGTTTCTATTCATTTTTTATTCCCGGAACAAACGTTACCAAACACGTTCTTTTGTTCAAAAATTGTTCTCCGGAACAAACACACTTTTTTGTTTTCGTTCCCTGGAACAAAAAGAACAAACATTACCATTTGCACCCTATGTGTAATTTGAGTTTGGTTGATGGAATGGACCATCGGTGTGATTTAAGATTAGTCGTTGAAATAGACCATCGATGTGTAATTTCATTAGACAATTGATATATGGTATGAGATTAACCAATGGAATGGACCATTGGCATGTAAATTAATGAGATTGATAAATAGATTAGACCATTAATGTTTGTTTTGATATTATTGTGAAATGATTATTTCTACTATAAAAATAGCTATGTTGAAGCATATGTACTTATTATTTTACTGTATATTTGTTATATTCTAGATTCGAGTTAAAAGAGTTGTAGTTTGGTTTTGTAAATATACATAGTGGGTGCTTGATCTGCTTAGAAGAGATGCACTACTTACTGACACCCCTCTATTTTCCAATCTTTTTCAGGTTCCTTGACTAACTATGAGTAGGTATGAGAGCAATATGGATGTGGGCACTTTTAGGAGTTGGATTTTGAGAGCTTTGAGGTTATGTCCTTCGAGTGGAAGGACGGCTGTGTCATCCCACATTTAGGATGGTTTTGGGGTGTGACAAAAACAGCCTCACGTCAGCGATTTCCTTCGCTACTTATGGCTGCAATTTCCATCTATTTAGGCACTCATGACTGTTGCTTGCTCTTTGATGAGGCGGCGTATCTTGTCTCCGAAGAAATTTGAAAGTTTGAATTGCCGTGATAATCTGTTTGTTGCACCGAGGCCTCTGAAATCGAGCTTTGGTGGACGTGCGTTTGGCTAAATTCTTGGTTGGAGTCTTCGTTCGTGGTTGTTTTTGGATTCTGAGCAGACGTGAATGTGGTATGCGTTGATGAACAGGTCAAAAAGCAAGGGAGGCAATCAGATAACACGCAGTTCCAAGGTCAGCTTGATGCTCTAGGCCTGAAAATTGTCCAGGTGACTGCAAATGGTAATTGCTTTTTCAGGTCTATGTTCCTTGTTAGAAAAGATCACCGACTTGTTCATGATTTTTTATTGAATGTTTCCAGGAATTGGTTTGTTTTGTAAGATGACAGCATTCCTCTCTGTTGTAGAAGGTCAATGGTATTCTCGTCGCATTACCACTCTGTCGCTGGAACACAACACGCATTGCATTTTATTGTACACTAGTTCTAGAATGCTATCATTGGTGTACTAGAAACTCCTCTGTTGGAAAATCTATTGCATTTTCATATGATGCATCATTCTGTCTGATACACTGCATCCGGAAACATATCTTAGAGAAGAGCTCTATTTGTAGCTCTCTACCTTAGTATCGAGGAAATTTAATTGACTCTTCCAAGATCCAACTAAATTGCTTTGTAAAATTCTGGCACTATTGTACAATGTCCTAGAGAAACAAACCATGTTCCTCATCCCCATTTTCATCAAGCGTATTTGAATTATCCATCCTCCAGGTAATCTTATGGCCTTGAATGGAGCTTTTGTTTATAGAAATGCCTTTGCTATTTTTGGAATTCTCATCGTTATCTGACCTTGTTAATCAGGGCCCTTGCAGATTAGTTGGAAGGCAGTGAAAATGAACATGGAAAGTACCGGAGTATGGTTGTTCAGTACATATTGGTATGTGGAGTGCAGATTTCTCTTTTTCAAGCTGTAGGAATTTTGTTTGCAGGGGTTTTTTCACTTGGTGATGTTGTCCTCATTTATATTAGTGCTTAGTGATCTGAATCTGAACTTTATTTGGTGCATTTTGTTCTTGAACTTTTTCTGTTAGTATTGATGGATCTCACACTTATATAGACACTGAAATAGTATGCCTTTGGAAGAAAAAACCAAGTTCGTTGACACCTAATTTTTATTTTCCAATACATAAAAAAAATTAAATTAGAGAAAAAGAGAAAAAGAGAAAAAAATGAAAAAAGAAAAATAACAAAATAACAAAACAACAAAAAAAAAGAAAAGAAAAAGAAAAATAAAAAATGCCTATTTTTCCCTTTGCACGGCCCAAGCCCGTTTCCTTTTTGGCCTGGCCCATGCTAGCCTTCTTCCTCCTCCATCTTCGTGCAAGAAACCCTAGGGAGCAACCGAGAGAAACAGGGAGGGGGAGATCAGAACAAAAACAGAGAAAAGGTAGAGAGCTTGAACGAGAAAAAGGGAGGGAAACTAGTGAGAGTTAGAGAGAAACCAGAGGGGAGAAGAACAGAGAAGGGAGAGAAAATAGAGAGTTAGAGAGAGAAGGAACGGAAGGGAGGAGGGCAGCGGCGGCACTGCCTGACGCCGTCCGAGCCGCTGCCCTACTCACCGCCTCAACCCAATGCCAGCCTAGGCACTGCACTTCTCCTACCACCCTTTAAAAGCCGCCGCCCTCCGAGCCTGACGCTAGTCGGGCTCCTGCCGTTCAACTCCCTGCACCTGACACCGTTGTTGCCGACGCCAACAGCCGCAACACCTGTTGCCGCTGCTCCCGATGCCGAGCTGGCCGAGACCAGAAGGAGAGGGAGGACGAACTCGGAGCCTGTCAAATCCAAAAATCTGAGGCAGGGGAGTCGGCCAAAAGCTTATCACCAGGCCGATTGCCACCCCATCCAACTCCAAACGTCGTCCGAGGCACGCCGCCTCAACCCGACGCCGTCCGAGGCCCCTCTCTGCTACCCGAGCCGCTTCAGCCTCTTTTGCCTCTGTCACCGACACCTGTAGCCATGACCCAGCATAGACGCTCGCCTCTACTTGCACCACTACCGGAGCTCCCCTCAACCGTGAGCCCATCTCGCTTGCGACCTTATGTCGAACGCCACGTCGCCGTTTTGCTAGCTACCATCACGCTCCGCCTCACCTGCAACTCGCGAGATCCGATGAAGTTGCTGCTGTCCCTACTCTACTCGTATTCTGCTCGCCCGACACCGCTCCTCCACCTCCGACGACCTGCCAGCGTTGCTACTCGTCGCCATCACTGCCACCGTTGCATCTCCGCCGTCGTCCACGCTACCGTCCGTCGCCACCGTCGCCAACACTGCTAAGAAATCCTAGGGTTTCGGCCACGAAATTAGGTATGAACTGGGTCAAAGAGAAGGGTAGGGTTTTGGGCGAGTGTGGACCGATTTTGGGCCTTTAGGCTTTTGAGCCTGTCTGTTTTAAAAAGAGAGGAGACAAGGGTGGGAGGGAGAGTTAAAAAAAGGGAAGAAGAACAGTGTTCTTCTTCCACGGTCGACTCATCTACCGCTGGCCACGCTTTGCCTTCTACTCGCAGTGCCTCCGTAGTCACCAAATCCCCGCACCGATCGAGCCTCGTGCCCCTGTCCGCTCGTCTCCCATGCCGGTCGCCGCCCAACAACCAAAGCTCGGTCCTTGCTCCATTGCGCTAGATGTTGCAACTCATTGCGCTAGATGCGGCATCTCCAAGCGACTCATTGCACCAGCAACAGTGCCCCTGATCTGCCTCTAGTCTACCTTCGCCCTGTTTCTGCCGGAGCGCCGTTCGCTCACGCCCAGCGCCCGCACCTGCGTCGGCTCGCCTACTGTCTTCCTTCTGCTCGAGCTGAGT
Source organism: Eucalyptus fibrosa (assembly GCA_017140475.1). NCBI lineage: Eukaryota > Viridiplantae > Streptophyta > Magnoliopsida > Myrtales > Myrtaceae > Eucalyptus > Eucalyptus fibrosa. The sequence continues at coordinate 20,658,340 of CM029512.1, forward strand.
TGAGCCACTCCGCATTTGCTCTACCCGTGACTTGCAACAACCAATCCCCCGCTTGCAGTCCTTCATGCCAGTCGCCACTGCGTCTGCTCCACAACGCAGCAGCCCGCCCCTACCTAGCCGTGATGCCACCGCCGCCGCCACTGTTTCTACTCGACACCAGCAACCCATGCCGGCTACCGCACCTCGTCCTGCCTTGCCGCCGTGACCAACTTCCGACACTGCGTCGCCGTGCCTCGCTGCGAAGAAGCCCTGGAGAGAGGAGGCACAAATTGGGTCTTGGTCGGGTCTGGCAAAACCCCCATCGGGTAGGGTTTTGAGTAATTTGGGCCTAATGTTAGGGCTTGGTTTAGGTTGTTTGAAGTAGTGGGCTAGTGGGCTTTGTTTTAAAAAAAATTAAACCAGACTGGGCCTACACATTAGGCTCAGTCCGATTGGTTTTTGCTTGTTTCGAGTCGCCTGGCTCGATTTGGTCTGGGATCGGGCCGTAAGACCCGATCCTGGGCCCTGTTCACCAAACCGTGTTGGACCCAACCCGAGGATCCGACCCGGTTCGTTTTAAATATATTATATTATTATAATATTAAAATAACATTTTAAAAAATATATAAAAAATTTTAAAATTAAAATTAAAAAATTTCGAAAATCCAAAAGATGTAGGTTTTGATTAGAAATGACCATGTATTGCTTTTCTAGTATATTTAGGCCTTTAATTGCTCATAATTGATTATATTACATGTTTTATTTACCTGTTTAACTATGTTCGTAATTGCTTAGTGGCATGTGTTAATTTTACTGTAATTAGAATCTTGGTAGTTATAGTCATTACTTTAATGATTGCACACCCGTATGATGATCTTACATGTTAGTGGATAAGTATAAAATCAATTCAAACTGTCTACCAAAAATCAGTTTGTTAAAATGAATAAGATTAGGTACCGAAATGGCACTAATTGATTAATTAGTGTACTCAAATCCCTGAACCTAGATTCTCTAGATGCATAGGAAGTGAGGCATGCTCCCGTGCTTCACTTGGTTTCTAGCCGACCCCAATAGGTTAGTGATGACTCATTTTATCCAAAATTTTTAAAGAATATCCCAATGTCATGCGGGGTACGGGCTTGGGAGAGTCCACGCCTAATCATGTGCCTTAGGCCCGTCCTTTAGGCAATACCCCTAAACCTGTTCCCTCCCCCCGAAGGGTACTTGGCGACTTCGCTAGGGACTTGGTTTTGAACCTTAGATGACTTAGGCCAAAATTAATCTTGTTCAAAAATATTTTTATTTGGCAATGAGGATTCCAAGTACGTCCCTAACATTAAAGGTGTTAAATGTTTTTAGAATGGGAGGAATAAGGAGAAGTGTTTGTTCACCTTTGTCTTGCAAGGAGGTGTTGGAATGTATGGTTTATTTTTTATGTATGGAGTGTTGTTTGCCTATAAATTGTTGTGCTTGTGTCTTTTGTATTGCATTACACCCTAGCACACACAACCTACCGTTGGACCTGGGCCGCATAGGATCACTTAGGATGGTGTTGAGGTGGATACCACTCCAACTACAACCGCGTAGTACGAGTCGCCCATCTCTACCCCGAAATTTCTTTCTTCACGTTGAAGGTACCCACCCCGGTCTGCGAGCATGCGACACAGGTTGGTTCTTTGATGAAGCCGTAGTCATGGGTAACACAACCTAGCCACGAGCTTGTTGGTTCAATCATGTGATCCCATGGCTCCATTTTGGGTTGTATAGAGTAGAAATCAAACCACATTCCATGTGCATATCTATGTGATTGAAAAAAAAAAGCATGAGACAAAGGTCGGCACCCATTGTAAGTATTATTTCCCTTTTTATTTGCTCATTTTGTATTACATTTTCATCTTGAAATTTGTAGAAATCAATCGAATGCCCTCGGTGATCAAGCTTATGATTGAAAAATTTGACAATCACTTTTGACAAGTGAGCATTTGAATGCAAGTTCTAAACATTTTGATTTGGCCCCGTTGAGCACATGGTTTTGTTTAAATTTCTAGTTATGGGCTCAAAATCATTTCGAAAAAAAGAAAGAAAGAAAAAAAACTTTCAAGTTGTGATTTTATATTGGGGCACAAAAATTGAAATTGCATTTTTTATCAAATTTTCTCATTCTCACATTTTGGGACTATAATGCAAATCATTTTGTGTACAAATTCCTCAAAATAGAAATCACTTCATTTTTCTAGGAGTAAAATCACAAATCAATCTTTCAAAAATCAAAGACACTTTTGCATACGAAACTTTTGGAATAAAAGTGGATATTCGATTGATGGCAGTGTATTGATAATTTTAATGATGTCTTCTCTTATGATAAAATCTTGGCGAAATATTAAAATCCCATAATAAGGATTGTGGGGTATTTATCGTCGCCTCGATTTTATTGTAAGAAGTGACCTCATTAAGATAGCATTTTCTCTCATTCATGTACTGATATTGTCATCTTTCTGTAGGTTATGTGTAATGCTCCAAGAAATTCTCGTGTTTGACCACATAGAGAAGTGTTCAAGAACTAGGACAAGAGTTGATTTTTACTTTCATTTGTGCAAGAGTTCCTTGTATTTTATTATTGTCTTTACTCTTGTTAAGAGTCGTGTTTTCCATTTTGAGTTTTGACTGTGAATCCAATTAATGCCTTTGTAAATCATGTGACTCATTTTTTTTATGATGGATTTCAACTTCATGAAAATCATCCCTTAAAAAAAAGAAAAAAAAAATGGATTCCGAAGTGTTTCAAGTGAATCTTTACGTCTACCTTCCAAAATGAATTTCAAAAAAACTTTGCTTAAGGCCCTCTCTTCACAAATCGCTCTCTTCGGTAGGACGATGAGTTTATTTGAGATTGGCATTTGCTTATTCTAAAAGATAAAAGTGTAGACTCATAGAACTGGAGGAGTAAGCATGCGTCGGAGCATCCTCGGCGCCAATTTTCCATAGAGGTGGAAAAAAGTTGAATTCCATTCTAGGAAGTTTTGTTATTCGCAAATTTCTTAGATGCCAAAACAACCCATTGATCTCGTTCACTTTGCATGTTGAGACAAATGAAGGGAGTTGGCAAGCATCCAAAAGGCGAAATCAAAGGAAGAGTAAATTGTATTGATTCCAGTTATTCATTTCTGATACCATTTCTGACATAACTTTCTCCTCATTGTCAAGGAGACATCACGAGTGCCAAGTTTTGTAACGTTCCCAACAAATTCGATGGAGCATTATTAAGTCATATTCATCTTCAACAAAGAAGGATTCAAATTAAAGAAAGGCACAATATTATCCCTTCCTCCATGAGAGATACCTTAGGATGTTGATCACCCGACTTTGAAAAGGATGTATCTCGTTCCTAAACTTGATTCTCTTCAGCATAAAAAATGACATGTCCTTTTCTTTGATACATGACAGATTCAAACAGAACAAAGGTTTGTCATATAAAGAGTGGGGGAACAACGTTTAATTTAGAGAAAAATCTCTCTTTCACCCCACCAATGAAGTGTGCTAGAACAACATTGTCAAATCCATCAAAAAAGGATGTATCATTCCTCAATTGAACCTAATTGAGTATGGAGATAACCTATTTCATCTCCTCTTCTTACAGGTTGATAAATGAAAAAAATAAAAATAAAGTTGCACATTGACCGTAGAAGCGGTGCCTTCCACCAAGGAATCAGGAAGATATCAAGCACTTAAGGGCGAATGCAAGGGAATGGTATTGTCGAGTTACCAAATATCCACGAAGGTGGATCCAAGAGATGTTAATGCCCAAAAGATGAAAGCGAATGAAGGGTAACAATGTATCATTTCCAACATTTCAATCCTGAAAGATTTTTACACTAACATATTCTTTCACATTCTTTACAGGGTTACCAAGTCACCATGCCGCAGCTAAGTACCCTTCTCATTTTTTTTCTTTAAAAAAAGGAATAAAAAAAAGCGGAGAATTTCCACTACAAAAAAGAAACTTTGGTGTTTTTCTAGAAACAAGCGCAAAAATGAATAGTTGAGAAAAAAAAACTTTCTACAAACTTTTTGAATATCCTTTTCTATCTCAAAGTTGTTTTCTTGCTTTGTGGGTTATTCATTTTCAATCAAATTTTCCAATGGAGATTGATCTACTCAAATGATCTCGACAGAGTGAGATGGAGACGTTAACCATGCCAAACAAGAAGTGCTTAGGATGAAGAAAGGCAAGTCCATTTCCAAACACGTCCTTTAAACACTTTTGAGAGTTGAGTGAAAAGTGACATTCTCTTAGGACGAAAGATTCATCCGCGTTGAGCACAAAGATCGAAATGACAAAAGCATTTCATTCATCAATCTCAGGCATTGCACTGATCTCTTGCTAACCTTTTGGGCTGAATAAAGATGATCATTCAAAGTACCCCTGTCGAGAAGAACCCTACACTGGGGTAACATAAGGGGTTACAATCGTGTGTAGAGCGAAAGATCGAAAAAGATTCTATTATTTTCACTTGCATCAATCTTTTGGTGATAGCTTCAGAGGAATTCTCATCAAAGCTTGACTTGTCCCAAGGTGAAGAAGAGCATTTCTTTCTCTACCCAAACACCGATACCCATTGCTTTAACCAATTTGGGCCTGATTATTCATTTCTGAACCTCGAGCAGTGATCATCTCCCTTCACTAGGGCAAGGCATAAGAATTGACCAAATACAATTTACAGTTACGAGAAAATGTGAAAAACATCTCGAAAGTCATAAGAGCTACAAAAATTCAAAGAACAAAGAATTCGACAAACAAGGGGGCATGAAAAAGCAGTGTGCCTGGTAAAAGTAAGGCCAATGCCCGTAAAAAAAAAAGCCAAAAAGCTACATCTTATGTAGAAGAAAAAATTATCAAAGTCCAAATGCCTACGCAAAAAAAAAAAAATCATCGCAAGAGCAACGGACATTAGAGAAAAGAGCAAAGCTCCCATGCATAAATGATTAGCCAAGGGACTTTCTAGATGTGTTGTGTTTCAAAAGCCAAATGCTTTTGAAAGATCGAGTGACCCGGTCACGATGCCATGATGATCACCAACTCTTAAAAACCCTCTGGAAAATTTTAAGCTTTTCGAGCCTCTCCTGAGCCAACGTTACAACCCTCTTCCGAAGTCTCTTCTGATTAGGATGGTTTGAGTGAAAATGAAAATGCCACGAAGAAGCTATTGCTTGAAGGAGTGGAAGTAATTCTATCTTGTCTTATCTTCCAAGTTCTCGACTCGTAAACCCGATGAAGATAGTGACAAATGTTCCTTTATTGGCCTCAAAGCAATAATTCCTTTGTGTAAGCCCTAACCAAGCCTATATTGCGGTCCTTTCAAAAGACCTTTTTGATCGATCAGATTGTGCTCATCGCAAACGTTTCCGAAAGCCTTTGACACAGGTTATATGAGAAACCCTCAGCAATGAGCTATTTTCCATGCAAATGGATGGGATCAAACAACTATTTTATCGAGAGTGTGTGAGAAAGCCTTTCTAACTAAGAAGTTCTAGTTTGGCATGCTTAATGAGCCTTTTTCTCGAGTCATAGCCATTCTGATGAGAACTTGTCTCCTAGAGAATTTGATGATTAATGATATATCCACGAGCAAGATGACAGTTTTGTGCCACATGATGCTGGTGGACATCGAATGTTTTTCTAATGCAGTCGGACTTAGCTTGATTATTTTGTTCAATTAATGCTGCAATATTGTCAATACGTCTCTTGATGACGTCTCTAATGACATTTGCTCAAGTTGAGTTTGACAGGATTTCTCAATGAAGCCATGCAATTTTCAAGGGGTTAGCGGGTGCTTCCCTAAAAAAACAAAAAATAATAATAATAAAAAACCAAAGGTTCATGGTCAGCCTTAAACCACATCATCTCCAAATATTCACGGTCAACCTTAAATCATGTTATCTTCAAAGGTTCATGGTTGGCCTTAAACCATGCCATTTCCAAGATTGGTGGATTCATCCATAAACCACACTTGTCCGCATCCCAATTGAAACCCGTTCGTACATGATAAGACTATCATACCTAGTCGAAACTCGTTCGTACACGATGAGACCTCATTCTTTTCTCTTCTTCTTATAACCCGGAGAGCTTTGTATCATGGAGTCTTCTCTTCTTCTTATGACCCGGAGAGCCTTGTATCCTGAAGTCTTTTCTCTTCTTATGACCCGGAGAGCTTTGTATCTTGGAGTCTTTTCTTTTCTTATGACCCGGAGAACTTTGTATCCTGGAGTCTTCTCTCTTCTTATGACTCGGAGAGCCTTATATCCTGGAGTCTTCTCTCTTCTTATGACCTAAAGAGCTTTGTATCCTGGAGTTTTCTTTCTTCTTGTTACCCGGTGGGCTTCTGTAGCCCGGAGTCTTTCCTTCTTCCTATGACAAGGTGTGCTTTGTAGCTCGGAGAGCTTTGTAGCCCGAAGTCCTTCTTCTTATGACACGGTGAGCTTTGTAGCCCAGAGAGCTTTGTAGCCCAGAGTCTTTCTTCCTATGACACGGTGAGCTTTGTAACCCAGAGAGCTTTTGTAGCCCAGAGAGTTTTGTAGTCCAGAGTCCTTTTTATGACACTATGAGTTTTGTAGCCCTGAGTCATTCTTCCTATGACACGGCATGCTTTTATAGCTCGGAGTCTTTCTTCCTCTTATTGACAAGACACACCTCTATAGTTATGAGTCATTTCCGTCGACCCGATACGTGCCTATGCACCTAAGGTCTCTCTATCACCAAAATAATTTAGGTGTCTTACGTCTTTGAATGCAACCTCTTCGAGGCTACATTCAAAGAGGGGTAGCTGTTAACACCTAATTTTTATTTTCCAATACATAAAAAAACATTAAATTACAGAAAATGGGAAAAAGAAAAAAAATAAAAAAGAAAAAAAATAAAATAACAAAAAAAATGCTTATTTTTCCTTTTGCGCGGCCCAGGCTCATTCCCTTTTTGGCCTAGCCCACGCTAGCATTCTTCCTCCTCCATCTTCGTGCAAGAAACCCTAGGGAGCAACCAAGAGAAACAGGGAGGGGGACACCGGAACAAAAACAGAGAAAAGGCAGAGAGCTTGAATGGGAAAAAGGGAGGGAAACCAGCGAGAGTTAGAGAGAAACAAGGAAGGGGAGACCGGAACAAAAATAGAGAAAAGGCAGAGAGCTTGAACGGGAAAAAGGGAGGGAAACCAACGAGAGTTAGAGAGAAATGAGAGGGGAGAAGAATAGAGAAGGGAGAGAAAACAGAGAGCTAGAGAGAAAAGGAACAGAGGGGAGGAGGGCAGCAGCGGCACTACCTGACACCGTCCAAGCTGCTGCCCTCCTTGCCGCCTCAACCCGACACCAGTCGAGGCACCGCACTTCTCCTTTAGCAGCCGCCGCCCTTCGAGCCTGATATCGTTCGAGCTTCTGCCATCCAACTCCTTGCACCTGATGCTGTTGCTGCCGACGCCAACAGCCGACACACCCGTCGCAGCTGCTCCCGATGCTGAGCCGGCCAAGACCAGAGAGAGAGGGAGGACAAACTCGGAGCCTCTTGGATCCAAAAATCTGAGGCAAGGGAGTCGGCCAAAGGCCCAGATCTGGGAGTAGATGAAGCTCTGTCCCATCACCAGGCCAGGTGCCACCCCATGCAACTTTAGACCCCGTCCGAGCCCCCTCGCTATTGCCCGAGCTGCTTCAGCCTCTGCTACCTCCGTCAGCGATACCGGTAGTCGTGACCCAGCGTAGATGCTCACCTCTACCAGTGCCACCGCCGGAGCTCCCCTCAATTGTGAGCCCATCTTGCCTGCGACCTCTGCCGAACGCCATGTCGTCGTTTTGCTAGCTACTGTCGCGCTCCACCTCACTTGCAACACACGAGATCCGACGAAGTTGCTGCTGTCCCTACTCTACCTGTATTCTGCTCGCTCGACGCCTCTCCTCCGCCTGCGACGACCTGCCAGCGCTGCTACTCATTGCCATCACTGCCACCCATCATGTCGTCGTTGTCGTCCACTCTACTGTCTGTTGCCGCTGTCACCAACACCGCCAAGAAACCCTAGGGTTTCGGCCACGAAATCGGGTATGAACTGGGTCAAAGAGACAAGTAGGGTTTTGGGCGAGTGTGGGCTAGTTTTGGGCTTTTGGGCCTATCTGTTTTAAAAAGAGAGGAGACAGGGGTGGGAGGGAGAGTTAAAAAAAGGGGAAGAAGAACAATGTTCTTCTTCCTCGGTCGACTCATCTATCGCTGGCCATGCTTTGCCTTCTACCCTCCGTGCCTCCGCAATCGCTGAATCCTCGCACCGATCGAGTCCCACGCCCCTGTTCGCTCGTCTCCTGTGCCGGTTGCTGCCCAGGAGCCGAAGCTCGGTCCTTGCTCCGTCACGTCGGATGTTGCAACTCGAAGCCGCGACACCCCTGTCACCGTCGCTTTGCCTTGGCCTGATCTGCAACACCGGAGCTCCGTCTCACCCGCAAGCTCTATCACTACGTCTGCCGTCGCTTCTGTCGATGCCGCATCTCCGAGCGACTCACTGCACTAGCAACAGTGCCCCTGATTCGCCTCTGCTCTGCCTCCACCCTGTTGCTACCGAAGCGCCGTTCACTCACGCCCAGTGCTCGCACCTGCGTCGGCTCGCCTGTTGTCTTCCCTCTGCTTGAGCCAAGTTGAGCTGCTCCGCCTCTGCTCTGCTCGTGACTTGCAACAACCGAGCTGCTGCCTGCAGTCCTCCGTGCCAATCACCACTGCGTTTGCTCCACAACATAGCAGCCCACCCCTGCCCAACCGTGATGCCACCACTGCTGCCACTGTCTCTACTCGACACTAGCAACCCATGCTGACTACCTCACCTCGGCTGCCCTGCCTCGTTGCGAAGAAGCCCTGGAGAGAGGAGGCACAAACCGAGTCTTGGCCGAGTCGAGCAAAACCCCAATCGGGTAGGGTTTTGAGTAATTGGGCCGAGTGTTAAGGCTTGGTTTAGGCTAGTTTAAGTAGTGGGCTGGTGGGCTTTGTTTTTAAAAAAATTAAACCAGACTGGGCCTACACATCAGGCCCAGTTCGAATGGTTTCTGCTTGTTTCGGGCCACTTGGCCCGATTCGGTCTGGGATCGGGCCGTAAGGCCCCATCCTGGGCCTTGTTCACCAAACCGGGTTGGACCCAACCTGGGGATTCGACTTGGTTCATTTTAAATGTATTATATTATTATAATATTAAAGTAATATTTTTAGAAATGTATAAAAAAATTTAAAAAAATTTAAAATTTTAAAATTAAAAAATTTCGAAAATCCAAAAGATGTAAGTTTTTATTAGAAATGACCATGTATTGTTTTTCTAGTATATTTAGGCCTTTAATTGCTCGTATATTGATTATATTACATGTTTTATTTACCTGTTTAACTATGTTCGCAATTGCTTAGTGGCATGTGTTAATTTATTGCAATTAGAATCTTGGTAGTTATGGTCATCACTTTAATGATTGCACACCCGTATGATCATCTTACATGTTAGTGGATAAATATAAAATCAATTCAAACTGTCTGCCAAAAATCATTTTGTTACAATGAACAAGATTAGGTACCGAAAGGGCACTAATTGGTTAATTAGTGTAATCAAGTCTCCAAACCTAGATTCTCTGGTTGTGTAGGAAGTGAGGCATGCTCCCGTGCCTCACTTGGTTTCTAGCCGACCCCAATAGGCTAGTGGCAACTCCTTTTATCCAAAATTTTTAAAGAATATCCCAATGTCACGGGGGGTATGGGCTTGGGAGAGTCCACGACTAATCATGGGTCTTAAGCCCGTCCTTTAGGCAATACTCCTAAACCTATTCCCTCCCCTCGAGGGGTAAGTCGTGACAAAGTTGAAATGGGTATTATACATTGAAGCATACATTTCTACTGCTAGTGGTTATTCCTGATGATATTCAGCTCACAGTCACAGTTGCATAGAGCTATACCAACACAAGGATCACTTGAGCAATTTGACATTCTTATTTTACTAGAGAGGAAAACCTTTTGACTATTAATTGTGATTTGGATGGTGTATCTTGGCCTAAATTGACAAGTGCAGGAGGAAGATGGACTTATAGTTACCCGCATTGCTCTAGCCTACAGGAACGTGCGGTTGCTACTTTAGGGTGCCAATATTATGCAAATCGACATTTTTTTGGGGAGATATTGAGAAAATAAAAAATTAGAGCATCGATACTAATGTAGAATAAATCAACTTTTTAGCATGCGTGATAAAACTTTAATGTTTTGCAATGGCACAAATCGGCGTTTTGCTTGTTTCAAGTTTCACGGAACCCTTTATTTTCATTGGTTTTTTCTCATAATGATGTGTTTGAAGAATGGACCTGATATGTGCATCAAAGATGAGAATTGTTAATGACAGAAAATGTGGCATCCCAAAAATTCAAGGCAACCTCTAGATGTATTAAAGTCTATGATTAGGTAATGAAATTTGTCTTTGTGTTATTCCTTAGCTATTGACTTACTTTTAAGACCAAGTATTATGTATCTTGTGTTCATGAGTTATTAAAATTAGTATTATAGGATAAGTTGATAAGAAAAATTTGTTCTTGGGTATGCACCTCATAGATTTAATCCCTATAGTTTAAATGTTACAAGTTTTATGGCCATATGAAATTGAGAATTTGAAATTTATAAAAGAGGGAATTAAGATGAATTATTAAAAAGTAAAATTGGAATTTATAAAGATTGAACTTTAGGCCCAAGGGTATTGGACCTAAAGTGGGCCAAATTGGCTTGGCCCATGAAGGGGCCTGCCGTCAACCACAAGGGGGGAGGAGCCGGCCCATCCTCAAGCCCATCATGCATGGGATTTTCCATGTGGCAAAAAGAGGGCTTCACCTATTGGTCACTTTGGGTGGCTCCTAATGATGGCTAATGATTGAATTGAAGGGGAAATAAAAAGGAAGGGGTGGCTGGTTTGGGGGGCTGTCGACCATAAGAGAAAGAGAGAGAGAGAGGGCTGTCGAGAGAGTGAGGAACCAGGAGAGAAGAGAAGAGGCCACGCGAAGGAGGAAGCTGCTCGTCTGTTGCCCGCAGCCACCCGTGCGTCCACCATTTGCTGCCATCGTGCTCGCCGTAGCTCGGTTTAGAGGCAAGTTAGATCCATTGATCTGCTCTTGCATGTTGTGTCTAGGATGTGCTAGTGAAAGGTGATGAATTTCTTAAGCCTAGGGTGAGAAAAACCGAAGTTGTATGGGTGTTGTTTTTGAAATAGCATTTTGTTTTCGAATAAACAACCTGACCCAGAATGTTGTAGAGGCTTGCATGCGAGGTTTGAGTCGGATTTTGGTTTCAACTTCTTCATGAAAGTTGTAGACAACATCTTAAAGTATAACATAATAAAATTTTAGACAAAATGGCTGAGTTTTGAGGGGTAAAACCCTCCCTCTACGAAAACGCTAGATCTGAAACTGTTTTGTTGACCTCTTGCTGGTTTTATGTGTTGCATGTCACTTTTTACTGAGAATTTCATTTCTACTTCTTCATGAAAGTTGTAGAGAACATCTTGAATCCTAACATACTCAAATTTGAGGTAAAACTAACAAGTGTAGCCTAGTGAAACAATTTTTCCTTTGAAGACGATAGATCTGGAAATGTTGTACTGCACTCCAGCGACTTCGGGGACTATAAAGTGAATTTCCTTTGAGAATCTCACCTGGATTCTTTAATGAAAGTTTTAGTGGACCCCTTGAGGCAAAATGTATCAAAAATTCAGAGGAAATGAAGGAAGATAAGTAGGTGAAATCTTGATTTTTCAGAGACAGCTAAACCTGGAATGTTCGGTATGAGGAACAGGGGCTTCGACCGTCCATAGTTAATTATCTAGGACGAATCCGGCCTTGATGTCTTCATGAAAAATCTACCTTAGGTCTTGACTATCACCTGGTAAAATATTTCAAGAACCGCGCAATCTGATGTGTTTGAATTTTTTAAGCTGTAATGTGTGAACTATATCTTCTTGTGTGAAGTTCTTTTGGGCATGTGTTCTTCATGGAGTTGCTGTCTTTACATCTTGACTAACACATGTTCAGATTTCATAATTTTTGAAGATCATGTGGGTATTTAATTAATATGTTTTCTGAAATTGTGCATGCTGGATTTTGGTAAATTTCAAAAAATCATGATGTATGGATTATTCTAAGTTGTATAGACCCCATGGATTGTGTTGTCATAAGTGAATGGATCTTGCTGCATATGTGATGATATTTGGAACTACATATAAGAATCAAAATGCTGAAAATGATCATGTTGCCATCATATCATATGCCATGTTTTGATTGAGCCATAAATGTGAATGTGAACTATGATAAATGGGAATGCAGTCGGAGGTATGAGCCGACGATGCCCCGGGAGTGTCGGGATGCCCGGCCAGGGAGTGTAAATGCCGCATGCCAGGAGTGTGTGTGCCGGATGTCCTCAAGAGTTTCGAGATGCCCGGGATGTGGGGGTGTCGAAAGCTCGGAGGTGTGAGCCAGGGGATACCTTGTGATGCCAGTTGGGGTACGAGATGCCTGGAGTGTGTGTGCCGGATGCCCGAAGGTGTGTGCCGAAGGCTCCTCGTGATGCCAAGTTGGGTGCGAGCAATAAATGTGGGATGCAAATACTGGTCCCGGGAAAGAGAAATATAGCGGTTCAATTGGAAGAATAAAAATTGAGAAATTGAAATCTAATCATGCATGGTATGGTTGCATGTATGCATGTATGCTTGAAGATGAGTGCATGGATGTATATGCACATATGGCATGATGGTATATGCATGTATGCTTTATGATGAGTGCATGGATGTATATGCACCTATGGCATGATGGTATATGCATGTATGCTTGATGATGAGTGCATGGATGTATATGCACCTATGGCATGATGGTATATGCATGTATACTTGATGATTAGTGCGTGAATGTATATGCACATATGGCATAATGGTACATGCATGAATGCTTGAAGATGAATGCATGGATGTGTATGCATATATCGTATGATGACATGTGCATGGCTGCAAGGTAAGTAATGCTTGGATGTATGAATGGTATGAACTATACTATGATGTCTTGATTGTTCTGTGTGATGCATTGAGTGGTTTATTGGATCTTTTACCTGCTGAGTGGTTATACTCACCCCTTTTGGGGACTAACATTTCAAATTAGAAAGATGCCGCTCCCTATTATCACGCGGAGCGTCTTTTACAGCTTTCCTTCGGACGTGGAGGTCGAGTGTGTGGAGATCGATTGTCCCACCATCCTTGGTCTGACGTTCATTCGGGTTCGTGCATTAGTGATGTATGACGTGGGCCTAGTTGGGGACCCGGTCATTCAAGAGTTCATATCTGTTCACGTTCGTCGAGATGGAGTGATGTGGGGGATGTTGCCGCCGCCACCACCTGACGCATCGGGATGGGTGTGACGGCCCACGCGTGAGGAGTAGGAGCTGCTACTTTTTGGACAATAACCGACACTAGTAGATGGAGGATTTTGCATGATCGACATAGAGGGTCGAGTTGTCTCTTTTTGGGGTTATGGTCGAGTGTAGTTAAAAGTCTCGGCATTTCTTGTTGTACCGACCCGAGAAAATCCATCATGAAAATATGTAAATAAAAGTGTCTTGGCTTTATCTTTTCTTATGGTGTTTAGTGGTGTGCATTGTATCATGATTGTTGGAGGGAGAATTGGTAAGACTCGATTATGCTTCCGCAAACAAGATGCGCTGGGACCGTTATAAAAAAAAAAAAAAAAAAAAAAAGCCTAGGAACTAAGGTTCTTCTTTGGTATCTGTGGTGACCTTGGGTGTTTCAGGGTGCCACAGAAAAATCGTGAAATGTTTGAACCATTTATGGAGGATGATGCGCCATTTGAGGATTATTGCAAAACCATGGGAAATGATGGCACGTGGGCTGGTCATATGGAATTGCAAGCAGCTTCTCTTGTTACACGGAATAACATTTGCATTCATCGGGTAAGACTGACCAATTTTAATTTTGGCATGCAAGGACAACATCTCATAAGTTGCAGATCCAAGTGTAGTTGCGGTGTTGTTAGATTTAACCATGGAAGTTCTTTTGCTAGTTTGAGAGACGTTTTGGTGTGGTCGGAGGGGGATAAATTACTGGCTAAGCATATGTGGTAGGAGACCGAAATGTCACTGTAGCTTTGTTTTCTTCGATAAATTATTTTATTGAAATTCCCATTCATAATCCTTCAATGAATGGCATCCCTGGATATTCTAAGTTAAGATGGATTGGATCTGTCTAGGTAGCCATTGTGAGCTTGGATTGCCACGAGGATCATGAAATTTAGCGGATATATGATATTCCATACTTTACTATCTTCGATAAGTGTCATCATGTGAAGCCAGTAAGCATAAAAAATGTGCGTTGTGCCATTATAGTTTTGTGGATAGGGAAAATCTTATCTTCTTTTTGTACTGATGGTGTTTCATTATTTGACCTTATATATTTTGCTTTGCTTTATTTGATCTTATCGTGATGAGGAACATTACAACAGTGTGAGGTAGAAGGAAGACACTGGAGATGGGCCAGCTAGGCCAATTACAATCAAGGTTGCTACTGGAATTTAATTCTAATTTACTAAGTTAGTAGGGAAGTTGGACAAATTGTGAATTTAAGTATGTGATTTGATAATTTCTTTTGCTGAAAGGCCAATTCTAATCTCTCGTCATCGTCTTGCCAAGCAAAAGCTGGGTCAAAAAACTCTAAATCAGGAGCTGGTAAGGATATTACTGATGCTGGAGTATTTGATAGCAGAAAAAGGTATTGAAGATTTTTCAGAGGAAGCTGTCCGGTCTCCCTGCAATGCAGATGCTTCTCATGGTAATGGCTGGTCAGTATTTATCTCTCTAGATTTTCTTTAATAATTTAACTTCGCAGTTTCAGAGATACCATGTTGAGCTTCACGAGAAGCTTGTTTGGAGTCATTTTGATGCAACTGGTAGAATTAGCGTGCTTTGTCTTGTCAACCATAGAAGTCCGTGTGGTTCAAAAAAGAAATAGAAGTCCTGTTGCGGGTCAGGGACAGGGAAAGTCTCTGCAATTTCCAAGTATTTATCGTTCTCTCAGCGCTTTATATGTCAAGTTATAGTTTAAGCTTGTCTTTTGTTGGAGTACCTTTCCTGTTTCCATGTGATTGGAGTTTATACGTATCTTGAAATTATGGCTTATGCATCCAATATTGTATCGTACTTAACTTCAAGTCTGGACTATTTTCTCACTCCTATGCTTTGTCGAATAATGGGTTCACTTTGGAAAAATGTTCATACATGAGTAATATAAATTTGTACTTACAAGAACAAAGACAGCACTGAAGATTTCTCCTTTTTTATGTCTAAACGTTGTTTTCCAGTAATCAAGGTCTTGAATCCAGAAAAGGTAGAAAGAAAAAGAAGCGAGGCAAGAGAGGGTCTGACACATCTGCACTTTCTAGTGGATCTGATGGAGGGCCACCTGATATGGGGGCTCTTTGTATCTGATCATTTGTTAAAGTATGTGCACCATCATCTATTGAATTTCAGATATCAGTATCCTGTCTTTCAAATATTTGATTAGACACAATTATTTTTTTCTACTTCCATTAGCATGAATTTGATGCATGCATCTCTTTTTTTGATCTTTGGGATAAGTGCGCTTTCTAGTTTTCCACCTGTTGCCAACTTTAGAAAAATCTATAGGTACAAAATTTTCAATGGTGTTATTTTTCTTAGATAGTCTGCCTGTTTGATGCATTTTATCTTGGCAATTGTAATTTGGAGATTCTTTGTATACATAACTGTTGCGCATGCATATAACACCTACCTTGGTAGATTTGTTGGCATTGGCATAGGTGAGTTTGGTGAGAAGTCGAAGGGGGAAGGAGATAAGGAAATTCAGTTATTGCTGTCCCTGGGCTAAACCTTTTCATGAATATATAAGAGACATCACATGAATTTGACAAGTGATGATTTAATTTCTAAATTCCCTTCCAAAGTGATGGTTTTGTTGTAACCGTAGTTTGGGGTTCCCATGAAGATGTCATTCCTTTTCCTTTTATTTCTTTGGCAATAAAGGCACTAAGCATTTATGCACACTTCTTCTTGTAATTGATAAAAGATAGGTAATATCCAAAATGCACTTAAGCTCCATCTATAAGGACCCAAATGCAATCCATCTGCAGTTGGAGATGACACAGATAGTACATATGCTAGTTCTTCCATACAAATTAGTGCAGATTTCTAAAATTAAACAACTTTGACTGACAATTATCATTGGTTATTTTGGCAAAAAAGTAGTATAGATCTTTTGTTGGTTTTCATTGGTTGATATATCATCATAACATCATTTAGACGAATTAAGTCTCCAAAGCTCCTAAGTGATGGATAGTGTGTAAAGAACATGAGCACCTGCGAAGTTTTAGTAGTAGATTTTCCAATAATCCCACAATAATCCTGAATTTTTTCTTATTGTTTTTGTGGAATTGCATTGTGTCAGATGGGGCTTGTCCAGTTCTCAAGAATCACAACAATCTTGCGGCTTCGTCATTGCATCCATGAGGGAGTGGGGAGAGAGTTGAATTGTGAGCAGGAAACCGATGCTGAAAGAAGTCTAACTTGAGCTTCTTCTCGGAGCAACTTATGAGGTTACTCATTATTTTTTCTTGGCTTGCCTCAAATATAAATCTTTTCATTCTCTATTAGCTGCAACATAGAGCGCATGTTAGTCTGAGGTTATCTTCTGTCTTCAAAGGCTGGTACCTTATTAGTCTTGTATACTACCTTATCCCAAAATGGGGAAATAAAAGATCTTTACTTCATCTAACAGCTTAATTGAACCTTGCATGGTGATGCTGCACTAATAACACAGGGAGTTAAGCGATTTTTTAAGCTAATAAAACTCTCTGTAGATTCATTAATTCCATGTAAGAAGTCAAAAACACATGATACATTGCGAGATTGAAAGGTGAGCCTTGTGAGGCCATTTTCATTCAAATGGTGATCCAACATATGGGAGGGCATAATTGCCCACTGATATGGGAAAATGTAGACATCCCGAGAACTTTAATTCGATAAAAGCGTCTTCAGCTTGGCCTATGCCGTGATGTTCCGTGGACGTCTAGGCCGGTAAGTGGACTTTTCCCATCGTGCGCCATTGTTGAACGAGATTGGTCAACCTGCTTCTTCATTGTCCTCGAAAAGGTGGTCTGTAAAAGCCAGGAGACCACACCTAGGTCCCTTCCATGAGATAAGTGTACATAGCTATTAATTAAGTGTCTAGTATAATAGACTTTCTTATTAAATACTTAGATAAGGTTCTGATTTAAAAATAATCGATATAGCTGTTAGCCATGTGTTTAAGGTCTATCTTATGGTTATGTCCAACCATTTTATATTATGAATTGAGAATTTTAATGGGAAATACATGATGTGTTGTTTTCAAATCTTTGTCCATTGATTTTGTAGGGACGTGTTGTGTGGCAAGCAAATCAATTTCAAAATTTAAGCGTCATATAAGAGGACCGGCATTTTATACGATCGATTTAATTGGCTGGTCACATCACGTTAGCAGTTAGCAATTTGACCGCTGAATAAAATAATTTTCTCAAACAAGGAGGTGGTCCCTCAAAAAGTTTTCAAATGCTAGAATTCCCAAGCTTGTGAGAACTTTAGGAAACCTACTCCCTTTGAAGAAATGCTATTTATCATCACCTAAAGTTGCAAGGACTCTCTAGCAAGTACTGCTGTTGATATGCACTTTGTAGTTACTAAAAATCCATACCGTCACTTTTGGGTTTGATGAAGGAATTTACCATGCTATTGGATAATCCCTAAGTGATAGGATCATCAAGAGATAAACTCTACAATCAAATTGCTAACCTCGAAAGAAAGATACTAACTAGAGATGTAGTGATGATAATGAGGACTTCGTGGGACTTATGACTGTCCGAAAAATACTTACGATGTGCAAATATTATCATTTACAAATAAAGAGGAGAAATACTGTATCAATGAAGAATTGAATAATGATGCTCACAAATTAGCAATAACGAAAGGGATGTTCGTGATGCAAAGTTATACTACAAAGTTAATAACCATATTTTGAGGATTTTGGGTGATTTACACTTGTTCTAGAATATTTATCGAGAAATTTCGTTATTTATTACAACCATTTGATGAAATTGACTTTATTAATTTAAGTTTACTAATGACTAACATTAAGATAAGGGCATAACAAATATTATTTTTTGGCAATGAGCAAAGTTTAACATACTGCTATAACAGGGATATGTATAGAAACACATTAGTTCCGCAAACATTTTTGCTTCATCTATAAACTGCCTAAAAAAAAAAAAATGAAATTACCCAAGTAAAGGGAAACGATGCTCGGAGAAATGAAATATGAATACAATTTGTTTATAAATAAGTACTCCATAAGTCATAAAACTTGTTGCGAAAGTATAATCAAGTTCCAAGACTTTCAAAAAGTGAAATGAAGTCTTAAAATCTATCCAATCAATACAATTGAGTATTTTTGTTAGCTCCACCAAATCTGAGTAACGAAAATATTGACATGTCATTTATTGATATGATTTGACTACACGTGCTAAAGATATTTGAGCCAAAGTATCTTGTGTGCCAAGTCACCCTCTCTCCATTTTCCAAATCTGACATTAGAGATTGAAGTGAATGCCATCTCTTACTTCAACAACAAACATAAATGTCTCAAGCTATCAAGAAACATATGCCAACCCCCAGTTTGTTGCGCTGGCTTAATGATTGCTTCTTTCAGAGCTGCACGCCAGCACTATTACCTGAACCCTCGCATGTTATACGCTCAGAGGGCTTCCCATCGCATAACTTCCATTTGCATGGCTTCCATTTGGCATGGGAGAAATTTGTAGAAGAATTCTTTGAACTTCATTTCATAGATTGAAGCTGGATTCACTAATTGCTTGTCTTCGAGTACAACTTTCAAATCATCATCCATTTGCTTGCATCTTAGCACATATCCCAATTTTTTTACAGTTCCAACCGATACATTGAGTGTGAGGCTAAATTGTAAGCAATCCTCGTCAAATTCAAGAAAATCAACAGCTCCCTCCAACACTCCCCATAGCACATTCAGTTGGAGATATTGAATCCACATGTGATTCGAATTAAATGAACCAAGAGATCCTGATAGCCCATTCCGTCTTTAGTCATTAAGATGGGGCACGATGTCTAAAAATATCTCATTTTCTCCATCTTCTACAGTGAAAACAACACAGAGAGCTAATCCCAAGAACTTATCATAAAAGTCTTGTGAAAGCATGAAAGATATGGTACTGCCTTCAACAATGATGAACTCCTCTGGCATATCTCCTCCGGGAAGAATTTCCATGTAGTAAGGAGAAATGTCAGAATAGCGAAACTTCTGTTATATCGGTAAATTGTTAGACGTACTAAAGTTGATAATTAGTCAAAATAGAAGAGTTTGATTTGAGAATTTTTCTGGTAATTTAACCAAAGCTAGAGTTTTTGTAATAATTAAACATATCGATCTTTCCTTGCCTTATTAGTAATACTAATGAAATCATTCACTTCACTTGTGAGTATTGTCGTAGCACATGGTGCAGAATCACTCTACGTTAGATTTGCTTATTTGTATAGAATTTTCATTTTTGCGTTATACAAACACAGTGCGCCTGACGTACACTCCAACAACAAATCAACACATGCACTTATGAATCCGCGCGTATCCCCGGGGGCTGGAGAAAGAGAGAGAGAGACCTCAACCGATAAGTTAGACCTTGACATGTCACCCGAGATTTCCTCGTCTGTTTCTGTTTCACTTGTACTGTTTGCCTCCGACCTTGATTGGTGATTATCTTCATTGAGGGACAACTGCTATTACATATAGGTGCAAAATCACAATATATATATTTTTTGAACAAAAAATCACAATATGTTAGCTTGTTTTGTTTACTAGCATTAGCAGTTTTGTATTATAAAAACACAAAGCACCCATATCAATCACACACACACCACAATCGCGGAGAGAGAGAGAGAGAGAGACCTCAACTGAAAAGTCAGCTATGATATCAGCGGGTGGGGAGTCATCCATATCGTCACCTTCTTCTGAGCTTGTTTGGTAGTTGTTTATCCCCCGCTATTACATATAGGAGCAAAATCACAATATATTAGCCTGTTTTGTTTACTAGCATTTGCAGTTTTGCATTATAAAAACACAAAGCACCCATATCAATCACACACACCACAATCGCAGAGGGGGGGAAAGGAGGGAGGGAGGGAGAGACCTTTTCCAGATCTGAGAGATCGGCCAAAATTTCTTCCTCTCTGGTCGTTTCTTCATCGTGATGCCAAATCTCATATAACAAACTTGGATCTAACAACTCGTCATCTTGATTCAAACACTCCAAATTGTCCTCTAGTGGCTTGCATATTATTCGAAACCCGCACCTTTTTACAATTGCACCATCCAATGCTTTAATGTCTAACTGGAAAGAACTTGAATCATTTGGACCAAAAGGGTCAACTCCCCATAGTTTCTTCATTGCATGCAACTCTAATAGCACATGATCCGAATGCAATGTGGGTAAACTATTTGGCCCGGAGGACCTAACTTGGCATCTGCCATTAATATATAAACTGCGCTTAAATTCATTTCGTTTCTCTTTCTTTACTCAAAATACAACACAAATAGCTAAATTTTGGAACTTCTCATACAAATCCTTCGAAACTACGAAAGATATATAACCCTCCTTATTTGAGAGTAACCATTGCGGCATCTCTCCTCCAGGTAGAATAGTATCGCATTGCGATTTACAACATGATTTCCAAGCTCACTGTTGTAAAAGTAAATTGTTAAGATATTATTTCGAATTTGACACTCGAAAAAGAGGAGTTTCAATGAGTCAAATTTAGCTACAATTAGCGATATATGTACTAGACTCTATATTAATCAGAGAGGGAGGGAGGGATGGAGGGACGGAGGGATGGAGGGAGAGAGAGTCTAACCTCACTACGGATCGGATCACGAAATAATCGGTTAATGGACAATATGTCGAAGGGAATTTTGCTCAGAGATTCACAATCCCTTGCCCGCAATTCAAGTAATTGCCCTGAAACCTCGCCAATCTCTTGTAGCTGTCAGCATTCCGAAACATCCAAATCAAGTAAATTATGTAGGTGCCCGCACGTTGGAAGCTTAGCAAAATTATTTTTGGACAAATTCAAACTTGTTAAGGATGGAAAACATGAATGATTCTCTAGGAATTCTATTTCTAGTAGATTGCATCCCCTAAGCCATAACCAACTTAGCTTGGGAAATCCTGTCTTGCTATGCAGATCACTTGAATCTTCCTCCTCCTTTGGAAACTTGATTAGTTTTGAACAACCATGAAGTAGCAAGGCTTGAAGATTTGGCAACTTGTAAATGCTAGATGGGAGGTTTGCCAATTTCTTGCAACTAAATAAACTCAAATGCTTCAAAGAGACAAGATTTTCTATGGATCTAGAAAGTTCCTTAATTGAAGTCTCTCCGAAAACAAGTACTCGCAAGCATTTCATTTTATCTGGAATATCAGGGAATCTTCTCAACTTTGAGCAACCATGAAGATCGAGAAATTGAAGATTCTTGGGTTGGAGTATATCAGGGACATGATGAAGGTTAGAGCAACCTCTTAGATTCAACAACCTCAACTTGGCATGGTATGCAACTGATTCGTGAGCATGCTCCAAATTTTTGCACCCATTGAGATCCAATTCCTTGAGATTTGGACAAAAATCGAGGTTCGGCATACAAGTCATGGACAGACATTCACTGAAGTAAAGGAACTTCAAATTTTTAAAGTCGTGCAAGAAATATCCACGTGGAAAGAAAATGAAGATAAAAATATTTAATGAAAAACACTTGATCATCATTCAAGACCCGTGTGATCAGAAATTAGTTGATCATATGGTGTATACAGAGCACTCCCACTTCCTTTTTAAATATGAGTTTATTAAGTGATCCTTGGCCAAAAGAGAAGATTAAAAAAATAATAATACTCGTAATTTCACCACACACTAAGCTCTATCAAGCGACACACAAGAGAAATCATTACAATGCTAAGTAGCGTGGCCACTTCTACTATGTATATGTTTAGAATCAATACGTGTAATTCAGAGAGAGAGTGTGACCTCAAGTGGGAGCACATGAGCCATGGTCAAATCCTTTGCCAACTAATTCATGACATGAATTTAAGCTAACATAGGTGGCACTTGATGGACCTACAATCTTATGCAGAGATATGCAAACCTGCCATAATGGCGGTGGAAGCTTGGGAATCTCTCATGTCATCACTTATTATGTCATCGTGCGCGGTTGATCGATTTTTGATAATCACACATTTTGTTTAATGTAGTAGACCCTTGATCCGTTATATGTTGCTGAACTTTATATTAGTGAAATTGTGCGCCCAAATGGTATTCCAAAGGCAACTCCTTACGTTGTGTAGTGAATGCATCTTTTATGTCCTTTGGATCTTACACCATTATCCACCGCTAATATGGAGAAAGAGCTAAGACAATCAATAAGTTACATGAGGAAGTGAGGAAGAGAAGTCCGAAGCAAAATGTCAAATATCCCAGTCAAGCCACAAAAAGAAAAAAGAAAAGAAAAGCCCGCTGTTTTTAAAGAAGGTGATCTTGTCTGGATTCATTTGAGAAGAGCGCTTTCCACCTAGCCATGGTGCTATGGACGGTTCTTTTCTAGTTTTGGAACACATCAATAATAATACCTGCAAAAGTGAGCTTTGTGGAGGGAATGGTGTTTCCACTAGTTTCAATGTTGCTGATCTATCACTATAAAGTTGGCCTCAAGGAGGAGTCTTTTCAAGATTTCAAGATTCTCTCTTGTGAATCGAATAATAGGGATAAAATATATTTCTTGATCGGTGAGCCTGTTTTATACGTTTTAGGATTGGTTTAGTCTTGATTACAATGTGATAATATTGTAGCTCCTACTTATAAGTGCCCTCTCGGTGTCTCATGGTAAACACAATTAATCTATTAAATGAAGTTTCATTTTATCTTTTCTTTGTCTTTCTCTCTGCCCTTTTAGGGGATTCATGAGTGAACGAGAGAGTGCTGCATCCTTGGACTGGCCTACAAAGGCGGTGATTTGGCCAAGGGAGACCTAGTGTGTGTTGTCTCTTTCCTATCCTCCATAGTGGGGTTTTTCCACTTCATTTAGATTGAAAAAACCCTTCTATTTATTTGTTCGCTAAACACATTCCGGCGTCAATGTGGCCGACAAGCATGACAGCAAAATTGAAAGTCCATGAAGTTTGTCTCTTTTGAGGCATAGGAAGAGAAAACTAAAAGAGTATGCACAAGATTTGAAAAAAATTGATATCTGAAAAATTGAGCAAAACCACTAAATTAGAAAATATTTCATGGAAAGAAATTGTGGATAAACACATAATAAACAAACATAGAATGTATGTAGGATATTTCAAGATTAAAATTTGCAATAAGAAATTTGTTATGGGATAAGCATGTGAGAGATAAAATAGATTAATAGTTTACGCACCTCTCAATGAATACAATATTTGTAAAATAAGTAATCGAGACATTTTGGGGAAGGAATTAAATTGAAATCCCACGGAAGGTCACCTTTACTTTGTACAGTAGTATTTATATGAATATAAATATAATATATATATATTCATAACTTAAGATTAGATTTAAGTTAAAATATATTTAAATTAGCAAAGCAAGCCCCTTACTTCTCTTTAGAAAGCCTTATTAGTCATGCGTGAAAGCCATTACACGCTACCAGCGTCCTAGATGTGGTGCGCTAGCGCATCTATAAAGTAAGACTCTTCCATGGAATTGTACTCCACAAGCTTTTATATAAAAAAAAAGCGGGAGAAGGAATGACTGGTCAACCTATCTCCCCTGAGAGTTGCTTTTCGTCCTGTGATTTCTCACTTAGGAATAAATGGAGTAAGAGCGCAACCGAATGGCCGGATTGAAAGGAAAGGAGGGGAACGTGTTGCATACTTGGAAGGAGAAGGAGAAACTCCCTGTTATATTTGAAAATGAATATTTCATCCATAAAGATGAAGATAACTTTCTTGGAGTTCCGCTTATTCCTCCTCCCAAAAATAAAGAAGTACTTGCCAGAAATCTATGGTCAGGTTGGCACAATAAAAAGAGGTAGGACTTTGGGGTTGACTTACAGTAAAGACTCAACTCCTTTAAAGATCCTTTACTACACGATTTCTACATATCTATTTTCATTATCGACTACATTCTATTATAGAAACAACAACGGGAGGTTCAATCAAAAGTACTTAGCATGCATTCGCTTCAATGATAAAGCAAATGAGCACAAAGAATCTCATTCTATTTTCATGTGCAATTTTGAAAAGAATCTAGTAAGCTCATCTCTTATGTAAAATATATAATCTTTGATAGCATTTTCAGTATCTATCATTTCAAAGGCATACAAATTGAATCCTTAGTTCATGTTTATTAAAATACTAAGCATGTTCATCATTCAATTGTTAAATTATGTCACCAATAAGTTCTTGTTCCAATTTTCGTATTAAAGCTACTAATCATATAAGTCCATTCTTCTTATGATTTCAGTACTTCTAACATTTGAAAATGAGATCGACCTTTTTAAGTGAGCATCTTCTGTTTGAGTCGACATTAAAATTCACATAGGAAAGTGTTTAATACTCCCCTAAAATGGGAAGAATCCACTTATGTTGGTTCATGCAGTAGATCGACATCTTGTTTTTAATGCTTTAATCAAGTATAAATAATTTAATAGATGCTGATGTTTCGTGAGCACAATTAACAAGCATCATCAGAGTTAGTAATTGTTGCATCCAAAGCTTTCAACCAAACATATATATATATATATATATATAATCATAATCATATGCATACGGATATAGATATGTAAGAGATAAGTAAATAAGGAAAATTCATTTGAATGCGCACCTTAAATTGGTCCACCACAACTTGAATGTTGCTTTTCCGCAGATCAAGTTTGACTAACTTCTTTGGGCCAGGGAGAAATTCAAGAACCGAAGAAGAACATTCAGGCCATTCAAACCATCTTAGTTCATTAGGAAGACAGATAGGACCTTGAAAAGAGTTATGCACATTAATCATGATGAGCAACCTCAAGCTTCTCATGTTTGTGAAAGCATTGGGACCTATGTATATTGCTTCTGCTTGGGTAAAATCAAAACTATGGATTTTACTGCTTTTGTTCCCTGCATATATAGAACTTGCATTACAATTAGTATACGAAGTCAAAGAAGAAGAGAGTAAAATCAGTGTTTAAACCACCAAAACTTACCATATCCCCTGAGAGAAGATCACAGACATCTTCACAAAGCCATAACCTACTGCGTCTTCTAAGATCATCGTGACATTCTTGTTTAACAATATCCATGCCCATCAACTGAATCAAGTCATGCATCTATATTGTCTCCCAATCTTTAGTTATTAAGGACTTCTCAACAAGAACTTGTACTCCAATAATTGTGTCAAAGTCGCAACTGTTAAGGACATTAATGATGTACTCTACAGATTGTCCCTTGAAGAAACATGTGATATCAAGGAATATCTCCTTTGCATAGTCCTCTAATCCATCGTAACTTAACTTGAGAACATCATTGATGGTTTTGTCAGGACTTTTAGCAAGTTTATTCAATGCACTTTCCCACTCCCGTTCTCTTCTTCCACATAGGAAAGAGCCCAATACCTCAAGTGCTAAAGGAAGTCCGTTAGCATAATGCAAAGCACTATCCACAAGATCCTTCCTTATCACTATTTCCTTACTTCTAAGAAAAGCATGTTTATCGAAAAGTTCAAGAGCTTCCAAATAATTTAGAGTTTTAACTTCATAGATGTGATCTTTACCCATCCCATGGACAGTTAATAGATGGTTATCTCTCGTAGTAATGATGATTATGCTTCCTTTACCAAACCATTCATGCCCTCCAGCTAAAGCATTTAATTGTTTTATGTCATTGACATCGTTGAGAACAAGGAGGACTCTTTTGTGGTAAAGTCTATGTTGCATCAAATTAATACCTCCATCAACACTAAACACTGTTAATTCTTTTCCCACTAATATCTCAGACAACAATTTTTCTTGTAACGGAACTAAATCCTTGGAATCTTTTGAAGTTTCCTGAATGTTTGCTAAAAAACATGAAGCCTCAAATCCTCTGAATATATCATTGTAAAGGGCTTTGGCTAATGTTGTTTTTCCTATGCCTCCTTGTCCCCATAATCCTATCATGAGAACAACATCATGAGACTCAAGATTTAACATAGATTCTAGCTTTACCACTTGTTGATGTATTCCAACCGGATGCTTGGCAACGTGTAACGGTTTTTGGTCCAAATGCATAGAGATCTTCAGCACAATTCTGTTGATAAGATCTACTTCATCTCTGACAAAATCCGGAAAGGTACTAGATACATCAATTTCCCAAGATAATTAACTTTCATGGAAAAAGAAGAAGAGATTTAGCATATTAAAAAAAAAGTGTCACATCAATCACTAATTAGTACTTACTTATCCTTCAAATCCCACCTAGACAAGCTACCCACATCAAGGAGAGCCTTCTCCCATCTCTTCACTTTCTCCGAATCTCTCCCAAACTTTCTCTCATGCTTAAACATAGCTTCTTGGTAGCTCCCTCTTGGCGTTCTCACTTCTCTAGGATCCACTTTGTAAAACACCGGAAATACCGTGAGTCCTCTTTGCTCCTTGCACTCCATGATTTTCTCCACCTCTTCCAAACACCACGGTGAGGAAGCATAGTCCTCAGAGAAAATGATGATCGTGATACACGACTCTTCAATCGCCTTCATAAGCACCGGCTTTATATAGTCGCCTTTCCGAAGCTCCTTGCTATCAACATAACTATAGATTCCTTTTTGGGCAAGCGCCATGTAGAAATGACTGAGGAAGCTGTTCATCCTTACCTCTGAAACTCAGGAAGACATCATAATTCCCTTTCAAATCTGAATAAGCAGCCATTAAAGGAGATGAAGTTTGATGTGCTTCCTCAGAATGCTTGGTGTCTGGTCGAGTTGCAACTCTATCTCTCATATGGATATCACTTGTACTAATAAAGAAATAGAAACGAAAACCAAGATCATTTTTTATGCTCTGAGTCGATAAACATATACTCCACCAACTAATTTAACATAAAGTAGCATTTTGCATAAGTTGCACAGAACTATCCTATATAGGAGCTTCCGAACTTGTTTTGCCTTTTCCATTAATAAAATAAATAGAAAAGAAAACTAGCAATACTCCCATGCTCCAAGTGCTAATATACACGAGTCAATCGCAAAACATGGCTTGTTGGAATATTATTTATAACGAACAATCTGACCTTTTTCTTTCAAATGGGCTTCTACAAAAGCAAATTCCAGAATAAATTTCCCTCACTTTTCAAACTAAATTTTTCCACACCATATCTTGCATTGACCGAACAAATTCAAATCTGTTCAAGCATTTCTTCAAACACGTAATGGGCAGCGAGTTGGAGAGTGAATATGGACCTATTCGGAGCTCGAGCTAAAACCTAAACACAAGAGAAATTCTGACATCCCAGATTTTCAGTCATGTTTTCAATTGAATAAATCGGGCATTTCATTGACATGTCTATAGGGCTATTCTCATAACTGATCATTCTAGAGATAACTAGACTATCTGGGGAAACCATTAAGAATTTTAAGACAAATAGACTTGAAAATTCGACCAGGAATCGGTTTCTCGACCGTGCTCATCTGTCGAGATCATTACGGCACAGATATAAATCAATTTGAGATCAAATATAGGTTGGTTCGATTAAGAGGTGTGGCTAATCGTGGGTGACACCACTAAATTAGAAAATTCTCGTCGACCGGCACTATACTGATTTTTCTATCGTTTTGGTACCTTGTGTCTGTATTTGAATCCTCGAGATTTTCACGACAATCGAGAGTCGTCATTGAGTCGAGTGGGTTCATTGTGGCTAGAAGAAAATCGACCATAGGTCATTTGCACTGAAAAGTTCTGAAAGTTACCCGGTAGTCTAGGTCACGTTAAAAACGCGTTGAGTGGAAATCAACCGTGAATTCAAACCCGATTTCAAAAATTGAAAGTTCTATGGTATCACGAGCTATTTTAGGAACGTTGACTCAGTCTCAAAAGATTTTTCGGAGATTCCAGGATTTTTACGGAAAATCGTTTTGTACAATTCGGAAATTATTGGAAATTCGAGCGAGCCAAATTGAAGTGAAAATTGGGCGTCCAAACTGAGCTATTTGGCGATGGGAACTTATAAAAATTTTGCAGACCTTTCTCCAACAAAATCGGATGTCGAATTGGAGAGAATTTTGAAGAAATTGAGGTCCCGATTTGAAGAATTCGGAGCTAAGGAGAAGGGTTGGAATTTTGGCAACAATTGGTCTATTTTATGGACTTTAGTTGTTAGAAAGTAATAGGGGGACTCATGGGATATACATGGAGGTCTTTTAGGGAACATGCAATCAATTTAAAGGATACGATTGCTTGACTTTGGGGCCCTCTTCTCCAGCTTCTTCAGCACTCCAACGCCAGCTGCCCATCGTTTTCTTCGAGCAACTCCTACTTCGGCAAAGGACCAGCTGCTCCTTTTGATCATTTTCTTCATTTTGTTTCTTGGGGAAACTCAGCTGCCACGAACCGAAGACCTCCCTTGCCAGCGAAGCCACGCGGATCCAGCAGCCCCACCGAGCTAAGCCTCCACCGCCTGCAGCTTTGTCTTCTTCCCAATTTCCTCTCAGCCGAAGTTCTCCCACAGAAGCTGCTCGTTTCTTCAGCTCCTCGCGGTCACGTCCCTCTCCGCATGTCCAAGTCCACCGATGGCCGAATCCCCATGCCCAGTCAACGAAAGAGTCCAACAAAAATTGGTTTGTTGACTCCCCCCCTCTGCCGCACGCTCGTCAGTCCACGCCATCCCTTCGATCGTTTGTTGACCTCCTAGCCCCACACAAAGCCGCCCATCTCCACGAAGCCTTGCTGAACGAAGCCCCACGCTGCCCTGTGTTCAACCGATCAACCCAGCAATTCCACCGACTCTCTGCAGTCGCGCCAGCACGCCCACCCTCCACCAAATTTTGTCTCCTCGAGTCAACCCGCCAAGCAGATTGTTGACTCCTCCACCGAATCAAGCTGCAACTCCATTCGGCTTCACGTTTAGCCGGCAGCCGCCACGAGCGAGCTAGCAGCCTTCATCTTCGGCTTCTTCAATCCAGCTCACCCAACGCCGCAGCTGCTTCTCTCACGCCAGTCCCCTTCGATTGAAGCCGCGGCCCGTGAATTCCAGCGAAGCCGAAGACAAGCCCAGCAGCTGTTTGGTCCAGTCCATTTGAAACCCAACGAATTCTGCCTTTGGAGCCCGTGAATTTTGGCCTAGCCTATCCGAAGTCAAGCCCGGCAGCAACAAGCCCATCTCAGCCCATTTGAAGCCAAGTCCACAAGTGCAGCCCATCTTCAGTTTTTGGCTCAACCTTCAGCAGCCCAACCTTGAAGCCCAAGCCCACAAAGCAAGTCAGCCCAAGCTCAGGCCCAAGTTCAGTCTAAGCCCAGAAATTTCTGCGGGCTTGCGAGGCTTGCAGGCCTGGCCCGAGTGTCCGTCGACGCCACCGAAAGTTCGGGTTTTCGGCCACCGTCGCGTCGCCGTTGCGGTGTCTCGGTCTTCGCGTTTTTCAAGTGAGTTTTACTCACTAATGCTTTCTTAGTTTGCTAATTATGCTTAGGGGTTGGTTAGATTTAATTAAGTGCAATTAGGTGATTAGATTAGTCTAAAACAATTAAATTAGTGACTTAATGATGCATGTTAGGTGGTTAGATTTAGTCATTAGCAAGTAGAGAGCTTCTAATATTTATTGAGTGTATCTCGGGATTTTTCCCGATCCGTTCTGGCATCCAATCAGGCAATACGGGCCTAAATTGGATTTTTAGTATTTATTTATTTATTTTTCGAAATTAATTAATTATTTATTTATTTTTTCGGAAATTCAACCGGGATGGCCGGTGACCGGAATTTTATGCCGATTGTCGTGGTGTAGTCCGTTTATTTAATTGAGCTTTATTTTGTGCAGAAATGATTTATTTGTGAATTTAGGATTTATTCCCTAATTTAAATAACCTTGGAAAATTAATTGGAAATTAACTGAGCATCGATTAATGACACCAAAAATGTTTTAGTGGACTACAGAAAATGGCGGGATTTATAAAAAGGAAATTATTATATTTTGGCTAGGGCCGATCGTGTACCCACACATGTCATTTTATCAGAAAGGATAAAATTAGTTATTTGATTGTTTGCTTGGAATGGCATGTATACTGACTCGATGACTCCACGGAGCATCTTGAGACAGGATGGTATGATCTATCGGCTCCATGACTCTACGAAACATCTTGAGACAGTACGGTATGATAAATTGTATGGTCTACCGGCTCGATGACTCTACGAAGCATCTTGCGACAGTACGGTATGATAAATTGTATGTATACTGGCTCGGTGACCTTATATGTCATCTTGAGACAGGGCGGTATGATATACCGGCTCGGTGACTCTACAGATTATCTTGAGATAGTACGGTATGATATACTGGCTCGATAATCCTACAAATCATCTTGAGACAGTACGGTATAATTTGACAGCTTGATGACTCTATATGTCGTATGGAGATAAGATAACATACTAGCTATATATCACCTGGGTGAGTAGTCTAGGATGTTGATCAGACTTATAGAAAGTATGGAAGGAGTCGATCAAGAGATAATTTGGATGACATGTAATCAACTAGATCAATTGATCGATGATTTGATCGAATTGGGTGAGGTGATGTGATGATGTATATTTGATATATATATACTAACTTGCAGGAAGGAGCTGAGGCCAAGGTAAGTCATCTGACTCGTGATGTGCTTAGGCAGCCTAAGGTGTATTGGTTTACTAATCGAGTCTTAGGGGGTAGAACTTACTGAGACGTGGTCTCATTGGTTATTGAATAACCATTTCAGGACCCTGAGGAGAAGATGAGGAAGAGGAACCTGAAGAGAAGAAAGACTTTTGAAGAAGAAGATGATCCAAAGAGGGATCTTGGGTATAACTCGGATGTGGATTGAGATCCCCCTGTCTTAGTATAGATAGGTGTGAGACTTATTTGCTGTAAATAGTATCGTAAATACACTATGAGTTGCATTATTAATAAAATTGTAGTTGTGAATTTCAATACTTAAAAATATGGCTTGCTTTTCTATCACATTGTTTTATTGTCTGGAGATTCATAACTGCTTCCGCATGCGTAATAAAAAGAAAGGGTCAGCGATACTTAGTCCTGGGATATGGCACTTTAAAATCGACCAAGTAGAAGGATGGGCGCGTCTCCGAAGTCGGGCGTGACAATCAGCGAACAACGTTCAAACTTAAGAAAAACCAACTCATTTCAGGTCCGACACGAGTGAGGACTAAAGAAATTGAGCTTGCTTTGCTCTTTTAAAATCAAGCGGGAAGAGGCAAAAAAAAAAAAAAAAAAAAAAAAAAAAAAGAACGAGCACTCAACGCGGGGGCCCTACCTGGGTTGGCGGCCACAGGCATCATCGGCGGCGAAGGTTGAGAATTGCGACTCCAAACTCGTGTCAGGCTTCAGTCGACTCCACTGAGGTCAGAGAGACAGTTACGATGAATGGCAGCGGGCAGACGATGCTCTGGAGGTGGTGGATGATGTAGATCGGCTGTGGCTCTGAGGTTTTGAGTGGGGCTTCAATGGCGACCATTCACGTAGTAGAGAAATACCAAGATGCTTTTTTTTTTTCCTTTTTTCGTGAGAGTAAATAAGTGGCTGACGGTGAAGGAGTGCGGTAGGACTCCGGGAATGGAATGCGAGAGCAGTCGCCGGCAGGAGGCAGTCAAACGGAGATGGTGGAGGTAGCTGGTAAGGTGAGCTCTGGAGAAAGGGCGGGGAATGCTTTTTTTCCCTTTCTAGAAAAATCTCCCTGAAGATGGTGGTCTCCCCTCCCTTTCCGTGAACGCCCCGCCTTTTTCGCCCCCTTTTTTTAATGGGAAATTGGGTCTCTTTTAAGAGAGAGC
This sequence comes from Eucalyptus fibrosa, assembly GCA_017140475.1. NCBI lineage: Eukaryota > Viridiplantae > Streptophyta > Magnoliopsida > Myrtales > Myrtaceae > Eucalyptus > Eucalyptus fibrosa. The sequence goes on from CM029512.1 coordinate 20,690,482, forward strand.
GTGAGAGATCCCTAGAAAGAACTTCCCTTTCAGATTCAAAGAGGCGGCTATTAGAGGAGATGAAAGTTGACATGCTTCCGCAGAATGCCTATTGTCTGGTTGGGTTGCGGCTTAATCTCTTATATGTATATCGCTCGTTCTTCTTGACCGTGACTTTCTCGGATCACACGCAGTGATAATCAAAGAAAGCCATGAAAAGGAAAACCAAAGGATAATTTATTGCACGCGTGCATAAAATTTATGTGGCATCCCTCTTTTTTTTTTTTTTTTTTTTTGCCTTTCCTATTTTGACTTGCTTTCTCTACTACTTAAAAAAAAAATAGAAACGAAAACCAATCACAATCCTGATCCTCCGAGTCAATAAACATATTCTTCACTGAACTAATTTAATAAAACGCAAATAGTGATAGAAAAGAAAACAAAAGGACAATCAATGCACGCGTAATTAAAGCGTGTGGAACCTGCTTCTTGAGTTGATTGGCCTTTTCCAATAATAAAAGAAATAGAAAAGAAAACTAGCTACACTCCCATGCCCTCAATACCAATATACATGAGTTAATGGCAAAAACATCGCCTGTTAATATTATTATTATTTTTTTTTTTATGCCTTGGAACCATTGTATAGCGTGCAGCCGGCGGTGTAAACTAAGGGTAGCATGCTTCTTGAGTTGACTGGCCTTTTCCAATAATAAAAGAAATAGAAAAGAAAACTAGCTACACTCCCATGCCCTCAATGCCAATATACATGAGTTAATGGCGAAAACATCGCCTATTAATATTATTATTATTTTTTTTATGCCTTGGAACCATCGTATAGTCAACAGCCGGCATGTAAACTAGGGGTAGCATTAGCGTGGGGACCCACCTCCCACGGCACTTCACTTTAGTCGTGCAATGGAGGCGCGGAGTTTTGAACCCTTCCTCTCCCAAATGAGGGGGCAAGGTGTAAACCAATGCGTCCACCGTGGGGTGGGTTGGTATTATTATTATTATTATTATTATTATTATTATTATTATTATTATTATTATTATTATTATTATTATTATTATTATTATTATTATTATTATTATTATTATTATTATTATTATTATTATTATTATTATTATTATTATTATTATTATTATTATTATTATTATTATTATTATTATTATTATTATTATTATTATTATTATTATTATTATTATTATTATTATTATTATTATTATTATTATTATTATTATTATTATTATTATTATTATTATTATTATTATTATTATTATTATTATTATTATTATTATTATTATTATTATTATTATTATTATTATTATTATTATTATTATTATTATTATTATTATTATTATTATTTTATTTTTATTTTTATTATTTTTATTATTTTTATATTTATAGTGAACAATTTGACTTTGTTCCCTGGTCAAAAAGGATTCTAGGCAAGCAAATCCCAAAATAAAGGTCCGTTTGTTCTAGTGTTCGATAAGGAAAATATTTTATAAGAATTTATTGCTTAGGCATGCATTACTTACCGATCTATAAATTCATCAAATATGAACTTACCTTTAAATTCGGGCAAACTTGCTTCATATCTTTATTCCCTCATTGTCACCAAACGCTCATTTACTCTGAAAAATGTTCGTATGAATTTTAAAAAGAAGCAAAAGAGAAAAGAAGCAAAGCATGTACAGGCCTAATGAGAATCTTCCAGTTGAGTGGTTTGTTCTCTCTCTACGTCTTTTGTGTTCTAATAAACAAAAGAAAAAAAGAAGCAAAACATGTAGAGCAATTTGCTTGAGCAATGTACAACTGCAGGTAGAGTAAATAAAGAAAAGGATAAGCAAGAAAGCATAGCGTGAACTTGTGATCGACGAGCTCGAGATTTGCTTAGCAACGACCGACAACTAGCCACAAAAAAAAAAAAAAAAGAAGATGGGAAACAAAGAAAAGAAAAAGAAAAAAAGAAAAGGAAAAAAAAAAGAAAAAAGAAATTAAAAATAATTCGAATTAAAAAAGAAAAAGAAAATTAAAAATAATTTGAATAAATAAAGAAAAGAATAAGAAGAAAGGGGAGGAGGAAGTGATGATTTATAGGGGTGCGAGATAAAAGAGATCAAGTGAGGAAAATAAAATGGAAAACATTTTCCCCTCATTTAGAAGGCTTTTTTTCCTTTCATGGAAAATATTTCCCCAAGGAATTCATTTTCCATGTAACAAATGCTGGAAACTCCAGAAAACGTTTTCTCAGAAATTATTTTCCACAAAACAAATAGAGCCTAAATTTCCCTTACTTCTCAAACTAAATTTCTTCATACCATATCTTGCCTAAATATTATGGAGTCATCCCCCTTTAGCCAAGTCACTTTGATCTCACTCCCTAATTATTACTTTTTTTGACATTTTGCATTTATTTTATACTTTTAATGTCACATTTAGAATTTCTTAGCTAAAGGGTTATCCACGGTTGAATAACTATTTAGGGAATACTTTTTTTCCTTTTTGTTTCATTTTGGTCAAACCTTTTATTGCATGTTAAAACTTTGTTTTCTTAACTTCTTAGTAAAGATTATCACTTATTCATCTAAAGGTATTTGTCATTAGTGATCGGATATTATGAACCAACCATATATATATCGGCTTTATCTTTTAGTAAAAATTGGAGCGTTACGACTTTGAATAGCAATGACACAAAGGATTCGTGGAATGGGAATTTCTGCTTCAATGTCCTAGTGATATTATTTAGTGTATGTACAGCTACCTTTCGACAATATGGTCATTGTTATTGGGACCTTTTTTGTCAATCTTCTCACTACACAAATTCTCCTGATGGAGTAGAACCCAATGCAAGACCTAGGTGAAAATACAAAAAGCCAAAGGATGCTATGTATCAGAGGTACTTGAATGGAGATTCCTCCGTTGATACCTTTGATGAGTGTGATAAGTTTCAATTCATGGTTTCTTATACTCTTACTCCACTACTAGAATTCACTTCATCACCTCCCATCTCACTAGCCTCACCACCAACATCATCCCCTCCTTACAAAAAACCAGCCGTTTCCTTATTCTACAAGCCAATCTTAAAGTGGGCAAAGAAGCATTCATATCCGCTTGAGATAGGATAAACATCACCCAATCAGAAAATATTACCTAACTCTTCTATTGGCAAATTTTCCTCCTATTGTTCGAGAAGGTTTAAGACTTTCTTTCCCTGCTCTTGAAGATTTATTGACCTACAAGGGAGATATCGTCGTGTTCTAAAGATACTTGCCCTCACAGACATGGATGAACATGGAAGACGGAAGAGAACACTTATTATTGAAGCCGTCCTGAATTGGCAATCAGAGACTCTCCTAGCACACAATAATGCTTTCAAGACGATTGATTCCAAACTTGTGGATGTGCAAAGAGATCTTAAGAGATATGATGAAACCACTAAGAAGATACTTTCGGATTTCTAGAAAAGGCTTCATGCCTTGGAATCTAGACAACATTTGGGATATCATCATCTCGAAAGCCCAAAGGCGAAAAATAGAGAAGCTCAAGAGGCAAATTTAACATTGAAGAAGGAAAATTCAAGCTCGTTGATCCATTTCCAACTGTGCTGCGAACTGAGTACTTGCTTCCACCACCACCTCAGAATACTTCTATCTTTGCTGCTCTTGCAGAAGCCCCTACCAAACAAGATAAGGATGATATGATAGAAATGCGAAGCCGCCTTAAAGAACTAGATCAATTAAGGAAAGAAAAAGGAAAAGAAAAGATGTCGGAAGAATCCTCAATTTCTATAAGGGAAAAGCCAAACCAAATGATACTACCCAACCTGTTAGAATCATTCCTGAGAGATCTGGGCAATCAGGGAGAGCAACCTGATCTTGCTACATTGAAAGACCAAACCCGATTTTCATCATAATTGGTTTTCTTGATCAATTCTAATACAGAATTAGATTTGGTATCTCTTTCATCCTCTTCCTCTTTTTCAATCCTCGCCATTGAATCATTTCTTATTGTACCAGCCACTTCATCAATATTTATGGCTAATCCCTTGGATCAAGAAATGGAATCCAACTCTTTTGAACTAGAGGTTGTTCAACTAAGCAATCCATTTCAAAATCTAACTCCCTATTCTAGATGGTTTTTTCCAATCGACGATGTCCCCTACTGCAAATGGCTAGAAAGATTCAAGGAATTCCATATTTGGCTAAATGCCCAAGCTCTTACCAATTAGAATAAGTATGATGTTCTTTTTGGGTTTGTTACAAGGTTTACAGGTAACCTCAAATAGTGGTGGCAATCGATGATAGAACAAGACCAAGTCCAATTCTTGCTTTCACTAGACTTTGGCCAAGCCATTGCCCTATTCTACCATTTTTCATTGATAAACCTTATGACCTTCGTGAGCTCAAGAGAAGAGAGTTTTTCGAAAGAGAATGATACTCTCTGTAGAAAAAACACCTCAGTAAGCACTATCGAGAAATGCTCAAGCTCTTTTATGGTATGGGAGCTGATTCAAACCTAAAACAAGTTTTTCTAACCTCTATTTCCAAAGAGTTATCTCAACAAGTTGACAGATCATTTCTTAAGTGACAAAGGAGAATTGTGGATGTCCCTTTGAGAGAAATACAACAAGAGATCCATTTATGCATTGTTGATTTGTGCTTAAAACGCCAGATGGTGAAAACCTACCTCACAGACAACAGAGAGCTTGGTGGAGCTTGTTCACGCCAAAAACTGAAGATTAAGTTTTCCAAAAGAGATTGTGACAGTTCTTACGGAAAGTCTTCCAAAAAGAAGAAACACTTTAAGAAGTTCTTCGTAAGAAAATTCAAGCATCGATTTAAGCACTTCCAGAGAAAAAAAAAATGGCGATTCCTACACAATAGGAAAGATCGCTCAAACCACAAGAAATCAACTCGATACTTCATCTACAATCAAAATGGTCATTTTGCCAAAAATTGCCAAAACCATTTGATACATCATATAGAGATTGAAATTGGTGTTTCACTTGAAAATGATGACATTGAATCATTATTTTTTGCGGATGAAGAATCATCTGAACATACTCTGTGTCATTCTTTGTTATTAAACTTCCAGTGAAACTAATTCTAACTCAGATTTTGAAAATATGTTTCATAAATCTCTCACTTCCTCAAAACAAGACCCTAGTATATTTTCAAGTTAAATTCATTGTCCTCATTTTCCTATAAAAATCTCCATCTCAAAGTTTGCCCAAACATTTATACCACAATACATAAGATTGTTCCTTAGACAATGGTTTCTTGGAAACAATATTTTCAACTATATAAGCGACGTATATATCGTTGGGAGATTAACATAATTGATACAATCCATTTGACATACTGCAGCACTCAACTTTATTTGATTTGGAAAACATAGTATTAACATTGTTCTTCACTTCAAAAGAGTAGCCACACTTTTAGACATGATACGAAAACTAAGTTCCATCTAAAGAAAGGTATATAAAAGTGTCTCTCAACATCAAATTGAAACCAGAATCCAGAATAAAAAAAAAAATAACATCTCTCATGAACTCGACATTGACTTTAATATTGTTTCCTATGATGACTTATGATTCATCATGATTTGGTTTTTTTCGATTTATGAATCCTCTTATGATAAACAGCATAATTTGTTGCATCGCTATCTACCCACCAAGGACTGGATGAGGTTTTCAATAGGAATTGGATTCATAGACGAATACAAAAAAAAAAAAAAAAAGTTTATCAACCGTAGGCTCATGCTAGGACAACCAAACTTTATATTTATCGTAGTATTTCTTTATGTGTCATCTCTTACTACAAAAGTAGCAAAAGACGCCATTCCTCTTAAAGGGGCTATTCTTGGACCAGATTGTTAGAATGACTAGTGATTTCATGAGTTCATTTATGAGTATGATTTTAGACTTCAAATTTATCATCCTTAGGACATAATTCTTAATATCATCAAAACCATCCTACCTTATATTTAAGAATCCTTGCACTTGTCCCAATCTCGATATTAGACAAGGCACAATTTCAAGCCACCAAGGCTTCCTTCATTTTTTTAGCAGTGTAGTCGGTTGATAAACTATTTTCAAGTTTTCTTGAATAGAACGCTTTATGGATAACAGACAAATTTGATTGCTCTTTTCCTAAGCAACAAAATGTGCTTTCTCTATATTGCCAATAGTGGGATTACCAACTTATTCTTGATAAGAGCAATATGAACATCTATGAGCTTCATTCCAAATAGAAAATCCTCTTTTCACTATTTAAAATTTAACCTGGTATGAACCTCAATCACAATGGAGTTGCCATTTATAGAGAATGTGACTTAATAATAAGTAATACATGCAATTGGTATCATGTGAGTATTGTATAACTTGGGAACTGTATAAGTACACATCCTAAGAACTACAAACATCATCATATAAATACCTTTGGATAGAATACACGACATGCAATTGTATACTCTCCACATAACAGTGATCATGAGAATATATTCTAACGTTTTGCAAATTCACCACCTTTGGGTATATGAGCAACTAGAGTTAGTCACTTCTCAACTATAATTCTTCAATGAGCTAATCACAATCACCTTCTTTGGGATTATAACCACACATTAAAACATGAGACATGCCACCACAATATGAGACCGATGTTTCTCAAATCTAATTAAATGTGTCACTTTGATTGTCTCAACCAAATCGAATCATTGAAACTCTTTTATACCAGAGATATAAACTTTATGTCTCACATTTACCTTATACATGTAATTTTAAACTTGATGACATGGATAATTTGTCACTAAAATCACATGTTATGCCAATTATATTGCTACATTCATTGATAGATGTTGAACCTTACACATGTAATTAATGAATCAATGCTCTACACATTCTATATGTGATGGTATAAATGTGAGCTTGCGATTGTATTTTCAAAGCCATAAAGAAATACATGAAAAATACACAAAAATTAGACCAAAAATACACGTGTTTAGGGTTCCACAAGTATTTTTACATCCTTAAAAGCATCAAAAATATAAAATAAATATATCATAGTGTAGAGAATTTCTGTACAAGCAAGTCGGTACCAAACATGTGCTGAGTGGACACTTCACGTGCCCACATGCGTCGTCGAAATGCAAAACAAGGAAGCTACACGCGCTGGCATTGTCACGCCCCGATCCTCCGAGTGCGTGCCCATCCCTCCTTGGTCAATTAATAGCGACGTCCCAGGATGCGTTGCCAACCCTTTTATTTTAATACGCATGCGGAAGCAGATATAAAATCCTCAGACAACAAACAATTGGGATAGAGGAGTGGGATTAGAATTTTCAAACCAAGACAAGTCTTTTATAGACAAGCAGGTTAATTACAAAATGAGGATGTTTGCAAAAATGTCAACTTAACAAAAAAGGGGACCGTCCTAACACCCACTAGTCAGACCCGATTGCCAATTCTTCAGCCTCCATCTTCCAAACTCCAGGGCTCTCGGTCTTCCACGACCGCCATCTAGGTACCTGAAATTGTTATCCCACAGCGGGGTGAGACGACGTCTCAGCAAGTTCAATCCCCCTAAGACCCAATTAAGAAGAAAATACGCTATAAGGGCTGCCTAAACACAATCATGAGTCAGGGGGCTTACCTTGGCCTCAGTTTCTTGCTGCAATTCAAGACAATTTATAATTTATCGAATCAATTCACCACGTTAAATCGTTCAATCAGATCAAATCATCGATCAATCCACCTATTCGATTACATATCAATATGACCATTCCCCGGTCTCCTCAATCAATACTATCTATGAGTCCGACCATAGTCTAGGACTATTCACTCTAGCCGATATATAGATAATATAGCTCACAAGAAGCTGCCAGATCCACTGATCCGATATAATATTATGCTCACTAGAAGCTGCCAGCCATACTTTTATAGTATCTCAAAAATAATCATTTAATCAAATCACCATTTTTATCATTCCCGATAAAATATTCGTGTGTGGGTACACGGTCGGCCTTAGCCAAAATATAATATTTTCATTTCCATAACTCTCATATTTTCTGTAGGCCACCAAAACACTTTTGGTGCTGTCAATCGACATCCAATTATTTTCCAATTAATTATCCAAGTTAATTAATTCAGGAAAATAATCTTATAATCACAAATAATTCATTTTGGCACAAAATAAAGCTCAATTAAATAAACGGATTGCACCACAACAATCAGCATAAAATTCCGGTCGTCGGTTATCCCTGCCTAATTTCCAGAAAATAAATGAATAATTAAATAATTCCGAAAATTATTAAATAAATACAATAAATCCAATTTAGGCTCGTAATGCCAAAATGGAAGCCGATAAGGGTCGGGAAAAATCTCGAGATGCATTCCATAAATAATAGCACGTGTCTATTTGCTAATTACACAATCAAATTGCCTAACATGCATCACAATTATCTAATAATCACTAATCTACTCTAATCTAACCACATAATTGCACTAAATTAAATCTAATCAACCATTAAACGTCATTAACTTACTAATAAGGGCTTAGTGAGATAAACTCACTGGATTTTTGCGCAAAACGTATCAATCCGATAAGGACGATATGAGGATCAATTCCTCCCAAAGCAAGTCCTGGGTTCGGGGCTCGGGAATCTCAAAATGGGCTTAAAACCGCTGCTGGAAACCCATTTTTCCAGCTGTTGTTCTTGGCCAAACGAAGCTGCTCCGGGAGCTAAAATGGCGGAGCAAGGCCGGTGGAGGGTGAGGGATGCTCCAGTGAGGCCGAACGGTGGCCGAATGGAGCTAGGCGACAATCCAGCAGCTTCCTCAGTCGTTCACAAGGCTAAGCCAAGACCTAATAAGAGCTGGACGGCACGGTTGGGTGGCGAGGACGCAAGGGGTGAGCGGCGAGGTGCATGGGCGACGCGCAGGTGGCAGTGCGCGGGTGACAATGATGAGCTGCTCCGGTCTTCTTCTCTAGGTGCTGCTGTCTCCGCTTCTGCTTCTATCATCGCTGGTTCAAAAGGTGAGGGGGAGAGAGAGAGTACCGAGAGAGAGAGAGAGAGAGAGAGAGAGAGAGAGAGAGAGAGAGAGAGAAGAAGAGATAAGTTTGAATAGTCAAAAGTGAAAGTGAGGGAAACAAAGTGAGAACGGCAAGTCAATCGGTGGGGGGAAAAGGTCACGTGGGGGAAAGAGGAGAGAGAAAAGGGGGGAGAGAAAAGAAATAGAAAATAATAAAATAATAAGATTATCACATTATTATTATTACTATTATTATTTTCCCTTTATCTTTCCCTTTTTATTTTCTTCCGATCTTCAGTTTTTTCTCTGATAATTTCTTTCCCGAAATTTCGGACTCGTCAATAATTTGACGGACAATGAGACGATGTCCTAAAAATGAATTATGACATGCTCAAATATTTGATTTCCGAAATTGAATTCAATTTCGTGGTTAGAATCGATCAAACACGATTTTAATCAAATCCAACTAATTAAGTAGCTTTTAGGGATTTGACCGCAGATACATCCCTTAACAGCTTCACCCAATAGGTTAGTTAACTCGTGAGTGATCAGCTCAGAGAAAAAAGGACCATAGGTATGTCGACGAAATGCCCATTTCATTTTATCGAAACGGGGTCGAATTTCAGGATGTCACAACTCTTCCCTTCTTATAAAAATTTCATCCTCGAAATTTAAGTCATTACACACTTTGATAAAAAAAAAAGGTGGGGGTACAATTATCTCATCAACTCTTCAGTCTCCCAAGTTGCTCCTTCAGTGCCGTGGTGTTACCAAACCACTTTGACCAACAGAATGGTCTTTATATGCAGAACTTGCTCTTTACGATCGATGATCTGGACCGGGCTTTCAACATATGACACATGATCATCCATGTCCAATTCCTCGAAATTGAGCACGTGGGTCGGGTCAGGCTCGTACTTCCTTAACATCGGCACGTGAAAGACATCATGCACTTGTGCCAATCTTGGCGGCAATGCAAGACAATACGCTAGGTTCCTGATTCTTTCAAGAATCTCAAACGGACCTACGTACCTTGGACTCAGTTTGCCTTTCTTACCAAAGCGCAAAGTTCCCTTCATTGGTGACACTTTCAGAAAAACGTGATCACCAACTTGGAAATTCAAATACCTTCAACACTTATCTGCATAACTTTTCTGCATGCTCTGCGCTGTCTTTAATCTGGCTTTGATCACTGCCACAGCATCTACTGACTGCTGAACCAACTCTGGGCCTGTGATTTTTCTTTCCCCAACTTCATCCCAACACACTGGAGTTCTGCACACTCTGCCATACAACACTTCAAAAGTAGCCATCTTGATACTTTACTGATAACTGTTATTGCAGGCGAATTCTATCAAGTGAAGCTAATCCTCCCAACTTCCTTTGAAGTCTATTACATAAGCTCTCAGTATGTCTTCGAGAGTCTGAATTGTCCTTTCAGACTGGCCATCCATCTGAGGATGATATGCCGTACTGTACTAAAGCTTTATACCTAAAGCACTCTGCAAGCTCTTCCAAAAAGTAGCAGTAAATCTCGGGTCTCTATCGGATGTTATCGTAACCAACACTCCATGCATTCGAACCACTTGGCGCACATACAGGTTTGCATGTCTATCCAAACTCAGGTCCTTTCGAACTGCAATGAAGGGAGCCGACTTTGTCTGCCTGTCGACCACTACCCAAATTGAATCTTTTCCCCTTTGACTCATTGGTAGTCCAGTCACGAAATCCATCGTGATATGATCTAATTTCCATTCTGGGATCGCGAGAGGTTGCAAAAGTCCTCCCGGCTTGCAATGCTAGGCCTTTACTTGTTGACAAGTCAAACACTTGGCGATATGCTTAACAATGTCCGTTTTCATAGTTGACCACCAATAGTGTTGACGTGAATTCTGATATATCTTAGTACTTCTAGAATGAATGCTGTAACTGCTATGCTGTGCTTCAAATAAAATTTCTTCTCTAAGCTCTACATCGTTAGGTACAACCAAACGTCCACGGAACCTTAGTACCCCATCATCAAAAACCTGAAAATCAGCCTTTCTTTTATCGATGTCCCCTTGAAGTATCTTCTGTACATTTGGATCTGTTGGTTAGAGTAGCTTGATTTTGACCTAAACATCCGGTTCAATTCTGAGGGTGGCCATAAGACTTGAAAGGTGGCCTACCTCAACCTTGAATACCAAATCTCGAGCTCTCTCGATTAAGTTCCACTCCTTCATCAAAATGTGTGCAATTGAATACTTCCGACTCAAAGCATCGGCAACTTTGTTTGCCTTTCCCAGGTGATATAAAATATCACAGTCATAGTCCTTCAGCAAGTCCATCCATCGGCACTGTCTCATGTTCAACTCCTTCTGAAAGAACAGGTATTTGAGACTCTGATGGTCCGTGAAGATTTGAAATTTTTCTCCACACAAATAATGTCTCCAAATTTTCAGGGCAAAGATAATCGCCATGAGTTCTAAGTCATGCGTCAGATAATTATGCTCATGAAGCCTCAACTGACGAGACGCATATGAAACCACTCTACCACGTCGCATCAACACGCATCCCAATCCTCCGAATGACGCATCACTATAGATCTCGAATCCTCCAAGACTAGATGGAATCATTAGTACCGGTGCGGTAGTCAGCTTTTTTTTAAGCTCTTGGAAACTACGCTCGCACTTGTCTGTCAATATAAATTTCTTCTTTCTTTGTAAGCTTTGTCAAAGGTGATGCTAACGATGAGAATCCTTCCACAAACTGTCTGTAGTACCCTGCCAAACCTAGAAAACTTATGATCTCTATTACTGTTGTCGGTCTCGACCACTTGATCACGGTTTCTATCTTGCTCGGGTCAACAGAGATTCCTTCTCCAGAAATCACATGACCTAAGAACGCAACACAAGTCAACCAAAACTCACATTTGCTAAACTTAGCATACAATTGATGCATCCTTAAAGTCTGGAGCACTCATCTCATATGATTCTCGTGCTCTTCATCACTTCTCGAATAGACCAAGATATCATCGATGAACACGATCACAAACTGATCCAGATATTCCTTAAACACTCTATTCACCAAATCCATAAAGGCAACTGGAGCATTCATCAACCCGAATGGCATCACTGTGAACTCGTAATGACCATACCAGGTACGAAATGCCAACTTAGGAGTATCCTCCTTCCTAATCCTCAACTGATGATATCCTGTCCTCAAGTCGATCTTCGAGAAAATCGACGCTCCTTGCAACTAATCGAACAAATCTTCTATTCTCGGCAATGGATACTTGTTCTTAATCGTAACCTGATTGAGTTGCTGATAGTTGATGCATAGACGCAACGAACCATCTTTCTTCTTAACAAACAGAACTGGTGCTCCTCAAGGTGAAGCATAAGGACGAATAAATCATTTATCCAGTAACTCTTGCATCTACACCTTTAGTTCCTTCAACTCAGACAACGCCATTTGGAAGGTGCCTTTGAGATCAATTTTGTCCCCGGTGCTAGTTCAATTACAAATTCAATTTCTCTTTCTAACGGTAACCCTGGCAACTCCTTTAGAAAGACATCTAGAAACTCCTGTACCACTGAAATGTCTTCCATTTTCAGTTCCTCCACTGTCGTATCAACGACAGTTGCTAGATGCCCTTGGCAACCCTCGTCTAACAAATGAGCTGCTTCTGGCGACGAGATTAAGGAAATCGAGGGTTCTCCTCGATTCCCGACAAACTCGAAGCTCTCACCTTCTAACGGGTTAAACTGAATCGACTTGCGATAGTAGTCCATTTTAGCTTGTTGATTGGTGAGCCAGTCCATGCCAATTATCAAATCAAAATCATACATGGCTAGGACTAACAAGTCAATTTTCCCCACTCGCTCACCAATCTCTAACTTGCACCCCGAACATCCCAAAGCAACAATAACTTTATCTTTTAAGGGTGTAGATATGCAAATTGCCAACTCCAATAATACATGATTCAATCATATTAGCTTAACATACTGCTCGGTAATAAAAGAATGGGTTGCTCCTCGATCGAATAAAGCATAAACATGATGGTCGTTTAGCATAACCATACCTGTGATCACGTCAGGTGCAGCCTCTACCTGACCTTGAGTGATGCCATACACCGTTCCTTGAACTGGGGGCCTAAGCAATCCTCCTTGTGGTGCATTCTGAGGTGCATATCCTCTGATTTGTCCTCTCTGCGGCGATGGTGGCAATTGCAGTTGTCCCCTTGGTCACATACGACAATCCCTGGCCATATGACATTGTTGGCCACATTCGAAGCAAGCATCCGTCCTTCGAGGGCACGCGGCTGTATCATGTTGTCTTCCGCAGAAGTGACATAGGCCAATCTGACCAAGCCCTATCTTCCCTATTCCACCTTTCCTGATGGGCGGAATTTGAAATCTTCCTCCGATCATGGGCCTCTTCCCATGTTGGATTCCTTCCCTACTCGATCCAAACCGTGATCTAAACGCGGTAGCTCTCTCATTCCGATCTCTTTCAATCATCCGGACTCGCTCATATAGTTCATTGTAATTTCTTAGATTCAGTAAAATCAGTGGACTCCTCAACTCCGACCTAAGTCCATCTATGAATCTTCTCACTCGATTTGCTGGATTCTCAACTAATTCAGAAGTGTATTGCGACAGTTCAGCAAATTTCGCCTCATATTGATCCACAGTCATAGAGCCTTGGCGAAGGTGTTGGAACTCAACCATCTTCATCTCTCTAGTAGTCTCTAAAAAGTATTTCCCGTTGAAGGCCTCAACAAAGGCGTTCCATTCTGGGGCTACACCTTCAAGAAATATCGCTCCTTGGGTGTTTCTCCACTAAGTACTCGCAACTCCCTCTAACTGGTAAACTGCGAGGACCACTTTCTCAGTCTCAGAGCACATCAATAGTGCAAAGGTTTTCTCTAGCCCTTGGATCCACAGAGCAGCAGCTTTGGGGTCTCCTGCCCCGGTGAACTTCGGTGGCTTCAATTTCAAAAACTGTTCCACCAGATTATGAATCGGTCTCCCAGGCGGGGCTTCAGCAGGTACGGCGGCAGGTACGACTGCAGCAACAAGATTGGCAGCAGGAGTAGGGGCGGCTGCAATGATAGCGGTAAAGGCGGCTATTTGTTCCTAGGCCTATTGCCCCATTATCTCACACGTAGCATCCAACGCTTATGTGATCCCAACTGTTCCCTGATCAACTGGGGCTGCTACCTCGGCATCAATGGGAGGTGGTGCTACTCCACTCGTGCTAGCCTCAGCTTGTGCTCTACCTCAGCCACCTCGGACACCGACTCTTGTCGGCATCCTAACCCGAGTCACAGAAGATAAGGTCCTCTTACCTAGGAGTCCTCGGCTCCTGATCACTCATCTTACAAGCTTTCTATAAAGACCTACCTTCCAATCCAACATCGAATTAGAAATCGAGTGATTACAACAAACAATTCTACCAATAAGCTGTCACAGACATGCACCAGTATGAATTTAAAAGCCAATTCTACTAACTATCCCAAAGACCATCGCACCTTATCACTTCAATCCTAAACCATGCTCTGATACCATTAAACGGGGATGTCACGCCCTGATCCTCCGAGCGCACACCCATCCCTCCTTGGTCGATTAATAGCAACGTCCTAGGACGCATCGCCGACTCTTTTATTTTAATACGCATGCGGAAGCAGATATAAAATCCCCAGACAACAAACAATTGGGATAGAGGAGTAGGATTAGAACTTTCAAAGCAAGACAAATCTTTTATAGACAAGCGGATTAATTACAAAATCAGGCTATTTGCAAAAATGTCGGCTTAACAAAAAAGGGGATTGTCCTAACACTCACTAGTCAAACCCGATTGTCGATTCTTCAGCCTCCATCTTCCAAACGCCAGGGCTCTTGGCCTTCCACGACCGCCATCTAGGGACCTTAAATTGTTATCCCACAACAAGGTGAGACGACGTCTCAGCAAGTTCAATCCCCCTAAGACCCAATTAGGAAGAAATACGCTATAAGGGCTGCCCAAGCACAATTATGAGTCCAAGGACTTACCTTGGCCTTAGTTCCTTCCTGCAGGTCAATACAATTTATAATTTATTGAATCAATTCACCACGTCAAATCATTCAATTAGATCGAATCATCGATCAATCGACCTAGTCAATTACATGTCAATATGACCATTCCCCAGTCTCCTCAATCAATACTATCTATGAGTCCGACCATAGTCTAGGACTATTCACTCTAGCCAATATATAGATAATATAGCTCACCAGAAGCTGCCAGATACACTGATCCGATATAATAATATGCTCACCAGAAATTGCCAGCCATACTTTTATAGTATGCCGAAAATTATATATATATATATATATATATGCTCACCGGAAGCTGCCAAACATACTTTTATAGTATGCTGAAAATAATATATATGTTCACCAGAAGCTGCCAGCCATACTTTTATAGTATGTTGAAAATAATATATATGCTCACTAGAAGCTGCCAGATCCACTGATCCGATATAATAATATGCTCACCAGAAGTTGCCAGCCATGCTTTTATAGTATGCTAAAAATAATCATTTAATCAAATCACCATTTTTATCCTTCCCGATAAAATATTCGTGTGTGGGTACACAATCGGCCTTAGCCAAAATATAATATTTTTCTTTCCATAACTCCCATATTTTCTGTAGGCCACCAAAACACTTTTGGTGCTATCAACCGACATCCAGTTATTTTCCAATTAATTATCCAAGTTAATTAATTCAGGAAAATAATCTTATAATCACAAATAATTCATTTCAGCACAAAATAAAGCTCAGTTAAATAAACAGACAGCACCATGACAATCAACATAAAATTCCGGTCGTCGGCTATCCCTGCCTAATTTTCGGAAAATAAATAAATAATTAAATAATTTCGAAAATTATTAAATAAATACAATAAATCCAATTTTGGCCCGTAATACCTAATTGGAAGCTGATAAGGGTCGGGAAAAATCCTGAGATGCATTCCATAAATAATAGCACGTGTCTATTTGCTAATTACACAATCAAATTGCCTAACATGCATCACAATTATCTAATAATCACTAATCTACTCTAATCTAACCACCTAATTGCACTTAATTAAATCTAATCAACCATTAAACGTCATTAACTTGCTAATAAGGGCTTAGTGAGATAAACTCACCGGATTTTCATGCAAAACGTATTAATCCAACGAGGACGATACGAGGATCAATTCCTCCCAAAGCAAGTACCAGGTTCAGGGCCCAAAAATCTCAAAACAGGCTTAGAACCGCTGCCAGAAACCCCTTTTTCCAACTACTGCTCTTGGCCAAACGAAGCTACTCCGGGGGCTAAAATGGCAGAGCAAGGCTAGTGGAGGGCAAGGGAAAGCTCCGGTGAGGCCAAATGATGGCCAGACGGAGCTAGGCAACGGTCCGGCGGCTTCCTCAATCGTTCACAAGGCTAAGCCAAGACCCAACAGGAACAAGACGGCACGGATGGGTGGCGAGGATGCAAGGGGTGAGCAATGGGGTGCGCGGGCGACGCGCAGGTGGCGGAGCGTGGGTGACGACGGTGAGCTGCTCCAGTCTTCTTCTCTCGATGCTGTTGTCTCCGCTTCTTTTTCTATCTTCAGTGGTTCGAAAGGTGAGGGGGAGAGAGAGAGAGAGAGAGAGAAGAAGAGATAAGAGAGAGAAGATATAAGTTTGAATAGTCAAAAGTGAAAGTGAGGGAAGCAAAATGAGAAATGGCAAGTTAGTCGATGGGGGGAAAAGGTCACGTGGGGGAAAGAGGAGAGAGAGAAAACAAAATAGAAAATAATAAAATAATAAGATAATCACATTTTTCTTATTACTATTATTATTTTCCCTTTCTCTTTCCCTTTTTATTTTCTTCCGGTCTTCAATTTTTCCTCCGATAATTTCTTTCCCGAAATTTCGGACTTGTCAATAATTTGACGGACGATGAGACAAAGTCTTAAAAATGAATTATGACACGCTCAAATATTCGATTCCCAAAATCAAATTCAATTTTGTTGTTAGAATCGATTAGACACAATTTTAGTTTAATCCAACCAATTAAGTAGCTTTTATGAATTTTACTGCGGATACATCCTTTAACGGCTTCACCCAATAGGTTAGTTAACTCATGAGTGATCAACTCAGAGAAAAAAGGACCATAGGCACGTCGACAAAATGCTCATTTCACTTTATCGAAATGGGGTCGAATTTTAGAATATCACAGGCATGCTCGAACTAGTTTGAAAGCCGGTTCGACGGGTTTTGACTAGTCTAACCGGTCAATAGTCCAATCGATCAATGGTTCGACCGGCCAATGGTCTAACAAGTCAATGGTCCACTTGGGTCGGATTAACCCAGTAAAACCGAGTCGGGTCAACGGTTAAATTAGGTCAGTCAACCCGGTCAAAGTGGGTTGGGTCAACTCGATCAGGGAATGACGTCATCGATCCCTGAATTATGTCATCCGTGACGTTAGCACAGCATGGTGGTCGCCAAGTCAGCAAGGTGACGTCACTGATGACATCACTCACCACTTAAGGCGGTTCACATGCCAACGCATATGAGTGCGTGAAAGCGCTCGGTGGTGTGTGCAACTACTCACTAGAGCCCCCATAGTGTGTATAGGTCCGTGGGGGCGCATTTGGCCTCCTCTAGAGGCCCGCCACCCATCAAAATGCTCGTCTCATCTCGTCAAAAGGAGTCCAAATATGTGATCAAAAGTCACTTTTATTGAATAAAAAATCACAAAAACAAATGGTCCAAAGGTAGGTTAAATCTGAAATGCTCATGGGAGGTACATTTGGCCTCTGCCAAAAGCGTGCCACCCACCAAAACGCTTGGCTCAACAAGATGAATAAGAATATATGTTCAAAATCACGTTTCAGTGGATAGAATTTCCCAAACGGGCCAAATGCAATAGTTCAAGTTCTAGGCTATGAACGCTTTGATACTAAATGTTAGCTGTCGAAATGGCATCCTAAGATCAACATAGCTAAATACTCGAACATAGTGTAGGATAAGACGGAAATTTGTGCACCTGATTTGGAATCCATTGTTCTTTATGTAGAATGATGATGATTTGACGCTTAGGTTAATCACCTCTATCGCCCTCATATCCTGGCTCAATGAGACCGCCCCTCACGGCTTTCCTCGTGTGAGGTAATAGTGTGTTTGTGAAAGTAGGAGGGTTAGAGAAGGGGCCCTAATGCTATTTATAAAGTTTTCAGCCATGCCCTCTCATTACGGGCCGGGCCCAACTCGACTCACGCAAGCCATACCCATATTCAACTATTAAGAAACCTTATATCTTATCTTAGTGGACCAAACCCGTAAAACGATAAATTATAATTTTTAATTAATACAGTCCACATCAGGAAAATTCTTACGATAGACTCAGGCTACGATCATCATACGGCCAACAAATAATGTTCAAGGTAGACTCAGAAACGAGTCCTCCACATTAGCATGAGCATGAACAACGAACGTGAAGTCTTTGACCTCGGCTATGCGGAGGTAGGGAAAAAGCAGGCTACAAGGAAAACTGAAGACGTCGTCGCCAGAGATGACCTTACCCTATTCGGTGACGGCAAATGGATAGCGAACTGGAGATATGTTGAGCTTAATTCGATTGCCTCGCAAGTCTCGAAACCAGGATCCTCGGGAGGACATATTTGAAACAAACAAAATAGGGGCTTATCAGAGGTATAGGCGCTGAAAACGGAAACCGCGAGCGTTGGTGTTTGTCCGGAAGGGGCTCCGGTGATACTGAGCTCGCGTATTTCACGCTCTGGTTCCATTCTTTCCCCTTTTTCTCCACCCCTCTCTCTGTTGGACCTCCGCAAAACCCCTCTCTCTGTCGACCAGGCCTTACCAGCCGAAAACCAAGCTCCATCGAATAAGCTACCTCTCCCATTTTAAGCTCCATCGAATAAGCTACCTCTCCCATTTTATCTCATCTCCCTCTCTCTCTCCGAGGACAACGCCAGCTGCCGCTAGCCAGCTCGCCCCCGACCGAACGTCCTGGTTGAACATCCGCGCGACGTTCCCCTCGTCCTCTCTTCGGTGGCCTGTCCTCTATCCTTGCTTCCTTGTTTGTCCTGAGCCAATTGCTAAAGTGGAGAGAAGGAGAAGAGAAGAAGGGATGGCCGGGCCAGGGAAAAAGGAAAAGAAGTGGGTTGGGCCAGCCCAGACACGAAAAAGAGAAGGGAAACGAGGGAGGGCTAGGCTAAGGCTGGCCCTAGCCCGGCCCGACTGCTTTTTTAATAAATTTTTAAATTTTTTATACTAGTAATGTAAATATTCCTAATGTCTATATGCGATGCAATTAGATGAAAGCGCGAAGCATTTTAATGAAAATTATTTACTTTACTTTTTACTATTTTTTTTAGAGACTAATCACTAATTTTTTATGCGATTAAGTTATAAATAAAAAAGAGAAAAATTTATTTGTCAACAAGTTCAACCTGGCTGTGGCAAATGCCATGCCTGGACAAATCCTCCGACTAGATCCAAATGGAAGAGGCTGGTAGTGCTTCCTCTTATAATCCACTGAAGATCCTATAAACCTCTCTGGCTCAAATTTCTCCGGATATGCCCGATATCTCGGATCTCTGCCTACAGCATATGCGTGGACAAGGACCCTCGCGCTCATAGGAATATCGCATCCGTTGATTTTGAATCCTTGCCTTGGTGCTCTGGCGATAAAATGGTGATGGTGGATGCATTTGGAGTGTTTCCTTGATAATACACTTCAGGTAAATGAGTTCTTCAATATCCGACTCTTGAAACGGTCCTTTCCCTTTAAGACCTGCCGTGTCTCATTTTGTGCCTTCGCCATTACCTTCGGGTTCTTAAGCATTTCGGACATTGCCCATTCAATCGTTGTTGATGATGATTCCGTCCCAGCAGATATTAATTCCTGCAAAGATTGCATGCATTAAGTGAAAAAGCGATGGATGGAGTATATTAAAAGGATCTGCGCTTAGGTGAATTGTCATGAAAGAACCAGCGATATGTTTTGAGAAGTAATTAGATGAATTACGAAGATGGTGCCTTTAATGTTATCAGTAGCAAGATGATATCCATCCTCGTTGGACTCTTGAAGACGTAATAGGACATCGACTGAATTTTCTTTATCTGGCATACCTGCTTGGCCACCTAAGTGCTCGCTTTGCATTTTGTGGTCAGCAAGAATAGCGTTCAAGATTTCATCAATTTTCGCTTGAACTTATTTATCTTAAGTTTCACCCCCCTGAGGTAATAAATAATCCTGAGTGGAGGCAAAACCTCGGCTACCCTGAGCCTGCTCGCCAGCGTCATTACTTCAGGAAATGATGAAATGAACTCAACCTGTTGTTTGGACGTCTGGCCGAAACACGCCTCGGAGATAATGCAGTTCATGCATGCAGAAATCCTCATGCTGAGATCGAAAAGGAGGCCGGATAAAGACTCAATGTATCCAATGAGATTGCTTACCTCATCCTGTCTTATTGATTTGAATGATCGCGCAGTTTTAAACCCAAGGAGTTCTAGGACACAGATCTTTCGGATTTGCCTCCAGAGTTCTCCAGATGGAGCGAAGAAAATGCTCAAGTTCTCGTAACCCATCATTTGAGCGAGTGGGTACTGTGGGTGGTCCGAGAAGGAGAGCTCTTGCGTCTTTGGGACCTCCTCGGCTGTATCAGGGATTGTGATTGTTATGACAGGAAGCTTACCGAGTTGAAGATAGAAGATCGATCCATTAATTCTGCCCAACTTGTCCAGGCGATGGTGCAGCAATTCGCCTATCATCTGGTGCAGATTTCCGATAAATGGCAACTTCCTTGGACTCGAAGGTAGGTTAGGATTTGAGCCTTTTGTCGCAGGTGCGTTGAAGATCACTTTATTAAACAATATCAACAGGAGGGAAGAAGAAAGGATCCAGGAAAAGGCAGAGAACTGAAGCATCGTTTTGAAACTTTAGTAGACGTCGGGCTTTGCAAAAGATGTTGTGTGCGAGAATTTGGGTTCTGCGCCTCTCTATTTATTGGATCCTAGGATTTGGCAAATCATCCGCTGCTGTCGGGAAGTCGGTCTCTCTGATAGTTGACTTTTTTTTTTTTTTTCAATAACTTAAGAGGCGTGAGCACAGAAGCCAACCACCGGAGGTTCGTTAAACATACTTAAAAAGTCCTGTAATCTGGTTAATTCCAATCCTTTGACCTATCAGGATGACTTTAACTTAATCCACTGGAGTTTGTGGGGAAGTTGGGGAACTTGAATAGGTAACCTCTAATTCCAGAGTTAGAGATCAGTTGGGTATGTCTTGAATTCTCTATGGGCATAAGCTAACATTAGGGGTTTGGGAGCAATTTAGATAATATTTTTCTCAAGTTGTAAGGTTAATAAGTTAAGACAGAAAGAGTCTTAAGTTTTTAGGCCACCTCTTGTGATTCTTGAATTTTAACAATGGATTTTGTTTATTTGCTCCCGTGATTTTTCCCCACAAAGGTTTTCCACCTAAATTTGCATGTTCTTTTATTCTTTTCAATTTTAAAATTGTTGTAGTTTCCGCATCAGCCATAACAAGATCTCTTACTTCCCCAACCAATTTTGACTTTGGCTGTGAAGTTATTGACAACTCGTTAAATTTACAGGTGACTGTCATTGTCCAATTTTGTAGCTTGCTTTAATCCTAACTATAGAATACGAGAAATTCATCCATGTGCTCTCTATAAAATTTGAAGTAAATGAAAAGAAGAGATCACATTATTTCGTCCAAACTAGCTTACATAGAATAGAAAATTCAGCATGCGGAACTCATGCTCAATAGTAGTCTATATATATATATATATATATGTATAGCGTGCACAATAAACATTAAGTTGAAGTGATGCGTGAAAGGCACTGCACCATGCAACCTTAGGAGAGAGCCATGGTCAAGTTGATCGATTCATCTACACATGCATGCATGTAAATGACATTTGCCTGTGCGTCATGTGTCATGTGACTTGACCAGATAAGAGCTTTATTTAAGTTACTTTGATTTTTGCCATAGCATATCATATCTAACAAATTCGTTAGGGTGTATCCTAAATCTCACATCTTCAATTTTAACTATTTCACAAATTGATGTTCCCAAGGATTGTAACCATTTGAAGGTGTTATGGATGAATTAAAGTAGGTTCATGTGTATAATATAAGATGAATATTTTAATGTAACTCTGAAATTTCCCCACGAAAAACATCATCATTTTAATTAACACATACCGTGCAGTTCAATACGTTGTCACCACCAATACACAGTCACAATCTTGATTCCTTAACTCATTACAAAAGAACGGGCCAAGGCGACAGAAGGTCCAAGTTGTGTAAGAAGGCTTTTTGGTAAATGCAGACAAATTTTTTATTTTGGTAGCCATTTAGGAGTTAAGCGCCATCACTACCAAAGGGGTCTTACCTTGGAGGTTTGGATAAGAGTTGTCTTATAATCATTACAAAAGCATCGGAAGTTAGGTCGAGACCACCTTCCGGTGATGCGCCTCTTCATTTTTATTTACTTGTTTATTATTTTGAATAACAGATAATCCCAAGAAACGAGGCTTGTCCATGTGGTTCAGAAAAGAAATATAAGTCCTGTTGCGGGTCAGGGACAGGGAAAGTCTGCAATTTCCAAGTATTTCTCGATCTCTCTGTGCTTTATATGTCAATTTATAGTTTAAGCTCGTCTTTTGTTGAAGTATTTTTCCTGTTTCCCTGTGATTGGAGTTGATACTTATCTTAAAAATTTATGGCTTATGTATCCAATATGGTATCAATTCCTTCCTTAATTTCAACTCTGGAACATTTTCTCTCACTCCTCCGCTTTGTCGAAAAATCTGTACACGTTGGAAAAAAGTTCATATATGGGTAATACAAATTTATACTTACAAAAACAAAGACAGCAGTGAAGATTTCTCCTTTTTTTATGTCTAAATGTAGTTTTGTAGTGATCAAGCACTTGAATCCAGAAAAAAGTAGAAAGGAAAAGAAGCGAGACAAGAGAGGTTTGACACATCTGTAGTTTCTATTGCATCTGATGGAGGGTCACCTGACATGCAGGCTCTTTGTATCTGATCTTTTCTTAATGTATGCACACCATCATCTATTGAATTTCAGATATAAGTATGTGTGCAGCCTTTCAAATATTTGATCAAATTAGACAACGAAATTTTTTCTATCTGTATTAGCATTTATTTGATGCATGCATCTCTACATTGGTCTTTGCGATAAGTGCACTTTTTAGTTTTGCTACTGTTGCCAAATTTAGAAAGATCTACAGGTACAAAATTTTCAATGGCATTACTTTTCTTGGATAGTCTGCCTATTTGATGCATTTTATACTGACAATTGTAATTTGAAGATACTTTCTACACATAAATGATGCGCATGCACATGACACCTACCCGGTAGATTTGTTGGCATTGGTGTATGTGAGTTTGGTTAGTGTTAACACCTAAATTTTCCTAATTTTCATTTAGGATTTAATTGTCTACGAATTAGGAATTAGTCGTTTAAAAAGAAAAAAAAAACAACAACAACCCACCCCTTTTTCTTTTCTCTCCATGCATTGAGCCCGGCCCAGCCCCCTTTTTCCCTTTCAACCCGCGAGTGAGGGTCTTCCTCCCTTTGTGTCGGTCTTCGAAGACCTGCAAAAAAAGAAAGAAACTGAACAGAGGGAGTGGCAGGAGAGGGAGCAGAAGGGGAAGCGATGACACACGGCTGCAGCATGGCGATGCCTGCAGTTGTCAAAACCCAAAAGAACTTGCTGCCATCTTAGCCGAAAATACCATCAACTCGCCCCCAAGAACCGAAATAGCTGCAGGCACATACACAGGCAGGGAGAGGAGGCTGATTAACGACAGTCTTGAGATGGAGATGGAAGGAAAAGGCGGCTGACTTCGCTGGCCATCCGGAACCGCTCTGGAGGGATGCCAAAAGGGAGCAACCTACGGCAGATTTATTAAGAGGGGTAAAAAAACGAAAAAAAAAAAAAAAAAAAAAAAAAAAAAAAGACAGGAGATTGGCGGAGAGAGATTGGAGACGGCCTTTGGCAAGAGAACTTGAAGGAAGGAGAGTGGTCGAAACGGAAAGTGACAAGGAAGAAGGAGGCCCGGAACCCACCTCAGCCGAACATCGCTCAGCCACCCCCGACCTATGAAGCACGGACACGCTCGGGAACCTTCCGTGTCGTGTCGGAAACGTGTCGGCGTGTCCGACACGCTCCGACACGCTCAGACACGTGGTCAACACGTGTCGGATTTTCCGACACGTGGTCAACTTTTCTCAACACGCGAGTCGGAGCGTGTCCGAGCAAGAGGCTAGGCTTCTGGAGCGGATCTGCAAGCGTGAAGGGAGAGTGAATCGTTGGCGATGGAGGGTGAAGACGAGGCGAGGGAGAGCAAGCAAGGCTGCAGAGGCGAGGCAGCAGCAGTGAGGCCGTGACGGTGAGGCCGCGACGGTGAGAGAAGGCTGGAGGAAGAGAGAACCAGGCGACCGAGATGGCCGCGACAGAGGACCGGAGACAAGGCTACGACCGCAAAAGAGAGAGGACCAGAAGCAAGGCAGTGAGCAACTACAACGAGGTGACCAAGAGAGAGTAGGGATTGAGAGGAAGAGGATCGTGCAAATGGAGGAGGGAGCGGCCGTTTTCCGAGAGTTTTCAAGCTGCTTTCGAAGGGTTTCTAAAAGATAGAATGGGTGCCGTGCAAGGAGGATGAGCAGTGAGCACAGAAGGAGAAGGAGGCTACGATTTAGTTTTCCAAGGAGGGGGTGCCGTAAAGGAGGAGTCAAAGGGGGATGAGGCAGCTAAGTTTAGGTTTCCAAGGAGTGCAGAAAAAAATTTAAAACTAAGGTACCGTGCATTTGGGTTTTCAAGGAAGAGCAGGAAACATAAAAGTAAAATATGATGGTGCCGGAAGAGCCAAAAACAAATTAAAATGGGATGTTCGTCTGGGCGGGATGTCCCTTTTCTCTTTTCTTTTTGGAGGGAGAGGGTGGAGGGTGATTTTAAGAAAGAAAAAAAAAACGAATAATATTGAATAATAATAAATTATGATCATCATGAAAAATAATAAATTTATTTAAATAAATTGACTCTACTCTTTATTTTTGAAATAATTATATATATATATATAAATATTTATTTAATATTTAACGTGTCGGAACGTGTTGGAATTCTTTACTTTTTTAGAAATGACGTGTCCCGTGTCGTGTCGTGTCGTGTCGCGTGTCACGTGTCGCGTGTCGGTGCTACATAGCCCCCGACGCGAGCCTGCGCCTCCTAGCCGGAACCACCAAGCCGCGGCTTCCTCTTCCTGGAATTCGAGTTTTTGCGGTGAGTTTCCTGGTTTTTGGTTCAACTCGTGTCAATTTCCCAAGGATCCCGGCTCAGGGGTGTGCGAGGCGATTGGACATTGTCCGATCTATCGATCTCGCCCACCGTTCGCCACCCTCGAGCCGGGTAGGGACGTCCGTGGTCAAGCACTTCTCTCTGGGAATTCCATTGCTCGTTTTTATTTAAAATGGAACTAAAACGATGGATGGGTCTCGTTTTTCTTGGTCTACGAGCATGCTCTGTTTGAATGAGCCGTTCCTTTTGTCGAGTTTGAGCGTCGCTTGGCCCTCTTTTGCATCTAGACCCGAGCTAGAGTCTAGGATGGGCTTGTCGCGACCAATTTTTTCAGGGTTGAACCACCTAGGGTTTTGGCTAATGGATTGTTAAGCCTAAACTTAACTCGGGCTCTCCCAAGCCCATACCAATTTGCGACTTAGGTTCAAGTTCTTAACATGCAAATGATTTTCAATCAGGAGTCGCCACTAATCTATTTTTTGGTGGGTCGATTAGAAACCCAAATAAAGTAACGGGAGATTTACTTTATTCCTACGAACCAGAGATTTGGGTACGGGGACTTGATTACGCTAAATTTCTCTAACGCCCTTTCGGTACCATTTCTTTTATTTTGAAAAATTGTTTGTTTTTTTTTTTTTTTTGCAAGCAGCTTGGGTTTATTTTAAATCTATTTCCATAACATGTGAGGTTATCATGCACGTGCGCAAACCACCAATTTAACACTCAAATAAATAATAAATAAATTGCAAAAACTTACCTCCAAGCAACGAAAGCATCTGCAATGTTAAATTAAAATCCACATCAACAACCCTAGATATGGTTTTTAATTAACACACAATTTCTTTTTTTTTGTTTTCACTTAATTAATGAAAATCATGTAATATGCAATGCGATATTAACTAAATGACCTAATACTAATGACATGTAATTTCTAATTAAATGAGCCTAGCAAAAATACTAAATGACATGCATTTCAATGAATCTAACCCTAATGACGTGCACATGACATTTTTTCTTTTCCTAAAAGAATGCATTTTATCCTAAATAATAAAACTAATTTAACCTATGACATTTTTTGTATATTTCATGAAATTCGAAATTTGGTTAAATGCGAAAATTACCTAATTAGATTAAGACCCTATTTAATTTATATTAGGAATTAGGTTGATCCATATCCTAATTTAAACTAAAATATTATCTTAACCTAAATAATCCTACAATATATCTAAAAATGCCAAGCTTATAATAAATTAAAAATTATCTAAATTAAACTAAGTGCCATTTAACCCTAATGTGCAATGACATGCAAAATATGCCCTAATTCTACATGACAAGTGTATGATGATTTTTTATTGTGTTTTTGTTTTCTTTCTTTTTTAAAATTTTCAGAATTAATAATTGCCAAGTAATTAAGCATGCAACCTAAATTAAAATCTAGCAACCTAAATTGATTTATTTGAATTTTTTTTTATGAAATTCGAAATTAAAATTCCTATTCTAAATATGCAAACCCTAAAACAAGTAATATCCTAACATGCATCTAATCTAAACCGATTTTTATTTCGAGAATTCATGATAAATAGAATGCTTTGCCTAAATATGTAAATAACCCTAAAACACGTGATATTCTATCTCAAACATATCCCAAGATAAATAAAAACAATCGAATTCATTCAAAATTACCCCAAAAGGGACATCACATATCGCTCAAATCAAAGGATAATATTTCGCTAGTAAAATCGATACTTTGATCTTAAGCCTTAAAGATCAAAACATCAATTTTAGTCCCGCTTAATTAATTATTTCATCTAAAGCCTTATAGATGAAATAAAAAACCCTGGCGCGGTTGCGATTCGGGTGTCACATTGAGATTTTCAATTATGCATAAATAGGTATTTCAACCAAAGAAAACAACACATAAAAAGATAACGATAAAAAAAAAAAATAGAGAAAAACCTAAACTTGCTTAATAAAGTAAAGCAAAAATACCTAGTAAAATTTTTCTTTTCTTTTTTTTTTTAGAAAGAAAAAAAAGATCTTGGCCGCTGGTTTTAGGGCTCCGGTGGGGAAAGAACGCCGGCTAGGGTTCCGGCGAGGGCTCAACAGGAACCGGCAGCGAGCGAGCGGTGAGCGCGTCAGCACGGGGCGGCGTCACGGACTGAGGAGGGGCGACGGAGCTGGGATCGCGGACCGCGGACTGCGGGTCGTCGGGACGATGGAGGTGCGGTGGAGCGACGGCTTGAGCAGCGGGGGCGGCGTCAGGTCGTCGGAACAGAGACGGGGCGCCGCGGGCGAAGCTCGCGCTTCCGGGTTCCGACGAGGGCTCTTGCGGACGCCGGATCTGGCGTGGGCGTCGCGGACGGAGCTTTGGGGCGGTAGCGGCGTCGGGTGAGCAGAGGCGCGGTGGAATGGAGCGGATTCGCGGGTCACCGGCAGGGCAGCGATGGGCGGTGGCTCGTGAGGCGGCGACGGTGCGAGCTGGCGAAGGCAAGGGCACCCCCACGAAGAAGACGATGAACAGTAACGTGGGGCTGTCCTTTTTCTCTTTTCTTTTTTCTGGTCTCTCTCTCTCACGTCACTTTTCACCTTTTCATCTTTTTTCTCCCCTTTTTGCTTTTCTTTTGTGTTCTTTTTCACCAAAAGAAGCTCCCTTTTTGCTCCAAAATTTTTTGAAACTCCTTCCACCCTTTGTCCGTACGTGCGCAACGCCTTTTATAGGGGAAAATTTTAGATCTTTGAAGCATATTTTATTTCCAATTCCACTCGTGCATAATTCTCTGAATATATCATTGCACCACATGTGATATTCTCTTTTGTATTTTTCACATATTCTATCCAAAAAATTCCCTTTTTGCACGAAATACACCCCTAGTGTATATTACTTAAAAATATGAAAAGCTTGAACGGAATATGTGAAAAATCTTCTCTTCACCGGCAGCCTAAAATAAAATAAAACAAAACAAAAAATGAAAATAAAATGTTTCTAAACCATACCCCATTTTCTTTTTTTCTTTTTTTCTTTTTTTCTTTTTTTCTTTTTTTCTTTTTTTTTTAGTAAAAATTAATCCCAAAAATTTAGGTGTCAACAGCTGCCCCTCTTTGAAGGTGAGCTCGCAGAGGTTGCCTTCAAAGACAAATTGAGATCTAAATTTTGGGAATGCTCATGCAATGAATGATTTTTTGTTGGAACATGAATTCCATTTTTAATGCAAAATACTAATGCAAATGATAGATGAACCTATCTGAAATAACTTACCTTCGAAGAGGACAGAGTAATTCGAGGTAGTGAGTGTTATCTATCCAGGACCCGTACCATTCTACGGTCGCCTAGAACAGTAACATGACTTTGTGAAGAAACTACTTTCCCAAGACCCGTACCATTTTACGGTCGCCCAGTATGGCAGAAAGGAGCTGCTTGCTCAGGACCCGTACCATTCTACGGTCGCCCAATACGGCAGAAGAGTTTTATAAGGAACTGCTTTTCCAGGACCCGTACCATTCTACGGTCGCCCAGTACGGCAGAAAGGTTTTGTCTAGGACCCGTACCATTCTACGGTCGCTTAAACGGGGATTCATTCTCCAGGACCTGTACCATTCTACGGTCGCCTGAATAAGGAATAGGTGTTGTCAAGGACCCGTACCATTCTACGGTCGCCTCGACGAAGAAAATTATTTTTCCAGGACCCGTACCATTCTACGGTCGCCTGAATGAGGAAATTGCTTTTCCAGGACCCGTACCATTCTACGGTCGCCTGTTAGAGCAATAAATGTTATCTAGGACCCGTACCATTCTACGGTCGCCTAGATTGAGGTTTTGCTTGGCTAAGACCCGAACCATTCTTTGGTCGCCCAACCTTGCGACAAAAATCATCTTATCAGGACCCGAACCATTCTTCGGTCGCCTTAATCAAATTGAATCTGGAGGAAAAATCTTTGGGGGACAACTCAATTGAGTGTCGGTATGCTTAAAAGGGAATACCTGTGTAATGACAAGTATTCAAGGTATAGATAGAGATATACTTACCTGGTAACATCTCCTATCTTCAGGGATATGTCTCCTGCAAAACATGGTCGTAGGAGAGGCAACATGCATTTGTAAACATGCATCAATATAATGGAGGTTCATGATAATTTTCATTAATCTTGCACCCCCTAATTTCCATTCTGAACACATGAGTGT
The DNA here is from genome assembly GCA_017140475.1 of Eucalyptus fibrosa. NCBI lineage: Eukaryota > Viridiplantae > Streptophyta > Magnoliopsida > Myrtales > Myrtaceae > Eucalyptus > Eucalyptus fibrosa. Next base: position 20,720,057 of record CM029512.1, read on the forward strand.
CATGAATGTGTCAAATGAGGGATCCTTTGGTCTGAAAGGACTTTTCTCTCATCCTCATTAAAATGACAATTTCATCCTGACCTTTGATGCAGGATTTTGTCAATCACTCAATCTCACCATCGTCATGCCAAACAAGGGTCTGAGCAATCTTGCAAGTGGTACGATTTCACCAATCTGAGAGGTCTTTAAAAGGGACCGTAATGTAGGCTTAGTCAACGGCTTAACAAAGGGGACTCTTTTGAGTCAAGGTTATTTGAAAAAATGACATTTCGTAACTGTCTTGGGATTTTCAAGTCAAGAAATATATGAAATGAGGCAGTAATTATCTTACTCGCACTTCTTCAGGCGATGCTTTCAAACATACGAACTCTTACGTTAATCCAAGTGCCCTAATCTGAAGAGACTTTACAAGGGACGTAACGTAGGTTTGGTTCATGGGTTATGAAATGAAAGGATCATTGGGCTCAAAAAGTGTTTAGAGGGTCAAAGTTAGTGATCATCTTGACATTTCCACCACTTTCTTTTTCCATCGTCGGAGAGATTTTTTTTTTTTTTTTTGCACTCATTAATTGCAATAGCATTTGAGTTTTTTTTTTTTTTTTCTTTTGGGCATCGGCCTTGCTTTTACCAGGCACACTGCTTTTTCATGCCCCATTTCTGCATTTTTTCTAGTTCATGCTACTTGAGTGTTTTTGTCTTGCCCCAGTGTGGGGGATGATCACCAACTGGGTTTAATATGAAATGAATTCATAGGCTCAAGTGGGCTATGCAATGGATAACAGTGTGTAGGATAGAGAAATGATTGCTCTTCATCATCCTAAGGCACTTTAAACTATCATACGAGTTATAACGCGAAAGCAATACTCGAAGATTGATGCAAGTGTGAGTAAGAAAATTCCTATCATTCATTTCAAACTCTGTCCCAATGTGGGATGATCCTTGACAGGGATGATTTAAAAACTTTTTATGTGTGTGGGCTCGAAGGGCTAAACAATGGGTATACCTGTAGTGCTTCGAGTAGAAGAAGAAATTGCCTCTCGTCACCTTGGTTAGTGTACCCTTTGCGAGATCACCCTTTTCCTTGCAGGCATGGAATTTCTTCACACAACTCATCGATGATTAGTGTATGGGATAGTGTATGGAACAAGGCTTGCCTTTCATCATTCCCAGGTATCTCATTCGACACATTCAATTTATCTCACACAATTCATCAAGGAAGAAAAATGCAAGATTTATGACAAATTTTAACAATTCAGCTGATTGAAGCATATTATTCATCATAAAATGCTTGTAATTCAAGACAAGACATGGCGAATTCTATCATGGATAATACTTTTTGACAGTATCAGAATTAACTGGAGTGGAAAACTCACGACCATCCATTTCTGCCAAGATCAAGGCACCTCCAGGAAGTACTTTCTTCACCACATATGGACCACCATAATTTGGGGCGAACTTGCCCCCAGGATCAGGGAAAATTGGCAACAGCTTTTTCATAACAAGGTCATTTACCTCGAAATGTCTCGGTCGCACTTTGCGGTTGAAGGATTTGGCAACTCTTTGCTGATAAGCTTGGCCATGACAAAGAGCCTTCAGTCTCTTCTCATCAATCAAGTTTAACTGCTCAAGTCTTTGTTGTGACCATTCAGCTTCAAACAACTCTACTTGGGATAAAACTCTCAGAGAAGGAATCTCCACTTCTACAGGTAGAATCGCCTCCATGCCATACACCAAAGCAAACGGGGTTGCCCCAGTGGAAGTGCGGATTGATGTCCGATACGCCATTAGTGCGAAGGGTAACCTGTCATGCCAATCTCTATAATTCTCAGCTGTCTTAGCCAAAATCCTCTTAATGTTCTTATTGGCCGCTTCAACAGCCCCGTTCATTTGAGGGCGATAAGGGGACGAATTCAGATGCTTGATCTTGAACTCGCTAAACAACTCATCAACAAGCTTGTTGTTCAAATTCGTTCCGTTGTCAGTGATGATTGTTTCAAGGACACCATAGCAAGCAATTATGTCACGTTTGATGAACTTTGCAACATTGCGAGCAGTGACACTTGCAAATGACGTAGCCTCGATCCATTTGGAGAAATAGTCTATGGCCACTAAAATGAATCGGTGCCCATTGGAAGCCTTCGGGTTTATTGGGCCAATCACATCAATGCCCCACATTGAGAAAGGCCATGGCTCGGAAAACTGATGTAGCTCGGTTGGAGGGACATTTATCTTATCGCCATGGATCTGGCAACGATGACAACTCCGTACATGCTTGATGCAGTCACTTTCTAGTGTGAGCCAATAGTAGCCCAATCTCATAATCTTCTTAGCCATCATGTGCCCATTCATATGAGGGCCACATATTCCTTCATGCACTTCTTGCATGATTTGAGTGGCTTCGGTTATATTTACACACCGTAACAAGATTGAATCATAAGATCTCTTGTACAAATTCTCGCCACTGACGAAGAATTTTGAGGCCATCTTCGTGATGTACCTCCTATCAGCGGGAGTGCTTCCTTCGGGAAATTCTTGCCTTTTAATGTAGTTCATGATATCGTAATACCACGGTTTTCCATCAGGTTCTTCAGTTATAGTCATACAGTAAGCCGGCTTTGGCAAAACTTCTATCTTCAAAGGCTCAACCTCTAGCCCATCAGTGACTTGCAACATAGACGACAACGTCGCGAGTGCATCCGCAAATTGATTATGAGACCTTGGCAAGTATTCAAATGAAATTTCGTCAAACTTCTTTACCAGATCTTCTAGGTACTTATGGTACGGGAGCAACTTGGCATCCTTGGTCTTCCACTCACCTACAGTCTGTAATATGATCAGTGCCGAATCTCCAAATACCATTAACTTGGCCACACCCACCTCGATTACAGCTTGAAGTCCAAGGATGCAAGCCTCATACTCGGCCACATTGTTAGTGCATGGGAATATCAATTTTGCAGCTACCGGATAGTGCTGTCCATCTGGGGATATCAGAACTGCTCCAGTACCAGAACCGGACAAGTTTACAGCTCCATCAAAGAACATCTTCCATGAGTCTTCATTTACACTCAAGATACGGTCATCAAGGAAACCGTCATCGTCATTATAGACTCGTGAATTCCCGGCCAATAGATCGGCGATCACTCGACCCTTAACCGACTTCGTATGGTGTCTACGAGTAATGATCCTTTGGGCCGGGGAAATGGCAAGCCTCAGGCACCTCATAGGAGCCGTAGTCATATGAGAAATGCCTCTCGTGGCCAGGATGGAAGACGCCCTGGTACTCTGAATCGGGACAGGTCGAAAGCTCCTCCATCCTGATCATGGGTTAATGTAGCTAGTCTGTCTGCTAAAGGTTATGAACTTGACTTTGCCCCGCCTGTTTCGGTAGGGAAGAAATCGGTTGTTCGGCTGTCTGATAATGCTAAGTTTGCTGGAGACCCGAAATGGAATTGTTGCTTGGTAGGTTATTATGTGGGGAAGAACGTGCCATTCAAGATCACCGAAATGGCATTGAAACAGGCTTGGGGCGCACATTTATCTGAAGTGCTGGCCAACGATGATGGTTTCTATTTTTTCATCATTCCTGATGATGAATTCAGGAAGAAGATACTGGAAGAAGGTTGCTTGACAGTGGCTAGAGTTCCTTTGGTGCTTAAGCAATGGCATCATACAATGGAGCTGAAGAAGGACCTTCAAGCATCGGTTCCGGTCTGGATTCGCCTAAAGAACATCCCGTTTGCGTATTGGTCGGCTCCGGGAATTAGCGAAATTGCAAGCGCTGTGGGGAGACCCTTGTATGTGGATCCTTTAACGGAGAAAATGAAACGACTCTCGTTTGCTAGGATATGTGTTGAGATTTCTGCAAAAATGGAGAGATGCGAGGAAGTCGAAGTTTGGGTGGATGATAAAGCCTTCCTAGTTCCGATGCTGTATGAATGGAGACCGAACTCCTGTGCGAAATGTGGTGTATTCGGACATAACTACCTTGCAAAGGTAGATGTCAAGCTGCCTCCAGTTGCTGCAGTTCAATCTGCTGCTAATGCAAATCCAGTTGCTGCAGTTCAATCTACTGCTACTGCAAATCTAGCTTCTGCAGTTCCGGTTTCTGCAGATCCAGATAATTCATCCGCTTCGGAGGATGGTTGGAAGAAGGTCACTAATAGGAGGAATAAGCATCCCCAAGGGCAGAAAGAGAAGGCAGTATCTACTCCTCCAATTTTGGCCTTAAAGGCCAAACCGTTAGATGGCTCGATCATCCATTATGCAGCCGAAGATCAGAGCTGCAAAATACCAGGAAGTGATGGAAACTCAATGGCTCTTGTTGTCTCTAACCCTGATGATGCTGCGGCAACTTTGTCTTCTGAGGAAGATTCGGAGGATAATGCAAGTGCTGTCAGTAGTAGTAGCAGTGAGGAAGGGGATCCTGTCTCTGGTTCGCCAAGCCACCAGGATGTATCCCAATCTCGCCCTAAGGTTCCTCCCGTCCAGAAGCTCCCTCCTAAGGCTTCTGCTTTGGCCACTCCCTCAAGTGCTCCGAATAAGGGGTCGAGCAGGAGGAGGCCCCCTAGACGACGGTAATGCTGCCCTCTCTCTTGTTTTTTGGATATGAATTTTGGTATATGGAATATTAGGGGATTGGGAGACCCCGTTAGGCAGGCGGAAATCAGGAACTTTGTTAGGTCCAACAACCTTTGCTGTGTTGGTATTATTGAGACCAAGATCTCCTCTGCTGTGTTTAATTCGGTTACTTCTGTTTTACTGCCTAGCTGGAGTTGGGTTAATAATTATAATCACTCCCATAATGGGAGAATTTGGGTGGGGTGGAACCCCCGTGAAGTTGATTTTTTGGTTAATGCCTCCTCTGTGCAAGTTATTCACGGCAGGCTTCTCTGGTTGATGTCGGGTAAGGCCCTGTTTTTGTCGATTGTCTATGCTGAGCACAGCTTCGTTGCACGACGGCCTTTATGGGAGGATCTTATCCAAACCAGTAGCACTCTTTCTTCTGCTCCCTGGATTGTCGCCGGTGATTTCAATGCAATTCGCGACCCGTCGGATAGAATTGGTAGCTCGAATGCTTGGATACCAGCATTTGATGAATTTAGAGACTGCTTGACTTAGGCTGGCCTAGAGGATTTGCGATACACTGGTTATAGATACACGTGGGCTACCTCGTCGGGTCTTTACCGAAAACAGAGGAAGATAGATAGAGTTATGGTTAATGGCTGCTGGAATTCGGAATTTTCATTTTCGGAAGCCTCCTTTATAGCTCCAAGCATTTCGGACCACACTCCGATGGTTGTCAAGGTTATGCAAGTCCCCAGATTCTCGAAGCCTTTTAAGTTCTTTAATTTTTGGATGACCCATCCGGAATTCTCTGCAGTGGTTGCCAAAGCTTGGCGTTCTCCCTTTCATGGTTCGGCTATGTTTACTCTCTGTGCAAAGCCTCATCTCCTTAAATGCAAGTTGAAACGGCTCAACAAAGAATCCTTTTCTGACTTATCTTTGAGAACTGCTGAGGCTAGACGGGTTCTCCAAGCTACTCAGGATGCTCTTCAAGCCGATCCATCAAACTGCCTTCTTGCTGAAGTCGAGAAGCAGCAAATTCAAGTTTTTACTAACTTGCGCCTTCAAGAGGAATCGTTTTACCGTAAAAAATGCAGGGTACGTTGGTTGAGGGATGGGGACCTTAATACTAAATTTTTTCACCAAGTGGTGAACAAGCGACACCTCCAAAACAGAATTATATCAGTGTCTGATGGAAATACCTTTACCTCTGACCCTTCGGAAGTTCAGAAGATATTTGTGGATCATTTTCATGTTCTACTTACTGCGGCCCCTGCTGTGACTTGTCCTGGTATGGAGGAGATACGAGCGGTGCTGAAGCATTCGCTAGATGAGGAGCAGGTTCGTTTCTTATCCACCCCTGTTTCGGATGATGAAATTAAAGATACCCTGTTTTCTCTTGCTACGGGTAAAGCCCCCGGGCCTAATGGCTTCAATGTTGAATTCTTTAAACACACCTGGGATATTGTTGGTTGTTGGTGCTTCGGTTATCTTGGCTGTTAGAGATTTCTTCGTAATAGGAGAACTGTTAAAGCAAATCAATACCACCATTATTGCCCTAGTGCCCAAGATCCCTAATGCCTCGACTATTCATGACTTCAGGCCAATTGCATGCTGCAACACCATTTATAAATGTATCACTAAACTTATTGCTAATCACATATCCCGTGTGCTGCCATCCATCATCAGTTTACCGCATAATGCATTCATGAAGGGTAGGCACATTAGTGATAACATTTTACTTGCCCAAGAGTTGTTCATGGATTCCAACATGATCCATATCGGCCTAAATGTGTAATCAAGGTCGATTTTAGGAAGGCATATGATACGGTGTGTTGGGAATTCATTGAAGCTTGCCTACAAGCTTTTGGGTTTCCTCAGCAGTTTATTGACTGAATTATGGTTTGTGTTCGGTCCCCTAAATTTTCCGTGTCCTTAAATGGAGAGCTCCATGGATTCTTTGCAAGCGGGAGGGGTATCCGTCAAGGTGACCCAATGTCTCCTTACCAATTCACACTTGTGATGGAAGTCTTTTCTGGGTTACTGGATATTCAGACTGACAAACCTGATTTCGGTTTCTTCTGGAGATGTAAATCGACTAAGCTCTCCCATATGTTCTTTGCGAACGATGTCCTCCTATTCTCAGAAGCTAGCTTGCCCTCTATTGATCTCTTGAAGGCAGGAATTGACTCTTTCTCCAATTGGAGTGGGTTGGAGCCGAATCTCAATAAGAGTGAAGTGTTTCTGTCCGGCGGATCGTCTCGCCTTCGAAATGATATCGTGGACAAGCTTGGATTCCAGGTTGGTTCTCTCCCCTTTCAGTACCTTGGAGTCCCGGTTATATCCGCGCGGCTCGGCAAGGCGGATTGTGTAATGCTGGTTAATGCAATAACAGCTCGTGTCCAGTCTTGGACTCATAGATTTTTGTCGTTTGTTGGTAGACTTCAGCTCATTAAATCTATTCTCTACTCCATTCAAGTCTTCTGGGCAAGCGTTTTCTTTTTATCATGTGCTGTGTTGGATAATATTGAGAAAATCCTCCGCCAATTTCTATGGAAGGAGCCGATGATGGGTTCGGGAAGGGCCAAAGTCGCTTGGTGTGATGTATGCCTCCTGAGAGAAGAGGGAGGGCTTGGTATTCGTACCTTAAAGGAAAATAACGTTGCATTGATGCTCAAGCACATTTGGAAACTATTCTCGGACAAAGAATCCCTGTGGTGTAAGTGGATTCACTCCACCTTCTTAAACCGTAAGAATTTCTGGATTGCTCCGATTCCGACTTATTGTTCTTGGGCTTGGAAAAAGCTCCTTCGCCTTCGGGATGTTTATCAGCAGCATTTTAGATGGAGGATTGGCAATGGCAGGTCTGTTTCATTCTGGTTTGATCCGTGGCATGATAATGGTCCGCTCAACCGGCTTTTCTCCAACCAGGAAATTTACCGTTCGGGCATCCCTCGGGTTGCCTCAGTAGCCGAAGCTTTCTCTTCGCCTTTGGGCTGGTATGTGATTAATATTATGGCCAACTGGTGGGAACCCCTCCCTGAGTTCAACCAACAAGCGGACTGCTTCCAGTGGATTCGGCACCCTTTGGGGCATTTCTCAACAGCGTCTGCTTGGGAATTATTGAGGCCCAAAGGAAATGTCGTGCCTTGGTCCTCGTTCGTGTGGAACTCTTCTATGCCGCCGAGATACCAAACCCATTTATGGCTTATCACCCATAATAGGCTCCCAACGCAGGTTCTGCTTCTCTCCTATGCTAGGATTCTAGCAGCTCTCTGCCCGTTTTGATTGAGCAGGCCCGATTCGGTGGACCACCTCTTCTTTGCATGCCAAGCTTTAGGTGATCTCGCCTCCTTCTGGGCTGCTAAGTTTAACATTTTGTGGCGAAACAAATCCTAGCGTGAAAACCTCGAGTGGGCATCCAGGCGCTTCTCGGATAAGAGCTTCTATCATTCTCTGGCTCGGTTTGGTTTTGGAGCCCTTTGTTATATCATTTGGAAAGAGCATAACAATATCATCTTTCGAAATCAGACTCTCTTCCTCCTGGCGATGAAGATGCATCTCCAGAAGGCAATCAAAGACAAAGCTTCGACTTTCAAGCATGTGCTGGATAACCCGAAGAACAGAAGGCTGCAACGGAGCTGGGACTTGAGTCCTTCTATCTTTCACTGATGGATGATGGAGGGTTTTCCGGTTTTAGCTTAGCCTGTGTTGTTTAGGGTCTTTTTGTGTTGGTCGTTGGATCCTAAGGCACCCCCTCACTCTTCCTTGACTCCTATCTTCTTGAGTGATCATTTTGTTGGTGCCTGGCATCCCCCCCTTGTAATCTTCTGCAAAATCTATACATTTCTTACCGTTACAAAAAAAAAAAAAAAAAAACAATTGCGAAAGCATTCCACTCATCTTAACGCCTATGTCTAGTTGAGTGTATGTTCTCTTGGAGTTGGTTATGTTGCTGTGCTTTTTGTATAGCTCCTTGGTTCTTTAGTTATAATACATCTTTACCTATTACCAAAAAAAAAAAAAAAACAATTGCGAAAGCATATGGGTTTGGCCATTTCGGATTTTGCCGTGCACTGTTCACGGATGCTCTCTAGGCACCCGACTACTGCACTATTCCCGCATTCTGGAGTTGCTGATTCCGCTCGGTTTGACCGACGGTTGGGCCCGATTTTTGGAGGCAAGAGGCGCCCTTCACTGCTCTTCAAACCCCTCCGAAGCATCGCTTGGTACGTCTCCTTTTCGCGGATTGCTTTGAGGCCGATGGGTTAGGGTTTTGCGGTTTCTGTTTGTGAGTTTTTGCTACAATGGAGAGTGATTCGGTGCAGAACCGGTTGAATGATAAGGGGCTGAGTATTCGGTCTCGCTCCTCCCCTAGAAATGAGCGACCTTCGTTGGTTGCCCCTTCGTCGATTGCGGGAAACCGTAACATTCCTCCCTCCTCCAATGGTCTCGTGAGTTCGCGACCCCCGTGTCAGTTAGAGGCCGTCCGGATAACAGAGGAAGATCTAAGTCCAAACGACCTCAATCAAGGGGTGGATCGAAAAATCCTGGATCCCGTTCATGGGCTGCAGTAGCTAGTGCAGCAAATAAGGGTTATGATCTGGAATATACACCCCCGCAGATTGTGAACAATAAACCTGTGATACATATGAATAAATATGATCTGCAGGCAGCCGACCCTAAGCTTTATGACTGCCTTGTTGGTTATTTTATCGGTAGGAAACTACCGTTCAAAGTTGTTGAAGAGGCCTTTAGGAGAGCGTGGGGGCCGACTTTGCTGGAAGTCCTATACAATGGTCGGGGATTGTTTCTTCTGCGTATTGCTGATAAGGAATTCAGGAGGAAAATCCTGGAGGGCGGTCCCATTACTGTGGCAAGAATTCCTTTTATGTTACAATAGTGGCAACCGGGAGTTGAATTAAAAAAAGATACTCACATGTCTGTCCCGGCATGGGTAAGGCTGAGAAATCTTCCCTTCGCTTACTGGTCTGCTTAGTCAATTGGCAAAGTGGCGAGTGCCATTGGGAGGCCACTTTATGTGGACCAGAGAACATAACAGATGTCCATGCTATCATTTGCTCGGGTATGTGTGGAAATAACAGTGCATCAAACAATCTGTGAAACCATTGATCTGATCACTGATGGGAAAACGGATGTGGTGGAAGTGGAATACAAAGGGAAGCCGCTAGTTTGCCTCAAATGCGGCATGTTCGGTCATAGCTATAAGGATGCCGTTCCTGGTTCTTCTGCTGGTGCATCTGCAGGAGCAACAGATGCAGGAGTTACCCTCAAGGCGAATCCTGAAGCTACTTCTATTTCGGCCAAAGGAAAAGAGGTGGCCTTGCCACCCTCATCCGCACAAGGTGACGATAGCTCCCACAACCTGCAAGCTGGGTTGGTTTCTGCAGATCATCCTGCTGGTGTGAATGCTAACAAAGCTCTGCTTATTGGGGAGTCGAGTTCTCCCCAGCCGGTCCCATGAGGACAATCTGAGCCATTGGCTACTTACCCTAGCAACTCTGCTCCAACTGAACCTGAAAAAACTGCTAAGGATCTGGGGTGGAAACAAGTGAAGTGGAAGAATAAAAATAAAAAGAAGAAACAAGCAGCAAGGCAAGTTGTTGCAGCTGCAGAGGCTGTTTAGGGGGCAGCTGATGTTACGGCTTCTTTCGGCCTTTCCCCTCTCACGGAAGAAGGCCAAGCTCTAAAGCGAGACCCCACTAGCCATAAAGCAAGCCCTCAAGTAGCATTGCATATCCCTGCAAGTGCGGAGCCTCCTTCTATGGCAGACCTTCCTAGTCTGGATCCTACGTTGGTTGGTGAAGAGAGCTTAGACGACATTTACAATTCGAGCTTTCAAGAGGACTCGACTGATGATGATTCTCGGGCTGTTGGTAATCCTGCAAGCAATAGACCGACCCTGTAGTTGGCCACAAATCTCTAAGACCAGCTCCTGAAACTATTGGATGATTCCCCCCTTCCTGCGGATTCAAAAGAGCCTACTACGGGCTCGAAGACCTCTAGGAGGAGGTAAGTCTATTATACTCCATGTTTTTCGATGCTTTTTGGGTTCTGGAATATTAGAGGCATCCTTGATCCGTTAAGGCGTGCTGAGATTAGGCGTTTCACTGCGGTTAATAAGCTTTGTTTTATTGGCTTGTTGGAGACCAAAGTTCCTGAGGAATTTTTTGATTCTATCTCATCCACCTTATTAGGGGTTGGATTTGGATTGCAAACTTTGATTGCTCTCCTCGTGGAGGATTTGGGTCGGTTGGAACCCAGATCTTGTCTCCTTTTGTCCCATTTCTATCAGTAATCAAGTAATTCATGGCTGTCTTACGTGTAACCTGTCCGGTTCGAGCTGTTCTGTTTCTGCTGTATACGAAGAACACTCCTTTGTCCGTCGAAGGTCTCTGTGGGAGGATCTCCAGCACTACAATGAGATTTTTCAGGATGTTGCGTGGTTGGTTGCTGGAGATTTCAATGCAATTAAAGATCCATCGGACCGTGTCGGTAGCTCCACCAACTAGATCCCATATTTTGATGAATTCGCCCAATGTTTGGCGCAAACGGAGCTGACGGACCTCAGATTTGTCGGGCTCCGATATACTTGGTCTACTTCGGCAATAAGTTCGAGGAAGATGAGGAAGATAGACCGAGTTTTAGTCAACAATAAGTGGAGCCTTGATTTCTCCTTCTCCGAGGTGGCATTCCTTAACCCGGGTATCTCTGATCACACGCCAATGGTGGTTAGAGTTCTTCAACCGCCCCGAAGAAGGAAACCCTTCAAGTACTTTGAATTCTGAGCGGAACATTCGGATTTCAAATCCATTGTACAGCAGGTCTGGGATACGTCGGTAAGAGGTGTTCCTATGTTCAAGTTAGTTTCCAAGCTTAAGATGTTGAAGGCTCGCCTCAGACTCCTCAACCGGAAAGCGTTTTCGGAGATCTTAGTAAGAGCGGTTGAGGCTAAAGAGGCCCTTAGTGCCGTTCAAACTATTCTTCAATCTGACCCAGCAAATCTTCATCTTGCCGAAAGGGAGAGTAGTTGTCGTCGGGTGTTTGTTGAATTAAGGAATCAAGAAAAGTCCTTTTACAGACAGAAGTCGAGAATTACATGGCTAAAAGAAGGGGATAAAAATACTTAGTTTTTCCATCATTCGGTGAAGAGGAGACAACTCAACAACAGGATTCTCTCTATTAAAATCTCTCTCTCTCTCTCTCTCACTCTCTTGGCCAAATGAGGGAAAATCCGGCCACCCTCTCTCTCTCTTCCCTTCTTATACCCCCCTAATCCTCATGATTAGCAATCATCACATGCCTTCAAACTAGCCAATGCATGGCTTTCTCCTTTGTGCCACTTGTCCTATTACATGCATCATGGGCCTTGGAGTTGGGCTTGGGCTTGGGCCGGTCGACACTTCCTCTTGGGCCTCTATTTGGGCTGGCCAACTTGGCCCATTAAAAGCTTAGGCCAATGGGCCTAAGGCCCATCCTAAAAATAGACCTTTTCCTTTTTCTTTTTCTTTTTTAAATTCCTTTCTATAAATATTTTCAATTTTCAATTTTCATCTTGGCCAAAGTCTTGGGACATCTTGTTTATTGAAATTTAATTTAATAAGTACATGGCCAAGCATAGATTATTAATCTATCAAATTTAAATTCTCACAAACATATGCACAAATCATCTAATTAAAAAGACTAATGGCTAAAGCATAAGCCATAGGAAATTTTATCACCTAATTAAAGACTTTAACACACCTTATGGCTTGGCTCTGAATTTTGGGATGCCACATCCTAGGCATGGAAAAAGCTTCTTCGCCTCCGTGATCTATTCCAACAGCATTTTAAATGAGATATTGGAAATGGTCGGTCGGTTTCATTTTGGTTTGACCCTTGGCACCCCAATGGACCGCTCTATCGGCTCTTCTCCAATCAGGACATCTATCGATCAGGCATCTCTCGGGTAGCCTCTGTTGCCGATGCCTTGTCTACTCCTATGAGCTGGTATGTTATTAATATTATGACAAACTAGCCTTGCCCGTGTTCAATCAACTAGAAGACTGGTTCCAATGGATTCGGCATTCCTCGGGGCGCTTCTCTATTGCCTCCGCCTAGGAATTACTAAGACCCAAAGGAAATGTCATTCCCTGGTCCTCCTTCGTTTGGAGTACATCCATGCCACCTAGATATCAAACTCATCTCCGGCTTATCACTCACAATCGGTTGCCTACCCAGGTTTTGCTCTTCTCTTATGGTAGGCTTTCGGCAGCTACTTGCCATTTCTGTTCGTGCAGGCCTGATTCGATTGATCACCTATTTTTTGTTTGTCAAATTCCGAGTAATCTTGTCTCCTATTAGGCTGCTAAGTTTAATCTTACTTGGCAAAACAAGCCGTGGCTTGATAACCTTGCTTGGGCTTCCAAGCGCTTCACGGATAGGAGCTTTTATCAATTACTGGCCCGTTTTAGCTTTGGAGCTCTCTGTTATATTATATGGAAAGAGCGAAACAACATCTTTTTTTCAAAATCAGACTCTTTTCCTCCCGGCGATGAAGATGTATCTCCAGAAGACAATTAAGGACAAAGCATCAACGTTGAAGCATGTTATGGATACCCCTAAGAATAGAAGGCTTCAATAGAGCTGGAACTTAAGTCTGTCTATCTTTGACTGATGAAGGGTCGTTTAGTCTTGGCTTTGTCTTTTGTTTGTTAGGGTTTTGTTCACTCTTCCTTGATGTCTGTCTTTTTGAATGTCTATTTTTTGTTGGTGCCAGGCCTCCCTTTTGTATTCTTTTGTGCAAAATCAATACATATCTTGCCTTCTGCTGCAAAAGCATGGGTTACTGTTCACAGGCGATTCTCTCTACTGGTTCCCTGAGTTACCATTCATCATCCTATTGTGATGTTGATTCCTGGAGATCTAGCCATCGGAATGGACTGATCTTTTTAAGGAAGATCCCTCTCACACTCCTCTACATCTACACCGAAGGATTTTGCAAGAGCTGGTTTGGATCAAAAGATATCTGTAACCCTAGCTCTGGTTTGTTTTTTCGGTTTCTACACTGGTTTTCTACTGGTTTTCTTCATTCCCCGAGAGTTCCTCTAGTCGGAATGGAATGATTTTTGGAGGATAGCTTCCTTTCACTCTCATCTTCCATCCCACTGAAGAATTTTTGCTAGGATGGTCTGTATCAAAAGTTATCCGCAACCCTTGCTCTGGTTCGTTTTCCTAGTTTCTGCACTGGTTTTTTTTACTGTTTTCTTCATCCCCCGAGAGTTCCTTTGGTCAGAATCGGATTCTTTTTGGAGGATAGTTTTTTTTCACTCTCATTTTCTATCCCACCAAAGGAATCTTGCTAGGCTAATCTAGATTTCAAGATATGCATTTTTTTCCAGAAACTGCATGCCTGGACTATTTGATAAGGCTGTTGTGGGTTTAGGTGGTTCCAGTCAGTTGTTCGGCCCCAAATTTGGAGAGGGAGGTCATATAGGCCCCCTATTTTAGCCCTCCAAGCGGCATCCACTCTCGTGACCTACATCTTCAAGTTTTGTTGTTTCTACTTCACTTCGGTAGTCTACTGCTGCAAGGTACTGGAAACGGCTTCTTCTAGATTTCTATTGATCCTGTTGTGCGAGATTGGCCTATTACTCGGCCCAGGGGTGTTGCTAAAGTTAATCCAGGTAAGTCTTCTCCTTTCAGTTGTGTTTTCTTTGGCTGTGCTTGGGTTGCAGACAAGGTGTTTGTGAAAATGTTTGTATCTGCTGTTGGGGATGAAATCGAGGCTAGAGAAGCCCGACCAATTGATGTTGCCTCTAAAGGGCCTCCAATCCCCTCTACTAGTGTTGGCTCCTAGTCGAAGCAGCCTAGTATGGCCTTGGCATCCTTGTCCGACCTTGCTGGAATGAGGAACAAGCAGCAAGCCTCGCAGGAAACCGACGCTCGCCCACGCCGGTCTAGAGGACAAAACCACTTACAGTCAGCCTCCAAGCGTCCCATGCATCGACCAGTAGGCCATCCAAATGCTCCAGCTCGTTCCTAGGCAAACGTGGCTCGACTCGCGATGAAAGGCTCGAACTTATCCTACATTCCTCCAATGTTTGTAGATGGGGAGGCTGTGGTTAATTTACCGGATGAAGCTCTTGATGTGGTGGATCCGAAGTGGCATCAATGTTTAGTCGGTTACTTGGTCAAAAGGAGGAAACTTCCATTCGGCCTCTTGGAGCAATCGCTGAAGAATGCTTGGGGTTCCAAGCTTGTGGAGATCCTTGCCAATGATCAAGGCTTCATCTTTCTCAACATTCCAGACCCGATCTTTCGGAGGAAGATACTTGAGGATGGACCGATTACGATTGCTAGAGTGCCTCTCATTCTTCGACAATGGCAGCTCCTCATGGATCTTAAGAGGGAGAACCAGTCCTCCATCTCGATTTGGATTCGTTTGCAGAACTTACGATTTGATTGTCGGATGGTGCCGGCGATGAGTGCAATTGCTAGCGTTGTCGGGAAGCCATTATATGTGGACCAACGAACGAACCATATGAAAATGATCTTGTTTGCTAGGATTTATGTGGAGATCAAGATAAACAAGCCGAGACGTAAGACGTCTCAAGTGGTCTTGAAAGGGATCTCTCGGTCAATATCCATTAAATATGAATGGCTACCAGCTGAATGCACGGACTGTGGAACGTTTGGCCATAATTGCCAAGCCCCTCCTCAAGTGCACCCCATTAGACGCACGACCAATCCAAGGTAGCCCACTGGACATACGACCACTCCGAGACAACCTTTAGCCGGTACCGCTCCTCTGGTTGAGCTTGCGCCGCTAGTTGATGTTGCTAAGGATCTGCAGAAGAACGCCACCCCTGCTCTGGCTGCTGAAGTGTTGATTCTTGATTTGCCAAGGGCCTTGATCGATCTTGCTCCGCCTCAGCCCCTAATCACTCCTGCCTTGCCTCAGCTATCGAACGACCAGCTTCCCTCGATCCCTATAGTAGCTCGCGATTCTGTTCCGGGGATGGCAGAATCACAACCTGCTCCAGAACACCCTTGGAAACAGGCTAAAGGCAAGAAGAAGAAGAAGAAGAGCCAAGCCTCCAATATTGGAGAATCATCCTGGCCGTCCAAGGCAGTTGTTGAGGAGCTGTCCCGTCCGCTCAAGGCACCTACTGCTGAAGCGTTGCCACCCAAACCTGCTCGAAAAGTATACAGAGGATCGAGTGCTCCTCCAAAGGTAGTTCTCTTGCTCACCGCTGAGTCTCAATCGGATCAACTCCCATCCCCAAGCCTTGATCACAAATTGGAATCTGAAGTTGCTACCACTTATAGCTCCTCGGATGAGGACAATATCTCATCTCCTGGTTCATCTTTCCCGACCCCGCGAGCCGCAACGAAGGTGGAGACCATCCAGAAAAGGCTGATTGCATTAGCCCCGAATCCGGGCCCGAGGATGAACTCTAGGGCAACGGCAAACCCTCACTAGAAGCCTCACAAGCAGAGGTAAGTTTTGCCTCCCTTCGTCTTCATAGCATAGTTAGTTGTATATATTTCTTTATATATGTATTTCAGATTTTGGAATATTAGAGGTCTCATGGACCCTTTGAGGAGAGCCGAGGTTCGGAACCTAGCTCATTCTAATGGCCTATATATGGTCGGCTTATTGGAGACTAAAATACTGGAGTATCTATTTCGTTCAATGTCGTCTGGGCTGTTGTCGGGATGGAATTGGATTGCCAACTATGATTCTTCTTTGGGGGGCAAGATTTTGGTTGGTTGAGACCCTTTGCTGGTTAAGTTTGAAGTAATCTCATCCAATGATCAGGCGATCCATGGTAGGGTGAAGATTCTTACTTCGAGACATTGTTGTTGCACATCGGTAATTTATTCAGGACACTCCTTTCTTGCTCGAAGGCCTTTATGGGCGGACCTGATTAGGATGAGTTCTTGCGTCCAGGTTCTACCTTGGATGGTGGCTGGGGAATTCCATGCCATCAGAGATTTGTCTGATAGATTTGAAGGTTTTGTCGCCTGGCCTCCCTATTTTGATGAATTCAATCAGTGTTTGCTCCAGGCATAACTGGAGGATTTGAGGTATGTTGAACTTCGGTTTACTTGATCCACATCATCTGGGGCAAACCGTAAGGAGAGGAAAATTGATCAGGTGTTAGTAAATGCCCTATGGAGCTTGCACTTCTCTTACTCAGAAGCGGTGTTTATGACGCTAGGAATTTTTGACCATTCTCCTATTGTAGTGAAGGTCACTTAGCCAGTTATTAAAAGAAAGTCTTTTAAGTTCTTTGATTTCTGGATGGAACACCTATCCTTTAATGATATTGTGACGCGAGTGTGGGATGCCCCAATAGAGGGGGTGCCTATGTACAGGCTAGTTAGCAAATTAAAAGCCTTGAAAAGACGACTTAAACAGCTGAATAGAGATTCTTTCTCTGACATCTCTGAGAGGGTTGCTATATCCAGGAATGCCTTTAGGCTAGCCCAACTTGACCTGCAACAGGATCCAACCAATGATCTTTTGGCACACTTAGAGAAGAATCATCGGAAGAACTTTGTGAAGTTAGTGTAGGCCATTATATGTGGCATGACTAGTACTGTCGTGGAATGCTTTTTTTATTTATTTTTTTATTTTGTTGACTTATTTATTTATTTTTTCTTTTTCCTTTTTTTTCTAACCTTGGGCATGTGGTCAACGAGAGTCAGTCTATGCGGTTGTTGGCCTAGGATTGGAAAAAAAAATCATAAAATTTATGAAAAATTATCCAAGTTAGTGTTGGTTGTACCATGCAAGATGGCCAATGTTGACTAAACTAAAAATTGGCTATAACAGAAGGACTAAATTGATAAATTATTAAAGTGTTTAGAACTAAATTAATAAATCATCAAAAGGTTTAGGATTAAATTTACCAAATCATTAGAAGATTTGGATGATAAAGAAATGAGGTAGAATGTAATAAAGGTTTGGACTTCGGGTTCTTGGAGTTCATTTGTTTGTTTTTTGTTTAGAAAAAAATGCAATCATTCTTTTTAAAGAAATTATTTCAAGACAATTTTGTGACGTGGCTGGTGGCACATTTATTTGGTATCTTGTCAATGCTACCCGTTTTCATAATATATTAGAAGATAAAACATAAGCATTTTCCATTAATTAAATTAAATGGAATGAACATGAGTACTTGATTTGTACTAATTGGATAAATTTTTTGATTTAGTTGTACTTTTTGGAAGTTTTAGGTAGACTGCCAAATGGGTGAATTGGATCAAACTTGGGTTAGATTGAAAATTGTCCAACCTAAATAGACTTATTTATCCTGTTTTGATCTATTTACATGTAATTTAAATTTACTTGACCTAACCCATCCCAATCAATATTGCTAAAATACTTTCATATTTAACCTAGTTTACGAAAAATTATACCAAAACTAAGATCGGAGTGTGAAGTGAGCGAGTATAAGATCGAGTGAAGGTGATAAAAAATGAAGAGAAAGTCAAAAAGTTGGGTTGGATCTAAGTAAAGTTGCAAACTTGTTTGTGGCCCATTTAACACTCCTATTATTTTTAAAGCTAATTATGACCAATTTACTTAATATAACTAACCCATTTATGGCCAATTTAATATCTATATAAGTTAAGAAATAAGTCAATGATCCATTTTAATGTGTCAAGTCTTAAGATTCAATTGTATTTTCAGACTTTGTACATGAATTGTTATCACTTTAAAGTAATTTAAAAAATCAAGCTAATAAAAATAATTGAAAATGGAATTTCTTGAACCAAATGAACACATCTATTTCGCTTATGTCATATTACATTTGAAGATTTAGTTATACGATTGAATTTTTTCTTTTAAAGATTTTCAGCAATACGGTTGTTAGAGAACAATGGGGAATTATGAAGTTAGTCGGATTATATAAAAACAGTCCCAAAAATTCAATTAAGTTAGATTGGAATTATCTGAAAAAAGTCTACCCGTTTATACTATAATAGATAGGTCACTACTTATGAGAATAGATGAGAATGAAAATAAATTAAGTTTTGAAAGTATAGCAAACGAATAGTTCAATACTTGGATTGATCACAACACTCATAGTAACAAACTATTTATTTCCTTTCAAAATAATTAATAATCAAACATTCAATTTCAAATTCAATAGTCCCAAAATTAATTTCACTCTAAATGTTTCTTTTCTTTTTGAATGACAAAAATTTATATCCATAAAGAAAAAATCATTTCCCAAAAATCAATTTAAGATGTGGTACATAAACACATAAGAATTAAGAGTGCCACCCAATAATGATTTGTATATTTTTTGAAAAAAGAGAACCACGTTCAAACCTTGAAAAAATTTTAGTCAAATTAATCTTTCAATCCTAGTTATGTAATTGAAAAAGAACGGAACAATAGCAAAAAAGTTTTTGGTCCGTAATAGCAAGAGTTGTGTCGATCAAGGAGTGAACATAAGAAATTATCTTTAAAAGTCACTCGCCACCTTTCCCAAAATAAAAATAATAGACAAAAGTCATAAAAGAAACTCTCCCCCAACTCTCAACTAAAATGAACAAAAAATGAAAAAATAAATCAATCTGAAAAATTGTTCTCTCCTAACACATGAAAACTATGCATGCAAACGCATTCTAGCCTTCAAAAGTTCTCTTCCTGCTCATCATAAGGCATCAAATAATTGATCAAACAAATAAATTTGCAGAAACCCTAATATATGCCATTTGATATCCAGCATGCGGAGAAGAAATAGAAGTACAATGAATGATGTGCTTCGTGAACAAATTGCCCCAAAACTCACTCGTAACGATCGCATCATGGAGACTCAACCAGAAACAACGTACCCGGGCCGCATGGTAATGGGAAAAAGAGCAAAGGAAAGAAATTCGACAAAGACAATTTCTACTCCTAACGAAAATTGTTCCTAACAAATCCCTGCCTCGCCACATCTCCCCCGGTTCCTCCGACAATAACCTCTTTCGTTTCTTTCTCTTTGCTTTTTTTCGCCACTAGTAAATCAGAACGGGGCAGGCGGGATATCGATGGTCATTCCTGCTTGAATCTGGCCCCAGCCAATCAGACGCCAATGCTTCTCGACTCGGCGACTGAGTGCAATTTTCTCATTTTTGCTAGTGCAGACTGGAGACGTGAGTTGCAGTTTAGCTAAATCGTTCTTCACAGCAACAACTCGAGCCCCCGTCGACATTGACCCAATATTCAACATGAGAATCTCTCCTTTAGCCAGCTTTGAGACCTTTCCCTGCCTTTCTGAGCCCTTTGTCCTCACACCAAGAAGCCGTCGCAGTAGGAAGAAGTTAACCTGCAAAACAGAGAGTAAAGATTCAAGCAACAGTTAACAGCATATATTCAGAATGCAAGCAGCTGCCCTGCACTCCACATAGAGTGCAGTGAGAGCATGACAAATGTGTCGAAAAACACCACTTCAGAGCTAACTTACTTGAAAAAACCAAAAAAACGAGAGAGAGAGAGAGAGAGAGAGAGAGAGAGCTAAGCTTTCATATAAGGTTTTCATCAATTCTACCAGCTCTTACCTCAAGCTCAACGAAGATTTCAGGAAGTGACCCAACCTCCCCAAGAACCTGACCCACCAATCTATCAGCTCGTGTCAAAGTGGGGTCCATGGTGGTCCCAACACCAATAAGGCCTCCAGGCACTGCAAATTGTAGCTCATTTTGCTCTGCATACAATGAAACAATTCTCGAGTATATTGGTGTGCATTTGCTATTCCCATTCTCATCTTTCACAATAATCCCAGGGCGAACTTCAATCATTTGATTTACCTTCAAAACACCCTGCAATACCCCAAGCCAAAAAGAAGCATGAGATATAAATGCTGAAGTGGTCAGCAACCAAAGAAAATCAACCATCTCCCACAAGGTAAGCCAGAGCACAAAATAAAACATACCCTTAGGATACTCCCACCGGCCACACCACCTCTTATCTCGTCAACTTCATAGCCAGGCTTGTTCACATCGAAAGACCGGATTACAATCATATTTGGTGGCGACACAAAATTTCTCTCTGGAATGGGGATCTTTTTGACAATATACTCACAGACAACATCAATGTTATACTTCAACTGCGCAGAGATTGGGACAACTGGAGCACCATCAGCAACAGTTCCCTGATAAGACGAACTTTAGTGGATCTGATGGATGCTGCGTAATATATGACCATTTAAACTATACATAAACCACTTACCTGAATGAATTTTTGAATTGCTTCATGCTGGTTGATTGCTACATTTTCTTGAATAAGGTCGACTTTATTCTGAAGGATTATTATATGCTGCAGGCGCATAATTTCAACGGCTGCCAAGTGCTCAGAAGTCTGAGGCTGGGGACAGCTTTCATTGGCAGCTATAAGAAGTAATGCTCCATCCATGATAGCAGCTCCATTAAGCATAGTAGCCATGAGAATATCGTGGCCCTGAAGATAAATCAAATGTTACATCTTTTGCTGAATGATCTGAATTTTAAATAGAGGACAGATGAGTGTACTAATAAAAGAATGGATTCTGTTAACACAGACTGAAAACTACTGTTCGGACATCTGTCAGCACGTGCATTTTTGTTTCTCTTTTCTTTTCTCCTTGTTTTACTTTGGGCTTGGGGATGGTCCTTTATCTCATCTTGTTAATATTTTTCTTTTTTCAGGGGGTCGAGCAGGGGTCCAAAACCATGATATCCTCCACAAGAATGGTTTACTGATATAACCTTGTCTTGCCATTTCCTATCCTTGCCTAATCCCACATTTTCATGCGGGTTTCCTTTTTCGGTATGTGATCCTTGAAATATGGAGGGATCATCAAGTGCCAATAAAATGGAGGGATCAATGAGTTCCAAGTACAGTAACATTTACACATCAGTGAAGACAAATATAAAAAGTCAATAGACAAAAAGACTATAAATGACAAATTTACTTTTAAATCAGTTTAGACAAGTCTATTATTATAGCTCACTCCACAGAACTCAACTTATGGACAAGAAACTCAAATGCAAAAGCTTGTACTGATCCAATTATGTCAACATCCAAATTAGACACAACTTCAACACACTTGATGAAAATGATAAAGAAATCACACAATATATCATAAGAACCTTACCGGACAATCCACAAAGGAAACATGCCTTAGCAGCTTCATACGGCAATTCTCAAAACCAGGGACATCACACAGAGGACTGTCTTCCTTTCCACTTCCATAAGCCCTGAAAATAATCACTGAACACATGTAAATGGTCAAGTTCCAACTCAATAGTAAGTGCAGAGTGTGAACATTAACCCACTTGTAGCACGAAGGCGTGGACATCGTTCATCCTCGCACTTGTAAATCTTTGCATTTGCATATCCAAGCTTAATTGTAATGTTACGCTCCAACTCATTCTTAAAACGAACAGTCTGCAAAAAGCCAAGATGCACCTCTAAAATCCTTCCACATTTCAGATAAATGAGAAGCTGATCAGAAATCAAAAAGAATGCCCCATGCATCAGATGATATTATATCATGTTCCATATCAAAATAACTACAACTACATGAACAACTTTTCTCTCCAAAAGGGACACAACAACTACCTCAATTGACAGGACCTGAAGCAGAGGCATTGTCATGAGAACAGATAAAAATGTATAAGACTAACAAGCCCTAGCAGCAAATTTTCCTTTGCTCTCCACGGACTTTGACCACAATCAATTTTAACCATAGAATGCAGATTAACACCAGGCTTTCTCCAAACAAAACATAAAGCCCTGAATGAATATGGTCACTAATCCTTGCCAAAATAGGGAAGATGGAAACTCTTGTTTCGAAGAAAACATAAACATTGAACTAAATAACAAAGGGCATAGTTACCTGCACACCGGAAATTGCCTTCACAACTGTTGACTTTCCATGGGCCACATGACCTATAGTGCCTGATAGAGAGCAATGTGGATTTAATTAACTTGCTAACTAAGAGAAATTTTTAGCTCATAATTACAGAAGACGGAATAAATACATCACTGTATGTACAGACCAATATTTATGGTTGCCTGCCGCGAGATTACTTCTGGAGAGAGTGGAGTGAGTTTTGTAACATCCAATTTACTTAGGTCTTGCTCCATCAAACCCTTCCGAGACATTTTGGCTTGTTCCTAAATGATCCTTGCTCAAAGAATGGGAGGACTACAAAAACAGTCAACTTCATGAGAGGTGAGACAAACAAACTGCCAATGCATCAAAGAAAGTGGAATGATGATTCACGGTCTACAATGTTAAAAGAACATGCATTCACACAGATACCTTTCAACCAAATAAGCAAAGTACACTGAGTTATGGTACAAACTGACACCTCCAAAAAATTGAAGCTATTGGAAGGTGGTTTTGGAAACCATTAACTTGGTTTTGGTGGCAGGACCAAGTAACAGCGAAAGCCCACCAATTATATCCCATTGAAGCTCAATAGACAATGCAACATGTAAAAATGAATGAGAACGAAAGATATTGGGGAGCATAAGCTTTCCTGCTTCACCTTCTTGATCACGCTAGAAACTTGGAACCAGCAGTTCAACACATTCGAGATTGAGTAGATAACATTAATCAAACATATTAATAACATATCATCATCTTTGTTGAGCATATTACAGACCCTACTGTCATATACAAGACAAAATCTCACATGGATGTTAACTGGAAAAGTGGATTGAAAGCAAGAAGAGCCTCGGAAATAAAACAATAGGGAACCAAATATGTGATGAAGGTTTCATAGATTCATCAATCAAACCTTACAGAATTGAAGCCTTAAAAATTGTACGCCCCTCAAACAAAGGTCACTCAAAATGGGAATGCCACTTCAGAGACCCAAACAACCCAAATAAAAATAAAAATAAAAAACCCACCGAAATAGAAGACGAAACAAGCGCCGCGCCGCCGCTATTCAAGATTCAAGATTTTAGAACAAAACCCATCAAAGAAATAGAACGCATGACCCACATCATAAGCCAAGATTCCACAATCCCCTGCTTCACATAAATCGACGTCATCTGAGCTTCTAACGCCAAAAGGGCACGACTACGCAATCAAGAAACGCCAATATCTCAATCCCCAAACATCGAAACGTCACCCCCCACGATGCCCAACAAAGGCCCCCCGACAAACGAGCAAAACAAGATCAAGAAAAGCACCCAGAAATCACTCAAGACAAAGAGAAAAAGCACGACACGAAAAGGGAACGACGATCACCGGAGCTGAGCTTCGGGAGATTAGCAGGCCAAGCCTCTGAGAGCTAAGCGAGCGAGGGTTTCTGAGTTTTGGTTTGTCCGGACAAGCGAGCAACCCGCATTTCAGAATTCTCGACGGACGACGGTCTTTACGTGATTTCCGTCGAGCCTCAGGGTTATAATTGTCAAATCGTTCGCGTTCTTTTTCTGGTCCGGATCGGCCCAAAAGCACATGCCCGGGTTACGTAGATTCCGGCCCATTCCCCCCCTTCAGGTACCTTCTTATTCTTTTTGTTTTTATTCCACGAAAAACCTTGTATGTTTGTGATAAATTTGCGTTTTGTTAATTTTCGTGATATTTTACTAGCAAATTACTGATTTGAATAATATGTGACTGTTTAAAAATCTAAATTTTTACCCTCAATTTGTTGTAGGTGTATTAATTTTTTGATTTTTCGTGGTACTAATTAAATTTAATGAAACTAACTACAATAAATTTGTCACAAGTTCAGTAGCCAAAATAGTAGTTTTAAATAAATTTGTAACAAATATGTCAGTTTTTGGTTTTTCATTGTATTAATCTTGTTTTAACAAGTACTTCTCATTGAAAGGGCTATAATTGTATATTTAGTATCTTTTTTGTATGCGAGATGCATAGAAAGCAATTATTTTTGCTAAAAATAAATGATTATAGGTTTTTTTTTTTGGCCCAATAATTGCCAAAAATGCTAATATGCATATTCACACTTATTTTCGTTGAATTCTCGACGAACGATGGTCTTTACGTGATTTCCGTCAAGCCTCAGGGTTAAAATTGTCAAATCATTTGTGTTCTTTTTAGGATCGGCCTAGAAGCACATGCCCGGGTTACATAGAGTCTAGCTCATCCCCCCCCTCCCCGCCCCTTTAAAGTACCTTCTTATTATTTTTATTTTCATTCCACGAAAAACATCGTGCTTATATATTTGTGATTAATTTATTCTTAGTTAATTTTCGTGATATTTTATTATCAAATTGATGAGTTGAATAACACATGATCATTGTGAGTTAATACCAATTTGGGATTTTACCCTCCGTTTCTTGTAGGTGCATTAGTTTTGTTATTTTTTGTGATACTAACTAAATTTAATGGAAATTAATATATGGTAAATTTGTAACAAATTTGGTGGTCAAAATGGTAGTTTTGGATAAATTTGCCACATATATGCCATTTTTTGGTTTCTCATTGTATTAATCCTTTTTTTTAACAAGTATTTCTCATTAAAAGGGCTAAAAGTGTATATCTAGCATTTTTTTTTTATGTGCGAGATGCATAGCAAGCATTTATTTTTGCTGAAAAGAAATGATTCTAGGTTTTTTTGGGGGCCAATGAATTGCTAAAAATGCTAATATGCATATTTTCACTTATTTTCGTTGAATAGAAAATTTCGAAATTTTTCTCTTAACGTGGGTGTGGCCAGGCAACTGACAGTCCAAACTTGGTCAAGCTAAGCAGGAAACTGTCATGCAATGTGGTCCCAAGTCACGGCCCAGAAAGTACAATGTAAGCTCAATCCCAGCCTGGCCATCTTACACGATAAATAACCTATTAACAATCAATTAATTTGTACTAAACTCTTTAAACGTATGGACTGAGTCGAAAATGATTAGGCTTGCATTATTCCATTTAACCCATTTCAACCCATTTCTATACCATACAAATTTAGCAATATATACTGAACCTAACACATACCTAACGCACCAAATTTAACCTAATCTAGGAAAATTTTTACACAAATTGAGATGATAGCACAAAATGAGTGAGCATGAAACCAAGTGAGAGCAAGAGAGAATTATAGAAGTGACTTGAATTTGAATAAGTTGTGAACCCGTTAACACCTATATTTCTTTTTGTTTAACCCTTCTAAAGCAATTCATTTAATGTAACTAATATACAACAACTCTGCCCATGTAATATGGGTTTAAAAATAGGTTTGTAGTCCATTCTAATAGATCTAACTCATACTAAAAATATATTAACACCATATCACAAAACTCTTTAAGCTTTTTTATAAGCTCATTTGCATCAAAAGAGCGCTTCTGAAATAACTTGCATGGTTAACGAAGTGCTTCTATCTTTACAATAAATGAGAAATTTTGTTTTTAAGTTTAAATAATCGGAACTTTTAATTAGCGACAAGTAAGTAGGGGAAAAACAAGATTTCAAGGTAGAACCTCGGATTTGAGAATTGGATCGATAGGAACTTGTCTAGTTCTCGAACTTGTCTGGTTCTAAACTTTAGAATATGCAAGGTAGATTTCAAATTCCAAAAATTAGAAAACATATTTCGACGAGGAGGTTCCAAATTTTAGATAGGTGAAATCTAGAACTTGGAATGAGTTTTTGTGTTTTTCTTGGTCTCTATCTTTGCAATATCCTCTGGTATTCTATAACGTGTGATGATGAATGTGTAATTTAAAAGCATGAGTCTGATCTTTCATTTTATAATTGCAAGTCTAAATATAAGTTATGATCAGTGAATTGTAAAAACAAGTCATAGTCATTAAATGTGATGACTCATTATAATTGTTCGATTAATAATACAAATAGAACCTGGGTAGACCCTGGAATCTATGATAGGATAGGGTTTGAGATTCTAAGGTATGTAAGTTAGATTTATAGGTTCCAAAAAATGAGAAACCCATTCTAATAGGTAAGTTTTAAATGGAAGTTGAATGGACCCGGAACCGTTCATCCCTCGAATGAGGGAAAATTACTGAAATAGTCATAAACCTATTACAATTTTCTCAATTCAATTTTAAACTTTTTTTTTTCCAATTTCAATTTTATACTTTTTGCATTTATGTCAATTTAACCCATCTGATAAAACTTCACAAGCTGCCGCCGACATGGATGTTGGTTAGTGCCAACCATTCAACCAACGTTGACGTGACAATTTCTTTAAATATATTTTTATTTTCTAGTATCTTTTCCTTTTTCCTTTCCTTCTTCCTTTGGTAGGTTTGGCAGCCGGCCAAAGGCTAGGGTCAGCGAGGTTGACCTCATTAGCCACTAAGGAGGCTCATTTTCATTGGTATTGGCAAAGATGAGGGTGACACCTTGCCAACGAACCTCGCCCACAACCATGGCAAGGCTCACCCTTAGCCCTAGCCCAATCACAATGAGGGCGACACCTCACCAGGAGTGGTCAAGGCTCACCCTCCTCGGCCCTAGCCTCTTGCCAAAGGAAGAGGAAAAGGAAAAATAAAAAGAAAGAAAAAGAAGTAAGGAAAAAAAAACAACATTAAATTTTAAAAATGTTTAGGAATGAATTGGAAAAATTATAATAGATTTATGATTATTTTGGCAATTTTCCTCTACGAGTGAGGTCCTTGACACAGGAGATACTTTTTGAAGCATATGGCTATGTTCACAAGCTTGATCTGTGGTTGTCTACTTGATTAGGTGTTGAAGAGTAGAAGAAAAGAAAGATGTTTTTGAAAGCATTTGTTTCACGAAAAATTGATAATTTGAAAACTACTTTAAAAAAAGAATTAAAATTGATTGTTGATATCCCTTAAAAAAAATTAACAGAAAACCTTTTCCTCTAGTTAATAATGAAAATAGACCAATTCTTTTGAAAAACACAAATTTTAGTCCGAGTTCATCCCGGTATTAATTTCATCTTGTAAAAATACATCAATTTTAAGTTCGATCTCAATTTTGGCCTAAACATTTTTATCTTCTAAAAAAGCAACAACTTCAACTTCAACTTCCGTTCCAATTCTCTCTTGAATCTGGCCCCATTAAGTTTCAGTGAAATATTTGCCCAAGTACACACGTGGAGTCACGCATTGAATCTTTTTATAGAAAAATATGTTTTTATATATATATATATATATATATATATATATATATATATATATATATATGCTTTAGAAATCAACATGTAATTGATCCTAATATTGCTTTTTTATAACGTGCGAAGGAAAACAAACAAAAAATTACTCTAGGAAGACTTAATATTATTTTGTGATTAATTTGGAAACAGTCGCACCTGGAAAGTACTCAAAGTGTATAGAGATTGTGCCCGTGACAGACAAAAGTGGTCTAGGTCGCATGATAATAGGGGGTCCACGGGAGACTTCAAGCTAGATCCATGGCGTGCTGGTGATTAGATTGCATGTGTTGCATGTTGGTACAGATTATTTGACAAAATCACAATTCTTGATTTGACCCGTGATTTGATCGATGCACGCACCTACCACTTGAATCAGAAAATTGAATCATCCTTTGAGTGCGTTTGGGAAGGCTTTTGGGAAAAGTCTTTAAGAAAATGCAAAGACCTTTGAGTTAAAGGTGTTTTCCAAAATGCAAACTGTATTTGGTAAATTGTACTTTGAAAGCTCTTTGTGAAGTACCTTTGAGCAAAATGGTGTTTGGGGGACAAATGACTTTTATGATAAAAATAAAATTACCAAAGGAAAAATAAAAAAATTTGACTAGTGTGAGTCATAAATACAGACATTATGTACTTAAGATTTTAGTTAAATTCACATCAAAATAGTTTATAACTTATAACCTAAAATAAAATCCAAGTTTAGACTCTTTTTTAATGAAATTTCAGTAAAAATCAAAGTTTTTCTTTTGGTCATTTTGCCGGGTGCCGCACGATGCGCAACTCCTCCTTCGCGCCGTTGCTCCTTCTTCAACCTAGACCCTCGCGGCGATCCCTAACCTCACCCCCCCATGCCGCCGCCGCCGCCGCCTCCGAGCTCCCGTGGCACGCGGCCGCCACCGCCCGTGTCAAGCTCCTCCCGGTCCCTCCTACCGGAGCACCGACTTCGAGGTCCACCGCCACCGGCTCGCCCGACCCACTCCCTCCCCGTCGCCCGTTGGTACTCCGACGAGACCCCCCCCGGACCCTCGACGACCCTCCCTTCTTCGCCTTCCTCGAGCTCCTCCTCTCCTTCCCCGCCCGCGCCGTCGACTCTGTCATCGTCCACCTCCACCACAGCCTCGGCTACGGCGCCGCCTCGACCTCCGGCGGTAGTGCGACCCCGATCGGCCGTTGCCGAGGCTAGGCAACCCTCGCCTGAGGTCGGGGGACCTCGGCGAGGGCCGCGCCTACATCGCGCGACCTCGGCGAGGGTCGCGTGACCCCAATCGGCCGTCGCCGACTCAGATATGAGCCGTGAGGACCCAGATATGGGCCTCTGCGACTCGTCGGGGCGGCCCCTCGCCATCATCGTTGAGTCACCGCGACTCGTGGAGGTCACCCGACTCTCCGACGACGATCGCGTAGGTTGTCGCGATCACGCCGGCGTCCCTCGCCGTCACCGGCCCTCGCGATCACGAAGAACAGATGGTGAAGATGAACGGTGTCCTCACAAGGGCAAAAGACGGTAAAACAAAAAGTTCGTAAGGGTAATTTTGGAAATAAAAAATATGAACGGTGCCCGCGTGGGCATGCCGAAAAAGCTAAAAGCCCAAGGCAGGGGTGGACCTGCCTTGGGCTTTCAGCCTTCACAAGGCTGGCATTTGGAGAATGGGGGTTTAAATTTTTTTGCCAAACACCCTTTACTTGGCCCAAGGAGCTTTAGACTCTCAAGGGGCTTTGGGAAGTGGGTTCCCAAACGCACCCTTTATCAGGAATCTGAAAAGAGTCTTTTAAAAAAATATTCCAAATAAAGTAATTGATTTTTAAAAATAGCAAAGGGTTTTCTCAATTTCTTTTGCCTGCAATTTTTACATCAGGGATTATGCTGATTTTTTAAAACGAAGGTTATTTTACAATTCGAACATAAATTGTGGAGTAGAGGCAATATTCTCTACACACTCAGCCACATATGTTAGTGTATTTAGAATGTTTTGTTAACCTCAAAACACTGCCAAATATATAAGCTCGTACAATCAAGTGGGTGGTATTGGACTAGACCCACCAAAGACCTAAGACTCCGAGCTGTTCGTACTAGCATTGCATGTTGCCAAGCTAATGATTGGTTGGATTTAATTATGAAAAAAAACTATAAAAACCCCATATTTTATGCGGACATATTTATCATAAATTATTTTTTGTGACATCACAAATTTCGAACTTTACGCATTGTGACGCATTTATTCCAAATTTTTTATATGACACAAAAAAATCCCAAACTTTAAGTTGTGTGACACACTTATCCCCAAATTTTTTGATTGTGGTTAAATGTTTCATGCAAATACAAGTTTGTGATTTTTTGGTAATTTTTTTTTTTTATGGTTTTTGGTATTACAAGAAATAAGTTTGGGGTAAGATTTTCCGTGTTATAAAAAAAATTTGGGATAAATATATTATGATGGGCAAAGTTTGGGGTTTTTGGTAACTTTTACTTTTTAATTATTCCGATATCTTATCACACCTAATTCGGTCTTTTTGAGAAGTATCGAACAAGGATATATTTAATTGGTGAGGCAAATGAGGTATAGAAAGATTTAAACTCATAACTTCTAGCTTTGATATTATGTAAGATTTTGTGCAACAATTGTTAATTGTCGTAAAAGTTTGTGGTAGATAAAAGTATGGTTTAATAACTATTATTTGAACAGTTATTATTTATTATTTTGTAATACCTACAATATAAGAGAAAACGAACTATGTATAATTATTTCAACGATTCTTATGTGTTATCTAGTCTTTTACATTAAAGTAACTCATAAGACTTTTTAGCTCAAGTTTGTATTAATAACATCTGACTTTTTTCCTTTGTTTCTTTTTTATGTTGAGAACATGAGGATTTTCGGGTCGATACCAAATTGAAAAGTTGATTTTATCTTTATTTAATACTAAAATGATTTAACTTTCAGTAATACTATATGTATCCCAGTAATCTAACGTATATACAAGTCGACATTTGGTATCATAGAAGATCATGTCAAAGATTAATTATTATTTGGGCCCCAGATAGGCCACAAATGGGCACCACACGACTGGATACGCGAAAGCGGTTTTCTTTTATTGCCTGAACGGAGAGGAAAAGGAAAACGGAGGAGAAACAAAACTTAAACGAAAAGGTCAGACCCGAACCGACCATTTTATACGTGATGCAAATTTAGCAATATGTACCCGCCTTGATCCGGACTTAGCACGGGCTTCAATACTTAGCATTTTTCTTCATTAGATTGTTGCTTATGAAGAATGATCAATTCCATGGACCGGCTTGCTAAGCCGGTGATGTGACACACCCAATAATAGTTTATCACAACAGTTTCATTAATAGTGTTAGTACATTGCCGACAAGAAGGAGGTAATTACACAAATAGCTTTTGAATTTCGACTCAATATGTAATGTCGTCCTTTTACTTTTAATTGGTTCAATATGATATCTAAATTTTAGTTCAATGTGCAATATTTTTCCTAAATTTTAATTTGTTCATTGTGGGTTTCTAAATTTTTGGTAAATTTTAATCTTACATGAGAAATGCCATGAAGAAACAAAGTGCAAGCCGGCAAAAAGGTCAATATGATAGAGCACAACAACACCATCCAAGCATGATTTTGGATCAGCAACTGCAATCACGGATGGTGCTGAAATCTCAGGACTGATCAGTGATCAATCTCAATCTCTTGTTTGGGATCATGGACTTTCTAATCCTAGGGTTCAAACACCTCTCTTTCTGAACACACTGACTATCAGCAAGGCGCTCCATCAAATGGCCTTGAACGAAGCAACAGCACAGGGTTTCTGCTAAAGTCTTCCGAGTCATGTCCTTTTCTTGACAACCCTGCACAGGCAAAGAGCACGAGAAATGCTTTCTCATGCACATCTTCTAAAATCCCCAAAAAAAAAAACGACAGCCAAGGAATGATCATGACTCTTGCCTTGTGCAATGTGACAATCTAACCTGAATTTCCGTCTCGGATGCTGCATGTGGGGACCGTAGCATTTATTTCCACGGATGTCAGGGAAAAGAAATTGTGGTTGAGAAATATCTTATGGTCCTATTTTTTTTTTTTTTTTAACATTTTAGAGGAATTTCTGTACAAAGCGAAAGTTCTCGCTAGGCGCGGTGCTATGTTGCTAGATAATGTCGATGGAGGCAAAGGTCATCTTTGCTTGCCTCAACGAGCTCCTCTTATCTTGTGCTCGACACCGACCTTTTTTGGACACATGTTGGATCCCAACTCGAAGCATTTGAGAAATTATTGGTTGAATTTGAACAAGTGTATTCGATATTTGGCTAGCTACGAAAAGTTGCCCATCACTGTTCTATCCATGTAGTACCACGCAACAAGAATTATGCCAAAAACAATACCCAAACAAATGAAAAAGGATATTCTGTTCAACTTGCATTTTGCACTAGAATCACCCTGGGAAAAATTCGCTGAAAAAATAAATCACCTTCATTATTGCTATTCAAAAAATGAAATGAAACCTACATATATGTTCAAGGGTTCCTTGGGCGGCCCAGCTAGTTACGACGAAGTTTGTCTCTGACGAGTCAACATGCAAAGTCTGCAATTCCACGTAGCTGCGCACGCATGCGAAGGCATGCAAGTACTCAGAAGCAGAAAAAAGATCATTTTCAATCGACATTATTCTACTACTAACCCAATTCTACATCCTCAGACTAATTATAAAAAAGAAAAACAAAGGAAAAAAAGGGAAAAAAATAGAAGATAGTACTAGGAAATGCCCTAGCTATGAGTACCCGATCGAGTCAACCAAGACATGCATGATGACATCATTATATCTTAATTTCAGCGTCGAAGGTTGAACCTTGTCTCGTGACTAAATCGACAGTGCATGTTGAAACTTGTCTCGTGAGGAAAAAAAAAATCCAGCATTTTAAAAAAATATTAAAGAAAAAAGAATGTAAAAGGTTGGGCTATGTTGAATTATTTGAAGAACTGATTGGCAATGTGGCACGAGCACTGACCAGTGCCCTTCCAGGCAATCTCTTCAAGAGGCCTACGCAAGAAAACATAATCACCCAGCTCACCCCCCCTCTAAGAAATTCTTCTATCATAGTACACATAAATTCTTGATTATGAAGGCAATTATTGTCGAGAATTATTTCTGGGTCTCTTAGGAAAGTGATTGGCTATCAAAATTTGACACCGATTAGACCTTGAAAAGTAGGGCAATGAAGATTAAACAAATCGAACTTTTTTGCTGACATGACCAACATTTTCGATCGTCTTCACCAAGCCCTCTTCCGAAACCTCTTCAACGCTTGTTAAACTTACTAGTTTGAGGTTGCATGGCACCAATCTAGCTGCACATTATCAAAAGAGAAATGACTGGGTAACACTTTCTAATTTACTATAAAAACAATCGTCTATTTTGGACTGCAACAAAATCACATAACACATAATTATAAATTATTATAAAGTTCACTTTTAAAAATTTGTGATTCAAAATAGACTATTAATTCTTACAATAATTTAAAAACCGTTATCTTAACAAAACCTTTATCGAGAACATATCTAACTCCATATAATTTTGATGCAATACATTGTCTTGTCGGTAGGGTTGTGAAAAGAAAGGAGCACGCAAGATATCAAAAGTTTGGATCTGCCACGGTCGAACCCGTCCAACCAAACTTGCTCAAACTTTTCGAGTCCTGATTTGATTAGGCCGTCCCTCGAGCCTAATACAAAATTTTAGTTTGGCTCAATCAGAGGTGTTTCGAGCCCGAGGGGCATAGGTGCAAATTAGTTCTTGGACAGTCACACTTGTTATTTCTTAACATCGTTTTGTAACCAATTTTATAGACGCGTCTTTGCATTCCGATGTTACTCCAATTTGTATCGTACATTAAGCTTCAGTGACTCAAAGGGCCATGCATCGCAGAGAATATGTTCGTAATTAGGGCTGCATATGATAAAATTGCTACTTCTTTACTTCTCTACTTCTCTACTTCTCTTTTTCTTTGTTCTTCGAAATAGGTTTGAAACAAAAATCCGTTTGCAGTAACGTAATTTGATTTTTCTATTTTTGAAACAGATTTCTATTGTAGAATTTGATTTGAAAAAGAAATCTTTAACTTCTTAATTTGTGAAATAAAAATTGAGGAATCAATTTCTGGTCAGAAATCAATTTATGTTCCAGAAATTTTGTTATGCACACTCTAGAAGCCATCCCAGCAAATCAAAACTAATTGTTGCTACGGTGATTAACTCTATCTACCACTCAAGATCGATGGGACAATTCGTTTTCCCTTTTTAGGGCATTGGTGAAGAGAATGATCTCCCTTGTAATTTTTCCTTCCAAAGCTTTCCTTTCACCAATGGAGGCAACGGTCAGAACATTGTCGTGTAGCAGCAAGACAGAGAGGGACCGGCCTGGCCTTTGGAATTTCCCGGGAAACAGTCACGAGGGAAAGTGCGATGCAACCACAACCAATGTTACAACGCTCTCTGCAAGAAGCTCCATAACATCACTCCCCTTCCTCTCCTTCTCTCTCTCTCTCTCTCTTTCTCTCTCTGTCTCTCTTATCCTCGGGCTACAACCATGTCTCTCCCTTCGCCTCCGCCACCCCACGATCACGACCGGCCCGACCTCGAGTCGATCCGCGCGGTTGTCGTCCTGGTGAACAAATTCGTCCGGCAATTCCTGGCCGATGGCGGCCGTTCTTGGAATGCCATCAAGTCGGCTAGCATTTCAATGCTCCAGGCCCAGAAGCATGAGTTCTTCGAGTTCTCGGAGCACTCGGTGCTGTCTAATCTCTACTGGGGCATCGACAACATTGAGGCAGCGATCTGGGCCGAGTGGCCCGGGGAGCGTGAGTCCCGGCTGAGGAGCTCGGAGGGGATGCTGCAGGTCCCGGCGTTGCTGGACGAGGGAGGCATGACGTCTGGGATAGCGAACCGTGATTTGATTGCCTTCTCGTACTTTTACCTATGTGTGGTCAAGAGCCTTCAGGGGGAAGACTGGCAGGTCGCTTTGCATTTTCTTCAGGCGCTCTCGGTGTGTCCCAAGCTTGTCAGGGAAGTGTTCGCGCCGGAACTCTGCGAATTGCTCTTCCTGTCCGGGGCTGCACGGTCCAAAAGCAAGAGAATGGGCGGACATAGAAGTTCCGAGTCAGTTCGGCCTATCGACTCGAACGGAGAAGAAGCTCTCGAGCCGATGAAACAGATGGCCAGGGAGTTCAAAGGTTGGTTGATGTACTATCAGGTCATGCTCTATGGTGAGACCCCTCAGTGGAATTGTGGCTCGAGAGAACTCCTGTCCCTTCAGAATAACACAGACTGTTTGTTGTAAGTTCTCTCTTTTTCTTCCTCTCTTCAAATTCAATAGCAGATTGGGGTCTTTCAATTAGTCGAAGATGCTGTGCCTGCAATTTGAGGATTAATTGAAACAGATATATAGTGCATTCACCCAAAAAATTAGTGTTACATGTCACCCTGAACATGAAATTCTTTGTATCATCGTCTGTTTGTCAATTTCCAGTCAGAATCAGGACAAGTTTGATCATAAAATTTGTGATTCTCGCTGATTGTCGTTAATGGGATGTTAATCTTAAACAGGGATGAGCAGTCTGCACGCATTGAATCTTCGTTCTCAATTGGAAGTGGACACGATTGGCTACACGACAGTGAGGTAAGCCCTGGAAAAACCTCTGTCCATGTCCAATTAGTTTCTATCTGATTCTGCTGGGTCATTGGGGATAAGAAAACCGTGTCATCAATCATTATGCAACAAACACAATGTCGGACATTAAGCACGATCTAAAGAAAATACATGTTCAATTCTTTCTTTTAACTTCATGCTTCCGGATCAGACCTTTCTCACGTGACAAAAAATCGATGCAGTTTCAGAAAGTGCATCCACTTTATCCCGAGAAAGACTCTAGGGATAACACGATGTGCAGCAGTGGTGCAGCATTTGCGAATTGTGTGGAAGACTGTAAGCATTTAAGAAAAGCACCAAAGTCTCACGTCTACAATGGAGAAATAAAAGAAAACGGAAGCACCAGATGTCTTCAGGACATGCTGGAGGAACCCCAGTCAGATTCATCAACTTCTGCAAACTCGATACAAGGTGATTCCGCCGAAGAAGGTGACACGGAGGTAATTCGAAGGTTATCACAGCCATATTCAGTACCCGTTATATTCTGCTAAATGGTTTTATTCATGTGACTGAAAATGAGAGAAACCCACAGCGAAACTGTCATCATTGATCAGGAAGCTAATGAGGATATTGAAAGCTCAATTAGAAGGATGAGAATGGATGTGCAACTCCAAGAAATGGACACTTATTGTAGGTCAGTTTCTCACACAGCCAAGTTTTAACCTGAATTATCAGTGTTGATTACAAAAGTCTTTTTACTCTTTTTTCACGAAATATGGATGGCATGTGTGTCGAATAGGAAGCAGCAAGGTCCATGCTGTACTTCAGAGCCTGAAGGCAAAGCAATATGCACGGCAGGTCTTCCCCGTTCTCCCCAGCATCGACGCCGGGGGGCTGCAGAAGTGAACATCGCTAGGATCTTCACTGAAACATTACCCGATTCGTTTGGTGACTTTAATGAATCCATCTTGGAGCTCAGAGACAGAAAGCAGAATGGTAATGCCAGTTGGAATCTTCATATGGATGAGTTGGAGACATCTGAGCAGCATGATCGACAGCTCTTCAATCAAATAGCTGCCATATCGCGGAGGAATCATAGGGTTCCACGCAAGAGTTCCCGGAAGTCTCTTGCTCGGAAAGATAACAAATTGTGTGTGCAGAATAAGTTGACAGGAGAAGGTTTGTATTCAGAGAAACCTTCCCATCATGACCTGATGGGGATATTTGAGAAGGCAGTTTCGCAACTATGTTTCTCCGAAGGATTGAGGAAACTCAATGAAGAAAACATTGTCGAGATCACAGCAATATATGAGACTCTGAACAACAAGAACGGAGTTAAGCATGCAGCGCTGAAGGACGTGCTTCTGGATCAGCTGCTAAAAGCTATCTCAACTTCCAAAGAGGAAAGGGAGATTCGAATGTCGGTTTCTATCTTGACCACTATCGCTTTAACCAACCAGTCGGTTTTAGGCGACATAAGAAAGAAGGGTCTTCAATTGTGTGACTTGGCGAGTGCTCTGAAAAGAAACGTGCACGAGGCAGCGATTCTGATTTATCTGATCAATCCATCTCCTACAGAAATCAAGACTCTGGAATTGCTGCCTAATCTTGTGGAGATAGTATGCACTTGGAGCAGTTATAAGCTCAAGCGGACATCCATCTTGTTGACGCCTCCAATCGCATCACTGATGATCATTGAAATATTGGTCACCGCATTTGACAATGCCACCAACAGTGCACACCTCGCAGCACTCAACTCTCCCAAAGTCCTTCACGGGCTACTAGATGTGGCAAGAGACTCAGGTGCTGAAGAATCCATCTCTCTGGCTAGAATCATTGTGAAGTGCATGCAGTTTGATGGGCAATGCAGAGTCTACGTCTCCCAATCTACACCTATTTCTCCATTTATTAGCCTTCTTCAGAACAATGAGAGGCATGCCAAGTTCATCGCATTGGAATTCTTCCATGAAATCCTTTGCATGCCAAGGTATGAATGAAACATATTGATTGTACCAAACCAAGGAAACTGCATAAATGGCAGTGTCAATAATGAAAATTTCAGGTCAATTTCCAGTAAGAAAAATATTAAATGATAAAAACTCTTGCTATCCAATGTTTCGGAAACCATACAAGAGATCAAACCGGTCAAGTACCATCCAAGAAGCTGCACCCAAACCCCATTCAACTGTACCAGAAAGTTCGATAATCACATTCTTCCTTCTGGCAGGTCAGCAGCTAACAGTCTACTGCAACGGATAAGGAATGAAGGAGGTGCCGACATCATGAACATGCTGATGCTCTGTGTCCAAAACTTGCAGTCTCATCATCAGCTCTTTGCTGTGAATTTGTTGCTTCAGTTGGACACATTGGTAGAGTTTCGATCTTGAAGTCGATAAGTCTGCATGGCATTTCTCGAGGAACTACATCAGCCCAACATTTTCTTCCTTTAGATAATTGATCAAACATAATTACTGATCATGCAGCTAACATAAATATCAGGGCACTGGCTCTCTAATGAAGCTTTTGGTGTGATGAACTTGTGCAGGAGAACCAATCTGGCAGTAGCATGTTCGTTGAAGTCGCCATGAAGGTCCTCCTTGAGTCGCTGACACCCAATGAAGACCTTAAGATGCATCAACTATCGGCATTCATCGTAGCAAACCTTGGAGGAACTTATTCTTGGACTGGGGAACCATACACAGTGGCTTGGTTGGTAAGAAAGGCTGGGTTGACCTCGGTGCGCCACCGAAATATGATCAAGGAGTTCGATTGGGAAGATCAAAGCCTACTGGTATAGCAAAATAAATTTTTCTTAACATTCTGTCATTTCCAAGCAATTCCAATTGTTATGTTGTATTTTCATTCTAACTATTGCAATGCAGGATTCAGAAACTGACTCATGGTGTGGCAAAATTGCAAGAAACATAATCAAGATCGGGAATCCTGTCTTCCGAGCTCTTGAAATGGGCTTGAAGAGCAAGACGAAGAGGGTGTCTCGAGACTGTCTTACCGCGATTTCGTGGCTTGGATGCGAAATTGCCAAGAGTGCAAATACTCAGAGATACTCCGCTTGTGAGATCTTGCTGGGTGGGCTAGAGCAATTCCTGCATCCTGGGGTGGACCTTGAAGAGAGGCTTCTAGCTTGCTTATCCATATACAACTATGCCTCCGGTAAAGGTAATAGGGAACCACACATTGTGGTTTATAATCTATTTCTAATGTGATTCAACTGATTCATATGATTTGAGCTAAATGACTTCATAATTTGTCTTATTTCAATAATTCTGATTGTAGTCCTCAAACTCTCTATCCCCTGCTGCATTAAAAACACGTGCCGAGCTTGTACAAGACATGAACTCAAGAGTGCAATTTAGTACTCCTGCACTTAAATGAATTATCATGCAGGAATGCAGAAACTCATCCATTTCTCGGAAGGGGTGCGGGAATCGCTGAGGCGCTTTTCAAACATCACTTGGATGGCAGAGGAACTGCATAGAGTAGCTGATTTCTATCTACCAAACAAATCGGTCAGTAGCTTATCATATCATACTCCAAAACAATTCGAATACATCACATCTACTTGGCTCTCTAAAATTGCCGTTATGCTGATGAAAGCAGCGCATATCCTGCGTTCACACACAAATTCTTGAGGCTGGTCATAGCAGGAGTGGAGCTGTAAATGCTCTAATTTACTACAAGGGACTTCTCTGCAGTGGACATTCAGACGGGTCGATAAAGGTTATCTTTTTGCCCTTGAAACACAGTACCAGCAGTGTCAGTCCTTTGCAAAGATGTTATTTCATAAGAATTATCCCAAAGTTGTCGAAGCCTCATACTGTCAATAAATAAAGCATGGCGGGAATTTCATAAACCAAGGTCCTCAAAAATTTAAACTGAATAAGACATTTCAGTAATGAGAAACTAATTAAGGCAGGTCACTGCACACAATAGATGTGGGACGTCAAGGGGCAATTTGCGACACTTGTGTGGGACAAGAAGGAGCACAAGAAGGAAGTCACCTGTTTTTCGCTCCTCGAGCAAGGGGAAAGCCTTTTGAGTGGATCTGCTGACAAGACGATCAGGGTATAACGCAATGAATCTTCTCAATATAATACCAACCTCTTTCATCCCATGTACAACTATGTCGGTTTCAGTCACTCAAAACCTATCTCATGTTGGCAGGTCTGGAAACTGGTCCAAAGGAAACTGGAATGCTTGGAAGTGATATCCTTAAAGGACCGCATTCGGAAAATAGACACGCTCGGGGATGCAATTGTTGCAATCATACTGGGCCATGGGATTAAGGTGCCATTCAATCTTTCATCATATATATATATAACCACAGAGAGAAGCCATTTAGCAGAAGGCAAAAATTGAAGCATTTGCTGCTTTAGGGAGGAGCGTATTTAATGCAAGAACTTATTTTCCAGGTTATTGATGCATCAAGAACAGTCAAAGATTATTGCAAGAGTAAAAATGTAAAGTCCATATGTGTAATTCAGGGAAAGATATATGCCGGCTGCAAGGACTCAAGTGTACAGGTCAGTTTCCCTGGATCTGGGCATAATTTTGAAACAACTCCTAGTGATAAAACTGTGCTAATTGATGTTGTTTGTGTTGTACTCTCAGGAAATAATTCTAGCGAACAACAGAGAGCGAGAGATCAAAGCACCATCAAAGAGCTGGATGATGCAAAAGCGGCCCATAAACTCAATTGTCAGCTACAAAGACTGGATGTACACTGCGAGTATGGTGGTCCATGGGTCCAATGTAAAGGTGAGGACATAAGTGCGATTTGTGTGTTTGTGCTCGAAAAACCTTGGAATGACTAGAGAAAAACCGTGCCAGGAATGGAGAAGAAACTGTGAAGCTGAGATGAGAATAGCAGTGCAGAAAGGAGCAAATGTGCTCGCCATGGGAGTGGTTGAAGACTTCATATATCTTAATTGCAGCTCATCAGCCAGTACCCTCCAGGTTGATCCAATCTTCCTCCATTAAAAGTAAAATAGGGAAGGAGTAATACTGATTTATGCAAGAATAAATGCAATGAGCACATGCACTATCTAGCAAGTTCCCTATATTTCATAAGTAAAATTAAGCAAATCACAAGCACAAACTTTCATTGATTGAATAAACTGTGAGACTGGTACAAATGAATGTGTCGTCGCATATTCTCTGCTCTCTGCTTTCTGTTTAAGATTGACTGATTAGGCAAACTAATGAAAACAGATATGGTTGAGAGGGACAGCGCAGAAAGTGGGGAGGATTTCGGCTGGGGGGAATATAACAAGCCTTTTGACTGCGAATGACATCGTCATCTGCGGTACAGAGGCGGGGCTTATTAAGGTCAGTGTACACTGAATTTTTCTTCATGACTACAATCAGAGTTCAAACATTCTAGTTCATGGTATGGTATGTCGACTGATGTGAGACACATGAACAGGGATGGATACCTTTGTGATTGCTGCAGGAATTTGGCTGGCGGTTGTCCTTTTTTTGGTGTAGTGCCTGGCAGAGGGTCACTGGCAACAGTAAATGATTGTTTGCGTGGCGGATTCTCTTCGTGGTGTAAAAAGCAATGTGTACAAAGTCAAAAGGAGGAAAGAACATACTATACGGATAGATTACCATTAGTAGTTTTCTGTACCTTTAAAAGAAATTCATAGTGATGATGATGAACTCTATGATGCCAAGATGGTCCTTTTTTTTCTTTCTTTGATTCTGTTGAGCAACTGAGGAGATCATGTTCTGCAAGAAATGAAATGTAAAACTTATCTCATATTCTGAAGAAAGAAACGTGTTATATGTGAAACTGGCGTCACAAATTAGAAAAAAATGGAGAATGGATGTTGACCATTGATGGCATAATGGTTTGAATTATATGTAATCCATTGGTAAAAGTAGCCAAAAAATGTTTCGAAGTTTAGGTGGAGTGCGAGAATAGTGAATTCACTACAACGAGAAGCGAAGACATGAACGATGAGTAACGCTGTCTCTCTCTCTCTCTCTCTCTCTCTCAAAGAATTTTCTCTCTACCCACTATGGAGGTAGCTCATCTCAACTCTTTAAACCCTACTCACCCCACATAAACCCTGATCCTCTCAGCTCTCCGATGCCCCGTCTCGTTTCTTTTCTAATTGCCTCCTCTACGAATCCTACCCAGTCTTTTCTCTCCTTCATCTTCCCTCTGCAGCCTCACCTTCTGCCTTCCATTGGTCATTTCTCAAAATGGCGGATGATTAATCCACGCGAGACTGTGTGTGGCATTGCTGTGCTGAACACTGGGCTGGCGTTGGTCCAAAGATGACCTTGCAGTGATGGAAGGTGCGGCTTCTACATACAAAATCAGAAAATGCAAATCCATGGACTTTTCGAATGGATTTACATGGATTTCTGATAAAGCAGTACGAAGAGCAGCCACCAAAGCAGGAGAAATTCTGATCTGAGAATTGAATAAGAATCTTTATTTTGAAACAGACATGGCAAGGCTCTGATAATTTGGATCTTGTGAGACTCCTTAAGGCAGGTTGGTCTGCTAGCAAAGAAGGAAAAGTATTGGGGGTGGATTTTAAGTACTGAGTGTCTGCCCCGTTTTTGTTATTGCTTCAGAAAAGTTGGTCACTATGTTATATATTGCGAAGACATTGCCTTCAGTGAAGCCCATTTCTGAGAATGGGGGTTGATCTGGGGCAATAGCTAAAGGCAGCAGTCCCAGCTCGAAGCCTTTCCTAGATGCTAATCCATGAGAAAGGAGCCGGTTCGGTTGTGGAAGAAGAACCGGTTCCAGGAACTCCTCCTAATGCAATGCACACCGTCCCTTTTGGTCTTGAGTAACCAGATGGTGTGAGGGAATGAAAGACGGATTCAAAAAGAAAATCTGATGAGCAGAGAGGAAAAACAGCTGTTGAATTGGTTCTGATGAATGTAGTAGACCATTCCTGCTGATGTTTCATAGAATAGGGTCACGACCAAGTCTAATAAAAACCTAGAGTTGGTAACAATTTTTCCTAGAAAGATACAGTTTAATATTTAATGAGGTATGTTTAGTAGAAGTCCTAAAATATATCAGGAGAAAAGTGTAACTGAGTCATAAAATTTACACAGAGTGCAATCAAGTCCTCAAATTTATCAAGTTAGTTCAATTGAGTCCTTTCGTTAACACTGTCAATTTATACTAACGGAAAATGCTGATGTAACTTATCTTAATCATTTCTGTCTCCTATGTGGCAGCTAGGACGAGGAAAATTGTCCAGGTCAGCAAAACAATGTAGTTTTGGATACTATTTACTTATCCAAAATGACAGCATCTCTACTCTCCTATTTTCATGTTCCAAAACGTTTTCCTTCCGTTGAACCTTTCCCCTCGCGTTTTCCTTTGGTCCGTCTTCCCGTCCCAAATTAACCCTTTCTTTGTATGAACCATAAGCCCTAAATCTAGATGCAGATCATGATCTGGTGCCTCATGAGTTCGAGTTCTTCATCAAACGCGAGTACGTGTGACACTTGTCCCGCAAGAGCCTTGGTGGCAAATTGAGCAACGTCGACAATGGACACGGCCCACTATGACCAAGCCGCTCTCCTCCTCACTCATTTGAGCTAGGTTTTTATCATCATTGTCAATTTCACCGTAACTTGTTGATTCCGAGATTCTGGGTTTTTAGTTTTCAAAATCTAAGCCCTAAATGTGATTTGTGTGTTGACTTTCCCCAAAATTCCATTTCGAAATTCTTGATTCGGAAGGGGTTGGTGAAGAAGATGAGCAATTTTGCAAGAAACGAGCACAACCCCAAAATTTGTGTTAATTATTGTCTATCCTGCTATTTTTTATTTTATTTTTTATTTTGCTCTTTCGGGTTGATTTTTGGCTTAAAATTTTCTTGGTTCTCTTCACTTCTTTACCCAAATTATATACAAAAATCTTTCAAGGGGCCTTCCTTATGGTTGAAATAATCTGGAGACGGGAAAAAATCTTTTATTCGTAAATATTGTGGTTTTTGGAACTTCTCATTCTTTATGAGAATGATTCTAATATGAAGTTGGTCTTCCTACAAAGTTTTTTTTTTTTAATTTTTTTTTTAACGATTGTCAATAGCCCTCCAATTTGCACAAGTGGAAATTTTGGAATTGTTAGCCTTGAGATTTTCTTTTTGGAGATTGGTAGATTTTTTTTTTTTTTTTTTTTTTTTTTTTTTTTTTTTTTTTTTTTTTTTTTTTTTTTTGCGTTGTGAAGATTGGTAGAGTTTATTGGACTTAGCTTGGATCAAATTCTTTTGCTGGTGTGCCATTTACGGCCGTGCGCTCATATATAAATATTTTTAAAATGTTTATTCAATATATTAATATACTTGAGCATCGAGGTAAATTATGTTTTGTTAGCTTTTTTGATTGTATTTAAAGACTTGTTTTTGGTTAACATATCATATACATGGGGATTAGTAATATACAATACGAGA
The DNA here is from genome assembly GCA_017140475.1 of Eucalyptus fibrosa. Lineage (NCBI taxonomy): Eukaryota > Viridiplantae > Streptophyta > Magnoliopsida > Myrtales > Myrtaceae > Eucalyptus > Eucalyptus fibrosa. The sequence continues at coordinate 20,763,836 of CM029512.1, forward strand.
AACAAGTCTAGAGCTTTTAGGAGTTGGACAACCTTTCCAATGTTTGGTTCTGAGTTGTAGAGGGTGTACTATGGCTTAGAAGTACTGTTGGTTGTTTACAAATTTTGCATTGGTCAATCATTTAGAAGGATAAATAACCCAAAGATGTTTGTAATTGAAGTAGTTCATATTAGCCACAGCTTAATCAATCTCCATATATTTACTCATTCAATGTCCTGCAAAATGAGTCCTTACTTGAATGAAAACACATTCTTTTTTGTGATTCAAGATGTGACATGAAGTCGAGGATTGGAAAAGAAAATGGCAAAATGTTAGGTTGATAAAAGAAACAGAAGAAGAAAGTGGCAAAATGTCCTTACCCCATACTTAGCATGATTAAGAGCTTGGGCCATATTGATGAGAGCTAATCCTACACCAACTTCCTCGTACACACTAGTCAAGTAATTGTGCTGAATTAACTTCCTAAATGGATTGTGCTGCAGTAGATTCTGAATTAGTAATAAGTTGAATGTTGCTGGTGCTTAATGAATTCAAACAATTTCTCTCATTACTTTTAAAGGAGGAGCTTGCACAAGTAAGAAAAGACACTCTATCAATTGCCATTTTTTCTATGCATGTGTTGTATTATTATGGGGGTTATATTTACTGTAAAAGCTAGCAAGAAGTTTTCAAGAGTCTTCCATAGTATCTTATTTCTAAGTTTGTATTTAATTGCTTTATCCCGATCCTCTTCTGTCTTATAAAATTGGGAAACTCATGTTGCGTGGAAATGTAAAGAAGCTTAATTCCTTTCGTGTGTTCTTTCACACCTAGTGCAAGAGCATAGACTAGAACTTTTCATTTAGTGAATACATATTTGGATGAAGATGTTTAAATGTTTCGTCAAAGGAAATTTATTACTTAAGACTGTTTGTGCTATAGCCTTGTTTGTCGGACACATTCTCACTAAGCCGTGAGCCATCGTTTTTTGAAGATTCAAAGGCTTGTTTGCGTTCTTTCACTAGCTTCCACTCAATGGGAAGAGCACTAGTAGTGGTCAAAGTATGAAAATTTGAGTCATTTATTAACATTGACACAGAAATACAAAAAGTTAAATGCACAATCTTAGCGATGGAAGCTCTAATAGAAACAAAATATTTGAGGATGATCAACAAACATGTTGAATCATTCCATGCTTAGGAATTGGAAGAAGTATTACATGGATGTTATAGTATTATATAATTGTTGCTATTCTAAACCATAAAATAAAAAAAAAAAAAAATAAAACTGTTGTTATCAACAACATTCATCTAATTGATAACATAGACGGTAGCAAATAGAGGACTTGAGAGTTAAGGGAGTGAGAGAAATCCTAGGTGTATAGGAGGTGCGTTAGGAATTTATGAGGAGCATGATCATCATTACAAAATCTAGAAAATTTTTGGGGGCCAAGATGTACATGAATCGTACAATATTCCATGACAAAGTGTTAAGCTTTTATTTCTTGAAGTATCGGATCAAGCGAGTGCCTCCAACTCAATCGTTCACTTGTATTCTGCCTCTCATGTAATGCAACATCTCTAATCCCTTAGAAGCTGAGCAATTCTACTGAACTAATGGACTTGTGAGAAACTTATTGTGGGGATTAATTGAAAAAGAACATGACACAACAACTGAAAAATAGATGGGGCATAAACTCTAAGAAAGCAAAATTTTGTACTAGCTCTACCTGATCTTGGCCAAAATGGCAATTCATCAAACAACCTTTGAAAACTTGGTGTCAGTTTGCTTGCCAAAAGGGTCACTAAAACTAAACTGTAGGTCTTTTTGCATTGCCTTCGATTCAACTAGTTGTGCCATTTTGAAATCTAGAAATGCACACTAGTTTCTTTGAAAACCTAAGTACCTCCACCACATCACACAAACGGCCTTAACCCTATCAGTTGAAAAATTTCTTAATCCATGCAACCAGTAGCCTCAAACAATCGCAACTTATATTGTTTCAAATGAAATGTCCTCAAGAAGGATGATTTGAGACTAAATTGATTATTGGAGAGAACTACTGAACAAGCTAATCAAGAATGCAAGAGTTATGTTCAATTTCTCTCCTAATACAAAAGTGCAGAATTGAAATGGCTTTTAGCCAAAATCTTGAATCCATTTGGTTTTATGGCCTATTTTGGTTTCCAATCTATCACACTAGAATGAACAAGAGAGATGACTAAAATTTTAACTTCATCATGCCAGACAAGGCAAAAAGCTCACAATAAACTCCTAATGTATCAGCAAGTACATCAATCCAAGTCTATTATCTTGGGTCATCCAGTAGGTTCAACGTGCGCTTGATTCATAAGTCTTGAGCTTTTCATTGTATTTGGACACCATTAGACCATCGTACCTACAAAGGAACAAAAACAAATAGCACTTTCAATTGTAGAATTTCAAAAGAAAACTATTAGTAACTTCACCTATAAAGAGAAATGGATAGGGTAAACATACCCATGTTGACAGATGACCTTGAGAGTAGTCAGCCCTCCACTAAATTCATTCCAAAGACAAGCAACCAAAATCATTAAGAAACATTGTATTAAGTGGGCAAAGTGAACACCGTATAAATTGCATATATTAGAGATCAAGCCTTGTCTAAAACTAATGCACAACGTGATCATTTTGATAGGTTAATGAAGGACGTAACAAGATGATTGACACAATTAAAACATGAAACTTCACTGTGAGATAAGGGAAAATTGAACGCATCTACTTTTGGTGGATAAGTACTTTGTGGGTGATAGGAACTACTTCAATTACAAACATCTTTGGGTTGTTTACCCTTCCGAATGATTGACTAATGCAAAATTTGTAAACAACCAACAATAATTCTAAGCCATAGTACACCCTTTGCAACTCAGAACCAGACATTGGAAAGGCCATCCAACTCCCAAAAGCTCTAGAAATGTTTCCCGTATTGTATATTACTAGTCCCCATGTATATGATATGTTAACAAAAAAATAAGTCTTCAAATGCAGCCAAAGAAGCTAACAAAACATAATTTACCTCGCTGCTAAAGCATATTAATATATTGAATAAAATATTTATAAAATATTTATATATGAGTACACAACATAAATGGTACACCAGCAAAAGATTTTGATTCAAGCTAAGTCTAATAAACTCTATCAATCTTCACAGTGCAAAAAAAGGTCTACTAATCTCCCAAAAGAAAATCTCAAGGCTAACGATTTTGAAATTTCCACTTGTGCAAACTGGAGGGCTATTAATAGTCATTAAAAAAAAAAAACAAAAAGGCTTTGTAGGAAGACTACCTTCACATTAAAATCATTCTCATAAAGAAGGAAAAGTTCCAAAAATCACGATATCTGCAAATAAAAGCCTTTTCTTGTCTCCACATTATTTCAACCGTAAGGAAGAGCCCTTGAAAGATTTTTGTACAGAATTTAGGTAAAGAAGTGAAGAGAACAAAGAAAATTTGACACTAAAAACCAACTGGATAGAGCAAAAAAAAAAAAAAAAATAGCAGGACAAACAACAATTAACACAAATATTGGGGTTGTGCTCTTTTCTTGCAAGATTGCTCTTCTTCTTCTTCTTCTTCTTCACCAACCCCTTCCAAATCAAGAATTTCAAAATGGAATTTTGGGGAAAGTTGTCACACGAGATCACATGTAGGGCTTAGATTTCAAAAATTAAAAATCTAAAATCTCGAAATCAACAAGTTACGTTGAAATTGACAGTGAAGATATAAACCTAGCTTAGATGAGTGAGGAGGAGAGTGGCTTGGTCATAGTGGCTGCCTCCATTGTTGACGCCACTTGATTTGCCACTAAGGCTCTTGCAGGACAAGTGTCGCACATACTTGCGTTTGACGAAGAACTCCAACTCGTGAGGCACCAAATCGTGATTTGCATATGGATTTAGGGCTTAGGGTTCATACAAAGGAAGAGTTAATTTGGGATGGGGAAGAAGGGACTGAAGGAAAATGCAAGGGGAAGGGTTCAACAGAAGGAAAACGTTTTGGAACGTGAAAATAGGAGAGAAAAGACGGCGACATTTTGAATAAGTAAATAGTATCCAAAACTACACCGTTTTGCTGACATGGACAATTTTCCTGCCCCAGTTGCCACATAAGAGAGAGAAATGATTAAAATGAGTCACGTCAATATTTTTCATTAGTATAAATTGATGGTATTAACAACATGACTCAATTGAATTAACTTGACAAGTTTTAGGACTTGATTGCACTTTTTGAAAGTTTTAGGACTCAATTACATTTTCCTGATAAGTTTAAGGACTTCTACTAAACATATCCATTCATTTAATATCACAATACACAGTGCATATTCTTTTTCCAACGGGCGCTTCTTTTTTAATGTGTGACTTCCCTTTGCTCACTTAAGTACATTTATGGTCGCAAGGGGTGCAAGATCCATATTCGTGTGCAAACAAAGTTTAACATAAAAAAATTTTAGTTGAAAAAGAAAAAAAAAAGACTATTTATATTGAATTAGAGATTTTGTCTAGATTTAGAAATTTTTTTAAGGCACTAAAGATGTTGAACATTTTAGCATAATTCAAACGTGTAGTAAAATTGAGATTGAATTGAAGAATGATATTGTATTTTGAATGAAGTAATGGAAAGTTTAGGATCGTAGGTCACTGTTATTTTCAATCCTAAAGTCTAGTTAGGGCATGCATGATGAGGATCTCGCTCCCTCTAGAAGGTCGTGAGTTGTGACATGGGTCCCAAATGAGTTTATTCCGCTTGTCGCATGTAGTGTTGCGGACTGCTGTGGGCCATGTCGGCCACTTGATTTGTCAAGTTATGCTTGTGACGGGTAGTGCGGTGCCTAAGTGCTCCCAAAATATGTATTTTTTTTCCGTCAACTCCTAATTAGTCATAGGGGCGATCAATTTTAGGATAGGTAGGTTTCAGAGTTAGAACGCAGAACTTATCCAGTTATAACCGGTTCCTAGTTTTTGGATCCTAGAACCTTCCCTATTTGCCTAGAATTGATTCCACGAACCTCCCTTGTTTTTTCGGTTTGGTTCCAAGGTCTACTTTTGGGAATCTTTTTTTTTTTTTTTGGTTCATTTTTTACAGCCAAATTATATGAGGTTATGAACAATAAAACAATTCAAACTAAAAAGTGATCAACAAAAATCCCTATCCGCCAAAACAACAATTCATGAAATGAACACGTAATCGCATACAATTATGAATGATAAAAAGTATAAACACATAACATTGAGCATAACTTATAAAACTTCATTCTCCATTCATCCATATCCATAAAAATTTAGGGGAAGAGAAAAAAATTGATAACGAATTCCAAAGAATGAATGAGTGTTAAGGTTAAAATCTAGGAGAAAACGAAATTAACATTTTAGCTTTTAAGCTTATAAAACCGATTTCGAAAAACGATTCCAAAACAGGACAGTTTAGTCGAGGTTTTGAGTGAGTATTCACTCAAAAACATGTTCCCAAACCTATTTTTCGGACAGTCCGTTCTGGTTGACCCTTAATTAGCCGGACAGTTACCAAACGTTGGGTCATGGACCCAGGCCATGCCATTCCTCGGCCCGGCCCGGCACGGCCCGTTTGGCATGCAGACCGTCTCGGCCGAATTCACGCTAGTCCGGACACGTCTCGTCGCGCGCGCGCACCTCCTCTCTCTCTCTCTTCTCTCTCTACACGGCACGCATCGACGCAGCAAGAGCGAGCGAGCGAGCGAGCAGCGGAGCACGCACCAATGGCGGACGCCAAGGGCACTTGGGACTCCATGAGGGAATGGATCGTCGAGCACAAGCTCCGCGCCGTCGGTAAACTCCTGAGGGAATGAATCTGGAGCTGTTCCTTGCGCCGGAGCCGGATTCCTTTTCACTCTCTTCTGTTTTTCCGATTTCTTCTTCTTTTTTGATGAATTCTTCTTGGGGGGTGGGATTCGTAGGTTCTCTATGGCTAAGCGGGATCGCAGGCTCGATCGCCTACAACTGGTCGCAGCCCAACATGAAGACCAGCGTCAAGATCATTCACGCCAGGTACATACCCTTATCTTTTGTGACGTATTGTTGGTCTGTATACGGATTTCGGAACCCATTTTCCCTGTAAGTTTTAGCTTCTTACTGATTCGATTGCTCGTCTCTGGTTGGAGAAATTTGTGCCCTTTGTTTATTTTTGGTAGGAATTGTAGGTAGGGCTTGAGAATATTACTTTGGCTTTAGCGAGAATTGAATGCGTAGATGTTGAAATAGGGGAGAAACGCGGTTTGGGTTGCTGAGTTTCCGAATGTGCTGAAGTGATCTGATTATGATTGCTGGCCCATGTACCTGGGGGAGTTCTCTCTGAGCTCGTTCTTCGTGTGTGGAATGGAGGTGTACGGCTTCTTTCGAGGTTGTCGACCTTGATTACTTATCTTATGCCCTGTTCTGGAAGTACCACGTCCACAATCACAATGTGCCCGTGATTTGCACTATGGTTTTCTTGCCTTTCTCTTACCTTGGTTGGTGATCTTTTTTCTGGGATTTATTTATGGTCTTAAGAGAATGAATGGCAGTGCACAATGAGTGTCAAACTTTGAGTCAATTCTTCATAGTTTCCTTTGTGAATAGGAAAGTGAGTTAGGTAGGTTGCATCAGGACATATGATGGGTTCATTAATTTGTCTGTAGAATCCTCAAGGCATCGAATCATGTCCTTTAATTTCTTATTTCAGGAAGTTTTGTGATTGTTTCCTCCAGATGAAATTCATTGATTGACACTATCAACCTTTATGCGATCCCGATATTGGATTTCACTTTTTCGTTTAGATTTCTTCAGTTATTCACTACAGAAGCTATGTATAGTTTTTGTTGGAAAGATACCCATTGACCCTTGGCCTGAAACCCATATTTTGTTAATTGTTCACTGCCAAAGTCAATGTAACATTATGGGCTAAGACAATTACAATAACATGGTGCTGAATTGTTGGCTAGTTAAGTTTATGTTGTGGCCCAACAATAACAAAAGGTGGTAATCGAAGAATTAGAGGAGAGAGAGAGAGAAAGAGAAAGAGAAGATGAGAGAATCAGAGAGATTGGATAAGAAGCTAAAGGAGAGAATCAGTAGTGGGAAAGGGGAGAAGGACAAGAGGAAATAGTTTAGTTGAATAATTCATAGTTGAATCACAATGAAAACAAAGAAGTGCTTAGGTGCTCTGCAATTCAGTATACCTCACGTGCCCCTCTTGCAGCAAGGAGAAGAAAGAGAGGAAAGAGTTTATTTAAATAATTCATAGTTGAATCACAATGAAAACGAAGAGGTGCTTATGTACTCTGCAATTCAATATACCTCACATGCCCCTCTTGCAGCAATTGCATAACAGGAATCATCCAATTGATACAAAATATCCTAACCATCTAAAACTTCACTAATATCTCTTCTTAAGGGTGTTCACTGCAATGCCATCACATACAACACCATTGGTCATGACAATTCTCTAGTGTTCGCATTGAAATTGAAAATGAAGCAGATCTGTTCATCCTCTGGATTTATCTTTTCTGGAAGGTTTTGTAGAGAGTATGTGAAATACATACATACAAAAATATATAGATCATTGCTTGGCATTTTGCATGGAGTACACAAATAACTAGCTAGCACCTGAGGTTTTGAATTTGGTCATCCACTGTTTTGTTTGATCTTATCTAGCCACAGAACTTAATTTATCTCAATTTGATCGGCCAACTTTATGAGGTGTATCAATGTGGTACCTGACAGTATATTCCTTCTCAATATAGTAAGGATGAGATGGATGAATGACTAGAGGGCATTAGAAGGCTCAAGTTGCAAAACTTTAATCTAATTACCACATCGGAGGTGATCATTTGTTAAATGCACTCCAACCCGTGAGATGGCCTTTCCACAACACCTGGCAATGGAGTGGTTATAATAGAAATGTCTTCGTTATTGTGCGACTTTGCATCAAATGTGGACAAAGAGGTGATGATTGTTTACTCTTTGTAAGAAATTGGTAACCAACCCCTTATCCAAAGGAAGAAAATGAATTGATATTTAACCCATTCTAACTATGAATATTCTTTAAAGTTTGAATGTATCTATTTGTATCTCACTTTGTTGTCTAGTGAGGAGGACTTCAAGATGTTGTTAGTGCTGATGTATCTCAAACATGCAGGCTGCATGCTCAGGCACTCACACTTGCTGCTTTGGCGGGCGCTGCGGTTGTGGAGTACTACGACCATCAGACAGGAAAGAAGGCTGACCGCTATGCCAAGATCCTCAACTTTGATGAACACCAACAGAAAGATTGAAGTTAAGGTACAGGAAAGAAGGCTGACCGCAACGCCAACTTCCTCAACTTTGATGAACACCAACAGAAAGATCAAAGTTAAGGTTCTACTAGCCATGACATTTATACAGTACTAGGTCATTTTGTCATAATCCCCCTCGAGATTGGGAGCCATGTTTTTCCGAGGCATCATTGCTAAAACATTGATCTAGTTAGAAGCATTTATGCATCTTTTCTATCCATTAATGATGTATGGTTGTATCAAATCTTTCTCTTACCTCTTGTTATTTTTTGGTTCTTTCTGTATAATCCTATTGAATCAGACTTTAGGAGGACCAGGGTAATATTTTGAAACCTCTGCTATTATTCTAGCTTGAGCGAGGATCTTGTGTGAGGACTTACAGAGTATGGGGACCTTTTCTAGGGAGTAATTGATTGCAAATTGTAAATAAAACTCTAGATGAACTGAACTAAACTAATAGGCATTTTTCTCGGAACGTGGCTATTTACTTGATTTCCCAATTGAAATATCAGATATCAGACGGGCCATGGGCTTTGTCCATTTTCTTTACCTTCTCTTGGGGACTCTAGAACTTTATCGAGGTAGTTTGGGAATTTTATTTTTGGTCAGAGGGTAGTTTGGGGATTCACTCGCTTGTATTCTAGAAACTGTCCACTGCTCTTCACCCTGGGCTTGAATTGTAAATCATCGGTCGTAAAGAGAGGGATGATGTATAAGGATGCATTCTTCCTTATTTGCATCCATTCAAGTATTGAGCAATACAAGCATCTTTGAGAATTTATCTCTTTAAATACTCTCGCCCTAAAATTCTCTTTCTTAAGTAAATTGGCATGAATGAGAATTTTTTTTTAAAGAAAAAGGACAACTATTGTCTGAAGACGAAAAGAGGGCAGTTCAACTCTGAGATGACTGACCAAAAAAAAAAAAAAAAAACTCTGAGATGGCTCTAGACCTCCTTCGCTGCACTGATTATTTAAAGGAGCGGTGCTCCGTTTTATGTATATACAACGTCTTTTCACTGCAACCAGGCTTTAGCAGCGTGGAATCCGTCTTTTCATGCCAAAATCCTTAAATCTGAGTCCAAATACCTTGGTCACATCATTCAATTACCTCTGATACCCAAAATCTCATTTGCTGTTCTCAGTTCAAAATAAGGCTAGACAACATAATTCAATCAACTCTTAGGATGCGATTGTTTCGTAGAAAATATTCTCCTTATTTTCTGGTGTTTAATTTTCTTAGAAAAATGAGTCAATAGAAAATATTTTTTTCCACCAAAATTTAAATTCAGAAAAATAATTTCCCCTTTGAAAGGACTAGAAAATGTTTTGCCAAATATTTCCTAGTCTATAAGTCCTTGGTTAATGAAACTTTTATACTTACAATGACAATATTTAAAAGAATTCAGATTTTTTAATTATTTTTTATTTTTTTAATTTATTATTAATTTTCTTTTTCTTCTTTTCCTTTCTCTTTCTTCCTTTGCGGCCACATGCCTTGGCAACAACTAGTAGCCCAGTGATGGCCATGATGCAGGTTGGTGAGCTTGAGGCTCGGTCGATCCAAGTGATCTAGGTGAGCTCACATCTTGGTTGAGGTCGAGCTCGGAGCTCACCAAATCCAAGCTTCTTGCCTATGCCTATCATTGACCAATTGTGGCGGAGGAAGTCAGAAAAAGAAAAGGAAAGAAAAGAAAAAAAGAAAATTAATAAACAATACAAATTTGATTTTTTAAAGAGAAAAGGTAAAAATAATTAAAAATTCATTTTTTTTTTTTGGTAGAAGATAAGAATATATTGAACTTTAACCAAACTATACAAAAGATATCATGGCACCAAAAAACTTATACTCAAAATGGCAAAGAGACATTATGAGTGGAAGGGTGCCAAGATGTGTAAGAGCCAAATAGAGGCACTACAAACCAAATGGCTATAAACAGCATAGCCAAGAATAGCCAACAGTGCACAACAAAACAAATGGCTACAAACAGCACAGCTGAAGCACCCAACCAAAAAGAAAACAAGCAAAACACCATCCAATGAGGGAACTGGAGAGGCCGCAATCACGTAACGCCGGAAGCCGCAACCTTAAGGAGGAGTTGATCGAACGCAACAAGCGCACAAAGGCTCAGCTTCTAAGGTAGAGGTTTGGCCCGCCCCAATGAGAAGATGATTGGGTCAATACCCCAGCTACACTAAAGCCTCCTATTCCTTGCTTTATCCTCCATATCTCTAAAGGTCAAAGCCTTGTCTCTGACGACTTTAAAGAAGTGGTTCTTCACGGTAGGAATCGCCAGGGGTTGTTCTCTAAACAAAATACTATTCTTGTATTTCCGGATGATATGACAGAGGGCTCCAAAAGAGAAATCGGCAATGGACTTCTAAAACCCCTTGCCCGAGAGCAAGGTTATGGCCCAACGGAGGTTTTCTGTCCAAGATTTGTTGCGCCATGGGAGATTACACCTAGTACCCCAAAAGAAAGCAATGCCGGCAGTAATGCGACACTCAAAGAAAAGATTATCAATGGAATCCGACATTAAGTTGCAAAAGGCATAGGAATCGCTATCTATTCTGCCATAAGATAATAAAAGAGCTTGGGGAGGAAATCCACGCTTGACAATAAGCCAAAGATTAAATTGATATCGAGGAGAAATCGAGTTGTTTTAGATGAATGCATGCCAATGAACTCGAGTCTTCTTACGCCTAATGGCCTCCCAAGCCGAAGCAACAGAGAAATGGCCCGTCGAGCTCTCCATCCATAGGAAACAATTCGGGTTCTGAGAAAGGACCGGGAGGGGATGCTCCCAAGATTCCAAGATAGTCTTGGTAGCTTGGCCCGAAGAGGAGAAAAGATTAGCTACTATCGTCTCCCTGGACAAATTGGAGCTCTAGATGAGTGAATCTGAAAAAATAAGGTTCAGGGGCCCCCTAGAATGCTAGTTGTCGAATCAAAGAGACATCGAAAGGCCGTCCCCTATCCTCCATAGGAAGGATTTGCGAAAATCCTTCCTAAGTTGTAGGATTTTCTTCTAGGCCCATTAACAGATGGTAGGTTTTTTAGTAACCCAAAAGTTTTTCCCCCTTAAAAAAGTTGAATGGATCCACTTGCACTAAAGAGACTCCTTGTCCAAGAACATGATCTAAATATGCTTGAGCATGGCTACTTTGTTACAATCCTGAAGTTTACGGATGCCAAGATCTCCTTCCTCTTTGGGAAGGCAAACATCTTCCTAGGCTACTTTGCTGCACTAATTATTTAAGGAGCAGTGCTCCATTTTATGTATATACAACTTCTTTTCACTGCAACCAGGCTTTAGCAATGTGGAATCCTTCTTTTCATGCCAAAATCCTTAAATTTGAATCCAAATACCTTGGTCACATCATTCAATTACCTCTAATACCCAAAATCTCATTTGCTATTCTCTGTTCAAAATAAGGCTAGGCAACATTGTGGCACCCCCGATTTGCCTAAGGTCGCCACATGTGATCTCTCTTAATTAATCGATCTCATATAACTTCACAAACCGATAACCTTTGGTCAGGGATTTTTTTTTTTTTTTGAAATCGGTCCCAGCGTAACTTATTAGTGGAAGCATAAACAAGTCTCACCATCTCTCCCTCCAATAACCATAATGCAATGCACACCAATTACGTACCATAAGAAAAGATAATGCCGATTCACTCTTATTTATATTTTCATGATGGACATCAAGGTCGATACAACAAAAATGCCAAGATTTTAACTATACTTGGCTACCGCCCAAAAAGGACTCGACTCTACATTGAACATATACCACCCTCCATCAACAAGCATTGGTTATCTCCAAAAAGTGTCAGCTCCCATCAGCTATACGCGCCATCATACCCAATCCGGTGCATCGGGTGTCGGCGATGGTAACATCCCTAACATCTCTCCATCATGTCGGACATGGACAGATAAAAACTCCTGGATAACCGGGCCATTAGCTCGACCCACGTCGTACATCACCAGGACACAGACTCGAACAAAAACTAAACCAGGAGCATCGACACAAACATGCTCAATACACTCCACATCCACATTAGTAGGTATGCCATAATACGTACCGCATGCAACTGGCAGCAAAGGTATCTTTCTAATATGAAATGTTAATCCCTAAAAGGGGTGAGTACAACCACTCAGCAGTAAAGATCCATCACACTACTCAATGCATCAAATAGAATAATCAAGAATAAAACACATATCATTCATGCATTCAAGCATATCTTACCTTTCAGCCATGCATATATCACCATGCCATATGTGCATATACCACCATACACTTATCATCAAGCATTCATGCATATATCACCATGCCATATGTGCATATACCACCATGCACTCATCATCAAGCATTCATGCATATCCATGCGCATGATGCAGTCTCAATTTTTTTTTTTTTTTTTTTTTTTTTTTTTTTTATCTTTCTAGGGACCAGTGTTTGCATCCCACAATTTATCGCTCGCATCCAACTTGGCATCACAAGGAACCTCTAACACACACCTCCGGGCATCCGGCGCACACACTCCGGGCATCTCGTATCCCAAGTAGCATCACGAGGTATCCTCCCGGCACACACCTCTGAGGCTTCCGGCACACACACTCTGGGCATCTCGAAACTTTCGAGGACATCCGGCACACACACTCCGAGCATCCGGCACACACACTCCAGGAATCCCAACACTCTCGGGGCATTGTCGACTCACACCTCCGACAGTCTCGTTATTTTCTTAAGTTATATCCACACATGTATCTCAATTTCAACATGGTATTTGATGCAATAGTATCAAAGATCTCAACCAACTTTTCATGCCATATAACATGCCATATGTCATCACATATGCAACAAGATCAACCACTCAAAGTATTACATCACATGGATAATTTCATTTATTTTTCAAAACACACCAATGTTTCGGGTAAATCAAAATGCATTCCTCTAATTAAAACTCCAGAAAAATTAGCAAATGATATTAATGAATTCTTAAAAATTGACACATTATAGATGAGACATAAAGGAAGATATCTCATGAATAACTCCATACCAAAAGAATCTCACACAAAACAGTATGGTCCATGCATCACAGTTCTCAAAACTTCAATAGTTCAACTTGCACAGTTTTGGGAGTAATTGAAATTAAATACCCAAATGAACTCAAAAAATTCTGAAATTTTGACATGTTATAGAAAAGTCCTAGAGGTAAATATCTCATGAAGAAATAGAAATCCAAATCGTTTTAGGTTAATAGATATATAAGATTATTTCCCCCTGTTCTCGGTGTCATCTTTTCCCAGATTATCATCTTTCAAAAGAAACTCATTTCACCGACATAAATATGTTCATTTCTTCTAAATTTTTAGTATGTTATTCCTCAGAATATTACCTAAAACTTTTATTAAGGACACACAAACAAATTTTAACTGTATGATTTTATAAAAATCACGAAATCATATTGGGTCGAAGTAGCGTTTTTCCCAGATCCAGTTTCTTCAAAGAACAACGATTTCACCGATCTATTTTTGTTCATTTCCTCTAAATTTTTGATATGTTCTACCTCAAAAGTAAAATACAACTTTCATTAAGAGATCAAAGTAATATTTTCACAAGAAAGTTATTTTACAGACCACGAAATCTCTAAAGGTCAGCACAACGGATTTCAGATCTAATTTCTTCCAAAGAAAAATCATTTCACTAATCAATACTTGTTCGTTTTGCCTAAAATTTTAGTATGTTGTTACTCAAGGTGTTCTCTACAACTTTTATGAAGAGATAGAAACAATATTCCAACTAAAATGTCACATGCAGCACACAAACTCATGGATGGTCGGACTGGTCTTTCCAGAAACAGCATGCTAGACCAATGAATCTCTCTTCAAAGCTCCGAAATTTCGTCCCATCTACCACAACCAAGACTTACCATCTGCTATACACACAACACAGCAATGCAAGGGGTAGGTTTTAGGACTTCACTTGCCTTAAACTTGAACACAAACAGCAACAAGGACGGCGGGCAAAGTGGCGAACGGACGGCGGCAAGCTAGGCGGACGATCCTCCTCCTTCCTCTTGCACGCCCGCTTCCTCTCTCTCGGTTTCCCTTTCTCTCCTAGACGACACACACACACACACACACACACACACACACTCTCTCTCTCTCTCTCTCTCTCTCTCTCTCTCTCTCTCGGTCGATTCCCCTTCATCAATTCGCTCCCTCTCTTTAGCTTTCTTCCCTTACAATCATTTGCAATCATTTGATTGCATGAAGCCGCCCAAGAAAGCCAATGAGGGCAGCCACACTTGGCTTCTCCTCCATGCCACTTGGCAAATCACATGCAAGGGTTTATGGGCTTCTATGCTGGGTTGGCCTTGGGCCTTCATGGGTCGGTCGAATAGGGGGCTGGCATGGGCTGGTTGGATAGTTTTTGGGCCTAAAAATCAGCCCACCCTCTCCTATTCCTATTCCATTTAATCCTCATTTAAATTAACACCTAATTTCAACTTATAAGCCCACAAAATTTTGTAATTTAAATCAGTAAAATTCTACTTATAAAGTGTACCACCAAGAATAAGATTTCTATATTAATTTGCACCTTAATAACATCCTTGGGTCACTTGTAGACACATCTCCATCCAAACAATCGTCCATTACAATACTTGGCCTTAAATTAATTGAAATTCATTAATTCAATGGCTAATACAAAATCAAATTGCACTTCCATTATCTAATCATGGTTCATGGTACTCCAGAGGTTGTCACGAGATTTTAGGATGCCACAAACATGATTTAATCAACTCCTAAGATGCGATTGTTTCGTAGAAAATATTCTCCTTATTTTCTAGTGCTTGATTTTCTTAGGAAAATGAGTCGGCGAGAAAATATTTTTCTATCAAAATTTAAATTCAGAAAAATAATTTCCCCTTTGAAAGGACTAGAAAATGTTTTGCCAAATATTTCCTAGTCTATAAGTCCTTGGTTAATGAAACTTTTATACTTACAATGACAATATTTAAAAGAAATTCAGATTTTTAACTAATTTTTATTTTTTAATTAATTAATTATTATTAATTTTCTTTTCTTCTTTTCCTTTCTCTTTCTTCCTTTGTTGGCCGCATGCCTCGGCAACAACTAGCAGCCCAGTGATGGCCATGATGTAGGCTAGTGAGCTTGAGGCTTTGTTGATCCAAGTGATCTAGGTGAGCTCACATCTTGGTTGAGGCTGCCGAGCTCGGAGCTCACCAAATCCAAGCTTCTTGCCTATGCCTATCATTGACTGTGGAGGAAATCAGAAAAAGAAAAGGAAAGAAAATTAGTAAATAATAAAAATTTGATTTTTAAAGAGAAAAAGTAAAAATAAATTCAAAATTCAAAATTTTAAAATAAAAAATTCAAAAATTTGATTTTTTCCTCAAATAAAGTCATAAGATTGAAATCATTTTCCAATGATGTTCAAACATTAGAAAATGTTATTGATTATATGTCATCAAACAAAGGGAAATGTCTTGTTTTTCCAGAAAGCCATTCTCTAGAAAAATAATAATATTTTTCGGTGTTTGGCTGAAATTTGAAAATCAACTAGAAAATATTTTCTGTCACTCGATATGAAATTTTCATTTGATTTCCTCTATGCATTCCTTTCAGTATTTTTTATATTTAAATCGAATTTTTTATTTTTTTTATTTTTCTTTTCCTCCTCCTTCAATCAATCGTTGGCCACACCGTGGTTGGTGATCTCGCCGAAGGTGAGTTTGAGGTCGCTTGTGGCCGCGATCGCCGAGAAAGAAGGAAAAAAAGAAAGAAAGAAAGAAATAGAGAAAAAAGAAAAATAAGAAAAAAGAAAGTAGTAGGGGCTAATAGGGAGAGATAAGAGAGAATGAGTGACGAAAATATTTTTCCCTACTTAAAAAGCGTAACACATTTTCTCTATTTAAAAGACTTTTTCCCATTGAAGCAAAATGTTTTCCCTAGCTAGTTTATTTTTTACAAAACGAATGTCTAAAAATCAGGGAAAGTTTTTCTTGGAAATTGTTTTCTGTGAAACGAACAGATTAGCTAAGTATGCATATTTTGTAGGGGTGATCGGGTCTTGGGTAGGTAGGTTCCAAACATGGACCCTAAACCCGACCCTATTATAATCGGTTCCCCTTATCTAAATCATGTATCTAACCCTGTTTGCATTGGATCATGTACCCAACCCATCATATTTTTTTTTTTTTCGGTCTGGTTCTAGGGTCAATCTTATTTCCACCAGAACCTATTTTGCAACCGTCCGATATTCTATACAACTTCGAATTTTACATTAGTACATGAGAAAACAACGCAATCCTCCTCATTTTTTTTTTTGAAACATTAAGTACTTGTAATCAATAAGTATATAAAATTTTTGATTAAACAAAAAACTAAGGATCAATTTCAACTGGAACCGATTCCCAACCCTATTTTCCGAGTGGGCCGGTTCCATATACTCGGTTTGGTTGCATACCTCTAATATTTTGTAAAAATAAAATAATAAATAATATAAAAGAACAAAAAATAATATAAATAATAAATAAAAGGAAGAATAAAAAAATAGAAATAGAAATCTGTGCATTGGAAGTTCTAAAACTTATTACGAAAATGCAATTGACTTCTAAAACTTATAAAAAGTGTGATTAATTTTTAAAACTTGTTGAATTGGTATAATTAAGTGTTATCATTAATTTCATCCATTTAGACAAATAAAAGCTAACGTGATTTTTTTTTAAAAAAAATATTTTCTCCCTCTTATGTGGCTGAAACATGAAGCACAAGGCTAAAAAGGCTAAAACAGCACAAGCCCTCACCCAACCATGGTGACCCTCGGCAAGGGTTGCTAGCCTTGCCAATGCCTATTGGCCCTTTCCGATGACGGGGGCAACGAACTCCTTGCCTTTAGCTCCTCCCCTCCCTTTGTTTTGTTTTTTTTTTTTAAATTAATATTTTGGTTAAATAAAATAGAATTTAATCCACATCATCGTCACATTGGAAGAGAAAATATTTAAAAAAGTCATAACATCATTTTTCGTTAATCTAAATAGATGGAGTTAATGGAAGGACTTAAGCCAATCGCTAGGTCTAGCCCATTTTAATTTGGTTCAAGAACCCTGTGGACTTCAGCCCAAAGCTCCTTCGATGATACTTCGCCAGTGCCTATCTTTGTCGCTGGCGCCTCTAGGACCATAAGGACCAGCACTTGAGAATTCCTCCCTCCAAGAGAATCCAAACGTTGAAATTTCTCATCTTTCTTGTCAATGAAAGCTAGACATAATGTTATTCTTACATTTTACCAAAAAAAAAAAAAAAAAAGCTAGACATAACATATGTACTTGTGGATGGACACTAATAGCTTAAACATAAGGCAAATGACTGATGGCGCATCAACAGGACAAAAGACAAAACCTAAACATTAGTAAAGTACTATAACCAAAATTATATATTAGTAAAGTGCAATGGTGCTTTACTTTTTGACAATAAACAAAAAAATTATCCAACAAGTGCTACACCCATTATAATTTTATCAATTTAGTTATAAACTTTTCAATTGTACCAATTAAATTATAAACATTCTTACTTTTTGTCAGTTGAGTCCATCCAATCAATTATGATTGGAACTTGCCGATGTGGACAATTTCTAATAATATTTTAATATTTATAAGAATTTTTTATATTTATTTTCCTTTTTTTCCTATCTTGACGAGGTTATGATGGCTTCACCTAGGGCCTACGCAGCCTTGTTGGCCATGAGCGAGGCTATAGTGGCTAGCGAGGTTTGTCAGTGACCCTCGCCAACATGTACAAAAAGCCAAAGAAAAAAAGGAAAATAATATGAAAATTAAAAAAAAAATTAAAATTTGAATATTATTAAAATTGTTCATATTAGCGCAAGTCGGAGTCAATTAAGAAGGCCAATCTCCATGTTAGCGAATTCTAGCCAAAATTGGTTAGATGGATTTGATTGGTAAAAAGTGAAAAAAGTTGAAGTTGAAAGATTTAAGATTTAATTAATAAAAGTATAATAGATTTAGACTTTTTTTGAATAATTTTCCAGCAATAAAACCCGGGACAAGTTTTGCCAGTCAATGAAACGGATTCTATACATGAAGAGCAATCAATGAATGATTGAGCATGTGCAAATGATTCACGACGCGTGGATGTCGATCGGGACATTAGTTATCAGTTTGTTTTGAAAATGTATGCTCAATATATCAATGGACAGGTAATGGTGGCTGTACTTCTGCACTTAAACCTTCGATTTTTTTTTCATCAATCATGTGGTGCAATTGAGGTAGGGTGGGCAATTCAGACCCAAGTTGTTCGCATAACATGAGTACAGTGTGAAGCAAATTGCCAAATCCATTGAGAAAATGTGACCATGACACGACAATATACGTTAAATTTGCGCATTAAATTTGGTCATGTTTGTGGCCCTGAGATACCTGTTTGTCCTCCTGGTACATCTAGTGCTATTTCTTCCATCCCAGCCAACCCTGCTAGTGACATATCTCGGCCTGATGATAATGCTTAGTGAGCTTGGGTAGATGAAGGGTGGAAGGTGGTTCGGGGAAAACAGGGCACCCGTGCTGGTGTTTCTTTGCTTGTCTCCGCTATTGATCCTCCTTAGAACTTGGTTATTCCTACTAAGGGTGTTATTCCTAGCCTACAAGAGGCTGGACCCTCCCTGTCGATGAACCTTAACATCCCCTGCATGTGGGTGGTTACCTCATCTGTTTCTAAGGATGATTCGAATGTTGAGACCTCTGTTGCTAGATCCGAATTTGAAGAAGATAGGTTGATTGTTGTTTCCTCGGTTCCGTTAAATCTGTCTCCCCCTACTGAACAAGTTTGATCGCCGTCCCATGTCCATCAGCCAAGTGAAGTACAACCAACCCCCTTTGATAGTAACGCTCCGGGTAGCCCCAAACCGAAAACTACCTCGAAGAAAAAGCGAGGTAAAAAGTAAGTCCCCTACCATCTTGTAAATATGTATATAGCTACTGGGAATATAAGAGAATTGGGTGCTCTTGTTAAACAGATTGAGATCCGTAACCTCATTAAAGTCAATAGCCTAAGTTGTTTGGGCATTTTGGAAATGAAGGCCTCTCCCATTTTGTTTCCTTTGTTATCTCATGACCTTGTGCGCGGTTGAGTTTGGATTGCTAACTACGAGCACTTTGACAAAGGGAGGATTTGGATTGGATGTAATCCTAAGGCTGCTGAGTTTACCTCCCTCTCTTCCTCCCATCAAGTCATTTATGGGCATTTGAAATGTCTCTTTTCGATGAAGCTTTTTACCTTTCAGTTGTATATGTTGAGCATACATTTGTGCATAGGTGTCCTCTATGGCAAGACTTGATTCAAACCAATGGTTCTCGTACTGCTTCTTCTTGGCTGGTCTCGGGTGATTTTAATGCCATTAGGTTTCCCTCGAATAGGTTCGGCAGCCTCTCCACCTGGTTACCATCTTATGATGAGTTTGGAACCTGCTTACTTCAAGTGGAGCTTGAGGATCTCCGATATACTAGTTGTAGATTTACCTGGGCTACCTCCTCTGGTGAAAATCGCAAGTAGAGGAAAATTGATCGAGTGCTCATCAATTCTTGCTGGAATAGTGCATTTTCCTTCTCCGAAGCCTCGTTTCTTCCGGCCGGCATTTTAGATCACTCTCCAATAGTGGTTAGAATCTTCCTTACTCCTAAGACGAAGAAGCCTTTCAAATTTTTTAACTTTTGGATGCAACATCCATCTTTTACTCAGTTAGTCCGCCAAGCTTGGGACTCGCCGGTTAGGGGTACAGCCATATACACCCTCTATGTTAAGTTGAAGCTGCTTAAGGCTAAGCTCAAGAGCCTTAACAAAGAATCATTTTCAGACATCTTTGCTAGAACTATGAAGGCTTGTAATGCTTTAATTGCGACACAAGAAGCCCTCCATTTGGATCCATTTAACTTGGAGCTTGCAACCTGTGAGCGAGAATGCATCAACTCTTTCACGGATCTACGTCTATAGGAAGAAAGCTTCTACAAGCAGAAGTCTTGGGTTAAATGGCTTGAAGGTGATCTTAAAACCAAATTCTTTCACCATTCGGTGAACAAGAGGCATCTCCTCAATAGAATCGTATCTCTAAGGGATGATGCGGGGAATAAAGTTCAAGACCCTCCTCAAGTCCGACAACTTGTGGTCTCTCATTTTCGAGACCTTTTGGCCTCCATTACTCTTCCTAATATGCCTTGAGTTTAGGATGTTTCATCGGTTATCTCTTGGGTTCTCGACAACAGCCAGGTTCTCAACCTCTCAAGGCCTGTTTCTAATGCGGAAATTCGTGAGTCCTTATTCTCCATTTCAACTAGTAAAGCACTAGGCCTCGATGGCTTTGGCGTGGAATTCTTTAAGCATTGCTGGGATGTTGTTGGCCTTTTGGTTACTAGTGCGGTTAGTGATTTCTTCACTACTAGAAAGCTCCTCAAGGAATCTAACAACACTATTCTCACCCTTGTGTTGAAATGCCCAAATGCTACTATAGTAAATGACTTCAGGCCGATTGCTTGTTGCAACACGATATACAAATGCATTACAAAGATTATTGCCAACTTTATGGTTGTTGTCATGCCTTCTGTCATCAGTACTGCTCAAATGGCTTTGTTAAAGGAAAACGGATTAGTGACAACATATTTATAGCTCAGGAGCTTTTTGCGGGGTTCCACCTCAAGCCACATAAGCCTAGGTGCGCCATCAAAGTTGATTTATGTAAAGCTTATGATACTCTCAGTTGGGATTTTCTCTAGGTAACGCTTCAAGCTTTTCGCTTTCCCCTCCATTTTATTAACCTTATTATGAGCTATGTTCGGTCGTCTTATTTCTCGGTCTCTCTTAATGGTGAACTCCATGGATTCTTCCCTATTGGTAGAGGCATTAGACAAGGAGATCCCATGTCACCCTACCTCTTCATGTTTGTCATGAAAGTTTTTACAGGCATCCTCATTAAGCAAACCGGTCTACCATCATTCCAATTTTTTTGGAGATGCAAGCCGATTAGACTTACCCATTTGTTTTTTTGCGGATGATGTGCTGCTATTTGCGGATGCGTCTATACTAGGCCTTTCTCTTCTCAAGGCAAGGTTGGATAGTTTTTCCGCATGGTCTGGCTTCCAACCAAATCTACATAAGAGTGAGATTTATTTCTCAGGGGTCTCCCCTGAATCTCGCAGCGATTTCATCTCTCTATTTGGTTTCCAAGAGGGATCCATGCCTTTCCGATATTTGGGGATTCTTGTTCTTTCTTCTAGACTTCATAAAGTTGATTGTGCTACACTGGTTAATCTGATCACTTCAAGGGTACAATCTTGGACACGGCGTTTTCTCTCGTTTGTAGGTTGCCTACAACTGATTAGGTCAATGCTCCATTCCGTTCAAGCCTATTGGGCGAATGTCTTCATTCTTCCTAGATCGATTATGGATGATATTGAGCTGATTTTGAGACATTTCTTATGGAAGGGCCCGGACCTTGGCAGGGGTAGTGCTAAGGTCGCTTGGACTAATGTTTGCCTCCCAAAATCTGAAGGGGGCTTAGGTACCCGAAAACTCAGGGAAAGCAACACTGCTGCCATGCTAAAACACATTAAGTTGTTATTTACAGATAAAGAATCCCTTTGGTGCAGATGGATACACTCTATCTTCTTGAAAAATGTTAATTTTTGGCTAGCATCTAAATCTACCTCTTGCTCTTGGTCTTGGAAAAAAATCCTGGACCTTTGTGTGGAGTTTTGCAAGTGCTTTTGCTAGCAAGTTGGAAATGGCTGCTCCACTTCCTTCTGGTACGACAACTGGCACCTCAAAGGGCCGCTAAACTTATTATTTTCCAATGTAGACATTTACCGTTCTCGGTTACCCAAAGAAGCTACGGTCGCTAACTTTTTCTCCTATCCTGACCCATCTTCGGGTGTTCTGGATGTGGTTGCCTCCTAGGATGATCCCCTACCTGAACTTAATGATGAAGATGATCGTTTTCTTTGGTTGGGCAGCTCGAATGGCACTTTTTCTGCAGTGTCTGCTTGGGACACTCTTTGGCCAACTAGCCATCCGGTACAGTGGGTGCCCTTCATTTGGAACAATTCATTGGTTCCCTGCTACCAATTCCTGCTATGGTTGATTATAAAAAATAGACTACCGACTCAGGTTCTTCTCCTTACCTATGGTAGAATACCGGATGTGAACTATGCCTTCTGCTCCTATCAGCCAGATTCAATTGATCACTTGTTTTTTGGATGCCCCATTCCTGCTGCCTTAGCCACTTTTTGGGCCGCAAGATTTAATTATGCTTGGCAAAATAAATCTTGGAAGGAAAACTTGCTTTGGGCAATCAAATCTCTCTCAAGACCCTCCTTCCACTCTTCTCTTGATTGCTTTGCATTTGCTGCTTTATGCAACATCACTTGAAAGGAGCGTAACCATATACTATTCCGAGGTAGACCTCATTCCCTTTTGGCCATGAAAAGGCGCATTGAACAATTTATAAAGGACAAAGCCTTGTCTTTCCATCAAGTCCCTCCCACTGTGGCTAATAGGAGATTGTTGTGAAGTTGGTTGCTCAACCCCTCCATTTTGGTGAGCTAATCACCTTGTTAGTTGACTGGTTTTTTTTAGTACTTGGCTTCCGAGACAGCCTCATTACCAACCTTAGAGCCGTGCTTGGTTTCTTTTGTTGGTAGTGCTTTCTCATTGCTATTTGTATTGGTTTAGACTTGCTGGTTCTGTGCCATTGTTTGGCTTTATTCTTTCCCTTGCCCTTGGCTTGGTTACCTTTTACCTTGGCCCCGTTTCACTCGCTCTGACTTGTTGTCTTCGTGAGTGCAAGTTTCTAGGACCGAGTTTGTGCTGTATAGCTATATATATCTCCTTTGGTTTTAAGTCAATATATTTCTTACCTTTCACCAAAAGAAAAGAAAAATCTTTCATCGTTATAATTATATAACTTATAGAATCAACACAAACTACAAGTGCAATTATGATATGGTACTATGAACATTTAAAGGCCTATCCGTTTCATGAGTCCGATGCTTAAGGGATCAAATTGGTTATTCATGAAAACCTTAGTATGAACTATCATATAAAGTTTGTGGCAACATTCAGTTGTGATGTGGAAATAAGAAGTTGTGTTTGAGAAGTAACTTTGGAAGTTACATTTCTAGAAAGCATCCTATTGATCAAGGCATTTGTCAGAAATTATTTAAGCCCAATGGTATCTTAATTTAGTCCTAGACTATTTGAGCTTGCAATTCGATTGCTTCACCTTACCATTTGCTAACTCCCCCAGGTGCAAATCCTCGTAAATCACCATGGACTTGAATGTTGAGGAAATTACCAAAAAATTCTTATTATTTATGGAATTTATATCAATTCGATTCTAAACCTTTCAACTTTTTAATTGAGTCTTAAAACCTTTTGACATATAGTCATTCTGATTGATTTTCGTCAAAAAATAATGACATGAATGCCGATCGTCCTATATTGGCATGACAATTGTCAAAATTAAAAGGTTTATAATTGAACCGACAAAAGTACATTAGATTTAGGACTTCCTTTGTAATTTTCTAGGATAATGACAAAAATAGTCCTCAAACTTTAGCCCAACATGTAATATAATCCATGAACTTTAAATTTATTTAATGTGATCTTTGGATTTTGATACCTATTTAATTTAGTCATTGACTGTATTAAAATGTTAAATGTTGTCCTTGAACTAAATTAGTCATGTACTAAAATTTTAGGGTTCACATTGAACAAATTAAAAATTCAATGGCGATATTGCATATTGAATAAAAGTTTGAAGATCATATTGAACAAATTTAAAGTTCAAGGATCACATTACATATTGGCCAAATTCAATAACAATTTACATCATTTATCCTAATTTTCTCCTTAAACGCTAAATGGTTCACAAATGCTCTCTTGTTGAGCATTATGAAGCCAAAACTACAAATACACATCCAAGAATTGAGCTTGAAAAGCCAAATCAATTGGCTCTCGTTAAAATCAAGGGTTAATGTCACGAAATACCCCAGATTGGTGCACTTGCGACAAACTTACTCCAAGCTAAGTTTTTTACTACAAAAACCTCAAAGTGATGTACTCGTGACAAATTCACTTTTTCGTTAAGTTTCATTATTTTATTATTTTTTATGACTTGGGAACCCCCATACAGCCAGCAGTCAGCGAGGTAAACCCAGGGTGATGCTAACGGAGGACCCACCACCCCGACGTCACACTTAAGATCCCATGCGGCCAGTAGAATTCGAACTCCTCTCCTCCTCGCAAAGGATCATGGGAGCCTTATCCAACTGGGTCACCGCAGGCGGTGGTAAGTTTCGTTAAATTTTATTATCAAATTACTGAGTTAGATAACACGTGATAGTTGACGGGTGTATTAGTTTGAAGTTTATCCTTTGATTGTTACAAATGTACTAAGTTGTGGTTTTTGGTGATCAAAAAATTTATTTAAGTTAAATTTGTCACATGTGTGCTAGTTTAGAGTTTTTGGTATTCAAAAAATTAATATAGAATAAATTTATCATATGTATATTAATTTAGAATTTTTTGTGTTATTAATCCTTAAATGAAATTATAGACTACTGACTTCGGACTTTTCAATTGATTTTCGACCATTTGACTATTGAAACACCTTTGTTTTTAAGTAAAGCAAGATTTAGGTTACAACAGTCCCGTCGGATGCCGAAGTTACGTTTAATAGCCACATAGGAGGTGGAAAATTCAAATTAAAGTCACGTTCGATATTTCCGTTATTCAAAACAGAGGAAGCCGATGGCACGTTTTGGATGTATTTCATAAGTAGCATTATTTGAAAGATTTAAAATTTAACTGCACTATTATTACATAAAAAAAAGTCGTAAATTTATTACATTTGTTCTAATTCAGTTTTCAATATTTTAATTAGACCAATTTAGTCTTACATCTTTTACATTTGTGTTAATTGAGTCTATTTGGTAATTTTATTGGAAATTACTAACGTGGATGCCGACGTCCTATGTGATGTGATTGGCGCTAATGTGGACAAAATTAAAAAAATTTAATACTTTTTTCTATTTTTTTCCTTTGTGGCTGGTAGTGAGGGTGGCCCTCACTTGACTACGAAGGTCAAGCTCTCGCCATCTTCAGGAGGGCAGCCCTTGCCAAAGGCCATAAAGTTTGGCCAAGGGTTGTCCTCATTGGATTTGGTGAGGGCGTGACCCTTGCTGGCCACATTAAAACAAAAGAAAAATAGTAAAATACTACAAAATTTGTTGACGTCAACGTTGGTTGTGTTATATAAAATGGCAAGCATTCACCTTAGTAATTTCCAATGAAAAGTGGTCGAGTAGATTGAATAGACACAAATGTAAAAATTTTAAAATTAAATTGTCCAATTGAAAAGTTAAGTATTGAATTGATATGAATGCAACATAGTTATGATTATTTTGATATTTTCCTCATTTTAGGACGTCTGATACACTTATTCTAACAAAAAAGAAAGTTAAGATGACTGCTCATCTAATAAATTTATTCAAGACATTAGGATAAGCACATCTAACGGGTCAATTAAGAATTCCAAAGTCTCTTCTTGCATAAAGCACATCGTCTGAGTCTCCCCGCTCCCAATCGATCATTATTTTAGACCCCCAATAATCGAATGTAAAGCGCCATAGATGCGTCCATAGGTTCCCCATTCATTGCATCGGAAACCTCAGCCAACGAACAAAAGAAGACAGTGACGCCCCCAGTCTGGAAAGAATAAAAACAATGGCGTTTTGAAATTTTCAACGACCTCGTTCATCAATATGATGTGCCAAGAGCCAGAAGGAAGATGAGCGTGCGCCAGCTTCGCATGAAAGCAACCTTTGACTATGGCGAGACTCATGTTTTGTCTGGGACTCCTCCCGATTTGAAAACTCTTTCTTCAGATTTGTACGAAAACCCAAGTTGCTCGGATGTCTATCGGCAAGAGTACGTCATGTCTCGAGGCTGGCATGCATTAAGGATTAGCAGGCCAACTAGCCATCAACCCAATCATCCAAGCCGGCTTCTTATATATATATATATATATTATAATGTTCGGAGCCATCTTTTAAATTCGGGGTCCATCCTTTAAATGAGTATAATTAAGAATAAAGTATAGATTATGGTCATGGAAATTGATTATCTATGACGTGCTACCTAAAAGATCTCTTACTTTTATGTAGTGGATATTCGATTTTTGAAGTTCATATCTCTATTCTTGGCATGCGTTTAGTGTGTGTGAAGGATTTAGTTCCTGTTTATATTGCGGGTAAATATTAAGAAATGCCTCGTGGTGACCTATTATGTAAGATTTCATAGTAAGCCGATGATCAATTAGTAGATTTGTCGTGTTCTTTTTGCCATATTGGAGTAACCCTTTGTCCCAAAATAGGAAACAGGCCAACAATATACTTAAATACCTATTTCTTCACACTTCTCCTCAGGTAAGCCGGTTTATACATGCACAAGATTAGTAAAGGAAGCAGCGTAAGCTACGAAACGAGAAAGCAGACGGGAATAACAGGAATAATGAGTAGGGCTAAATTGAGTGGCCGCGCTAGAGTTGAACTCTTAATCATGCTTCGATACCATGTTAGAGTATTTCGTCTGTCAATAAAATTTATCTGCAAGGAAAGAGGCCAATAATGTACTTATAGCATATTTCTTGACATGCCAAACATATTTTTCGGTATGCAATTGTTTAATTTGTGATGAGAAAGCAGGTCAATAAAGCAGGTATTTTCTATAGAGACCGTGTAATTGACCAAATCATATCGACTGTTAATGTGATTGAGGACATGACAGCTTATCTAGTTGTATGAATTGTTATGTTCTTAAATTAGGTGAGCTATCTAATTAAAATATAATATTCCTTAAATTAACATTTGGATGAGCTTATAGCAGCAGTAGTTTCAGATAATTGGCCTCCGATCTTGTCACACCAAAGTAGCGCACTACATCAAGAAGGAACAAAAAAAAAAAAACTTCGTTTTATATTGAAAAAGTTACAGATTTTGTCCCCCGATGTTTCATTATTTATGAATTACACCCACTAAACATATAGCTCTTACTAATTTTTCGGCTCCTATTACCTTCTATTATGGATGGGGATGAACTTAAAAAAATTCACCAAGACTTGAGTTGGTTTATCTCGCAACTGGTTTGGAATAGAAACGAGATTTTGGTCAATCTTCGAGGTTTGATGGGCTTGAACGCACATCCTTAGTGACCCCTTTGCCCCCCTCCTCCTCCCAAACATGGTCTAAAAAGTGCAATCGGCGAGACATGGCAAAATCGAAAGAGCAAAACATACTGTGGTTTAGTGGTCAAGGCATGGAGCAGGTACAAAGTGCCAAATAAGTAATGCTCGAATGCTATGCATGAATTTCTGCATATTTTACGTCCCCTGTTGCAAATCGAAGAAAATTGAGGGGCCAATATATAAATAAAATGAACTTTTTGTCTAGAAGCGGATGTCGGAGGGCGGTGAATCCAATCTATTGACGTCAAGCTAACCCTGAAATGAGGAGGCCCAGGACAGCTGTGAATCTTTTCCTAGCTTCTTCCTCTCACCACTCCTCCTCTAGGACAGCGCACGTCCTCTCCATTTTCCTTAGCTGTCCCTGGTCCCCTCGGCCCGCTCTCACCAAATCCAGGTCAACCCCTTTCCCTCTAGGCATCCACTTTTTCTTCCCCAACCACTTCCTCCACTTGCAGGGGCGAGCACCGCCTCCCATTCCATCGGGAAATCGAAACGAACCGGCCGGTTCAAGTAAGGCCGGTTCAAGTAAGAACTGATTCCACCGATTCAGTTTCTAGGTTGAGCAAGAGATTTTTTCTTACGCATATGAAAAATCGCAACATAAACGGGTAATAATATGATCACTTAACCAACATATGTTTTTGTAGTGAAACTGGTGCAATATTAATGTTTTATTTTAAATTTTTGATTTTTTTAAAACAAAAATCGAGCTGGTTGTTGGGCAGAGCCGAACCGGTTTTGAGCTAGGAGTCACAGTGTCAGCTCTTGATTGTAGGCCAGAAACCGACACATTCGGGAGCCAATTTGCCCTTACATTTCCGTACAGTGCATTGCCTTTCGCGTGGCCTTGTCCATATCCCCCGACCACATTTCATCCAAGAGAAAATGCACAACTTGACTTTAGTATCATCTTGTAAGATACAGCTTAAAAGCTTTAACTTGATTGAAGGCTTGGCATGGCCCAGTGTACTTGCCAATGGAGTGTTGAAGGGGGCCTGCTATGGTGGCCTCTTGATGGCCTCAAAAAGCTAAGGAGCATAAGTTTTTGAAAGTTAGATGTTGAAGTCGTTGTACATAACTAAATCGATTATTCCATCAGTATATCGAACTAATTTACGATCGCAGGTCAATTATGGAGGATAGTTTGGAGTCACGAATCTGCATAGATCCCCAAGGACAATTATTGTGCGGATAGACTCGCCATGAGCGACTTCGCCATAAGCCTTTCACTTCCATTTGCTTTTGTTCCATTGATTAGGTCGGCTATTTCTACTATGGAGACTTTACTGTTGCGGGAGCTTGTTTTCCTCATGCAATTAGTTCTACGTAATATCACACTTTTAGACATTTGGCTTTTAGCATATGCTTTCAGAGTTTTGGCAGCGACTGACATCTAGTAGCAAAAACTCGATTGCTGTAACATCAATGTCGCCATAAGCTTTAGTGACGATTATAGCAATCACCAGTACAGAGTATTGCAATCGCCACCGACAATCTCAAAATACAGCAGCGATTATCACAGCAATCGCAATCATCACTAATCATCCTCTAATCATTGTTTTGATTATCGTTGTTGTTGGCGTTGGTATTGATGTTGCTGTTGCTGTTGATGTACACCCATAAAATAATCTTATACACCAAAAATATTGGCTAGAAATATATTCCTTTTGTTATTCAATAACATCTCAAACTTGAAGTACCAGCAACTGCAGAATTTCCTCTTATACACATAATCTGAGAGCCACAAAAATCAATTAGCATTCAAGGTATGGCGATCGAATAGCAAAGAAGTTTCTAAGTGACACGGCCGACGGTTGTTTTATGGCCAACCTAGTTTCAGGCCAAGTAAAATGCAAGATCTACAAAACTGCAGTAACTAGAATCAGTCACGTAGTGCATGGTTAATATATCAGCTTAATAACTTGCTTTGAAAAACCAAAAATTTAGAACACCATTTTTCTCCTATGATGCACAATCACATTCACTCCCTCTCCTGGAAATGGATTGAAAGAGCAGAGGAGGAAGAGAACAGTGTGTCCCTAAGCATGCATGATTCCATTTTCATGTGCAAAAGGGCAAGTCATATTACAAGATAAAGCGGTTCCCATGGCCCTGAAGAAGTTCGTTGTCACCTCAACTTGTCAATTACACAAAAAAAGAAAAGCAAAAAAAAAGCATGCAATAACAAGCCTGTACAGTATGGTTGACGGCACGTGCCGATGTTACATGCTACAAAATACAAAACTCCGAGATGACACTGATAAGTTCGACTGGTTTCTTACGTTGGCCTATGAGATTGTTGGATATTTAATAACTTGAATTGGACTCACAAGCCTGAACAGTCTGGTTGATGTCACGTGCCGATGTTACATGCCACAAAATACAAAACTCTGAGATGACACTGATAAGTTCGACTGGCTTCTTACGTTGGCCTATGAGATTGAATTTCACTCATCTAAATAAAATTTCCTCCTAATAGAAAAGGTACTAATTTTGACTTAATGATATGAAATATACGCTTAAATTATTAGGTGGATGATGTGATGGTACTGAAATAATCTCTTTAATATATTCGCGGGTTTCAATTGTAAGCACGCCCCAATCACATAATGGTCTTTCCTTACAAAAAAAAAAAAAAAAAAAAAAAAAATCCTTACCAAAGAATCACATAATGGTCCTCAAATTTTGTTTTCCTTTGGACAGACAAAGATCAAAACCCCCTCAATAATCCATAGGAGATGGACCCTATGATGCTTACCAACTCTCTCTCCTCTCGATTCCACTATAAATATGCGTCCCTCCCCATCATTTCCATGCAGTCCAGCGGCACACCCAATTGGCCAATTCCTCTCCTTAATTTCAAAAAGCCATGACTTTTCAAGGCATCCTTTCGAATAAGATGGCCATGGCACTGGTTGCCCTTGGCTTCTTGGTGGCGGCCGCGGCAGCCTCCGGCGACTTCAACAAGGACTTCGACATCACGTGGGGTGACGGCCGTGCGCAGATACCCAGCGGCGGCCGGCTCCTCACGCTGTCCCTGGACAAGACGTCGGGGTCGGGCTTCCGGTCCAAGAAGCAGTACTTGTTCGGGAAGATTGACATGCAGCTCAAACTCGTGCCTGGGAACTCCGCCGGCACCGTCACCGCTTATTACGTACGCCCATGAATCCCATGCCTCTCGATTTTGCAAGTTCGTGTTTTGTTCACATAATTTAAACAACTTTACTTGGCCAATCTCCGTGGTCAATTTATGCGAGTTGTCCCATCCACATCGAATAGGACATCGTCATCGTTCCAAGGGCGACAGGATGTGATCTCTAAAACCTTTTTTTTTTTGGCTTTTTGCAGCTTTCTTCTTTGGGTTCTGCGCACGACGAAATCGACTTCGAGTTTCTCGGTAACCTGAGCGGCGACCCGTACACCCTCCATACGAACGTGTTCACGCAAGGAAAAGGAAACAGAGAACAGCAGTTCCATCTCTGGTTCGACCCCACCAAGGACTTCCACACCTACTCCATCCTGTGGAACCCTCAAAGCATCATGTAGCCAACACAGTTCTCGCCCTTTATCAAAATGAAACTAATTACAGATGAGTTTCAGTTCCTAATTTGCTGATTATTCTCGTGCAGCTTCTCTGTCGATGGAACGCCCATAAGAGAGTTCAAGAACCTCGAGTCGAAGGGCGTCGCGTTCCCGAAGAGCCAGGCGATGTGGTTATACTCGAGCCTGTGGAACGCCGATGACTGGGCCACGAGGGGCGGGCTGGTGAAGACGGACTGGACGCAGGCCCCGTTCACGGCCTCCTACCGGGGCTTCAATGATGAGCAGGCCTGCGTCGGGTCGTCGGGATCCTCCTCGTGTTCCTCCTCCTCCAGCGACAAGTCTTGGCTATCACAGTCACTCGACGCCACAGGCCAACAGAGAATCAAGTGGGTGCAGAAGAATTACATGATATACAACTACTGCGCCGACACCAAGCGCTTCTCGCAAGGATTCCCTCCCGAATGCTCTCTTTCTTAGAAGAAGGAAAAGAACACATGCAATATGATCACCAACTTTTTTCCGTTTTTCTTAGGAACTCAGTCCTTTCTTTCGTTTATATCGAAGTAGTCCCTCTTCAAATTGGCTTGAACTGTTGAATAATATAAAAAAGAAGAAAAGAAACTAGGCTTGAATCGTTCTTACCCTCGTTGTCTTTGCCAAGCAAGTGCTTTATCAGTGAGCTTGTACCTTGTGACTTCTTCAATAATAGCGACGGTATGGATTTCGTGCACATTTTTTGTATTCTAGTGAAATTCAATGGATATTTTATACTCTTCAAAATCTTCCTGCCTCTTGTGTGTAGATTTGCTTTAACAAATAAGAAATAAGTACATTGAAATACTAAAACCTATCAGAAA
The DNA here is from genome assembly GCA_017140475.1 of Eucalyptus fibrosa. Classification (NCBI taxonomy): domain Eukaryota; kingdom Viridiplantae; phylum Streptophyta; class Magnoliopsida; order Myrtales; family Myrtaceae; genus Eucalyptus; species Eucalyptus fibrosa. The sequence continues at coordinate 20,795,879 of CM029512.1, forward strand.
AGTGTAATTGAGTCATAAAAATTGTTAAAATGATTCAATCAATTCCTTACGTTGATTAGAATCAATTACACTTTCGTAACAAATTTTAGAATTTAACTTCAATTTTTTAGAGTTAAAATTTAATCGCATTTTCGTGGTAAGTTTTAGAGCTTCTGTGTACTTATCTCAATAAATAATTATGTAGAAAGCAATGGAAGGTGAAGAAGGTAGGAAGAAAGGATTTTAGTTTAGCGTAAGGGCAACGACAGAGAATTTCTCACGAGGCTGTTGAGACCACACACATCATTTGTCAAAATGAGCAATCGGAAGCATCTTTCATTTGGTCAAAGGGGCACGACTTTTCCTTCCATTCGAATCATCGTTTCTCTTTGTCCTGTCACGTCCTTCTTTAATGTTCCAGCTTGATGAAAGATACTTTCTACATCAAATGCAAATATATTCAGTTGGGAACAAACACCATGCCTTGTCGTAAGCATTATAAAGTCATTATAAAATAGATAGCTTGATGTAGCATCTAATTATGGTAACCACTATCCAAGATGCATCCTCATTTATATCTTCTAATATTTCGGCCGGCTAAGAAACCCAAACTAGACACGAGGGAGCCTAACTAGACGAAACCTGAAAAACCTATCTATGTATATTACCCATCTGTGCTTTGGACCTGGATGCTTAGCCGAACTCATGATTAGGCTGTAATCTAGACACAAGATAACGAAAAATTTATCTTATCCCGCTTCATGCCTTGTGTAAATAATTACATGAGACCATACGATATTTAATATGATTGTAAAGTGAAATATTTTGTTTATGCAAGTCGAGACTCTACAGTATTAGTTAATCCACCAGCGACATTATTTTTTCTAGCTTTACTTAGGTTGCGCTTTTTCAATCCTCTATTCGTTTAAATACTCCTTTTAACATTATTGTGACCATATTACCCCTCTTGTGACCTATGTTTAGCATGCTTCAATAGTCAAAGGGACGTACCTCTTTTTTATTTTTTTCTTTCCTTGAGGTCCCACTTTGTTTATCTTCTCTCTTGTAGCAATTCTCTTCTTTCATACCTTTGTGTCTACTAACAAAGATGCTTTTGATTGAGAGTGTCTCCCTCATCATTGAGATTGAGAGTTTGAAATCCGCAATTGTTAACATTGTAAGTGGTGAGCCATGGTGGTGAGGTCTTGTGCTAGTCTTCCATATTACCCCTCTTGTGACCTATGTTTAGCATGCTTCAATAGTCAAATGGACGTACCTCTTTTTTATTTTTTTCTTTCCTTGAGGTCCCACTTTGTTTATCTTCTCTCTTGTAGCAATTCTCTTCTTTCATACCTTTGTGTCTACTAACAAAGATGCTCTTGATTGAGAGTGTCTCCCTCATCATTGAGGTTGAGAGTTTGAAATCCGCAATTGTTAACATTGTAAGTGGGGAGCCATGGTGGTAAGGTCTTGTGCTAGTCTTCCCTAATGTACTAACGTTGGTCTGAATGTGCCACCCGGCGCTACTAGGGCTGTGTGACCCCGTAAGGAGTTTTAGGCAGATCCTCAGTTATCAAAAAAAAAAAAAAACAAAGATGCTCTTGATGTCCAACTTACTAAATTGAGAATAATTCAAGACAAAGTGTAACCTATTCTTCCAGCAAAACCATAGATTGATACCGATGGCTTGTCCTACAGTGATGAGTGGGCTTAACGATCCAATGACGATGAAGGTGGCGGCCATGGTACTACAAATTGGTAATATCTGTAACTTGTCTTTAAACCGCTAAATGTGACACCTTAACATGCTTATGGCTCGATTCAAACTAACCCATGAAACCCTAGAATAGACAAAATGTGAGAGGAAAAATATGAACCGACCAACAACTCAAAAAATCAATAAGAATAGAAATGACCTGCCGGTGGCTTTTGTGGATTGAAAATGGTGATAAAAAAAAAAAAAAAAAACAAACAAACAAACAAACTAAGTAGATGCTTTCTGGTCGTGAGTGTCTCTTGTGCGTGTGCCTAGAATTTCTTTTTTGGCTAGTATTCTATATCCTCGGTGAATTCTCTCCGTTGTCCTCTTGTGCCCCGTTGTCCATCTGAACACCATCCATATCATCCTCCCAATACCCTTTTTCGGGTCAAAAGATCAAATGTGTGTTCCCTTACATAGTGATTAGGTTTCACCCACCAAACACAATTTCTTCTCCCTCGTCTTCCTTCGCATTACGACCACAGTTGCAAAATGAGAAAATCTTTAACCAGTCCCTTGATTGACAATGCTATACCAAACAACATTATTGTCAGTAGACATCAAAGGCTTGGAAAGAAGATAAGAAGATGGAAAGTGGGAGCCACAAAAAATAAAATAAAAAAAATAGAACAAGAAGTGGGGAACCACATTCTTTTCTTTGGTAGAATTTAATTGAAACGTGCAAATTGGTGGGTCGTATAAGTGGTAATATGGTTGTAACTAAATATGCAACAAATCCCACCAATTGGGATTCTGGATTTCACAAATTTGTCTGATGCACTTGGGAAAATATGCATTGTAGACTTCACCATAGAGAAAAATTACTAAATGATCATAAACTTATTATATGAATGCTGATTTAGTTGAACTATGTCAATTTGACCAATTTAGTCTAAACCTTCTGACCAATTTGTTAATGTAGTCATTATGACTAATTTTGATAAGAAATCCTTGACATGGACATTGGCTACCCTACATAACATAGCCAATTGGCTTTGACGTAGACATTTTTTTGTAATTTTTTTCCCTTGTCTTTGTTTCTAGTTTCTCTTGACTAATCCACAGCCTTGACGGTGTTCACATTAACGATTTCCGCCAAATTTTGACTAGAAGGATTATATTAGTAAATCATAGAAAATTTTAAAACTAAATTGATCAAATTAAAATATTTATAATTGAATTAGCATTCATATAATAAATTTAACTTCTTCTTTTTTGCAATTATCCTGATTACACCATCACTCTTTCAAGAGCAACAGTTATATCAGCTTCTCAATTTCCAATATATTAATAATACACCAAATATATCAAAAGCTTCTCTATAGATTGAAGGGATACTATCGGATGGAAAGTTTCACCATAGGAAATTGTCCCATAAATCTTTTATACATAGGTGGGAAGAGAAGGCCACTACGCAAGCCGTTCAACGACAGATGACGTTAACGCGTTGAGCTTGGGAGCAACACCAATACGCAAGGCGATTCAATATTATTCCTAAAATGGGATAAAAAAAAACCTACACGCAATTTCGAGCAACGTCATAAATTCCGCCATTACATTTGCTTGATAAAGTGGTTGGAAACTAGAGAGTCCTATCAGGAAAGAAAACACTGAATTTCGACAAGGTCAATTCATGAAAATCTTTGAAAAAGATTGTGCAAAATATTGAGGAAAAAAATATGAAAACCACTTTCACATTTCACAATTCATCTTCTGCCTCTAAAGATATGCAATTTGCGTTTTTGACTTGTCGTCTTCGTGGAAAAACTAAAACATTTTCCACTAATGAAAAGAATTAAAAAAAAAAAACGTTAAACTCTAATATCTAGAAGCCCATGTCATAGTCTCTCTCCGCTCAACAATACTCACCATCGCCGGCCGCCGCCGCCACCACCACCACCATCCCCGCAATTGACCACTGTTGAAAGAATTGCCACCATGGCTCCTCTTTCTCCCTCCCCCGATCTTGGGGACAACGGTAGTGAGGTTATTATCAATGACATTGGTTTGAGGTTGATCATTGTGTAAGTATCCAACATCTCTTATCTACGGGGTTTATATGCTATTTATATACATATGACCTCCCTCTATCTAATAGCTATTTTAAATTTGATTTTCTAATATGGTATCAAAACAATATCAAACCTAGGTTTTTTCCCCTATTTTTTTCGCCTATATGGTTCCCATCGATCAAATTGCACTTGTCGTTCCTAATAGTATATATATGCTCTTCATACAAGAAAATTATTCAAAAAGTCTTAAACCTATTAAATTTTTGCTAATTCAGTTCTAAACCTTTTAATTTTACTAATTGAGTCATAATCATTTTCTTTTTTTGATAATTGAGTCTATTCGAATCAATTTTGGATGGAATACGCTGACATGGATGTTGGTTATCTTGTGTAATACGGCTGGTATTGACATTGACAATTTTTTAAAAATATTTTAATATTTTGAAAATTTTTATTTACTTATTATTATTATTATTATTATTATTATTATTATTATTATTATTATTATTATTATTATTATTATTATTATTGGTTCTTATCTTCTCCCTTTTGTCGGTGGCAAGCCATAGTGATGGCTTGGCTGAGTGCAGGCGAGACCCAATGGGGAGCCCTCACCCACCTCAGGCAAGGTTTGGCTAGGTGAGGGTGAGCCCCAACGAGGGAAGCCCTAGCCCACGCTAGGTCGACCTCGCTTAGGCATGGCCGACCCAACCTAAGGGTCAAAGCAAACCTCACTAGATCTCGTGAGGGGATCCCTTGACAGGCTAGATTTCCCCTCGACAAACATTTGGAGAGGCTGCTTTGGTTTGGGCAAGGGTTGGCCTTACTAGATCTAGCAAAGGTGAGCTAACCCTCATTGGGTCTTGTTTGGGCAAGGTGAGCTAACCATAGCTTGTGGCAACAAGCGAAAAGAAGGAGAAGAAAAAAATCTAAAAAATATTAAAATATTATTAAAAATTATTTATATCAATACCTACATTTTATGTAGCATCACTAGCGTCAACGTTAATCAATTTTAGCTAAAATTGACTAGATGAATCTAAAAGTAAAATGTAAAAAGTTTTATAACTTAATTAATAAAATTAAAATGTTTATAACTAAATTAATAAAAAGTATAATAAATTTAATATATATATATATATACATACATACATGATCTGGATGGTAGAGGAGGAGAGAGAGAAGCAGTAGATTGCGATCGGTGGTTGGGGAGCTTTATTGGGACCGCAATGTCCCCACAAAAAGTCGATGGAACGTGTTCCTCTTCAAGGCAAAAGGCGACAAGGATTTCTCCTTACGTTCGTCACCATTGCCTTCAGCGACTTCCGTGGCAATATTCACCTCTATCGTGCCAAGATAATTTTGTCACATTTGGCTGTCATGCGATGTGACTAATCGGTAGCATCGGACCATAACTTCGTCGTCGTACACGACCCTTGGGCAACGAAAATTCTGTCACGTAAGTTTCCTAGTTTTTGTTGCAATGGATGAGCACGCTAGATACGACGTTGCCTTACGGAGTTGAACTAAGGCCATAATGTTGCATAGGTTTCGTCGCCAGGGCTTTCATCTAGGTTGACGAAAGTAGCGTGGTTTCGTCACGCTTGCTCCAGCAAAGGCGACGGAAACACCAAAGCTAATGCCACAAAAGCGGCAGATGCAATGTATTTTCTTTGGAAAAAATTATCCAAAAAATCTTAAATTATTACACTTTTGCAAATTGAATTATAAATTTTTTATTAATTAAGTCTATCGATCAATTTTGATAAGAAATTATGGATGTGATGCCCGATCATCTTACATAACACAATTGCTTATTGATTTACTCATTTTTTAAAAAATATTTTAATAATTAAAAAAAAAATCTCTTTCTATACTTTTTATTGGCTATTCTAAATTAAGGGCCAGCAAGGGCATGCAAGCCCTTGCTTAGACCCAATGAGGGCTCGTGTGCCCTTGATTTGGCCAACAATGGTGCCCGGCCCTCGCCTAGGCCCGGCAAGGGCTATGATGCCCTTGTTGTGGTGGCCGATTAAGGCATTGAATGAGGGCCGCCAAGCCCTCCCCTAGTAGCCAACAAGGGTGTCACGACTCTTGCCTAGTGCTGGCAAGGGTCATTGAGTTAGCTAGTGGCTCTCACTAGCCCTCAATTTCTCTTCTTTAAAAAAAAAAAAAAAGATAAGATAAAGAAAAGGATAGGCAAAAATAGAAATAATTCAAAAAATTATTTTAAAATGTCAAAGTCAATGTCGATCATACTACATAAGATAGTCCTCCTTCGTATCAATATTTTCTATCAAAACTAATCAGATGTACTTAATTGGTAAATTGTCAAAAGGTTTAAGAATCAATTGTTAAAATTGAAAAATTTTAAACTAAATTGATAAAATGTAATAAATTTGGAGTTTTTTTGAATAATTTTCTTATTTTTGTTGCAATATGTTAACCTGAGGTGACAAAAGGTTACATGTTTTGTTGCCTAAGGTGCATTGAAGAGAGCAAAAGCAAAGGGTTTCGAGGTGTGCATGATAAAATTTTGCGGAACAAAAAAATTGACTTCTCAATTTCTATTTCAAAAGTTGAGAAGTTACAAATTTTAGCTTATGATTTTTCTTCAAATCTATTTACGGAATAGATTTGTTAAATAGAAAAATCAAATTACGTTATTAAATGAATGTTTGTTCTAAACATGTTTGAACAAACAAATAGAGAAATAAAGAAGTAGAAATTTTATCATGCGCGTCCTAAATATGCATCTCTACGAGTAAATTGACATTTTAGGTATGAAAATATTTTGCTATGAAAGAAATTTCGAGGCTAAAAGTCAACCTTTTCGCCACCAACTTTTATTGCTTGGCCGAAGTATTGGAAAATAGCCACGAAAATTCAATTTTGTGGCTGAATGTCTTTGTCTGTTGCCATGGAAAACAACGTCGTGGCGACAGGTCTTACCTTCGCCCACCAAAATTATTTTTACGGTAGAAGATTAGACTCGTTACCACGAACCAATAAGTGGCGGCCATAGATTTAACTTTTTCGCCACTAATCATTATGTTTCGAAGCGGAAGGAATAAACTTGCATTGACTTTTTGTTACGGATAGTCGTTTCCTAGTAAATTATCTGACTTTCCGCCAAAAAATAAAAGTAAAATCGTAGCCAAATATATAAATTAGATTATTGGAAAGTTCTAAATTCACCAAACTCAAGCATTTGACTTTAATTGTGGCCAAATTTTCTTAGAATTTGAATGTTCTTCCTAAATAATGAACTATGACCCTCAATTGTATTCCGAACTTTGTGAAGTTCTTGAAATTAAATGATATATAATCTAAAAACCTCAAAAGATCATCCTTCGTGAAGCTCTTTTACAATTAAAATGAAAAAAAAAATTATAAGTAAATTAAATAATTTGAAATTTAAAACTTTACAAGACCAGTCACCTAACTCATTCTGAATCTTTTGTCCCAAAAAAAGTCAATTCGAAGCTAAATTTTTTAGAATTGAAAATTCTTCTATTTAAATGGACTATGACCTTGAACTTGTGTCCCAAATCTTGTGAAGTTTTTTTTAGATTAAAAAAAAAACACAATAATTCGACCAAAAACTCTAAATTTTCCAAAGTGAAATATTTAAACCTCGTAAATAGTTTGGGACTAAAATAACCTATGTCACAAGGAGCCAATTTTTCCTGGGGAAAGATCTGGTCATTTGGCATGAACTGTGGCCACATTCTCGTGGCGACAAGCTAGATCATTAGCGACAAAATAATTTTCATGGCTAAAGACGAGACTCCAACACGAAACGTACTTTCATGGTAATATAAAGCATTTATGGCCACAAAATACTGTTCATCCAAAAGTTTTTTGCTAAATATTGTTCTATATTTAATGGCGGAAAAATATAATTCGTGGCTAAAAAATCTATGGCCACAAAATCTGCTTTCTTGGCCATAGATTATACATTTTGCAACAAAAATATAGTTGTTGGCAGCAAATTGTCGATAGCAAATTGTAGAAGGTGCAATGGTACCTGATTTTGGTTATGTTGTTGGTACGAACAAAGCACTTTATGATAAGGCTAACGAAACAATTAAGAGGGGTGAATTGATGGACTTAAGAGAAACAAAACTTTTTGGCCGAAGACTCGCCATTCATGATGAAAAACTGTTGTGCAGTTATCATTTTAAAGAAAATATTTTTTAATTTATTTATTTTCTACGAAATAAATAGACTTTAAAATTTCAAAAACTTTTAAAATATATATATTTACATGTACGTTTATCCCTTTTAATTTACCTTACGATATTTCATTTTTGAATAGTCAAGAAAAATACAAATTCAAAGAGAACTACTCCATTTTTGGTTGCTCTTGCAGACTAGCAAGGCCTTATCTCAAATGAAAAGACTTTGGAACAATATGAACTCCATGAAGCGTATCAATTACATTCTACCAATCATATGAATTACGCATGCTCATCAAAGTACAAAAAATGCACAAATTCCTACACTTCAACTAATGCTTTATGTTATGTGATTCAAGCAATAGTAAAATGAGTTGATACAAATAGGGGTGAGCATTGAGATCAATGCAACCCAAGAACTGAACTGAATTAATCTAGACTGATTGGTTTAAGGTTGATTTTAACGAACTTAGAACCAGCTTAGGATCAGCTTGGTTCCTAGTCCAAGGTTAAAATCCCCAATTCTACTAAAGAACCGATCTAAACAGGTTCCTCGGGTTGAACCGAATTCGAGGGATCAATGCGGTGGAGAGCTGAGATCGGAACTCTGGTGACTTTGACGGGGTTTGCATCCTCCATGCTCGCTGACGCCGCTCCGCCTGGCAGGTCGTTGCTCTCTTGCTGAGATCGCCGTCCGTTCACCCGTCCGATTTTGCGGCAATGATGACGACGGCTGACGATGATCGAAGACGGACGGGATTTTGAGTTGCAGGTGACTGGAGGGAGTGGAAGGTTTGAAAAGAAGAAGAAAACGACGACGTCTATCAATAAAAAAATGTCAGCCAAGCTATTTGGTGCGGCCTTACCCTTTGGACGGAAAGTCAGCAAATTTGAAAGCATTTTTCATCTAATGCAGATACTCCCATCTAACGGTTGATGAAAAAGTTTAAAAAATTTGAAGAAATTGCAAGCAAATGTATAGTAGTAGTTCAGCCTTTCACTTGCCCTACTTTCACTCTCTTAAATTAATAGTCATAACAAGGCTAGAATCCACTCATAATCTCATATAACTACACTCTCCAGACGAATCTGCTTCAACACGAAAGCTTATTAGATAGCACTACAACAACAAGCACCTCTTATACTAACCACTCTCTTCACAAATTACAAGAAAGCACAACCCTCTCACAGAATAACAATCATAAAAGAAGCGGATTTTCACAAGTGTAAGCACGAGAGTATCCAAAGATAGAGGGAATATAGGGAAAATTGTCCAAAAAGTAGTTTTGTCAATTAAGTCATAAACCTTTTAACTTTGCCAATTGAATCCTAAATCTTTTCACTTAACTTGCTGATTTAATCCATCCAACTAATTTTGACCGGAAAATGTTGACGTGGATGTCGACGGTGCCATGTAAGACTGTGATGTGAACAATTTTTAATAATATTTTAATATTTTTTGAATTTTTTATTTTCCTTTTTATTTTTATTTTTATTTTTTTGGCTTTTTCCTTGGCCTTTACGGTGGCCGGCCGGCTAGCCTCGCCCATCACGGGTGAGGCTTGGCCGGGTGATGCCGCCCTGGCCCCAACAAGGGTTGGCCTCGCCCTTGGCCGGGCGGGCGATGGCTAGGCACCGACCATAGGGCGGCGCCCCGGCCGGGGCGAGGGCTAGCCCTCGTCGGGGCTCGCCCTCACTCAGACTCGATCTGGCGAGGCCGGCCCTCGCCCCTGGCCGAGCAGGCATCAGCTTGTGGTCGGTGGCCAGTCGTTGCCCACCCGGCTAGGGGCGAGGCTAATGCTCGCCTACGCAAGGGCGAGTGCCGGCGAGGGCTCCCCTCATCAGATCTGGCGAGGCCGACCCTCGCCGGGGCCAAGGCAGCCTTGCCCAGTCGAGCCTCGCTTGTGGCGGGCGAGGCCAACCGGCCAGGCCTCACCAATGGCTAGCCGTCGCCTGTGACCGGTGGCCAGCCACTGGAAAGGCCAAGGAAAAAGCCAAAAATAAAAAGAGGAAAAAAATTCAAAAAATTCAAAAAAAACATTATTAAAAATTGTCCACGTCGGCCCGCGATCCTACGTGGCACTGCCAGCATCCATGTCATTATTTTCCGGCCAAAATTGGCCAAATGGACTGAATCAGTAAGAAGTGAAAATGTTTAGGATTTAATTGGCAAAATTAAAAGGTTTATGGCTCAATTGGCAAAACTGCAATGAGTTTAGGACTTTTTGGACAATTTTCCCGGAGAATACAAGTTCTGATTATTGCCCAAGTCCTTGGCCATCCTTGATCCCTTTAAATTGCCTTCCAATCTTCAATCCAACCGTTGAAGGCCATCCCTAGGTCAAAGGAGCCGTTCGATCAGCTTCTCTGCTCAACAGACCTACAGATTGCACCTCCAGTCTTGCTGTTCCTGAGCAAAGCAGAAGAATTCTAGAAATATAGGCTTTTCATCTTATGCTTCTACAAGCTGTCTGACTCGCTGACTGCTTGCAACAAAAGAGAAAATGCTGCTTTAATCTTCTCCGGGTTCCTTTTTGCGGGATCCAGACCTTGAAAGTTGCTCCGTGATGCCCATTTGGATTCAAATCAACTTGGAGGAAGACGTAGGTATCCTTATCCAGGGTTGTAGAAGCATGCGACAAGTCCTTTTTTCCATCTTCAGCAAGAGCTGCTTTTAGTCTTTTCAAGCTTTATCCTGAATTTACAGCTCTCCTTTCATATTAGATACATGACGTGGCAAAGACATATGGATTGAAGTACCAAATGACCTACAGACAGGATGAGGAACATTATTACCACCTCCCATCGTCACGAACCAAATACTCAATCTCGGTTATCGGATTTGTATGATAATGATTGAGATGATTGATGCTCTCAATCGTTGGATAGAGTTGATCTCCATCATTGGATTAAGGTAACGATGATCAATATCCTTTACCATTATATCAATTGAATATTTAACGTTGATCGATAAGATGATGAATAACGTCACCTACCATTAGGTCACGTAGAAGATTCAATGGTTGTAATTAAAGGGACTTTTGTATACATAGAAGAGCTCTACCTCTCATTTATAGTATCCACTTCATTTGAGTAATATAAGCATTCTCTAGAGCTTATCTCCCTTCTTTCTCTCTCTAAGAATTCCCTTATTTGAGAGTGAGAATGAGAGAAGGCTTACTTAATCCAAACAAAGTGATTTAAGGTTTTAGGGCCGCACGGTTCCTAATCAAAAGAATCATCCCATGACACTATTCCCATGTATTGTTACCGCTTCTTGACACTTAAATGGGGAATATAGTCCACATGATACTCTAACCGCATCATGACTATAATTTAGGGAAGGGAGACAGGCTTGAGCCAAGATTGAGGCTCGAATTGAGCGCGAGTTGCGGATCTTAGGCTTGGCAACACTTGACTTCAGATTTGTGACGTAGGCTCGGTTGTGCTGGGCAAGCTCGAGCTCGTCGAATAACGAGGACGAACCTTAGCCACACGAATGGAGAGCAGAAGTGAGGGGTTATAGGCCGAGACCCAAGGCGTCGGTGATGGAGGTCGGTGTCGAGGGGTGGTACAAAGCAAAGGCCACCATGATGGTTACCCCTACAGTAGGGGCCCTACTCTAGTTCTAACTATTTGTCTTTTATTTTGCTGTTACAGAAGATATTTCTTAATTAATTTGTTTTATTTTATTCTTATCTGGAGAAATTTTGCTGAATTAAACAATCTTTATACACAAAACATTGTGTGCAAAATAAACCATCTTCCATGAATTGTGAATAACTTTGAGCATGCTCAAAATGATCTATATCATATATATGAAAATATCTTCTCTTTATTTATTTTTTTAAATTCAAACCCAAAAGACAGAAGTTTGGAGATAACAGATCAATAAGATAATGGCCCATTTGGTCAAAAGCACGCGACGTGACAAAATCATACCACATGTTCTGCCACATGGCGATCATGGAGCCAAAGTGGAGTGTCCCGCTCGTGGGGAGCCCGTAGAGTTCACATTTTCTCAGCTCCAGCCGTAACTACAGACGAAAGATTGGTAAACTATTTCTGTATATAAATTTGCATTCAATTGACATGTCTTAGATCATTTCGTTTGTCTTTCTCCGCTATCTTGACCTGAGGTCCTTCAGGGATTGGGCTTTTCCAGTGCCATGAGGCCGTGGGCCTTGTCATGTTTTGGGCCTTTTGACCTTCCAGTCTCTTGAAGCAACAACAAGCATCTTCATGAAAAATAATCATTACTTTCGCTTAGCCAGAAAAAAGAAAAAGACACTTGAAAGTTAGGTTTCGCGAGATGTTTTTAGTTCTATGTCCCCCATAAAGTAAGCCAAAAACATGAGTTTGTCTCGCTTTTAGGTCCATTCGAACTTTATCTCTAAAAGAAAATTTTTTCTACTTACACAATAAATGAAAAAAAAAAAAATTAAAAAGTCCCATTTTGTAGAGCACTTTCGATCTAAGCAATCTACCCTGCACCTTTGGAAGTTACATAAGATCCTCCTCCTTAACTCCTCGTATTATCTCCGCTTCTTGTCATCATTCTCTTATTATTAATCTTAGCATTACAATTAAATAGATTATTACGAATAAAATTTATGCTAAGTCATAAAATTCACATTGAAATATGCATAACGTTAATTGAGGCTGCGCATGACGTGTGCATATAAAGTTTAGTTTTGTTCATGCGTAAACCCTAGGAGCCCTCGCTCGACTTCCGATAACCACCGCCGAATGCCAGGACCGGCGGAACACACAAAAAAGGTCTTCGGACATCACGATAGGGGTTTTGTTTATATTGACTTCTAAAAAGTCGAGACTTGCTTTTTCACTTTCCTGTCAAATTCTAAAGTATTATCTAGACGGAGACATTATGTGTATCTACAAGTTTATATAAGACTATTTTTAAATGTTATAAGCATTTGAAAGTCATTCCCAATCGGTTGGGCTTAGCAAAATCCCATGAGAGCTGGGGATAAAGATTGATGCCTGAAACTTCAAGAGAGAACCTGTTTCACTGAAATTTTCCCATGACGAAATGTTTTTCATCAAGAGTTGTTCTTTGATTTTTATTGAGGAAACCAAGGTCTTACGCCAATTCTAGACTAAAAATATCACAGGCAAACAAAAATCAACTTCTTCGGTCCAAACAAAACTATATAATCCCAAATCAAGTCAGAATTTGATCAATGATAAAGTTTGAAAATTGCAAACTTGATAACTTGACAAGGTGTAAACAAATTATGATGGAACTTAATCTACATCATAGCCTAAAAACTTAAAGATACTACGTCAGAATTTAATCGACGATGTAGATCTTAGAAGTTACAATTAAGAAAAATAGAGCGCAAGTAAATAAAACTAGAGAGTAAATTTGCTTGATGTGTGCGGGGGTTCTCCAGTGGACAACTAGCGGTGTATAAATAGCAATATTTATAATGGTTTGTGATGACTACCTTTGGACAGTTCCCGAAGGTTAGGGTGCGTTTGGCAACGATTCTGTTTCCGGGAGCTGATTCTGACTATAAATGATTATTTTTTATTCTATTCCCGGGAACTGATTCTGAGTAAAAAAACGCGTTTGGTAACTGTTCAAAATTTTTAATTCTGGAATAGAATTGCGTTTGGTACCGTATTAATTGATTATGTTCCAAATTAATTTCTTTTGATTTTTAAATAAATTTTAAATAATTTCTTTATTTTTTTTCTTTTTTTTCCTTTTTTTTTCCCTTTTTTCCTATTCTTCTTCTTCTTCTTCTTCATTTGGCCGGTCGTTGGCCCTCGGCGAGGTCGGCCTTCGTCGGCCGAGCCTCGCCGGCAACTAAGCGAGGCCGAGCCTCGCTGGTGGCCGGGCTTGCCTCTCGGTGAGGTCGCCGGACCTCGCCCGGCACGCGAGCTCTCGCGACCCTCGCCGGACCGGCGACCGGCGGCGGACCGGCGACCAGCGGCGGGCAAAGGGGGGCGGCCGGTGGTGGGCGATGGCGGGACAAACAACCGAGATGATGAAAGAGAAGAACGAGAGTTTTACCGTTTTGATTTTTTTTTCTGATTCTCGGACGTAGAATCAATTTTTTTTTTATTCTCAAATCTTGTCCAAAATCATTCTCGGAAACAAAAATTTTACCAAACGCGATTCTCGTCCCAAACTGATTTTAGAAACAAAAAATCAGAATCTGGCACTGTTTGGCACGTTGCCAAACAGGCCCTTATATTTTCCTTTAGCCACTTCCGTCAGTTGCTTCCACGTCTTGATAACTCTGCATGCCTCTTGCATAAACTGTAACAACGGGTGTTCCACGGTCTTGTTGTCTGATTGTAACTTTTCCATCCAAACATGTGAGCATTAAATCTCAACAACTCCATCGATTTTAAACTTCAATTTAGCTTGCTAATGTCCCTTCAATAAACATTTATTGCGACGGCCTATATTATTGACTACCAGCTACCTGTGCGTGGCATGAGTAAACATCATCATTAATTAATATGCGCATGTGAATCCTTGTACTTATCGATGAGATGACGTATCTACAGTGATATCCACAGGTTCTGCACGTGACTGCCCATTTTCGGGTGCCATCCCTACGTGTTGTCTTATCGACGTACCGAGCAGATTATTTTTGGGGTCAACAGGACCGTACATTTGTATCGAAGATGGTCACGTGGTGGGGGAAAAACTCGAGCTTTCGAGAAGGAGAAACGATAAACGTGTTTGGTTAATCTCATGTTGCATGTTGTCGAATTCTTATACTAAAAGGTTGGGTTCGATACGAAGACGCGTTCGCCATGCGAAGTGGAACCGGCGAGGGAAGCTTCTGCTGCCCAATTTCCAAGCGGTTTCGTCCATGGGGGTCAAATGAGAATCTAAAGACTGTCTAGGGGTATAATTGCAAAAGAAGTTCATTTTGAGTTTTGCTTCCCGACTCATTTGACTTGTGGTCAACCCTTATAGTTCCCACCTGACCATTTCAATCATTAAAAGATTAAGGAATATCAAAAGAAAGTCCACCAAACTATTAATTACAATACCAATAATTGAGGGTCCGCAGCCCACGGGAAGCGAACATCGATTTTCACCGTCCAAATCAAGTGCTGCAACACTTGTTACGTTTCGGGTGAGTTTCATTAGGGGCCACTAAACTTTGATAATTATTTTGCTTTTAGGTCCCGTGCTTTGATTTCAATCTTTTTATGGACTTGACTTTGCAATCCACTTACTTCGATCGGAACACGGTACAGTTTTTCAGCGAGATGTCGACGTGGCAGGAAATTGGCCAGGTGTCATGATTGAAACACAAGAGCAAAAGGTTTTTCTTTTTCTTTTTATTTGGATAAATGATGGTAATGACTTTAAAAATAGGCTAACCTCGTGAATATTATAATCCTGTCGCTTGGTGGTCTGCTTAGAAGCGGCATAAAGGCGATGTGGTGAATAAAGTATACGATACACGCAAATCGTAACACGTCCTGTAAAGCAAAATCCGCGTCGCCTTTGATATTCTCCGAAAGCTAATCAAAATGAATATGCTTTTTTTTTTTTTTTTGGATCTAAATCAAAATGAGCATGTTAAAGCTTACTATTAGATTGTATATAAGAAAAATATTTGAGTTTAAGGCCTTGTTATGTAGAAAATAAATGATTTTGAAAATGCTTTCTAAAAAATGATTGCTTGTATTATCTATAAAAATAAATGAACGAAGAATATTTACCATTCTAAAAAATGTCTGAAAATACATGACTATTAATAATGAAAACATATTTAGTGGCTAATTATTAAAGACAATACAAGCGATTCTTTAAAAAAAGAAGGTTCCAAACCATTCAATATCTGCAAAACAAACCAAATGGCGTGTTTACTACGGTAAAAATTTCATGATAAAGAAAAATGACTTTCACACCTAGAGAAAGAAAATGTTTTCCCTTTCTTGATTAATAAATTCATTTTCCTAATTTGAAACATGCATATTTTTTTAATAGTAAATAGTTTACTGTGAACTAATTATTTATAGCAAAACGAACGCGTGAGAACCTGAAAAAACTCTTCGGTAGAAAAAAATTCACCCAATCAAAAGTTTGGAAAATTTAGTAGGATGCTTGATAAAATTGGCCGGCACCCAAAATGATGAAATGAAAAAAAAAAAAAAAAAAAAACAAGAAGATAAAATGTGTTCTGTCCGTGTCCGAAAGTTGTAGTAAAATCTCTCGTTGCCATAAAGCAGAAATTCCATTTTTTTCTAAATATGATATTTTCATCCACCCTAATTAACCATCTTACATAAAAAAAAAAAAAAGTAATTCGAACCACCAATTTTTTAATTTTCATGCCTCAAGTAAAGAAAATAAAAAATAATAAGAAAAAGTAAAAACCTGGGGAAACCAAAAAAGTCATAGTTGCCAGGCCAAGCGCGTCCCACCTGCATTTAAAAAGCGGCGTTCTTCTTGACAAGTACGCCCCCTCATTTACTCCTCTCTACCAAAACCCTGCCAACAGCCAAAAAGCAAAACAACTCCCAACAAAATCAAAATCAAAATCAAAATCAAAATCCCGCGATGATCGAAGAGCGGCGCGGCGGATCCCGGCCGCCCCACGGCATCCTCCTGGCGGTCGTGGTCGGCATTGTGGTGGCCGTCCCCTTCCTCGTCGGCGACGGCGGCGAGGCCGTGACCGGGGCGATCTCCGAGGCGCTCACCCCGGTGGGCCTCCTCCTCCTCCCCATAGCCCTCCTCCTCACCATCCAGTTCCTCTCCTCCGACCGTGGCTCCTTCGTCTCCGCCATCTTCTCCAGCTCCGGCGAGCCCGACAGCATCCACCGCGCCAGCGGCTCCCCGGTCGGCGTCGCCCTCGTCCTCGCCCTCCTCCTCTTCCTGCTGTACAGCCGCGTCTCGATCTTCGGCGGCGGCGACGACTCCGAGTGACCGAGATCCCCCGCCGGAGCCGACCGGATCTTCGGATCCCCGCCGATCTTCTTCTCATTTCAGTACGCATTTCGATGTTGTTTTTGTTTTTTTTTTTTTTTTTTTCCGATTTTTACTTTTAGCGTGTGGTATACTATTAGCCGTAGAGAGAGAGGGCGGTGGGCAGTTCTGTAATTACAGGGAAGTACGGAGGGTGTTAATGGTATTTCGGGTGGATGGCGGCTGACTGTTGACCGGCTTGCGCTTTGGTCGCTGCTCGGTTCCGATCAATGCTTTTAAATTTTCAAATCTTTTAATTAGAAGAATCGATGCTTTTTGGAAGATCGAAATTAATTGCATTTCCGCTCGAATTATTGCTGGTTGGGAAATAAATTGATTCGAAATGAGGCCCGCTTAGAAGTCGCGATCATGTGCCACGTCAAATGGATCGTCACGAGATATGTTGGCTTTTTTTCCGTTGTCGATCGTACCGGGAATATAATGACATAATGTCACCCCGAGAAATTGTATAAAGGGTGTCGTGGCTCCGGATTGAATTGGACACGTGGCGATGCCTGCATGTGAATATTCTCACTCCCAATGACATCCGGGGCGAATGAACTTCATGCCCAAAAAATTTAAATTATACAAGATAAATTTTGAACTCGAAAATGGAAAGAAACTAATGAAAATGTATCCAAGTGCGACACGTCCGACTTGAGTAAAGGTAGCCGGTCTCCTCAAATAATTATGAGATTAAAGGAATGTTCGGAATTTTTCCCACATCATCAAACATGAGTTAATGCCCGGTTATTGTCTTTTCCGCTATATTTGAAATATATTATATCATACATTTATGTGGTTATTAGCTTATGGTTCATTTGTGTAACTGAAAACTTCATGGTAAAGTAAAATATATTCTATAAAATCATTTTAAAAAGTGGGATAAGTCTCATTTGTTTAGTAATTTAGAGAAAATGATTTCTATCTTGTTAAAAGGATAAGTCATTTTTCCCCAATCTAAATTTGTTATTTTCACTTCATGGAAAACATTTTTGGTTGATTGATTAGTTTTCCCTCACCCCAATATCCAAAAGTCAAAAAACATTTTTGGTTGATTGATACAATTTGTTTTGGTGTTTCGCAAACTAGTTAGCGTGTTAAGTAATGAAGATCGTAAACCGTAATCCTGGGATTTTCTATGCTTCCATACAGCCTTCACCTTGAACTTGTATATTTTAATCATGAAAATCCTAGCATAGGGATTCTCTTTCTACAAGGCTTCCTATAATAAAATGAATATAATAAGGCCTAACTCTAGGGAATATAGCTCATTGAAAGTTTTAAAATCTTTTAAAAGGTGCAATCTAGTCCATCATATTGTCAATATTGGTAATTATCAACATGTCAAATGCATATTAACTACCGACCAAAAAAAAAAAAAATGCATATTATCTAGAAAAAAATATAAAAAAAGTCATAAACTTATTATATGTGTATTAATTATATCTTAAAATTTTTTATTGAATCAATTTAGTCATAAACATCTTCGTATTGGTACCAATTTATTCAATCTGACTAAGTTAGGCCAAAAATTGCTAACACGAATGCTAGCAATCCTATATGGTATGACCGATGTTAATATAAATAATTTTTTTTCTCTTTTTTTCTTTTTTTTCTTTTTTTCTTTTTTCTCTTTTTTTTTTTTCCTATACATTGTTGGCTATGATCGACCATTGTTGACCATAGATGAGGGATGGCGACCTCGCTTGGTCTAGGCAAAGGCAAGGACCTTACTTGTTGGTCAACAAGGGCATCAGGATCTCACCCAAATCCAGGCGAGGATCGTGACGCCCTTGCCTCATCTAAGTAAGGCATTGTGGCCCTTGCTTGCCACAAGTGAGGGCCTTTGCACCCTCACTTGTGGCCAACGAGGGAGAGAAGGCCCTTGCTGACCAATAGGCAAGTGGGGCTATGTCACACAGGATTATCGGAATCCATATTAATAATTTTTGGTACTTTTCCCTATTCTCTGTCTAAAGGCACTTTGGTAGTTTGGTATATATATAAGATCTGATTTTAAATTAAGTCTAAGGAATTTATTGCACCAATTACAAAATTCCAAACTTAGAATATATTTTGTATACTATTTTCACTTCCCGTGCTTTGTATGGATTTGTTTTCCTCTTCATTTGTTATATGCTTAGGGAAAAGAGTGATGGTTTTACATTAGTTTTTTTTTTTTAATAAAAAAATCTCTACTAGTAAGGATTAATTGAGTACATGGTAGTACATCATGAGGAGAAAAGGATATGCATTGCTGATGATATTCTTGAATTAGCATCTATATAATTAAATAAGAGTTTATAACTCATCAAAGTTATAATAGAAAGAAAAGAGCTAGAGTTAATTCTCATTCCAGTGTAATTTTCTATTAGAACACAATGGTAGAGTTATTTCTTTGAAGACATTGTTTTGGAGAAAGAAACGACACATTTGCAAACTAATGCCGTAATAAGATTCTAGGGAAAAGGTTGGAGATTTATCTTTTGATTATTAATGGGAGTTTGCAATAAAATTTGCCTGAAGAAGCTCCTGGGGCCATAATTGAAATGCCATGTCAGTGATTTTGGGCGAAAATTAATTACAAGGATTATGTAGGAATTTCGCACAAAGATTTAAGACTAGTATAAATGAGATTAAAAAGTTCAAAATTAAGCGAACTTGATTGGATAATTTTTCTGGACCCTAGGCATCAAAAGAGGGGAACAAGCGTGGTACAGGACCTGTTGATAAAGAACGAAATAGAAAAAGAATGGTTACTTTTATGCGTCATTATCATTGGGAGTGCATATGACATGAGGAGGACACCATGAATGAAGCCCCAACCTTTCCCTATCAAAATTAACCGGGGGTAACAGCAATATACAGAAGCAAAATTTCTCCCAGTTAATAATTGACCCGAACCAACCATGGAGTAATTGCACAATAAAACAATTGTGAAAGTCCGAGAGAGCTTCAATGAAATGAATAGATACACTTATTTAGATTTAGATTATAAAATACCCTTTTAAGATTACAAAAAGAAATTGAGTTCTTTACTACACATCATTAATGAACAAAAACCCAGTTTAATAATAATAATAATACATGGAAATTGCTTTAATGAAGAACACTAATTACAAAACTGCTCACATCATTTATATAAATTTAAACAGTTTATTTCCTAAAACAACGTGAATTTTTTTAAGTTGACCGTGGAATAGAAAAAAAAATGAAAATTGTTTAGTTTCAGTATTGCCCTAAATCAAGTTTCCATTGGGAAAAAGTTTTTTTTTTTTGTCTTTTTCTACTGTAAAACTATTAGGGATATGTAAAACGGATCATTTGAACCACGAACCACCCAGGACAGGACCGAACTGGTTGGTTGGGTCAGTTCATGAGAGTATCGGTTTGATTCCCGATTTCATTAAAGTGGAATTGTGGTCCTGGTAGTAGGTTCAAGCAGACCAAACTAACTACATATACTCTCTTTTTTTTTAGTTCTTAAAAAAAAATAAAAGTGACCATTTTTTTTTTCACAATAGAAAGCATCAAGTAATGAAAAAAAAAAGTGACTAGTTCTATTGGATTGAACTAAAATCAAAATGGCCCGCTCCTAGGACCAACCATTTTGGTCCATGGTTCCCAATTTTGGGAACTAGATCGGAAACCAATCACCCCCAAAAACTACTAGCTTCATGTTAATGGCAAAAGGTAGATACATCAAGGTGTTCTCATATGCGCATCAACTTCTAACAGGGCAAACACGGTAGGTGGGGTATGACCACCCTAGCATAGGTACAAAAATATTCATCATGAAAAGTTCGTCACGTTAGCCTATGCCAATGAAAACATAAACATCGAGAAAATATTAGATGGGTCTAACTTTCTACGCAATAATGAGATACTCCAAACAATTCTTATAGGACGGTGCCAGGAGGGATGGAGAGATAGAGCAAAGTGGAGAAGGGAGCGAGAGAGTAGAATGTGACACCTTTGGTCGTAAAGATGGACAAAGAGAGAAGAGAGAGAAAGAGTAAAGCAAAGAAGGGATGGAGAAGCAAAGCGGTGTGAAGAGGAGGGACGGTGAGAGAGAGCGGAGTAGGACAGATTTTGTCAATAAAAACGAAGAGTAAATGATGATGAGAGAGAGAGAGGGAGAGAGGAGGGTAGGTCTGCCCAGCCACATGGTGCACAATGAATAGATTGTCTCATTGATAACATGGAAAGTTAGATTCACTTTATGTCTTCTCATTCTACTACTCGATAGGCACGAAGTCCCTTCAATCCTTATCCCCTTCATATCCTATTTTCTTGTTAATAAGTTTAGAAATATTTTTCGATTTTCATGGGAAAATAAAGTTTTGGAGAGACAAAATGGTACTCAACAAAATTATATATATGCTATCTAAAATTTACTAGTCTCGTAGGAGTGTTGTTGCAAGAATTAAATTATTATTTTTTGTTTCTTTCTTTGAATTTATTTGCAAATATTTATAATATTCCAATAATAAAAATTATCTATTTATCATTCTCATCTTTTTAACTAAAATTCAGATACCATAATAATTTGATTTTTATTTGTATTGAAAGCGCTTGGTGAGGAGAACCATGTGAGAGTAGCCAATGCTGACTCAACGATTAAGTTGAAATAGTGGACGAATTTTTATTTTTTATTATGATTTTTTTTGAGTTATAAATGTGGATATTAATTACTAGATCGAAGATAAAGGATTACAAAAAATCAACCAAAGGGAATGAGGAGGATTAATAACCCAATTTGTCATGACATAATCGGTTCAGTGGGCTTTTGCGACCCAGTTGGTTGCTTCGTTATAGTCCCTCGGTTCAATTTGGATAGCAACTTCATTTAGCTGGCCCAACAAGTTGATGCAATCTTGAATCATGGACCGTGAAGCCCATGATATTTCCGATTAGCCTAAGGTGCAATTAACTACTGTAAGCTATCACTTGATAAGAGCATGCTTAGATTAGTGGGAAGTACACCCCCACTTCATGCACTCGGCTTCTCCCTTCGTGGGTTTTGTAGCTCTTTCAACCACTTCAGAGCTTCCTTAATTGCTGGGGCTTCAGTGACAACGGTAGAAGGGGTGAAGATCGACCTTAGAACCCATCAACGAGCACTCCATCAACATTCTTGTGCAAAATCGCCGTTGATTCTTCCATGATAGAGTTGTTCTAGGAGTAGTCCATGCTTATTTTGCTGTAGATCTAATTTGGCAAGGAGCTTTCCTTTGTTGCAAGCAGGTCTCTTTCTTCACTGGTGAGTTTCCTACTGTACTGCTTCGCGATGAGCTGTGTTGTAATGATAGCCTCTTCAATCAAAGAGCTCGGATATGGTTTTTTTCTTGAAAGATTAGACGGTTCCTCACCTTCCATATCCTCCAAATCAGCTCCGTGAAGATAGCTTTGTTTTGCTTGGTAATCTCACGGTAAGATTCTCCCAAGTCCATCTATCCATTCTATTGCAAATCTCTAGGGATAAGTTGGCTTCGATTCACTGATCGGACCAAATTTGCTTTGTCCAAGGGCATAAAATGAAGATGTGCTTTGTAGTTTCTAGAGCTTGGCCACAAAAGGGACACTTTGGTTTAGGTAGCAAATTTCGCTTAGATAGTTTTCTCTCATCGGCAAAGCATTATTACTTGCACTCCATAGTAGAAATCTAACTTTGGGGTAAGATTTTAGTTTCCAAATTTCAGTTCATAATCTCTTAGGTAGCTAGTACGGAGTAGAAACTTGGTTTGTCGTTTGAAGTTTGTCGGAATTTCGTAGCTTGTTATATCCACTCTTTACCGTATAAGAACTATAGTTGTTTGTTGTCCATATCTTATCTGGTCCAAGTGTAATGTTTAAGGGTGTGGCTGATATTTCTTTATTGACTCTTTCGTGAAAAGTCTCTTGTAGTAATAGAAAATTCCACCCTCCCTCAATTAGGTTCATTAATTTAGCTACCAAGTAAGGGTCGTTTCTATTTGCTGGACCTCCTATCTTACTTGAAAGTTGCTATCTATCTTCTATGATTTCGATCTTCTTGCCATCCCCCACTTCCCATTTGATCTCTAGCTCAATCATATCTCTCCCTATTATTATGTTTTGCCATCCCTAAGAGGGTTGGGGGCTTTTGTTTGCTGTCCAAAAGTTTCATTTGGGAAAATAGATTTCTTTAAGCAATTTGCTCCATATGGCATTCGGGTCTTGAGTAAATCTCCAATCCTATTTCCCCACAATCGCTTTGTTGAAATGAACTAGGTCTTTAAAGCCTAGCCTCCCGCAATCTTTCCCAGTCTTTAAAATATCCCATCTTTTCAATGTATATCTTTTCTAGTAGCATTTTATTTCCACCCGAAAGAGGATATTCTCTTTTCAATGGCTCTACAAATCAATAGGGGGACTTTAAAAATGGACATGGTGAACTAAGGTAATGCTTGGACTACCGTTTTGATCAAGATCTCTTTACCCGCCTTCGACATTAGCTTCTTTTTCCATCCATTCAACTTCCTATCAACTTTTGCAAAAACACAAGAGAACATTTGCCATTTTGTTTGTCCCAATTTTGAAGATACACCTAGGTATCTCCTTATTTTTTCAATGACTGGTACTCTCAATTCAGTTGCTAGATTCTAATTTAACCCTTGAGGACAATTTTCCCTGAAGGAAATTTCTGCCTTGCTGAGGTTTATGGCTTGTCCTAATGTGAAGCAATACTGATGTAGAATATTTGCTAGATTCTGAGCTTCAGTAATAATACCATCAAGGAAGAATATAGCATCATCCATGAATAAAAAATGTGATAATGTAGGACAGTGTAGATTCAATTGGATGCCTTTTAAGTTATCATCTGTTATAGTCTTGGAATCGATGAGGATGGAACGTTGGCCATAATAATAAAGATATAGGGAGATAATGGGTCTCATTGTCTAATCCCTCTAGTCGGTGTGAAGTAATCACAAGACTCTCCATTAACTCTAATACTAAAAGAGATCGAGGAAATTCATTTTTTAACCAATAAGACCCATTTATCACTAAAACCCATTCTCAACATACAATCACCTAGAAAGTCTTGTAGGTTTTTTGCATATCAAGTTTGAGGACCACTTTAAATTTTCACTTCCGTTCTTGTACTTTAAGTTGATGTAGGATCTCCTAGATAATAAAAATGTTATCGTGAATTTGTCCTCCCTCGACAAAAGCACTTTGTTCTTGAGATATTATTTCTTGGAGCCAGGGTTTCAATCTATTTGCCATGACTTTTGTAATGATTTTGTGGTTAAAATTGCACAAGCTGATGGGCCTATATCGAGTGATATTTTCTGGATTTGAGACTTTAGAGATAAGAGTGATATGAGTTTATTGATTTCAAGATTAAAGGTACCTTGGTTGAAGAAGTTGTTAACCATTCTAAATATGTCTTCTTGGATTTCTGACCAATTGCTTTGATAAAATAAGCCATTAAGTCCGTCCGATCCCAAAGCCTTTGTAGCACCCATTAGGAAACTTTTTGGTTTCACTTCTTCCCCTATAACATTCCCTATTAAGGCATCATTTATTGTATTCATGATCACTTATAGGCATTGATCTAAAACAGGCTGATATTCTCTACTTCCCACCATGGTATGTAAAAATTGATAAAAACCTGTTATATATTCCTTGAGGATGGAAGGGTCTGTACTCCAATTTTGATCATCAATTTGGAGCGTAGAAATCTTGTTGCGTTGTCTTCTCTGAATTGTGGTTACATGGAAATATTTTGTATCCCTTCCCCCCCCCCCCCGCCCCATTTTATCCAATTAATTCTGGATTTGATGCCTTGGTACATTTCTTATTGTCTCCATAGGTCTTTGATTTGCTCAACAATTTGGCGGTATTGTTCTTGGTTTGGCTGCCTTGTGGTTTTATCCGTCATTTCAGTAAGTGTTCCCCCACCTTTGATTGAATTTGACGGTGTGCATTTTTAAATTTTTTGCTTCTATTTCCTCAATTCATCTATTATCTTCCTTGTTTTGCTGACTATATCCAAAGAGTTGTGCTCTTCAGCTCTCCAAGCTCTTTGAATCACTCCTTTGAATTCTAGGTTTTCTGTCCAATATTGCTCAAATATGAAAATCTTTGTTTTTTTTTTTTTTTAACCTTTGCTGAGTCTAAAATTAAGAGAATCGGACTAAGGTTTGATCCAATTGCAGGAAGAGCAAACACCTCCGCATTTGGGAATAAAACTCACCACTCTAGATTACAAAGCGCCATATTAAGTCTTTTTTTCACAAATTTTTTTCCCTTCTCACTTGTTAGACCATGTATATGCAAATCCCTCATTCTCTATGTCCATTAATGAGCATGAATCTACAAAATCTTCATGTTTTCCGAATTTTTTCCATTAGTATAAGACTTCATTAAAGTCACCAATTCATAGCCATGGGAGGCTATTTGAGATATGAATAGTATGCAATGCTTGCCATAATTGTAATTTCTCTTGATAATTTGTAGATGCGTGAAGAAATGATATATGCATGATAAAACCACTTATGAAGTCTTTACATATAACATCTAAAAAGTCCTCTGTGCTGAAAGCCACTCCCACATGAACTTCCTCATCCCACATATGTACCAATCCACCCCCAATTCCAATCGAGTTAATGATGGCTGCAACGCTTTTTAACTCTTTCTATGATAGATTCTTTGTTCTTGGTTTCCATGAGGAAGACTAGGTTGGGCCTCTCTCAAGCCACTAGGACTCAAAGATGCTGGATCGAAGTGAGTGTCCAACGAGAGCTATTATCTCTCACTTCAGTCTCCAGCCATGATCCATGCCTACCAGGTTTGTCTTGAGCCAATCCCGTCTCCTCATATGGGAACTTAGGACAAAAGTTTGGATAATGTCCAATACAACCACAAGAGTAACGAAAATGAGGGAGCCTCTTATATTTGAAATCAATCCACCATTTTCGACCTCCCAACTCAACTATAGATCCTATTTTAGGGGACTTTGCAAGTTTAGTGTAACTTTGACTTTACCTATCTTGCACGAGCTGTTATTTTTTCCTTCAATTTTGACTTCCTCTACTTTTCCTAGCATTAAAGTTATATTTTACATAGCATTTTTTGACATCCTAGCTCACAAAAGACCCAAAATATGTATGCAAAAGGTATAATGTTTAAACTCGTAGTAGTGTTCAGAACATTTGTGTCTCCTTGTTGCAATATAAGAAGGTTGCTGGCAAAGGACCAAGGACCCGAATGCAACATTCGGTTCTTCTCCTCAACCAAGTCAAATGTAAATAAAAAATATCCAAGTTCAATGATCTCACATTTTGCCAATTCTAACTTCCATGCATTCTTCATCGTACTTAAAATGGCTTGAAAATTAACATTAAGTTTAGAAAAGAGTTTCCCATTGAGAATAAGTTCACTTTCCTGTTTTTCTTTATCAAGCATTTCATCGGCCAGTTCTATAATGTACTCTTCTAACCACAAGTCGCCCATTCTTTTGTATAACACCACCATTATAGATGATTTTCATGTATTCCTTCCATGTTGTATAAGCTTAAGATCTTAAGTACATTGCTGGGGTAGTAAATTGTGCCGAATCAAACTTGGTAGTCTTATGGGTGATTATGGAGTGAAGGGAGCCCAAGATGAGCTGGGACCACCGCAATTAGCTTTCACCGAAGTGGATCTTCAAATTTAAAGTCCGAGTTGTTTAAGTGGATGGTTTTTTGCTCAGAGGTGGGAATTAGTGCCAATGTTGGTCGGAGGAAGCTAAATCGGGGAAGAATCCACGAAGTTGCAATTTGTCGTTTTGAGGGGTTATGATATCCATATGGGAAAAACTTTGTGAAGGAGAAGACTGGGGTGAAAGCTTAGTCCGGATTGAAAGAAATGGAAGCCTCCATGGAAGATTAGAGCAGGAAGCCCAAGATCGAGGATTTAAGGGGAGACACTACCGCCAGAGGGGTAGAGAGGAATCTCGAGAATTAGCGTCACTGTAAAATTGATAATAACAAAAACCGTTGACAGAAAATAGTTTCAAGGCCTGGAATTGTGACAAATAAAAAACAATATGGAACAAAGTGAATTTTCCAAAAAGCAAAGGGACCAAAAGTATAATTTTTTCCTAAAGTGACGTCCAAGAATGACTTGTGTTTGTATATTTGAGAAAAATAAAAAGTCTTAAGTGCAATAGAAGTTCTAAAACTTGTAGCAAAAATGCAGTTGAGTCCTAAAACTTGTCAAAAGTGCAATCAAGTTCTAAAATTTATCAAATTGATTTAATTGAGTCCCAAAGTTAACATTTGTCAACATTTTTAACGGAAAATGCTGTGGTGCGGACGTGACATTTAAAATGAATTTTTATTTTTCATGTGGCTTTTTTTAAAAATTATTTTTTATTTAAATTAGATTTAAAACTTGAAAAGAAAAGCTAAAATTTAATTAAAAAACAAAACAGTTCAAAAAAAAAATATAAATGGCAAGCACTTCTTTCGCTACCGTCCATCGCCGGAGGGGCTGGCAATGGTCACGGGCCCCTTCGGCGATGGGTGGCGGCGGCGGAAGTGACAACCATTTTCTTTTTCTTTTTTTTAACTGTTTTGTTTTTTAAATAAATTTTAGCTTTTCTTTTCTAATTTTTAAATCTAACTTGAGTAAAAATAATTTTAAAAAGTCACACGGAAAATAAAAAGTCATTTTAAATGCCACGTTAGCATTTTCTGTTAAAAAGTTAGGCGGTGTTAACTTTAGAACTCGATTAAACCAATTTGACGAGTTTTAGGATTTAATTGCACTTTTTACAAGTTTTAGGATTCAATTACATTTTCGTTATAAGTTTTAGGATTTCTATTGCACTTATCCTAAAAGTCTAATTAGATTTTATAAAATTGTTTTGAGTAGTGGCATGTTATAGAGCCATCATTTCCTTGGCCGCTGGACTAGGCAACGGAGAATCCTATAACATAATAAAAAATTTGCTAATAGATGAGGCATAATACCTTTTTTGCGGACGAATAACTACACTAAGGCTGAAGTAAACCATGACACCCCAAGTCCTCCATCAAAAAACCGAGACCTTATGATGTTATTTATAAGTAAAATCTACTCTCAAATATGGGTACTTGACCTACGTTAATTTGGTTGATTCTTTATCGAGTCTATTGGCCTTGGGTCGTTTCTAGCATGTGTATAAGACGGACTAGGCCCATAGTAGATCTAACAAGGGTCGTGATTGTCGAGCCAAAGATGTTCAATCAAGGCGCATCTCTTGAGACGATGAAAAGGGTTGTGATAAATCAAATCAATATTCCCCAGTAATGTGTGGCTCTTAGTAGGCTTCTAACACGATAGCAATGGTAGTAACAAACCAAATCAACACCATATTTGGAAAATATCGTTGGACAATATGAACCACCATGGACGGAACGGCACTTCCCTAGATTGGAGAGTTTGTGGACATCACAAAGCTAGGGACAGGCCGTGAACAATACTCATGTCGACCGAGGATGGAAAGCGCAAGTGGGGGCATGCTTAGACAAGGTTTTGGCTGGGATAGTTGGCTTGATCATGACCCGAGTTGGATCGAGCATGGCTGAGAGCGTGGGACGCTGCACTGGCCAATGTGTGTGTGTGTGTGAATAATTGCCACGAAGAAGACGCTGGAACCGTTGTCCTCCTTTGGAAAACTGTTCTTTGTATTACAATCACTTGTGCATTCTGACGAACATCTTGCGTGCATCCCTAAGTTGCCGTTTGTGGCCTCAATGTGTGATTGCCTGACCTCCGGCCGGGGTGTTGTGTGACCTAGTGCTTGTGTGCAAGCCTCAGTTCATGATGGTAACGCATGGGAACTTCACTTTGATGGTGTTGTCTCAGTGTGTACCAAGTTTGTGCCCAAGTGCTAGCGCACTCTGCGAGCATTTGCTTGGTAAGGGATCGTGCGCTCCTCAACCACATTGGTTAAAAATCTGTGCTTAAAAATTGACGATCCCACAACCACTTGGAGCCGCCCCAGATCTAAGCCCTTTTGCCCCGGCGATTACACCCACCCTCATCGAACTAGGGTACGGGCATAGTTTGTCTAAAACCAGACATCGATTAGAGGTGGTCGTAAAGTAATGCCGTATTTACCGACCCGTCCTTTTCCATGTCTGTCAAGTCCTTAAGTATACTCAAGTGGTCACATCAAAGCGGTGACATTTAGACTAGATCTTACTTATAAACCATTCAATAGGGCATCTCCCATCCACAGACTTAGGGAAGGTTCCGAACTTTCTGACTTAAAAAAAGCTATGTCCTCATTAGAGCCGGCCCGTATCGCCGAGCGATAGGGAGTTGCACATTACCCAACCACTCTGGCCATCCTAGAAGCTGGTTAGGAGTCATATCTTATGCAATATCGCTCAAGCGATGCTCTCGAGTCTGAACCTATTCCATCCACAAAACATACAGCCACCGGAAAGAGTGTTGCACTAATATCATCAGTAACGATCCAGCCCAATCCACGAGGGCGAAGTATCCAAAAGGAGTACTTAATTTTTCACATGAGATAATGACCATGTGGGAGTGGATTTGACTTATAAATAACATCATAAGTCTCGCCTATTTTGTTAATGACTTAAAGCGTTGCACTTTTCTTCCAACGTCAAATTATTTGCCTTAGGTAACCACACACCCCAGAGACAAGGTATCATGCACCAGATCTTCTATTCCCCAAATCTTGTATTTCTTTCGTGAATTCTAGGGGTTCTTTGTGCCCGGTCAGAAGCCAAAGAAATTGCCGTTCAGTAACTAGAAGGCCAGAAATATCCAAATTACAGGCACACCTCACTTATAAATGACCTAGCTGCAACTTTCCTGCATCAAGAACAAACTGCAGGACGATGACATGAGAAACAACCACATTACAGGAGATATAATTTGCTTATCCGGGCTTCATTCATAGAAGACATTTCATTCACAGGGGATGATTCTACATCACACATACAAGTTACTACTGGCACTTAAGATGTCAAAAACTTTGGCAACTATTCCCAATGGATCAACATTTTTGCAAGCCACAAGAAGCATTATCAAATTCTATTGGAGTATAACAAAGTATCAAAAACCTTGCAACCCTGCTCCTGCTGCAACTTCCCTGGATGGATGCATAGACAAGTTCTATTGGATATGGCAAGATTATGGATGAGGACTCTTGAAACTTGGAGTTACTTTAAGCAGCTGCAATATCCAGTCCAGGTTCATGTTCATTTTGTCCCATTTAATCTCATACTCTGTCCATTAACTTAGCTCAGTGAGAATGACTATGTAGCTGCTTGGTGTTCAACAAGTGACAGAAATGAACTCCATTGAAAAGCAAATATGCCATCAACATGTACACAAGATACGAACAATGCAATACTAGACACACACATACAAGGTTGGCCATATAGCTAATAACCAATGGCGATATCACGATGGAAACTAAACTCACCCACAGAGTCATACAATTACCACCAAAAAAGCAAATCACAAATCAGCACAGGAAATCCATTCTCTCATTGGTCTTCAGGACTTAACCTCAAGCATTCACACTCCATTGAAAATTTGCCTCTATAACTTACCACAATCATTATCAAAGATACATGGGAAGCAGGCAAACTGACAGTAAATATTTTATAGTTCCCAAAGCTGAACGTACACATGCACAGTTCATAATTCTTCAAATAATTGCACGCAACCGCCACCAGACAAGCCACGCAGGCTAAAAGCAAGAAAAACCAGTACAGAAGACCCATAATGCTTAGTTTAGTTTTCAGGACTTCCAAACATGTGTTTTCTAACTCTATTACAACTGACATGTTCACTATTCATTACCTCTATATGCAAACATGCACTGGAAGCAACCAAACATCAGCAAATACAATTAATTTCCAAATTCATTGAGAAAAATGGTTGCTGCATAGCTCTTATTAGCCATAGCATGGGACAATGACATCACTTGTACCATTCAGAAGGGCTCTTCCTTTGAGCATGCTGGGCTGACTCCCTATGATTGCAAGATTTGCTGGAAATTTTAATCCTGATGTGTGGCATTTATACAACCAGCCTTTTTCTTTTCCTTTTTTAATATAATGATGAGTCCTGTAAAAGAGTTGATGACATAACAAACCCAGCATTGAAAATACTTAGCAATAAGAGCCAATATCAGAGCACATCATGCATGGTAATGTGAAGGTGTGAAATGAATATAGTTGACCAAATTCAAACATATAAGCTGGACATTAAAGAGGCACTAGACAGTCATATGATGGATCTATTGCAGGGATGAAGACAGCACATTATCTTACCTTCATGCTATGCCAAAGTTATGCAGCTTCTTGCAATTAGGAGTCGGCAGATTCTTATTCCATCGACGTCTTTGCATTTCTATATGACAGTAACGCCAAAGCATACTTTTATAATCCTTGATCACGTTGTCCTCAATGTTAGCTCGAGCAAGACTTCCTGGTGGATAATTATTATCAAATGCAGATGATTTCACAAAAAATTCCACTCCGTGATTTTCAGTTGCCTTGGAGACCTCATAAGAGTAATTCTTGAACAACGAGTACTCAGGCTCTGTGAAGGGCATATATGCGAGCAGAAGGATGATCAAGAATGGTAAAATTTGCAAAAGAACCATTAGGCTAAATCCTCCTACATCGGAGTCCTCTCTCCGGTAACCACCCACTCCTCCCGACCTATAAACATGAGATGTCCTATAAGGGTCCCTCTCGCGGAAGAAGGCTCTGAATATCTCATCCGGGTCGAAATCATCATCAAACAAGTCATTTCCGGTTCTCCTCCTCCTCCTCCGCCTAGCATTATTATGCCGCTGATTATACTCGAATTCCTCGACAAAACCAGTCTGATCATACCGCCTCCTCGAACCATCGTCACTCAAGCACTTAAACGCTTTGGACACTTTCTTGAATGCCTCCTCCGCACCCGGCGCCTTGTTCTTGTCGGGATGCACTTTCAGCGACAATTTCCTATAAGCCCTCTTAATCTCCTCCGAGGAGCAAGCTTTCTCCAACCCCAGAAGCGCATAATAATCCCCCGTCCTCCTAATCTGCCCAATTAGCTGAACATGCTCTTCCCCATATTTCTTTTTCCCTGCATCCGAATCTTCCTCGCATTTCCCAGAACCCGGCTCCTTATTGCTCTCATCATCACGAGACTTCCTCTCAGCAGGAGTCTCCTCCGACCCGAAATCGAGCTTGTCGCACCGGTCCAACAGCGCGGCAACGGGCAAATTCCGGTCCAGGCGCCGCGCGATCTTGATGAACCTAAGCGCCCGCTCTTTGTTGCCCGCGGCGATCGCCTCCTCGGCGAATGCCACGCACCTCAACGCCTCGTCCTTGTTACCATCCATCCCCAGAAAAACCCAGCTCACGAATTTCGAATTCCAGCCGAAACGAAGATCACCCAGATGAAGTAGCAGTCGAGACCTGAAATCTAGTAATCCAAGATGAACCCCTGAATCCCTGATCGAAATCCGAAATTCACGGTCGCGACCCGATCCGAGGGAACCGAAACTACTGATCAGAAACGAAGACTCAAAACGGTGAATTTGAACGGAAGACAAGTGGAGCTGTTCAACCGTCCATTTGGGAGAATCGACGGAAGAGGGTGTGGGAATTTTTACCTGAATCGCAAACAAGAAATTGCAGAGAGAGGCAGATGGATTTCGAGTTCGAGGAAGACGAGGGAACATTTAGCGCAGCGTCACGGTGGTCGTCGAATGAAATTGCGCCACTTCATGCAATTTTCGTTCTTTGCCATGGAGGGCCCCTTTCTTTCTCTCATTCTCGAATTTTATACGTAAAGTTCTGTTTGTTTTCAGAAAAAGTATATGATTTAAAAACATTCTTCAAAAAATATAATTATATATATATATATATTGTTTATAAAAATGAATTAACGGAAAATATTTTTCATAATTAAGAAAAATATTTAGACATGAATTGTTCTTAATAATGAAAACATTCACTATTAAGTAATTATTCCAAGCGATTCAAACGATCATTTAAAAAAAATATTTTAAAAATATTTTTGTTTCGTAAAATAAATGGAGCTGAAGAATTTTTTTTAATTATATTCAGCAACAATAGAAACTTTGCTTTCATGCTAAATATGATCTCTCATGGATTTCATGTTTGTTTGATTCGGCCTAAACTATTTTATTGCATTTCGACTTTTCACCCTTGATTGTTGGATTTGACTTTCAGTAAACATTAATTGGAAGTTTAACGATATGGATATTTGTTTCGCTTAGAGAAAAGATCACTTGTCTACATCATTGCCACATCAATCATTTGAGAGATCCATAAAAAGAAATTAGAGTGATCAGAGGGGATTTGTGATACATTTGTGGCAAATGGATTGCACCGATATCACGTCACTATATAGCTTTAATGTGGGAAAAATATTTAAAAAGTTCTAAATTTTGACTTGGTGCCAATTTAGTCATTCTAACTAATTTTAACTGAATATTGCTGACATAAACACTTACCGTCTTATGTGGCACCGCCTATGTTGGCACTAACAATTTTTAATAACTTTTTAATTTTTTTCTCTCATTTCTTCTTCTTCTTTTCTTTATTTTGTAGGTGACTGACCACCAACCACCGACCATGGTCGACTTGGCCTAGCCTTGGCCATGGCAAGGCCGAGGCTCATCGAGTGTTAGCCTCGTTGAATCTGGCCTAGGCAAGTTTGTGAGGGCAACCCCGACAAAGGCTCCCCTAGCCAGATTTGGTGAGGCCAACCTCGCTAAGCACTGATTTGACTTTCAATAAACATTACTCAGAGTTTAACGACGTGGATATTTATTTCAGCTCAAAGAGAAGATCATGTGGCTATGACATTGCCATGTCAATCATTCGAGAGATTTACAAAAAGAAATTAGAGTGATCAGATTGAAATGGAGGATTCATAATACTTTTGTGACAAATGGATCACACTGACGTTGTGGATCTAGTTGCTATATAGCTTTAATGTTGTGGATTCGGTTGTCAACCAAATCCACCATCGCGGCAAAATTGGTAATTCTCTGTGTGTGACTTCTTTGCCGATGAAACCTAATTGATCATGGGTTTCAACTGGATGACGAGAGAAGGGGTCGAGACAATATATGAGTTTGAGGTCAGGTCTATGGTCTAAAAGTTGAATTACCAAGAAACAATACTCTACCAGCTCGAATACTTACAGCAGCACGACAATGGACGCCATAAAATAGCTGTTGACACCTAATTTAGATTCAATTTTTAGAAAATAAAAGATTAGAAGGAAATTTTGAAAAGAAATTTTGAATTCAAAATAATTCAACAGTCGGATTTTGGAGCCATTTCTTTGTTGGAGAAGTTGAGCGAAAATCTCCACCGGCGAGAGGTTGAGCAAAAATCTCCACCGGCGAAACAAACTCGAATTTTCGCTTTATAAATAGAGGCTTCTCTTCATGGTTCGTCGAGGAAAAAATAGCAAAACTGAAGAGAAAGAGAGAAAAAGTACAATTGCAGAAAGTGAACGGGGAGGTTTTCGGAAAAGAGTGAGAGAGACAAATGAGAGAGAGTGTCAGTGAGAGAGAAAAGTAAGAAAAAGAAGAAAAAGCAAGAAAGAGAAGAAGCCGTCCATAGGTCTTCGAGAGGAGAACAAGAAAAGTAGAAGAGTGAAAGAAAAGTCAAACAGCAAAAAGAAGCTTTTGCTTCTGCAAAAGGAACAGAGAAGACAAAGACGTGCGGGCAGAAAAAAGGAGAAATCCTGTTCATCTTCTTCCCTTTCGGCTCCGAGTCACTCCACTTCGCGATCGTTCGAGTTTTTTTGCTGCACCGGCCGTTGCGCGGCATCGTCCATGATTTCTCCTTGCTGCCTCACCTCACCGTGTGACGCCCACGATTGGACTCGAGCGGATTTGTCCAACGTCCGCACCGCGCCGGCTCCGAGCTTCCCCGACGACCTCTGCGTTCGTGATCTACCCACCGCCACTTCGCCGATCCGCTCGCCGACACCAGTGCCGCCTCCACTGGTCGCCACGTCCCCGCACCGCCACTCCGCGCCGCCGTTGCCCCCGCGCCACCGAGCATCCGCGACCGCTCCTCCTCCGACGCCTCTGCCCCGACACCTGCAGCGCCACCGATCCACTGCAGCCCGACACCGGAGCACCAGCAGCGCCTTCGCCCAGACTTCCCGCGCTGCTCTGCCCCGACGCCGCTTCACCTTTTGCTCGACCCGGTGCCCGACGCTCTCGCCCGCTCCAAGGCGCCTGCCCCGAGTCCCCCGCTTGAGCGAGCTGTTCTGCACGCCCGAGTGACCTCCTTGCTATTGAGTTTGCTGTTCTGCTCACTGCTGCCCGCCCGAACGAGCTATCTGCTGCCTTCTGTTTTGCTGTAGGTGCGGTTACCGTCGATCTCGCCGGACCTCCGACGAACAGCCCTCGCTCGGCCACCGGCGAACGGCCCTTGCTCGGCCACCGGGACCTTACTCGCCATTCCCGACCTCGCCGACGCCGTGCTTCCCGCATCGCCTCGCCGCGAACCACTTCCTCATTGACGTTGGTTTACCCTCTTTAGGTAGTTTTTTATTATTTACTTTTACCTTTTTGTAGTTTAGTTTATTTTACTGTCTTTATTTTTATGTTTATTTGATAGCATTCTTTTAGTTTAATTGTTTGAATTGTAGTATTGTATGTTAATTATTTGCATTGTTTAGACATTATCCTTAAGGCTTTATCCTAGATTTTTGTAATAATTAGTTTGATCCGAGAGACATCGGATCATTCTTTTAATTACATTAATTTTGGGTTTCTTGGTGAAATTTTAATTGTTAAATAATAATAATTATTTAATTTGGTCCGTAAGACTTCGGACTAGATTATTTGATTATTTTGAATTGTTGTGATGATTAGGGTTAAAATAATTGTTAATTTAATCTGTGAGACAACAGGTTATTTTTTCAATTATTTTGATCCTTTATTTAGTGGCTATATTAATTGTTTAGATTTACCCCTAATTTAATAATTATTCAACCTAAAAAAAATCAAAATATTCAAAATTTGCATATAGGACATTAGGGTTTAATATAATAGACACGTAGTTTAATTAATCAAATTTTTAGGATTATATTTCTAGGGTTGCATTTTTAGATAATATTTTTAGAACTGCATTTTTAGATATTTTAAAATAAATAAGTTAGGATTAGACATAAATAGCATTTTTTAGAGTCTTAGATATAATTGGCACATTTTCATATTCTCATTTATTTAAAATAAAAAAAATAGTTTTCTAAGACGGAATAGGGTTTAAGTCAAATTAATCCCAAAAATGGATTAGAAGATTATTTTTAGATAGATTAATTAGGGTTTTCATAAATTCTGAATTTCAATAAAAAAAAATGCAAAAATACTAGATGCATGTTAACTAGTTTGCATAATATAATCATTTAATCAGAATTTGTTAATTAGTAAAATTAGGTCATGAGGTGCATGTTAATTAGTTTGCATAATAGGCCCATTTAACTAGAATTTGCATATTAATAAAATTAAGTCATTTAGTTTTAAAATGCATTTTTAATAAAAGAATTCTAATTTTTGAGAAAATCCAAAAATGTTGTTTGCTTGCTTTGTGTGATGCAATTTATTAATAATGGATGAGTACCCGTGTGGTCACCACATTTGCATGATAGTAACTTAGGTTAAAAATAATCCAAACTGCCTGCAAAAAAAATATTTTGAAAATTAAAAGAAATGGTACCGAAAGGGCATTAGAAAATTCTAGTGTAACCAAGTCCCCGTACCCTTAGTCTCTGGTCCGTAGGAGTAAAATAAATCTCCATTTATTTTACTTAGGTGTCTAATCGACCTACCATAAACCGATTAGTGGCGACTCCTAGTTAATAATCTTGCATATTTAAAAATTTGGATTTAAATCGCGAATTGGTATGGGCTTGGGAGAGCCCGAGCTAAGTTCAAAAGCTTAGTAGTCCATTAACCTAGTTTTAGGTGGTGAACCCGAAAAATTTAGGTCGCGACAGCTTGGCGACTCCGCTGGGGACTTGTGTTAAATTACTTAGTGGACTTAGGCCAATTTTTCTTTTTCTTTTAAAAAATGTTTTTGTTTGGCAGCGAGGATCTCAGGTATGTCCCTAACATTCCTAAGGTGTTAAATGTTCTTGCAGATGGGAGGTATAAGGGGAGTAGTCTTTGTTAACCCCTGTTTTGCAGGTTGGAATAGGGATGAATGTTTAAATTAAAATTATAGAAGTGTTGTTTGTATTTAAACTGTTGTGCATGTTTTATTGTTTTTAGCACTACACTATTGCACACACAACCCTTTGCCCGGACTGGGCTGCGATAGGATTCTTAGGATGGTGTTGAGAAGGATACTTCCTCTACGAGACCTGCTATATAGAGGTTGACCTTCTCTTCTCCGAAAGTTCTTCATGGTGTCAAATGTGTTTGTCCATATCCGCGAGACTGCGTGATTATTGGACATTCCATTCGGCGAGCCGGAGTTAGGGGACCCGACACGTTAATGCGAGGCGCAACGGTCGATCATCCTCTTAACTCCACTTTGTTAAGCCGCTTAGACAGAAATCGTGCCTCACTTTTCATGTGTGTGTGATTGTCATCTATTTCCAGTGAAAGTAAGTTGTTTAAATTGTTTGCAATTTATTTACTTCATTGTAATTTTTTTTTCGGTCCATGACAATTAGGTTTCGTCATTAGTCTTATTTTATATGCAATGGGGAAAACCGACGTACAATTCATTTCCACTCCCAAAAAAGAGCTCAAGAGGTGGTTGGATCAATTAGATCAAGATGGTCAGAGATATGTGAAAGCTAGGATCGCTCGACTTCTCCCGTTGTTAGAAATCAACATCCATTCTAGTGTTATACGGCGTTGCCTCACTTCACGGTGTCCACGAGACTTCCACCTTTGTGTTTGGTGAGTTCGAATTGACTCCAACGCTCGAAGAATATAGTATTGCCATTGGAATGCCCCTGGACAAGGAACTTGTTAGGCCGCCTATCGGTATAGATTCTATCTCTGAATTATCTCAATTTTTAAAAATCGAAGCCGAAAGAGTAAGGAAAGTCATCAAAGCTAACTGTTTTGCATGTCCATTTTCATTCTTAGAAAAATGTTTTGCAGACCAACCAATGATTTCAAAAGCCAGGATTTTCATGTTAGCATTTTTTGGGCTAATCGTTTTTCCATATCGAAAAAATGCAATTAATCCTGCAATTTCATGGGTGGTTAATCGGGTTTGTGACGGGTTAAATTATGTGAATATAATTTTAGCTGAAACATTTTTGTCATTAACCCGTTTCAAACAAAATGAGGAAAAGACAATGCGTGCCCTCCCTGAACTTTTACAAATATGGTTTTTCTCCCACATAAGAGGGTTTGGGCATCTTATAAAACAATTCAGGATAGACGATTCTCGACATCCCATACAAAAATTTGCGGTTCTAGAACGTTTTTCCCCACATAAACAATATGCCCGTTGGATTAATTTTTTGAAAAAACCTAATCCTAAGGCATTCTTATGGCATGCTAAATGGCTCCACATTGAGGAAGCTCGCTTTTCGCACAAACATGATGGACCAATCCATTTCTTTGGGCCTTTCGGTGCTACTTCCTATTATCCATATAGAGTGGCTCGTCGGTACAAAGCTCTTCAAGAAATTCCTCCACCTCTCGGGACAGATTTGTTCCAAGTTCGTTTCATTCGAAAGGATTATGACTACTTCAATGAGATCCGGGAGATCATTACTACATGGAGCGAATGTTATCCAGAGAAGATTTTGGTGCCCATGAGACTGAAGGGTGAGGAGGAGATTCACCATGCATCGGCGTTCTACATCCAACAACACCGGATTCCCGCTGCCTTGCGTCCAGTAGTCCCTGATGTGACCGAGAAGCCCACCCAACGAGCACAAATTGAGCATCTTAAGCGGAAAGTCGAAATGCTCGAAGCTGAAAATAACAAGTTTCGCAAGGCGTTGGGTTCCCGAAAGCATATAAAATGAGATATTTTGTTTTCTTAGTTCAATGTCTAGGGACTTTTATTTCGGTTCGGTGTTTTCAGTTTTTAGTTTGATGTTTAGGGACTTGAATTTCAATTCTTAGTTTAATGTTAGGAAGTTTGGTTCAATGTTTAAAATGAATCTTGAATAAAATCAATCGATTAGATCATTGTCATGGACCAATCTCATTTATTATAATACTCACTATATTTTTTTTCTTAGGTGACAACACGGCTCACTTAAGATCGCCAATTCGTACTCGTTCTAGAGCAACAATGGCTGATAACACTGAACAAACACGTGTTGCTGAACAAGCTCGCGTTGCTACCCTTGAATCGGAGATGAAGCAAGTCCCGAATGTTCTTGAGCGGCTCTCTAAGCAAATTGACTCTCTCCAAGCAAACACTGTCCCACCGCTCCGCAAGTTGAAGTGGTGTTACCACAACATGCTCCCATGGCGATTCGAGGATAAAGGCAAGAACACATCCACAGTTGATCCATCATCCTCGATGATGCCTCCGGGAGTTAAAATTACTACTGAGCCTCAAATTGTTGTTGATGATGAGGTACAAGTGATACCTTCAGCTGTACCAAAAACTGAGCAGGAAAAACGCTTGATGAAAATCGAGGAGAAACTTAAGCAGCTGCAGGGTTCGTTTACCCAAGACCCAACTGATCTGTCTCATTATGCAAAGATCAAGATGCCAAAGAAGTTCAAAATGCCAGATTTTGAAAAGTTTGATGGCACCTCTTGCCCAAAGATCCATCTGCAGACTTATGTGGTCAGGATGACCCAATATGTTGATAACATCCCCTTGATGATCCAACAATTTCAAGCAAGCCTGACAGGACCGTCGCTGCAATGGTACATCATGAAAAAGATTAATCTGCTGGAGACTTGGGAGGATTTGACAGATGCCTTCTTCAAGCAATATAAGTATAATATTGATGTCACTCCGTCTCGAGAGGATTTACTTCGCACCGAGAAGAAGAGGACAGAATCTTTCAAGGCATATGTCACGAGATGGAGGACCGTAGCTGCTCAGATTACGCCGGAGCCGACAGAAAAGGAGCTGATGGATTTGTTCATGAAGACGCTCCCGCCTGAATATCGAAATCGAATGCTGGGATCGACTGCCAAGTCGTTCAATCAGCTAATTCCTGTTGGTGAGCGAATTGAAGTAGCATTGCGCGATGGATGGGCGTCTGATCAAACCAGCTCATATGGGAGAGTCTCAACCAAGAAGGATAAGGAACTTGTAGCAGAGGTTAATGCAACTTATGTGCAACCACCTCGCCCTACCCCGAACACCCATCAGGGAGGAGCAAGACCATTCTTTGGCCAGCAGAAAAACTTTGCCAAGCGTCAATTTACGCCACTTCCTAAGCCCTTGTCCAAGATCTTGCCGACCCTTCAGAAGAAAGGATTACTTGCTAAGGAACCCAAGCGATCTAATCCCGAGCGTTTCCCCAACTATGATCCGTCCAAGACATGTGCTTATCATATGGGGGAGGTAGGGCATTCTGTTGACGATTGCTATACGCTGCAACACAAAATCCAAAATCTTTTGGATGCCAATGTGGTCTCATTCCGCGATGCACAACCGAACATCCAGAATAACCCACTCCCTGACCATCCAGAAGCTGTGAATGCCATTTTTAGTTTTGATACTGAGCCCACCATGTTTCAGATGATGTATAAGGAAGCAGAAGTGATGGACACCCTGGGGCAACCAAGTGGCAAATTCGATTACTATGTAAAGTATTCAACTCCTTCCAGCTCCTACTTCGACCCACGGGATATCATCCCAGATGGATGGGGTGGCATAGATGATCCCGCACCTCCAAAGATTGAGAGCTCAGATGACACACTTGAAGGAATGACTGAATTGTTCATCGATGAAGCTCGAGAGTAGGACACTCCTCTGCGCAGGAGTCTTTATTGCTTTTCGTATTTGCATATTTGCATTTTCAATTCTAGGATTTCCCTCATTTCAGTAATGTAATTTGCTTTTTATCCAATAAAATGCATGGAGATTTTTCATGTTTTAAGGGCATGTTGAAGTATACCAAACTAGCCCTGTGATGAAATTCTACCAAAAAGAAAACGGCAAGGAGCTAATTCTGAAGGCTGGGCTTTTTCATGTTCCCTTGAAAAAATTTTCAAAATAAAATAATTTTCCAGCATGCATCTAATTTACCTTGTTTGTTTCATTTAATTATTTGCTTTATGTTTCGGGTGCAGCCTGCGCATATTTAAGGAACCTCTATGAGTTCCCTTGCAAAGAGGGGCAAGACACAGACATTTAACAGCTTTGACTTTATGATTTGATGTGCTAGAATAGAGCATGACCTTTTTATCATTATAGAATGCTTTCACATCATATTGAACAATTCATCAATTCCACTTGAAATTTATCAAAATGGATAATTCAGTGAAGGATGTTGAGTTACTTGAACATGTTAAATGATGCTAAATGAAGCGTGAAAGGCAAGCCTTATCCCATACACAGTCCATTGTCTATACATTGTGAGGTGAGTATGGAAACGTTTTGTGTTTCAAGGTGAAGAGTTTTCTTGCAAAAAGTACGGCAGCTGAAATGACGAGAGGCAGTTCATTTGTCTGCTCCAAACACTACAGATAATCCATTGTTTAACCCTTTTGAGCCCAAATACTTGAAGAATTTCTTTCATACTACCCCTGTCAAGGACCACCCCACATCGGGGCAAATGGAGGTAAGTTGACATTAAAGGAGAGTGAAATGGATAGAAATTTTCTTGCTCTCACTTGCATCAATCTTCAAGTCATGCTATTACATTAAATTCATGTGGTAATTTAAGTGCCTTAGGATGACGAGGAGCGTTTCTTTCACTATCCTACACACTTATACCATTTGCATAGCCCACTTGAGCCTGCAATTTCATTTCTTTAAACCAAGTTGGTGATCATCCCCCACACTGGGGCAAGGCAAGAGATAGATGATGACCTTTGAAGGTTCGAGTGTCATTTAAAATATACTTGACACACACAAGAACTGAAATCAAAATAGAACTAAGGGGCATGAAAAAGCAGTGTGCCTAGTAAAAGCAAGGCCAATGCCCATGAAAAGAAAAGAGAAATGACTGATGAATTAGGGGGCATATAAAAAGCGGTGTGCACGATCAATGCCCATCATCAAAGAAAATGATTTTGAGAAAAGATCTCCAGTTGAATAATCATTGGCATTAGTGATAAACTCTTGAGCCAATAAAGAAATCTATCAAGAAGACAATCCGTGGCGAAGAAAACTGGTGGTAATGTCCGGATGATCACCAACTCTCACCCTTTACACACATCTTTGAGCCTAACGATCCTTTCGTTTCTTAAACCCAAGAACCAAGCCTATGTTACGTCCCTTACAAAGTCTCTTCAGATTAGGGCACTTGAATTAACATAGGAATTCATATGTTTCAAGCATTGCTCGAAGAAGTGCGAGCAAGATTATTTCTTTCTTATTTTGCAGGGTTCTTGACTTGTAAACCCGAAGATGATTACAGAATGGTTCTTTCAATAGCCTTGACTCAAAGAGTCCCTTTTGCTAAGCCATTGACCAAACCCACGTTACAATCCTTGTCAAAGACCTCTCAGATTGGTAAGGTCGTACTGATTGCAAGAAAATTCGAACTCTTGTCGACAAGATGATGATAAGATTGAGTGATATATTCCCGCATTAATGGTTGGGACAAATAACCCCTCCTAAATGAGAGCGAGTGAAAAAGCCTTTTTCACACCAAAATTGTCTCATTTAGCATGTTCAAGAGATTCACACTATAACTGAAAATTGTCATTGTGATAATTTTTCCAGTAGAAGCTTGATAAAGCCATCATGCATGGACCTTCATTGAATTTTTCCTCAAAGACCAAAGAAAAAAAAAATTTGTCTTTGAAACCCTGAGTTTGATAAGTCATCTTGGTACTTGATGAGAATTCCAAGTACCCATTTATAAAATGTTCCAAATGTCTAGTTTGAGTTCCAGATGTTTGAACCTTTAAACACTTGATGTGACTTCCAAGTATTTGTCTTTTCGAGCGTCTGATGTGATTTCCAGATGTTTAGAATTTTTAAGTACTTGATGCAATTTCCAGGTGCTTGGGATTTGATGCGAGTCTCAAATCCTCCGAAGATTTTTCTTCAGATTCAGTTTGAT
The DNA here is from genome assembly GCA_017140475.1 of Eucalyptus fibrosa. Taxonomy (NCBI): domain Eukaryota; kingdom Viridiplantae; phylum Streptophyta; class Magnoliopsida; order Myrtales; family Myrtaceae; genus Eucalyptus; species Eucalyptus fibrosa. The sequence goes on from CM029512.1 coordinate 20,839,004, forward strand.
TTAGGCGACCGTAGAATGGTACGGGTCCTAAACAACATTTATTGCTCTAACAGGCGACCGTAGAATGGTACGGGTCTTGGAAAAGCAGTTTCCCCATTCAGGCGACCGTAGAAGGGTACGAGTCCTGAAAAATCAATTTTCCGTCAAGGCGACCGTAGAATGGTGCGGGTCCTCGACAATACCTATTCCCTATTTAGGCGACCGTAGAATGGTACGGGTCCTAGAAAGTGAATCTCGTTTAGGCGACCGTAGAATGGTACGGGTCCTAGACAAAACCTATTTTCCTATTTAGGCGACCGTAGAATGGTACGGGTCCTGGAAGGTAAATCCCCGTTTAGGCGACCGTAGAATGGTACGGGTCCTAGACACAACCAAACACTGTCATACTGGGCGACCGTAGAATGGTACGGGTCCTAGGAAAGCAGTTTCTTTGTAAAGTTATGTTACTATTTTAGGCGACCGTAGAATGGTACGGGTCCTGGACATGTAACACCAACTGCCTAGAACTACTCTATCCTTCTTGAAGGTGGGTTATTCCAGGTGCTTGGGATCTAATGAGAGTTCCAGACTTTGAGCCTTTCAATTATCTGAAGAGATTTCCAGATGTTTGTTAGGTCTCATAGGAATCATTTCACACTTAATAATACTTTTCTGAATCTCCAGATAAGTATGACAGGTACGTGTTCTTCTTTGCATTTTGCATTTCATTAAGCATGGAGACATAGAAATATATGCTCTCGATAAAATCATTGCATTTACATTGCATTATTGCATGACCTTGCATTTCAAAAAGAATTAAATTTATTTGAAAAAGAGGTCATTAACATTTGCATATACATTCCATATTCATTTTGCATTTATTTCGCATTTGCATTTCATTGAGCATAGACACACCTTTGAAATATATGTTCTTGACCAAATCATTGCATTTACATGGCATTCTTTAGCGTGACATTGCATTTATTTGAATCCATTTCTTTAAAAAAAAAAAATTCATTACAATTAACATTTGCATATGCATTTCATATTCATTTTGCATTCATTTTCCATGGTCTAAATTTAGGTGTCATTTATCTTTGAAAGAAACCTCTACGAGCTTCCCTTCAAAGAGGGGGCAGCTGTTGACACCTAATTTAGATTCAATTTTTAGAAAATAAAAGATTAGAAGGAAATTTTGAAAAGAAATTTTGAATTCAAAATAATTCAACAGTCGGATTTTGGAGCCATTTCTTTGTTGGAGAAGTTGAGCGAAAATCTCCACCGGCGAGAGGTTGAGCAAAAATCTCCACCGGCGAAACAAACTCGAATTTTCGCTTTATAAATAGAGGCTTCTCTTCATGGTTCGTCGAGGAAAAAATAGCAAAACTGAAGAGAAAGAGAGAAAAAGTACAATTGCAGAAAGTGAACGGGGAGGTTTTCGGAAAAGAGTGAGAGAGACAAATGAGAGAGAGTGTCGGTGAGAGAGAAAAGTAAGAAAAAGAAGAAAAAGCAAGAAAGAGAAGAAGCCGTCCGTAGGTCTTCGAGAGGAGAACAAGAAAAGTAGAAGAGTGAAAGAAAAGTCAAACAGCAAAAAGAAGCTTTTGCTTCTGCAAAAGGAACAGAGAAGACAAAGACGTGCGGGCAGAAAAAAAAAGGAGAAATCCTGTTCATCTTCTTCCCTTTCGGCTCCGCAGTCACTCCACTTCGCAGTCGTTCGAGTTTTTTTGCTGCACCGGTCGTTGCGCGGCATCGTCCGTGATTTCTCCTTGCTACCTCACCTCACCGTGTGACGCCCACGATTGGACTCGAGCCAGATTTGTCCAACGTCTGCACTGCGCCGGCTTCGAGCTTCCCTGACGACCTCTCTGTTCGTGATCTACCCACCGCCACTTCGCCGATCCGCTCGCCGACACCAGTGCCGCCTCCACTGGTCGCCACGTCCCCGCACCGCCACTCCGCGCCGCCGTTGCCCCCACGCCACCGAGCATCCGCGACCGCGTCACCTTTTGCTCGACCCGGTGCCCGACGCTCTCGCCCGCTCCAAGGCGCCTGCCCCGAGTCCCCCGCTTGAGCGAGCTGTTCTGCACGCCCGAGTGACCTCCTTGCTGTTGAGTTTGCTGTTCTGCTCACTGCTGCCCGCCCGAACAGAGCTATCTGCTGCCTTCTCTGTTTTTGTAGGTGCGGTTACCGTCGAATCTCGCCGGACCTCCGACGAACAGCCCTCGCTACGGCCACCGGCGAACAGCCCTTGCTCGCCACCGGGACCTTACTCGCCATTCGACCTCGCCGACGCCGTGCTTCCCGCATCGCCTACGCCGCGAACCACTTCCTCATTGACGTTGGTTTACCCTCTTTAGGTAGTTTTTTTTATTTACTTTTACCTTTTTGTAGTTTAGTTTATTTTACTGTCTTTATTTTTATGTTTATTTGATAGCATTCTTTTAGTTTAATTGTTTGAATTGTAGTATTGTATGTTAATTATTTGCATTGTTTAGACATTATCCTTAAGGCTTTATCCTAGATTTTTGTAATAATTAGTTTGATCCGAGAGACATCGGATCATTCTTTTAATTACATTAATTTTGGGTTTCTTGGTGAAATTTTAATTGTTAAATAATAATAATTATTTAATTTGGTCCGTAAGACTTCGGACTAGATTATTTGATTATTTTGAATTGTTGTGATGATTAGGGTTAAAATAATTGTTAATTTAATCTGTGAGACAACAGGTTATTTTTTCAATTATTTTGATCCTTTATTTAGTGGCTATATTAATTGTTTAGATTTACCCCTAATTTAATAATTATTCAACCTAAAAAAAATCAAAATATTCAAAATTTGCATATAGGACATTAGGGTTTAATATAATAGACACGTAGTTTAATTAATCAAATTTTTAGGATTATATTTCTAGGGTTGCATTTTTAGATAATATTTTTAGAACTGCATTTTTAGATATTTTAAAATAAATAAGTTAGGATTAGACATAAATAGCCTTTTTTAGAGTCTTAGATATAATTGGCACATTTTCATATTCTCATTTATTTAAAATATAAAAAAATAGTTTTCTAAGACGGAATAGGGTTTAAGTCAAATTAATCCCAAAAATGGATTAGAAGATTATTTTTAGATAGATTAATTAGGGTTTTCATAAATTCTGAATTTCAATAAAAAAAATGCAAAAATACTAGATGCATGTTAACTAGTTTGCATAATATAATCATTTAATCAGAATTTGTTAATTAGTAAAATTAGGTCATGAGGTGCATGTTAATTAGTTTGCATAATAGGCCCATTTAACTAGAATTTGCATATTAATAAAATTAAGTCATTTAGTTTTAAAATGCATTTTTAATAAAAGAATTCTAATTTTTGAGAAAATCCAAAAATGTTGTTTGCTTGCTTTGTGTGATGCAATTTATTAATAATGGATGAGTACCCGTGTGGTCACCACATTTGCATGATAGTAACTTAGGTTAAAAATAATCCAAAGCGCCTGCAAAAAAAATATTTTGAAAATTAAAAGAAATGGTACCGAAAGGGCATTAGAAAATTCTAGTGTAACCAAGTCCCGTACCCTTAGTCTCTGGTCCGTAGGAGTAAAATAAATCTCCATTTATTTTACTTAGGTGTCTAATCGACCTACCATAAACCGATTAGTGGCGACTCCTAGTTAATAATCTTGCATATTTAAAAATTTGGATTTAAATCGCGAATTGGTATGGGCTTGGGAGAGCCCGAGCTAAGTTCAAAAGCTTAGTAGTCCATTAACCTAGTTTTAGGTGGTGAACCCGAAAAATTTAGGTCGCGATAATAGTTTTGGAACCGACTAGAATAGAGTAAAGTATAAGACAAACTGTACATTGAAGCCAAAGTTGATAGGCGGATTCTATAAACATTCCTAGAATCACGCCGATCATTTGATTTTATCTAACTTCATTACGTGAACACGCGCCCCTTGTTACAGTCCCTCAACAACAAACGGATATACATCTAAATAATTAAATAATCTAGTGATGATTTAAAGAAGAGGTGGGAAAACAGTAATTGGGTTTAATTTTTTTTTTTTTTTAAAGTTAGTGTAACACAAAAGGTTTAGGAAATATTTGGGCCAAGCCCGGCCAGTAGATCGGGCCTATCATATTGCCCGAGACCATCTATTTTACATGTTTTACATAAAATATGTGGGCCCCACCAAGCCCAGGCCGAGATGGGTGGGCTAGACTTCCTCACAAAAGCCCATTGCCCGAGCCTGCCTATTAACCTATAACACATTCGCCCATTGATCACCTCTACTGTCAATTTAGTTCACCGCATTTCCTTGTGGGATCAGATCTTAGAGAATGAAGTTGCTCGTCGAGTCGGCCTAATCGAGTGGCCATGCCAACCACAATGTGACCCAGCTCCGCGTTGGCAGGGTTGTAGAAGTCTACGGGGTTAGCTAGTCTTTGAGCTCAGTCTGACGGGTCAAGCATCGATTGAACGAGTAGGGAATATGGCCATTTGATAATATAATTGAATGCTGAAAAATTAAAAATTCAGTACGATATGAAATTAGGCTTGTTTGACCATCAACTTAAATAACTAAATTTTGTAATTTTTTTTTTTAAATCACGTGATCGGTAAGACCTGACTAATAATAAACCTATTGAAAATAACCATTGTTCTATCTTTAGTACTCAATTCTTCATATTAGATGTCAATTGTCAATTACCATTGGATAAATGTTTCAATTTTTAATTTTAGCATTGAAGTTCACCAATACTTACAAATTAAGTACGTAGATTTTCAGCACTTAAATCTCAGCTTTACCGTCTTTGGGGCTAACAAAATCTTCCTCTCCAGGAGGCAATGCAATCAAATCGATTGTGTACCTTCATCATTTGGTCATTGTGTAATTAACTTGAAAAAGTTGTTGGAAATATGGTTTGATAACTTGGGAAACATCGATCCTGAGTATCTATGATTATTTCATTTAATTAGTAGTTGACTTGGTAAAATAGGAATTAGAATCAATGTATATTTCTTTCTTGTTTTACACTTTAGTCTTGTATTACAAATAGTGTAATGAATGTGTACAAGAAATATACTGAAATACAAAGCTTCAGTTCTTCCTTTCCATTTCCTTTCAATTTCTATCATGGTATTAGAGCGATCATTTCTGTCCTAAGCTTCCACATCTTCAAATTGCTTTTTGGTTCTTTTCTGGTTTGCTGTTGCGACTTCAACCTGCAAAACAAATCAACCATCGAATTGAATTCTTTTACTCTGCTCAAAAAACCCTTGACAAAACCAACAAATGGAAGAAGCCTCCAATTCACCTCAATAGATCCATGATCCAGCACTTGTCGACCCAACAGAAGAAGGAGTGATACCTGCTCGATCATCAGCCGTTGCTTCATCGATACCTACTCAGTCATCGTTCCAACCACAAGGACCGATCCAGTGGCCTTACCTCGGCTGGTACCCCCTTCAAGGCGGACCCTCTGGGGAGAACTACCCAAACGACGGGTCAGGCTGGACAAGAACAGGGCCTGGATCCATCCCTATGGATTCCCACCCGGTTCCACAACCTGATTTCCAACCCGAGTTTCTGCCCTACGCGTTTCCAGTCAACAGTGGCCATCCCGAGCCTGGAGATCCTCTTCACACGACGACGGCCGACGGACCGGAGCTCAGACTCATCAACATGCAGCTCACTGGACAGGACAACTACAACACCTGGGCTCGAGACCTTCGATGAGCACTTGTAACGAAGGACAAGGACGGTTTCCTTGATGGCACCGTCCCCTATCTGACCGATGAACGACTGCAACGTTTCTGGAAAAAATGCAACCAATTAGTGCGTACCTAGATTGGAAATTGCCTTGCTCCAGACGTTGCAGCGGGGCTACCACCAACCGAGGACTCGAAAACCTTTTGGGCGAACATCCGAGAGATGTATAAGCGTCTCAATCCAGCAAAGATCTTCACTATTACCCAGGCCATTTTAGATATGAAACAAGGGAATCAATTGGTCACTACCTACTTCAATCAGCTCTCGGCTCTCTAGAATGAGCTCGAGGCAGCCAAAGAACGCCTCGAGGGACTCGAAGTGATGCTGCAATAGTACCGAAAAATTAAGCAGCGGGAAAAAGTGACTAGATTTCTACTTATCTTGAACGACACGTACTCACCCTTTCGATCGCAGATCTTGGCGATGGACCCATTACCTTCGCTCGGTCGGATCTACCAACTGGCGGTCCAAGAGGAGAGCCAGCGGCAAGCCGCGGTTGAGCATGGCAGAACCGGCAAAGGAGTCGCCCTTGCTACTCTCCAAACCAGCTTCAGATCTGGAGAAATGTAGCGCGGAGTCCATGGCGGTCCCAGGATTGCTGGGGAAATGTCGCATGGAGTAGGTGGAGGAACCGAGAGCTTTGGGCAAGGAGGGGGCGGATGAATTGGGGCTGGACTTGGGTTAGGTGAAAACCCTAAGATGGACGGCTGGGATGGAACCAAGATGGACGGCTGTGGTTTGATTCGAGATTTAGGATCCAATGGTCCATATCATAAGAGATTGGACGGTCCTTATTGTCTCGCCAGTCTGACCGAATCAGACGGCCCTTTTTCAGCCACAACAACACCCGCATATAGGGCATCCGGAGGCCCATGAAATGCCACGTCATCCATAAAAAATATTGGTCAAAATTCCAAAATTAAGGGTAAATATTGTGAATATTGTAAACGTCCTTATCATATTATTAATACATGTTGGAAATTACATGAAAAGCTAGGTGATAAGAAGGAAAAAGAAATTGCTGCTTACCAAGTTTTGGCATGAAGGACTGATGGGGCAAATCAGATAATTACCCAAGACTAGTATCAGAATATAATGAAGGCATTAAATCAGCTGGCAACCAATGATAAGGCTGCAAATTTCTCAGGTACTTCTTCATACAAGGAAAATTCAATATCAGTTGATGCATGGATAGTTGATTCGGGTGCCAGTGATCATATAGTTTGCAATGAGTGGTTATTTTCTAGTATTCAAAAGAGGCCATATTCTTCAGTATTTGTTCGCCTCTCAAATGGAAATACCACTCATGTTACCAAAATTGGTACTGTCCAACTTAATCAAGATATTATTCTCAAAAATGTTCTATTCATTCTTAATTTCGAGTTCAATCTCTTATTAGTCTCAAGAGCTTCTGAGGATAATTCTTGCCGTGCCATATTCAATCGCAATGATTGTTTCTTTCAGGACCTTTTGACTGGCAGACTAATGGGCTTGAGTAGTGTTGCAGAAGGGCTATATTTTTGGATTGATCCTTAGAGGAATTTTGAATTATTCAATAAGAGCATTTCTTGTAATGCCATTGCTAGTAATAAAAATCTTGTTTTTCATCAACGTTTGGGTCATACCGCAAAATTCTCTTATCCTAAATGTCCAATTTGTCCATTAGCAAAACAGTCTCGAACACATTTTCCTATTAGCACATCTAGATCGTCTAGTGTTTTTTCCTTACTACATATGGATATTTGGGGACCTTATCACACTCCACATCGTGATGGATCTCGTTTCTTCTTAACCATTGTTGATGACTATACTCGAGCTACTTGGGTTTTTCTTATGCAATCCAAGAGTCAAACTTTTTCAACATTGTCGAATTTTCTATCTCTCATTAAAAATCAATTCGACAAACATGTCCAAAGGATCCGCATTGATAATGGATGTGAGTTTTTTTTTTTTTTCGAGGAATCTTACATGAGAGTTCATGTAATTACACACCCCAACAAAATGGAATTGTTGAAAGAAAACATCGCCATCTCTTAGAGGTAGCTCGAGCTTTAAAATATCAAGCTTCCATACCTGAAGATTTTTGGGGGTGATTGTGTAGTTACAGCAGCCTATTTGATCAATCACATGCCTACTAGAATTCTTAATGGGCGAACTCCTTTTGAATTGCTTTATGGAAAACAACCAAAAATTGATCATCTTCGAGTTTTCGGATGTTTGTGTTATGCGGCAAATCTGGGTCACCGAAGTAAAATGGATCCTCGTGCCATTCGGTGTACTTTTATGGGATATCCCCCACTGCAGAAAGGCTACCGCGTTATGGAGATTTCTATAGGACAATTTTTTGTTAGTGGGGATGTTATCTTCCACGAAGATATTTTTCCTTTTCAAGAGACTACGTTGATGTCTTCTACTTCAGAGTCAGATCATCGACCTTTTTCGTTAGAAGAAGATCTCATTGCTCCGAATCAGTATGTCTTCATTGCACCAGAACATCATATGCCGATGATGACACATGATTCTAATCAAGCTATCGACTCACCAGTTTCTTTACCTGAGATAGATCCTTCATCAAATTCTCCATCAGCAGCCTCTTCGCCGATGACTCAAAAGAAACCATAATTGAGCAGCCTCGATGTTCTGGACGTCATATTTGACCCCCTACGTGGACTAAAGATTATATATATCCTACATTGGATTGTCCAGGTACACAGTATCCAGTATCATCTTATGTTTCCTTTAGTAGATTGTCATCATAACACATGTGTTGCATCAGTAGAATTTTTGAAGAACAGGAACCGTCATCATACTCTGAAGCGGCGCATGATCCTAAATGGCAACATGCTATGGGAGCTGAACTCAAGGCTCTCAATGAGAACCATACTTGGGACATTGTTCCACTATCGGCAGGACGGAAACCTATTGGCTGCAAATGGGTTTATAAAATCAAATTTAAGGCAGATGGATTTGTTGAGCGATACAAAGCTCGTTTAGTTGCAAAGGGGTTCATGCAACGGGAATGATTTGATTATCATGAAACATTCTCTCCTGTAACCAAAGAAGTCATTGTTCGCTCATTCCTATCCATTGCTGCTTCTCTCAACTGGCCACTGCATCAAATGGATGTCAATAATGCTTTCTTGCATGGAGATTTGGATGAAGAGATTTATATGGAACTTCCACAGGGATTACGCAGACAGGGGGAGTCTCGTGTGTGTCGTGTCTGGAAATCCCTGTATGGACTCAAACAGGCCTCTAGGCAATGGTATGCCAAGTTCACTGCTGCTTTAACCAACACAGGTTTTCAGCATTCCAAACATGATTATGCATTGTTCACATGGACTAAAGGTACTTCAACAATTTACCTTTTAATATATGTTGATGACATTCTTATCATGGGGAATAATGAACTAGCCATTCCAAATTCAAAAGCTATATGCATTCCACTTTTCATATAAAAGACTTGGGATATCCTAAGTACTTTCTTGGAATTGAGATAGCTCGGTCTAACAAAGGAATATCTCTCAGTCAAAGAAAGTTTATTCTGGAAATAGTCTCTGAAGCAGGATTGTCAGGATGCAAACCGGCAATTATCCCAATTGAGCAGAATACAAAGTTAACAACACATGAATATGATTCAAGCTCATCTCCTTCCATCGATGATTCGCTACTTGAAGATCCATCAGTATACCAACGACTTGTTGGAAAACTGATTTATCTCACGATGACAAGGCTAGATATATGTTATGCTATGCAAATACTCAGTCAATTCATGCACAAGCCAAAGCCGTCTCACATGAATGCAGCCTTGAAAGTGGTAAAATATTTGAAGGGATGTCCAGGACTTGGCATTTTTTTATCTCGAGATTGTGACATGAAAATTATGGCGATTGTGATATGGATTATGCCACTTGTCCGATGACGAGAAGATCCATCACTAGTTTTTGCATCAAATTTGGAAAATCTCTTATCTCATGGAAAACAAAGAAGCAGTCAACCGTATCATTATCATCAGCAGAATTAGAATATCGGGCTATGGCAAAGACTGTTTGTGAAATAATTTGGATATGAGGATTGCTTGCAGATCTTGGAGTACAAGTCAATGGACCCAGTAAATTATTGTGTGACAATGATGTTGCACTCAAGTTAGCAGCCAATCCAGTGTTTCATGAGAGAACTAAACATATAGAGGTCGATTGTCATTTCACTCGAGACAAGATTCGAGAAGGAGTTATCACAACAAGAGGAATAGGAACTACGGAGCAACTTGCAGATATTTTTACCAAGCCATTATGCCACAGACAACATGCGTACTTATTGAGCAAGCTTGGTGTCCTTGATATATATAGGCCACCAGCTTGAGGGGGAGTGTTGGAAATATGGTTTGATAACTTGGGAAACATCGATCCTGAGTATCAATGATTATTTCATTTAATTAGTAATTGACTTGGTAAAATAGAAATTAGAATCAATGTATATTTCTTTCATGTTTTACACTTGAGTCTTGTATTACAAATAGTGTAATGAATGTGTACAAGAAATATACTGAAATACAAAGCTTCGGTTCTTCCTTTCCATTTCCTTTCAATTTCTATCAAAAGCTCCGCCATTTGAAAATCGTTTACCTCAGGAGCTATGTAACACACGGACTGATCTCATTTGCGAGATTATTCGCCATCTCATTTGTATCCATTCAAGAATTTAAACTGTACATCCACAAAAGTTTCTCTCTCCAAAATTCCCTTTATTAATTACGAGAGTGTGAATCATAAAAATGTAAAACCTTAACGGAAATCAAGATTCATGGTTGCACGATTTAAGATATCGGCCCGTGGAACACCAACTTTATGCGACTAAATCAAGCCCAGCATTTTCTTTCCTACTTCAGCTAATGGAAAAAAATTGCTAGTTATGAATTAGTCAAAATAATATTTAATAAATTATAAATCGTATTGTAGTGAAGTTTCCAACCTATGAAAAAATTTGATTGATTCAGAAAGTTTAGTACACGTCAACATCATGATATAAGTAAGATAGAAGTGAAAGATAAACTGGAGGCTCAAATAAATTTTATAGAACATGAGACACCTAATTGATTTATAACATTGCTAAATGATAGTTAATCCATTAAGGAGTAATTATCAGATAAATTTGTTCAACGCGCTAAAATAAATATGCATCGTCAAATCACATCAGATGCAATTCCTAATATTTCCAAATTTCTATAATGCACTCGACTATCTTTCAAGAGAGAGGCTAAAATAAGATTTCGAAAGACGTGAACCATCTAAAGTCAACTGAAAAATTTTGTTAACGTGTTTAGATTAATTTAATACTTTGAAAATTTAAATAAGCAAATAATTTTATTGAAATACGTTATTTCTTAAATTTCAAAGTATCCCCACTATTTTTGGCAGCTTCGTACACCGATCTATTCTTTTAAAACTCATATATGGAACGTAGCTTTGTTTTTCTAATTTGCTCGTCGTTGATGTGCTTAGATATGAAACGGTAACATTATTTAACTAAAAAAAAAGAAAATATTTTCAAAAAATTTGAATCCTCGAAATAAAAGTTTAGCTGCCATCAATGAAGTTGAATATGATTGATGTATACAACTCATGTTGACAGACTAACCAAAAGAATTAATGAATTAATGAATTCCACTACAAATAGACCAAATCAACCAATACATCATTCAAACCCCCCCCCCCCCCACACACACACACACAAAAATACATTGTAAGACCTATGGCAACAAATACGTACAATTGTAATTATGTGCTCATCCTAGAGCACATGAGTCTAACATGAGAAACCCTAGATGCATTTATTTGGAAATATGCATGTGGTTGCATTTGTATCCTGCATATGTGCTTCTGTGTATCATCAAACTGTCTCGGCATTGCCCTCCGAGGTAGTGCTGGTCGTTGAGGTGGAACTGGTTGAAGAATACCCGACTCCGTTGCGCGTGCTTGGGAACAACGTGAACAGCGTGCTGGAGATCGAGCCGATCACGGTTGGCAGAACCATGATCACAGTCTTCTCTGTGTCCTCGAAAGACGGATAGAAGCACTTCACTGTGTTCGTGTCCAACAACGCCAGACCTAAGAAAATGACCACACACAAGAAAGCATGGACGAAATCCGAAAACCGAAGCTTATATCCCGACGAGCTCGTGGAGCTGCTAGAGCTTGAGCTAGGCCAGATGCCCTTGGCCGTGGCGAACCCGTAGTGGGTCGACCCGTCACTTCCCGTGTAGCTATCGGTGAAGCAAGAGATAATACACGAAATGCCACAAACTGCAATCAAAATGGCGCTTAGGTACTTGTTGTAAGTGTGGCACTCGCCGTTGTTGGTCAAAAGAGGGTTGAGGAATTGGAACAGGAAGACAGTCCCGCTCGGAAGGAGCTTAATGATGTTGGCTAGTCCGGTGTATGCGCTGCTGCTGCTGCTGCTGCTGCTCGTGCCGGTAGTGGTGGTGGTGCCGGTGGTGGTGCTGGTGGTACCGGTGGTGGTGCCGGTGGCATTGCTGGTTGTGCTTTTTTGCTGAGAACTGGTTTTGGAGGCCAGGGAAGAGATCTTGCTGCCCATTTTTTTGGCAATGCTGACTACGTTATGAAGAATGAGCAAGCTGCCTAGGATTGGGGGAGGCATTTGAGGTTGTGTTTTGTGTCCTGAAACGGTCCCAAATTAGGGTTATTTATAGGCGGAGCGAAGCTGGGTGGGAGGGAGTTGCTTGTACAGCGAATCGTATGAATCGCCACTGTTTCAAAGTTGGAAGGTCTGGGCCGTTCCACTCTTGAGGACTTGACCGGTTTCAGCACCACCCTTCAAACGGTTGAATCTTATGATGAGCTAACAGTTCTTAAACACGTTTTGAGAGATTGACCAGTGTGGGAAGAGAGGAGGCTATTAGAGATAGGCAAAGTGATAATCCATCACTAGGGAACATAGTTTTAGCTTGCCACAAGGAACAATAATTGGACTTAAAGGCCATGCTAGTCATTTCAACTCTTCTTTAGTTTGATATCATTTTTTAGTTGTGAATATTTCTTAACACTATGTATAGAAAACAATTGTAAAAAAGACGCAAAGTATTTATATAAATATATAGAGGAAATTGCCTTTAACCATATCTTTGATTGGTGGGTTACAAATATAGATATCGCTTATTAAAATTTAAATTTGCATGTGAGTAATATCGGTAATCTATAAATACAAATTGTAATGAGCATGGTTTGAGAAAATTTCATCCAATCAGCAACAGAGGATGATATAGCTTGAGAAAAACATTGCCAGAATAGGCTTCCATGAGGTAAATTACTAAACTGATTGAACCCATTTAAATTTTCCTAGACCCTTCTTAGGGGTTCCGCCTCAAAAGCAAGTTGTTGCATGCAGTAGGCACATGTGGACCCACCATCAATTTTTAAATTCCCACAATTTCCCATGTGACCCTTCGTATGGGGGATGTGCGTCTCCTCAATTGTATTCTAGTTTAGGCTATATTTTCCTTGTTTTAGGCCGGTGAAAACTGTCTAATCATATTTTTAACCAGTAGATTACCAATCATGGATATTATCCATATGCAAACTTAACTGAATATAAATGCAAGACGATATCCTTATTTATAACCTACTAATAAAATAAAATAAAATAAAAATAGTTGGAAAAATGCATGACACTTTTAGCTTTTATTGATCGTAGTGTTTCCTATTGTGTCACCAAGCACGGTTAGTCCAGTGCTTCTTGCACTCACTATTTTTCACAAAGCCACAACCATTTGATACAATGAATTGCACAAGGAGACATGTCTATTCTCATGTGGAGAGAATAGCAGTCTACCAATATGCTCTAGCTCAATATTTAGCTCATTAACCTCGAACCGTGAGATTGAGAGAAATAATTGTGCCTTAAATTGAAAATTTCGGGGGATTGCTAAGGTCTCTTGCTGCTCATCCTTTAACAAGGACAAAAGGAGAAGGCCAAAAAAGAACCTTTTCTTATGTCCCATGGTGGACTTGTGGCATGATCTCTTTCGTTCACGTGGAATTGTGACATAATCCTCTTGTTCAAATGATCAACATTGTTAGATCTTATCCGTGACCAAGAAGGAACGAGAAACGGGTTTGCTTTTATGAAGTATGAGGGCAAAGCCCTCGAGGAAGGATTTCTTTTATCATCCATGCCAGAAGAAGACGATACAAACAAAATAAACGTGAGAAGAACCAGTTGGCCATCTTTCTTGCCAAATGACGTAAAGGAAATCGTCTTATCGACTCTTTCAAAGGCTTTTCTAGCCTGTTGTCTACATATAAATTTACGACAAAATCATGAAATTTGTCAGTCCATTAGGCTCAATGCATGACGACGACGACGACGACATGGTGAACAGATCACATAATAAGCTGCAACGCACGCATGAACGTAGAGATTACGATACGAGCGCAGTCAACGAACTTCGGCAGCGCATAATCGAGATGAATAAAAAAACGCAGGTTATCATTTGAATGTTCAAGCCCGGTGCCTGCGCGTCAAAGATTAAGAACGCTTTGTGCCGAAATTTGACTCAGCTTGTATCATTAGGCCGTCAAATGGGGGTGCAAGCCATTTGGAAAATTCAGCACGTGCGATTGGAATGGACCTAAACCTACCAGTTTAAGGAAGTAGGGGGAACATTTTAAAGGCTTGAAGAGTAGGTTTCTTGTCTCAATTGAGGGGGACTTAGACTTATTATGCGAACACGGGCCCCTTATACAGTCTCTCAGCAACAAACGGATATACATCTAAATAATTAAATAGTCTAGTAATGATTTAAAGAAGAGGTGGAAAACGGTAATTGGGTTTAATTAAAAAAAAAGTTAGTACAACACAAAAAGTTTAGGAAATATTTGGGCTAGGCCCGACCAATAGATCGAGCCTATCATATTGCCCGAGACCATCTAGTTTATATGTTTTACATAAAATATTTGGGCCCCACCAAGCCCAGGTCGAGATGGGTGGGCTAGACTTCCTCACATAAGCCCATTGCCCGAGCCTGCCTATTAACCTATAACACACTCACCCATTGATCACCTCTATTGTCAATTTAGTTCACCACACTTCCTTGTGGGATCAGATCCTAGGAAATGAAGTTGCTCATCAAGTCGGCCTAACCGAGCGGCCATGCCAACCACAATGTGACCCAGCTCCGTATTGGCAAGGTTGCGAAGTCTGCGAGATTAGCTAGTCTTTGAGCTCAAAACTCGATAGGTCAAGTATCGATTGAATGAGCGAGAAAATATGGCCATTTGATAACATAATTGAAAGCTGAAAATTAAAAATTCAGTACGATATGAAATTAGGCTTGTTTTACCATCGACTTAAATAACTAAATTTTGTAAAATTAAGAAAAATAAATAAATAACTTGATCAGCAAGACCTAACCAATAATAAACCTATTGAAAATAACCATTGTTCTATCTTTAGTACTCAATTCTTCATATTCAGATGTCAATTGTCAATTACCATTGGATAAATGTTTCAATTTTTAATTTTAGCATTGAAGTTTATCAATTCTTACAAATTAAGTACATAGATTTTCAGCACTAATCTCAGCTTTACCGTCTTTGGGGCTAACAAAATCTTCCTCGCCAAGAGGCAATGCAATTAAATCGATTGTGTACCTTCATCATTTGGTCATTGTGTAATTAACTTGAAAAAGCTCCGCCATTTGAAAATCGTTTACCTCAGGAGCTATGTAACGCACGGACTGATCTCATTGTGAGATTATTCGCCATCTCATTTGTATCCATTCAAACTATACATCCTCAAAAGTTTCTCTCTCTAAAATTCCCTTTATTAATTATGAGAGTGTGAATCATAAAAATGTAAAATCTTAAAGGAAATCAAGATTCGTGGTTGCATGATTTAAAATATCGGCCCGTGGCACACCAACTTTATGTGACTAAAATAAGCCCAGCATTTTCTTTCCTACTTCGGCCAATGGAAAAAAATTGCTAGTTATAAATTGGTCAAAAAACTATTCAATAACTTATAAATCAGATTGTAGCAAAGTTTCCAACTTATGAAAGAATTTGATCGATTCAGAAAGTCAAGTACAGAGCTCGAATATCGGCCTGTGGCACACCGATTTTATGCGACTAAAACAAGCCCAGCATTTTCTTTCCTACGTCGGCCAATGGAAAAGAAATTGCTAGTTATGAATTGGTCAAAAAAATATTTAATAAATTATAAATCGGATCGTAGCAAAGTTTCCAACTTATGAAAGAATTTGATCGATTCAGAAAGTCAAGTACACATTTATTGCTAAATGATAGTTATTCCATTAGGGAGTAATTATCATATAGATTTGTTCAACGCGCTAAAATAAATGTGCATCGTCAAATCCCATTAGATGCAATTCCTAATATTTCCAAATTTCTATATTGCACTCAACTATCTCTCAAGAGAGAGGCTAAAATAAGATTTCGAAAGATGTGAACCATCTAAAGTCAACTGAAAAATTTTGTTAACGTGTTGAGATTAATTTAATACTTTGAAAATTTAAATAAGCAAATAATTTTATTGAAATACGTTATTTCTTAAATTTCAAAGTATCCCCACTATTTTTGGCAACTTCGTACACCGATCTATTCTTTTAAAACTCATATATGGAACGTAGCTTTGTTTTTATAATTTGCTCGTCATTGATGTGCTTAGATATGAAATAGTAACATTATTTAACTAAAAAAAAAGAAAATATTTTCAAAAAATTTGAATCCTCGAAATAAAAGTTTAGCTGCCATCAATGAAGTTGAATATGATGGATGTATACAACTCGTGTTGACAGACTAACCTAAAGACATTAATAAATTAATGAATTCCACTACAAATAGACCAAATCAACCAATACATCGTTCGACCCAAAAAAAAAAAAAAAAAAAAAAGAAGAAAAAACAATACATTGTAAGACCTATGGCAACAAATACGTACAATTGTAATTGTGTGCTCATCCTAGAGCACATGAGTCTAACATGAGAAACCCTAGATGCATTTATTTGGAAATATGCATGTGGTTGCATTTGTATCCTGCATATGCGCTTCTGTGTATCATCAAACTGTCTCGGCATTGCTCTCCGAGGTAGTGCTGGTCGTTGAGGTGGAACTGGTTGAAGAATACCCGACTCCGTTGCGCGTGCTTGGGAACAACGTGAACAGCGTGCTGGAGATCGAGCCGATCACGGTTGGCAGAACCATGATCACAGTCTTCTCTGTGTCCTCGAAAGACGGATAGAAGCACTTCACTGTGTTCGTGTCCAACAACGCCAGACCTAAGAAAATGACCACACACAAGAAAGCATGGACGAAATCCGAAAACCGAAGCTTATACCCCGACGAGCTGCTGGAGCTGCTGGAGCTTGAGCTAGGCCAGATGCCCTTGGCTGTGGCGAACCCGTAGTGGGTCGACCCGTCACTTCCCGTGTAGCTATCGGTGAAGCAAGAGATAATACACGAAATGCCGCAAACTGCAATCAAAATGGCGCTCAGGTACTTGTTGTAAGTGTGGCACTCGCCGTTGTTGGTCAAAAGAGGGTTGAGGAATTGGAACAGGAAGACAGTCCCGCTCGGAAGGAGCTTAATGATGTTGGCTAGTCCGGTGTATGCGCTGCTGCTGGTGCTGCTGCTGCTGCTGCTGCTGCTGCTCGTGCCAGTAGTGGTGGTGGTGCCATTGGTGGTGCTGGTGGTGCCGGTGGTGGTGCCGGTGGTGGTGCTGGTGGTGCTTTTTTGCTGAGAACTGGTTTTGGAGACGAGGGAAGAGATCTTGCTGCCCATTTTTTTGACAATGCTGACTACGTTATGAAGAATGAGCAAGCTGCCTAGGATTGGGGGAGGCATTTGAGGTTGTGTTTTGTGTCCTGAAACGGTCCCAAATTGGGGTTATTTATAGGCGGAGCGAAGCTGGGTGGGAGGAAGTTGCTTGTACGGCAAATCGTATGAATCGCCACTGTTTCAAAGTTGGAAGGTCTGGGTCGTTCCACTCTTGAGGACTTGACCGGTTTCAGCACAACCCTTCAAACGGTTGAATATTATAATGAGCTAACGGTTGTTAAACACGTTTTGAGAGCGACCAATGTGGGAAGAGAGAAGAGGTTATTAGAGATGGGCAAAGTGATAATCCATCACCAGAGAATGATAGTTTTAGCTTACCACAAGGAACAATAATGGGACTTAAAAGGCCATGTTGGTCATTTCAACTTGACTTTAGTTCCATATCATTTCTTAGTGTCGAATATTTCCGAACACTTTGTATGGAACACAGTTGTAAAAGAACGCAAAGTATTTATGTAAATATGTAGAAGAAATTATCTCCAACCATATCTTTGATTGGTGGT